>CM022298.1:154105793-155305793 GCA_011799875.1 Thinopyrum elongatum
TAGGCGGTGTCCTAATGCAAGACCGCAGAGTAATTGCTTATGCTTCGCGTCAATTGCGTCCGCACGAAGAGAATTACCCAGTACATGACCTCGAGCTTGCTGCCGTCATCCATGCACTAAAACAGTGGCGACATTACCTTCTCGGTAATCGTTGCGAGATCTACACCGATCATCAAAGTCTGAAGTATCTGTTCACTCAGCCAGACCTGAACCTCCGTCAACAGAGATGGATGGAGACCGTAGCGGATTTTAACTTGGGTATTTCTTATACCCCTGGCAAGGCTAATGTAATGGCCGATGCCTTGAGCCGTAAGTCTTATTGCAGTCACCTCCAGTTTCACGAAGTTCAACCTTCGCTTATTGAAGAATTCAAAAAGCTGAATCTCCACATTGTTCCTCCTGGAGCACTCGCTCCCCCTCCTGAAGGTTCCTACAAAATGAACCTCCACGTTGTTTCCCAGGGTTCTCTTAATACCCTGGTTGCTAAACCAGATCTCGTGGACAGCATCAAGACGCTGCAGGGCTATGACTCTCAAGCCCACAAGATTAAGCGCTATCTCGCTGAAGGAAGGCCTTCGTTCTTCACTATTGATGATACTGGCACATTGTTCTTTAAAAGTCGTCTAGTGGTCCCCTCTAAAGGTAACCTGGGTATGACTCAGGAGGTCATGCAAGAAGCTCACGACACTCCGTTGTCTATTCATCCCGGCAGTACCAAGATGTACCAAGACATCCGTCAAAGATTCTGGTGGTCAAACATGAAGCAAGACATTGCTCGCTATGTTGCTGAATGTGATGTTTGCCGTCGCGTCAAAGCAGAACATCAAAGGCCCGCCGGAACTCTGCAACCAATTGCTGTTCCTGAATGGAAGTGGGACCATGTCGAAATGGACTTTATCACTGGATTTCCCAAATCACAGAAAGGTAATGATGCTATCCTTGTCGTCATTGACCGACTTTCCAAAGTTGCACATTTTCTAGCCGTCAAAGAGACGATCACTGCTAGTCAGCTCGCAACTCTCTACATGTCCAGAATTGTTTCACTTCACGGTATTCCACTGGTTATCAGTTCAGACCGTGGCAGCTTATTCACCTCAAGATTCTGGGCTAGTTTCCAAGAAGCTATGGGAACTCATCTGTCCTTCAGCACCGCTTTTCACCCTCAGTCTCAAGGACAAGTTGAACGAGTCAACCAAGTTCTCGAAGACATGCTTCGAGCTTGTGTCATATCCTTCGGAAGGAAATGGGAAGAATCTCTCCCATATGCCGAATTCTCTTACAATAACAGCTATCAAGCCAGTCTGAAGATGGCCCCCTTTGAAGTATTGTACGGACGAAAGTGCCGAACCCCTCTAAATTGGTCAGAAACTGGGGAACGTCCACTCTTCGGTCCGGATATTATCCAACTTGCCGAAGATCAAGTTCGCGTTGTCCGCGAGCATTTGAAGACTGCTCAGTCACGTCAAAAGAGTCAGTATGACCGCAAACACAAAGATATGGTCTATCAACCTGGCGAAAAGGCTTATCTTCGAGTCACACCGATGAAAGGTGCACACCGATTCGGGATCAAGGGCAAGCTAGCTCCTCGCTATATTGGTCCTTTCACTATTCTTGAAAGGCGTGGTAGAGTGGCATATCAGTTGGAACTTCCACCGAACCTTTCTCAGGTTCACGATGTGTTCCACGTATCACAACTCCGCCGCTGCTTCAAAGACCCTATCCGCGGAGTAGATCACGAATTGCTTGAACTGCAACAAGACCTCTCTTATAAAGAGCATCCGGTCCGCATTCTCGATCAAGCCGAGCGTCGCACACGCCAGAAGGTTATCAAGTTCCTCAAGGTTCAGTGGTCAAACCATTCTGACGATGAAGCCACTTGGGAACGCGAGGATCGTCTTCGCGATGAATACCCCGCTTTGTTTCTTTCTACCTCCTAAATCTCGGGACGAGATTTCTTGTAGTGGAGGAGATTTGTAACACCCCCTGTATTAAGCTACAGAGATCACCCTTTTGATGAGGCCATGTCATCATGATTAATAGTGCATAATCATCATTAGCATCATATTGCATTTCAACTCCTAAGTCAAATTCAAATTTAAATGAAAGTGGAGTATAAAAGTTGTCCAACATAGAAACTAAAATGTCAGGTAAGTAACAAATATTCCAGAGGCTATTCTAAAATTGAAACCAACATCATTGGAATTGGATAAGTGACTCGAACAACCTCAAACAGTGGATAAAGATGGTATTTAATAACCATTTATTAAATCTGAAATAAATATGGAATTATGTTTTGTCCAAACTAATTTTAGGTGTTGAGGAATAATGCAATGGTATTTATGAAATAGGTCACACTTTTTACAAAAACCATTTGGGGCCTAAACATTTAACAGTAAAGAAAAGGGAAAAGAAACAGAAAAACAAAAGAAAAGAAAAGGCCCCCCTGGCCAACTGGGCCAGGCGGCCCAGCTGGCCGACCCACCTGGCCCAACTGGCCGGCCCAGCCCCATCCCCTGCCTTATCCCCATGGGGGGGGAAACCCTAACCAGCCACCCCCCCCACTTCCCCCCTCTCCCCCGATTGGATCGGGATCGAGAGGTGGAGGTCGCCGCGACGCCCCGACCCTGCCGCCCGACGCCGCCCCGTTGCCATTGCCGTTGGACGCCGTCGCCGGAGCGCTCCCCCGCCGGCCTGCTTCTCCTCTCCGCCGTCGTCCCCGTCTTCCTCCTCGCGCTCCACTGCCCCGTCCCTACGCTCCCTCGGTGAGGCCCCCGGTCCTCCTCTCTCGCTCGCCTGCCGCGCTCCCGCCGCGCCCACCGTTGCTCCGCTCCGGCCGTGACCACGCCTCGCGCGCTCCGGCCCCGCGCTCACCGCGGTCGGGCCGTGCCCTGGCCATGCGCCGCGCCGTCCGGCCGTGCCCGTCGCCCAGCGGTCACCGCGCCCAGCGCCTCGCCCCGCTGAGGCCTCTCTGCCTCGCCGGCCCCTACTCACTACCCCGCGCGCTGCCTGCGCCTCACCCTCGCCTACCTCTGCCGCCAGTCCCACCTCGCCCCTCTACGCCGCCTCCGGCCACCGGTCCTCCCCCCCCCGCGGCTCCAGCCGCGCCGTGGCCGCCGGCCGCGCACCCTCGCGGCCATCTCCCGCGACCGGCGATGGCGCCCTGGCGCGCCCCATCGCCCGTGCCCGTTCGAGCGGGTTCGCCCGCCCGTTACCCGTACCCAGCGCCCGTTAAGTCCCCCTGGCCCATTGACATGTGGGGCCCAGCCCCAGAACGTTTTAATAAAAAGGAAATAAAAATAAAAATAAAAATAATAAAAATAATTAATTAATTAGTTAATTAATCCTGATTAGGTTAATTTAACTAACTAATTAGTGTTAATTAAACAGTAATATAATTAGTTAACCCTAATTAATTTAACAGTCTATGACAGGTGGGACCCACCCTGTCAGGGCGCCTGCTGACATCAGCATGATGTCATGCTGACATCATCGCAGCACTGTTTCGGATAATGTTGAATTAAATAATTAATTAAAATTTCAGAAATTAATAAAAACTTTAGAAAATCATATCTTTTAAACCGTAACTCCGATGAAAATATTTTATACATGAAACTTGCTCAGAACGACGATACGAACCCGGATACGCCCTCGGTATCTCCGTCAGACGCCCGCAGCTATGAGAACGTTGAACAATTAGACCGATTTCGATAAATGAATAGTGTCCAACTTTAATTAAATAAATCCGAATAAATTCCTAAATTAACTAAATCGCTTAGTTAGGCTGTATATCACCCCGGCATATCATTTAGACATGTCATGCATCCCTGTTGCATTATTGCCGTGTGTTTACTGTTTCTTCCCCCTCTTCTCTTCGGTAGACTACGAGACCGACGCAGCTGCTGGTGCCTCGACCGACTACGTTGTTGACGACCCCTACTTGCCAGAGCAACCAGGCAAGCCCCCCCCCTTGATCACCAGATATCGCCTATTCTCCTCTATACTGCTTGCATTAGAGTAGTGTAGCATGATACTGCTTTCGGTTAATCCTATTCTGCTGCATAGCCTGTCACTGTTGCTACATCTGTTGATACCTTACCTGCAATCCTAAATGCCTAGTGTAGGATGCTAGTTTATCATCATTGGCCCTGCATTCTTGTCAGTCTGCCTTGCTATACTATCGGGCCGTGATCACTCGGGAGGTGATCACGGGTGTATACTATACATATATGCATACTATACAGATGGTGACTAAAGTCGGGTCGGCTCGAAGAGTACCCGCGAGTGATTCACGGATTGGGGGCTGAAAGGACCTTTGTCCCCACGGCCCTTTGTGTGGATCTTTGTGGCGGAGCGACAGGGCAGGTTGAGACCACCTAGGAGACAGGTGGGCCAGGCCCTGGTCGGCGTTCGCGTTTACTTCATAATAACACGTTTAACGAGATTGGATATTTGATCTGAGTCTGGCCACTGGCCTATACGCACTAACCAACTACGCGGGAGTAGTTATGGGTATCCCGGCATCGTGGTATCAGCTGAAGCCTTCTTGACGTCAGCGACTGAGCGGCGCGCGCCGTGTTGGACCGCGCTAACGTAACCGCCGTGATCGTGTGGGTTGCTAGGTCTGCTCGCGGCCGCGTACGCAACGTGCAGGAGCGCACTGGGCGATGGGCCCAGACCCCAGAGTGCCTAGGATTAGTCCGGCGTGCTGACCTCTCTGTTGAGCCTAGGTGGGGCTGCGACGTGTGGATCTTCCGAGGCCGGGCATGACCCAGGAAAGTGTGTCCGGCCAAAGGGGATCGAGCGTGTTGGGGAATATGTGGTGCACCCCTGCAGGGAAGTTTATCTATTTGAATAGCCGTGTCCCTCGGTAAAAGGACGACCCGGAGTTGTATTCCGACCTCATGACAACTAGAAATGGATACTTAATAAAACACACCCTTACAAGTGACAGATATAACCCGGTGGTCGCTCTCTCGCATGGTGGCGATGAGAGGATCGACGGGTAGGATTATGCTATACGTTGTTGTTTGGTTAACTTCCAACTAATCTCTTCTATTGCTTCAAGACGAAGGCTGCCAGAAGCGTAGTCTTCGACAGGACTAGCTATCCCCCTCTTATTCTGGCATTCTGCAGTTCAGTCCACCGATATTGCCTCTTTACACATATACCATGCATATGTAGTATAGATCCTTGCTTGCGAGTACTTCGGATGAGTACTCACGGTTGCTTTCCCCCTTCTTTCCCCCTTTCCCTTCTTGCTGGTTGTCGCAACCAGATGTTGGAGCCCAGGAGCCAGACGCCACCTTCGACGACTACTACCACCAGGACGGAGCCTACTACTACGTCCAGGACGCCGACGACCAGGAGTAGTTAGGAGGATCCCAGGCAGGAGGCCCTGTGCCTGTTCGATCTGTTGTGTCCCTGTTTGTGCTAGCCATCTTATGGCACCTTGTTTAACCTATGTCTGTACTCAGATATTGTTGCTTCCGCTGACTCGTCTATGATCGAGCATTTGTATTCGAGCCCTCGTGGCCCCTGGCTTGTATTATGATGCTTGTATGACTTATTTATGTTTTAGAGTTGTGTTGTGATATCTTCCCGTGAGTCCCTGAACTTGATCGTACACGTTTGCGTGCATGATTAGTGTACGATCGAGCCGGGGGCGCCACACCAGAGCTCAAAGTGAAAAAAGATAGAGATAAAACATTTTGGGTGGCATGCTTTTCCTGTCAACGAAAACGATCAAGTAGTTCCCAAATAGTTTCCATGCTAGATATATCATAGGCGGTTCCCAAACAGAAAATAAAGTTTATTCATTTTTCCACCATACATTCACATTCCACGGCTAGCCGTATCCACGGGTGCCGTCCATACCAACACTTTCCAAGGAATTTATTATTTGACAACATAAAGTAAATTCATTTATCATTCCGGGACTGGGCATCCCTAATATCTTTGCCGTACTCTCGTGCAATGACAAGTGAATAAACACTCATCTTGAGAATAACACATCTAGCATGGAAAAAAATCAGCCACCCCCTAGCGTTTAATGAGCGGTACGAGCACACAAAAAGGAAATTATTTTGAAAATTAGAGATGGCACATACAAATTTGCTTAGAACGGCACGGAAATACCGCATGTAGGTAGGTATAGTGGACTCATATGGCAAAAACTGGGTTTAAGGATTTTGGATGCACAAGTAGTATTCCTACTTAGTACAAGTGAAGGCTAGCAAAAAGATTGAGAAGCATCCAACCAAGAAACAAAAAATCACATAAGCGAGCATTAAGCATAACTAACACCGAATAATGCACCACAAGTAGGATGTAATTTCATTGCATAATTATTCACTTTCGTGCATGCATAGGGAATCACAAACCTTAACACCAATATTCTTACTAAAGCACAATTACTCACCAACATGACTCACATATCACTATCATCATATCACAATACTATTACAAAGAATCAAGATTACTTTGTCCAATGATCTTGATGAAAGTTTTTATTATATCCTTCTTGAATATCTATCACTTTGGGACTAGTTTCATATGTTACTTTTGATAGCTCAAACAAATATAAGTAAAGAACATGAGCTTAAAAATTTTCTCTCTCAAAATAATATAAGTGAAGCATGAGAGAATTTCTTCAAAAAATTACTAACTCTCAAACAAATATAAGTGAAGCATGAGAGCATTTCTTCAAAAATATTAAAGCACACCATGCTCAAAAAGATATAAGTGAAGCACTAGAGCAATTCCATAGCTCAAAAAAATTTAAGTGAAGCACAAAGAGCAATTCTAACAAATCATAGCATAATTTTGGCTCTTATCAAATAGGTGTGTTCAGCAAGGATACTTGACACAAAATAAAAAGCAAAACAAGCAAAGACTCATATAATACAAGATGCTCCAAGCAAAACTCATGATATGTGACGAATAAAAATATAGTTCCAAGTAAAATACCGATGGTCATTAGAAGAAAGAGGGGATGCCACTCGGGGCACATCCCCAAGCTTAGTTGCTTGTTTCTCCTTGAATATTGCCTTGGGGTGCCATGGGGCATCCCCAAGCTTAGGCTCTTCTTACTCCTTATTTCTTCATCCATCGTGATCTCACACAAAACTTGAAAACTTCAATCACACAAAACTTAACAAAACCTTCGTGAGATCCGTTAGCATAAGAAAACCAATCTTTACTTTAAGTACTGTAGAAAACCCATTTAAATTTTGTTATTTCATTATATCTACTGTATTCTAACTTTGCCATGGCTTATATCCCCCCCCCCCCCCCGCAATACAATCCATAGAATCACCAAAATAAGCACACAATGCAAAGCAAACATAATCTGTCCAAAACAGAACAGTCTGTAAAGATGCGAATTGTCCTTATACTTGTGTAACTCCAAAAATCCTGATTTTTTCGTCGCTTCTGCCAATATAGAAAATTATTTTACTGGACGCAAAATTTCTGTTTTTCAACAAGATCAAATCAACTATCACCAAAGCTATCCCAAAGGCTTTACTTGGCACAAACACTAATTAAAACATAAAAAACACAATCATAACAGAGACATAATTGTACAAACACTCAAGAACATAAAGAAAAAGGCAAAAATAAATTTTATTCATTGGGTTGCCTCCCAACAAGCGCTATCATTTTACGCCCCTAGCTAGGCATAAAGCATAGATTCAAGTATTATCATCTTTAGTTCTAGATCCATAGGATGCCCTCATGATTGATTCATATGGTGGATTAATTCTTGTTCTAGGGAAGTGTTCCATACCCTTTCTCAAAGCAAACTGAAATTTAATATTGCCTTCTCTCATATCAATCACGACACCAATAGTACGTAAAAACTGTCTACCAAGTATAATTGGACTGGACGGATTACAATCAATATCAAGAACAATAAAATCTATGGGCACATAATTCCTATTTGCAAGAATAAGAACATCGTTAATTCTTCCCAAAGGCTTTTTAATAGTAGAATCCGCCAAGTGCAAATTTAAAGAACACTCTTCAATATTGGTAAGACCAAGCACATCACATAAAGATTTCGGAATTGTGGAAACACTAGCACCCAAATCGCATAAAGCAAAACACTCATAATTGTTTATCTTGACTACGCAAACAAGATTGCACACAAAAACAGATCTGACGAGAAAACAGCGAATTTTTGTGAAGTGGGGGATATGAAAACGAGAGGCAAATGGCAAATAATGTAAATTGCAAGGAGATAAGATTTGTGATTAGGAACCTGATAGATGTTGATGATGTCTCCCCGGCAACGGCGTTAGAAATCCTTTCTTGATGGCTCGTATCCGCGTCAGTATTTCCCCGAAGAGGAAGGGATGATGCAGTACATCTTCGGTAGGTATTTCCCTTAGTTATGAAACCAAGGTTATCGAACCAGTAGGAGAACCAAGCAACACTATGTAAACGGTACCTGCACACAAAGAACAAATACTTGCAACCCGACACGTAAGAGCAGTTGTCAATCCCTCTCGGGTAAAAGATAGATTGGTTTGTATGATTTTGGATATATAGATCTCGAAATAAAACAAAATAAAATAAATAAAGAAAAAGTGCAGTAAGGTATTTTTGGGTTTTTAGAATAATAGATCTGAAAACAAAAGCAAATAAAAATAGATCTCAAGGCAAATATGATAAAGAATAGACCCGGGGGCCGTAGATTTCACTAGTGGCTTCTCTCGAGAAAAATAGCGTACGGCGGGTAAACAAATTACTGTTGGGCAATTGATAGAACTTCAAATAATTATGACAATATCCAGGCAATGATCATTATATAGGCATCACGTCCAAGATTAGTAGACCGACTCCTGCCTGCATCTACTACTATTACTCCACACATCGACCGCTATCCAGCACGCATCTAGTGTATTAAGTTCATGGAAAAATGGAGTAATGCAATAAGAACGATGCCATGATGTAGATCTATTCATGTAGGAATAGACCCCATCTTGTTATCCTTAATAGCAACGATCAATATGTGTCTTGCTGCCCCTTCTGTCACTGGGAAAGAACACCGCACGACCGAACCCGTCACAAAGCACCTCTTCCCATGGCAAGAAAAATCAATGTAGTCGGCCTAACTAAACCAAAGATTCGAAGAAGAAATACGAGGCTATAATAATCATGCATATAAGAGATCAAAGAAACTCAAATAACTTTCATGGATAAATAGATCTGATCATAAACTCAAAGTTCATCGGATCCCAACAAACACACCGCAAAAAAGAGTTACATCAAATAGATCTCCAAGAGACCATTGTATTGAGAATCAAAAGAGAGAGAGGAAGCCATCTAGCTACTAACGACGGACCCGTAGGTCTACAATGAACTACTCACGCATCATCGAAGAGGCACCAATGAGGATGATGAACCCCTCCGTGATGGTGTCTAGATTGGATCTGGTGGTTCTGGAACTTGCGGTGGTTGGAATTGTGTTTCGTCGACTCCCCTAGGGTTTTTGGATTTTCGGGGTATTTATAGAGCAAAGAGGCGGTGCGGGAGGCGGCCGAGGAGGGCACAGCCCACCAGGGCACGCCTGGGCCCCCAGGCGCGCCCAGGTGGGTTGTGCTCCCCTCGGAGCCCCCCTCTGGTACTTCTTTGGCCCAACAGGTGTCTTCTGGTCAAGAAAAAATCTCCAGAAAGTTTCATTGCGTTTGGACTCCGTTTGGTATTGATTTTCTGCGAAGTAAAAAAACAAGCAAAAAACAGCAACTGGCACTGGGCACTATGTCAATAGGTTAGTCCCAAAAAATGATATAATGTTGCTATAAAATGATTGTAAAACATCCAAGAATGATAATATAACAGCATGGAACAAGCAAAAATTATAGATACCTTGGAGACGTATCAGCATCCCCAAGCTTAATTCCTACTCGTCCTCGAGTAGGTAAATGATAAAAACAGAATTTTTGATGTGGAATGCTGCCTAACATGTTCATCACATATTCTTTTCTTTTGTAGCATTGACATTTGGACTTTTATATGGTTCAAAGCAATAGCCTAGTTTTGACATCAAGATTTCAATACTCAAGCATATTAACAAGCAACCATGTCTTTCAAAATATCAACACTAAAGCAAGTTATCCCTAGCCCATTATGCTCAATCATTGATCCATTCATGAAACACACTCGCATATTAGCTACACCCAATGCTCAAGTATGATCATAGTGCCCCTTAGTTGGTGCTTTATAAGAGAAGATGGAGACTCAAATAAAAATAAAAAATGCATAAAGTAAATAGAAAGGCCCTTCGCAGAGGGAAGTAGGGATTTGTAGAGGTGCCAGAGCTCAAAGCGAAAAAAGATAGAGATAAAATATTTTTGGTGGCATGCTTTTCCTGTCAACGAAAACAATCGAGTAGTTCCCAAATAGTTTCCAAGCTAGATATATCATAGGCGGTTCCTAAACAGAAAATAAAGTTTATTCCTTTTTCCACCATACTTGCACATTCCACGGCTAGCCGTATCCACGGGTGCCGTCCATACCAACACTTTCAAAGGAATTTATTATTTGACAACATAAAGTAAATTCATTTTTCATTTCGCGACTGGGCATCCCTAATACCTTTGCCGTACTCTCGTGCAATGACAAGTGAATAAACTCTCATCTTGAGAATAACACATCTAGCATGGAAAAATATCAGCCACCCCCTACCGTTTCATGAGCGGTACGAGCACACAAAAAGGAAATTATTTTGAAAATTAGAGATGGCACATACAAATTTGCTTAGAACGGCACGAAAATACCGCATGTAGGTAGGTATAGTGGACTCATATCGCAAAAACTGGGTTTAATGATTTTGGACGCACAAGTAGTATTCCTACTTAGTACAAGTGAAGGCTAGCAAAAAGATTGAGAAGCATCCAACCAAGAAACGAAAAATCACATTAAGCATAACTAACACCGAATAATGCACCACAAGTAGGATTTAATTTCATTGCATAACTATTGACTTTCGTGCTTACATAGGGAATCACAAACCTTAACACCAATATTTTACTAAATCACAATTACTCACCAACATGACTCACATATCACTATCATCATATCTCAAAACTGTTACAAAGAATCAAGTTTACTTTGTCCAATGATCTTCATGAAAGTTTTTATTTTATCCTTCTTGAATATCTATCACTTTGGGACTAGTTTCATATGTTGCTTTTGATAGCTCAAACAAATCGAAGTGAAGAACATGAGCATAAAATTTTTCGTCTCTCAAAATAATATAAGTGAAGCCTGAGAGAATTTCTTCAAAAATTTACTAACTCTCAAACAAATCTAAGTGAAGCATGAGAGCATTTCTTCAAAAATATTAAAGCACACCGTGCTCAAAAAGATATAAGTGAAGCACTAGAGCAATTCCATAGCTAAAAAAAAATTAAGTGAAGCACAAAGAGCAATTCTAACAAATCATAGCATAATTTTGGCTCTTCTCAAATAGGTGTGTTCAGCAAGGATACTTGACACAAAACAAAAAGCAAAACAAGCAAAGACTCATATAATACAAGATGCTCCAAGCAAAACTCATGATATGTGACGAATAAAAATATAGTTCCAAGCAAAATACCGATGGTCGTTAGAAGAAAGAGGGGATGCCACTCTGGGCATCCCCAAGCTTAGTTGTTTGTTTCTCCTTGAATATTGACTTGGGGTGCCATGGGGCATCCCCAAGCTTACGCTCTTCTTACTCCTTATTCCTTCATCCATCGTGATCTCACCCAAAACTTGAAAACTTCAATCACACAAAACTTAACAAAACCTTCGTGAGATCCGTTAGTATAAGAAAACCAATCTTTACTTTAAGTACTGTAGAAAACCCATTTAAATTTTTTTATTGCATTATATCTACTGTATTCTAACTTTGCCATGGAGATTACCCCCCACCCCCAACTATACAATCCATAGAATCATCAAAATAAGCACACAATGCAAAGAAAAACAGAATAGTCTGTAAATATGCGAATTGTCCTTATACTTATGTAACTCCAAAATTTCTGAAAAATTAGGACAACAGAGGCAATTTGTATATAAATCTTGTGTAACAAATTAAGAAGTTTTCGTCGCTTCTGTGAATCTAGACAATTATTTTACTGGACGCAAAAGTTTCTGTTTTTCAACAAGATCAAATCAACTATCACCAAAGCTATCCCAAAGGCTTTACTTGGCACAAACACTAATTAAAACATAAAAAAACAATCATAACAGAGACATAATTGTGCAAACACTCAAGAACAGAAAGAAAAAGGCAAAAATAAATTTTTTCATTGAGTTGCCTCCCAACAAGCGCTATCGTTTTACGCTCCTAGCTAGGCATAAAGCATAGATTCAAGTATTATCATCTTTAGTTCTAGATCCATAGGATGCCCTCATTACTGATTCATATGGTGGATTAATTCTTGTTCTAGGGTAGTGTTTCATACCCTTTCTCAAAGGAAACTAAAATTTATTATTGCCTTCTTTCATATCAATCACGACACCAATAGTATGTAAAAACGGTCTACCAAGTATAATTGGACAGGACGGATTGCAATCAATATCAAGAACAATAAAATCTATGGGCACATAATTCCTATTTGTAAGAATAAGAACAACATTAATTCTTCCCAAAGGCTTTTTAATAGTAGAATCCGCTGATGCGGCTTGAACTACGTCAGTATTTCCCCAAAGAGAAAGTGATGATGCAGCACAGCTACGGTAGGTATTTCGCTCAGTGATGAGACCAAGGTTATCGAACCAATAGGAGAACCACGCAACACTATGTAAACAGTACCTGCACATAAAGAACAAATACTTGCAACCCGACGTGTAATAGGGGTTGTCAATCCCTCCCGGGTAAAATGATAGATAAAATTATAGTAGATTGGATAAATAGATCTCGTGGAAACGCGAAATAAAATAAATAACAAAAAATTGCAGCAAGGTATTTTTGGGTTTTTGGATTAATAGATCTGAGAATAAAAGCGAATAAAAATAGATCTCAAAGGCAAATATGATAAAGAATAGACCCGGGGGCCGTAGATTTCACTAGTGGCTTCTCTCGAGAAAAATAGCATACGATGGGTAAACAAATTACTGTTGGGCAATTGATAGAACTTCAAATAATTATGATGATATCCAAGCAAGGATCATTATATAGGCATCACGTCCAAGATTAGTAGACCGACTCCTGCCTCCATCTACTACTATTACTCCACACATCGACCGCTATCCAGCATGCATCTATTGTATTAAGTTCATGGAGAAACGGAGCAATGCAATAAGAACGATGACATGATGTAGACAAGATCTATTCATGTAGGAATAGACCCCATCTTGTTATCCTTGATAGCAACGATACATACGTGTCATGTCCCCTTCTGTCACTGGGATTGAGCACCGTAAAATCGAACCCATCACAAAGCACCTCTTCCCATGGCAAGAAAAATCGATGTAGTTGGCCTAACTAAACCAAAGATTCAAAGAAGAAATACGAGGCTATAAGTAATCATGCATATAAGAGATCAAAACTCAAATAACTTTCATGGATAAAATAGATCTGATCATAAACTCAAAGTTCATCGGATCCCAACGAACACACCGCAAAAAGAGTTACATCAACTAGATCTCCAAGAGACCATTGTATTGAGAATCAAAAGAGAGAGAGAGGAAGCCATCTAGCTACTAACTACGGACCCGAAGGTCTACAATGAACTACTCACGCATCATCGGAGAGGCACCAATGAGGATGATGAACCCCTCCGTGATGGTGTCTAGATTGGATCTATGGTTTCTGGAACTTGCGGCGGCTGGAATTGTGTTTTCGTCGACTCCCCCAGGGTTTTTGGAATATTGAGGTATTTATAGAGCAAAGAGGCGGTGCCGGAGGAGGCCGAGGTGGGCACAACCCACCAGGGCGCGCCTGGGCCCCCAGGCACGCCCAGGTGGGTTGTGCTCCCCTCGAAGCCCTCCTCTGGTACTTCCTTGGCCCATCGTGTGTCTTCTGGTCCAGAAAAATTCTCCAAAAAGTTTCATTGCGTTTGGATTCCGCTTGATATTGATTTTCTGCGAAGTAAAAAAGAAGCAAAAAACAGCAACTGGCACTGGGCACTATGTCAATAGGTTAGTCCCAAAAAATGATATAAAGTTGCTATAAAATGATTGTAAAACATCCAAGAATGATAATATAACAGCATGGAACTGTAAAAAATTATAGATACGTTGGAGACGTATCAGCATCCCCAAGCTTAATTCCTGCTCGTCCTCGAGTAGGTAAATGATAAAAACAGAATTTTTGATGTGGAATGCTGCCTAACATGTTCATCACATATTCTTTTCTTTTGTAGCATGGACATTTGGACTTTTATATGATTCAAAGCAATAGTCTAGTTTTGACATGAAGATTTCAATACTCAAGCATATCAACAAGCAACCATGTCTTTCAAAATATCAACACTAAAGCAAGTTATCCCTAGCCCATTATGCTCAATCATTGATCCATTCATGAAACACACTCGCATATTAGCTACACCCAATGCTCAAGTACGATCATAGTGCCCCTTAGTTGGTGCTTCATAAGAGAAGATGGAGAGTCAAATAAAAATAAAAATTGCATAAAGTAAATAGAAAGGCCCTTCGCAGAGGGAAGTAGGGATTTGTAGAGGTGCCAGAGCTCAAAGCGAAAAAGATAGAGATAAAACATTTTGGGTGGCATGCTTTTCCTGTCAACAAAAATGATAGAGTAGTTCCCAATACTTTCCATGCTAGATATATCATAGGCGGTTCACAAACAGAAAATAAAGTTTATTCCTTTTTCCACCATACTTTCACATTCCACGGCTAACCGTATCCACGGGTGCCGTCCAAACCAACACTTTCCAAGGAATTTATTATTTGACAACATAAAGTAAATTCATTTTTCATTTCGGGACTGGGCATCCCTAATACCTTTGCCGTACTCTCGTGTAATGACAAGTGAATAAACACTCATCTTGAGAATAACACATCTAGCATCGAAAAATATCAGCCACCCCCTACCGTTTCATGAGCGGTACGAGCACACAAAAAGGAAATTTATTTTGAAGATTAGAGATGGCACATACAAATTTGCTTAGAACGGCGCATATAGGTAGGTATAGTGGACTCATGTGGCAAAACTGGGTTTAAGGATTTGGATGCACAAGTAGTAATCATACTTAGTACAAGTGAAGGCTAGCAGAAGATTGAGAAGCATCCAACCAAGAAACAAAAAATCTCATAAGCGAGCATTAAGCATAACTAACGCCGAATAATGCACCACAAGTAGGATGCAATTTCATTGCATAACTATTGACTTTCGTGCTTGCAAAGGGAATCACAAACCTTAACATCAATATTCTTACTAAACCATAATCACTCATCAACATGACTCACATATTATATCATCATACTGCAAAACTATTACAAAGAATCAAGTTTATTTTGTCCAATGATCTTCATGAAAGTTTTTATTATATCCCTCTTGAATATGTATCACTTTGGTACTAATTTCATATGTTGCTTTTGATAGCTCAAACAAATCTAAGTGAAGAACATGAGCATAGAAATTTTCTTCTCTCAAAATAATATAAGTGAAGCATGAGAGAATTTCTTAAAAATTTACTAACTCTCAAATAAATCTAAGTGAAGCATGAGAGCATTTCTTCAAAAATACTAAAGCACACCGTGCTCAAAAAGATATAAGTGAAGCACTGGAGAAATTCCATAGCTCAAAAAGATTTAAGTGAAGCACAAAGAGCAATTCTAACAAATCATATCATAATTTTGGATCTCCCAAATAGGTGTGTCCAGCAAGGATAGATGACAAAAATAAAAAGTAAAACAAGCAAAGACTCATATAATACAAGACGCCCCAAGCAAAACTCATGATATGTGACGAATAAAAATATAGTTCCAAGTAAAATACCGATGGTCGTTAGAAGAAAGAGGGGATGCCACTCGGGGGCATCCCCAAGCTTAGTTGCTTGTTACTATTTGGATAATGGCTTGGGGTGCCATGGGTCATCCCTAAGCTTAGGCTCTTCTTACTCCTTATTCTTTCATCCATCGTGATCTCACCCAAAAATTGAAAACTTCAATCACACAAAACTCAAAAAAACCTTCGTGAGATCCATTAGTATAAGAAAACCAATCTTTACTTTAAGTACTGTAGAAAACACATTCAAATTTTGTTATTGCATTATATCTACTGTATTCTAACTTTACCATGGCTTATACCCCCCAATACAAACCATAGATTCATCAAAATAAGCACACAACGCAAAGGAAACAGAATCTGTCAAAAACAGAACAGTCTGTAAAGATGCGAATTGTTCTCGTACTTATTTTACTCCCAAAATTATGAAAAATTAGGAAAACATAGGAAATTTGTATATAAATCTTTTGTAAAAACTACAGAATTTTTCCTCGCTTCTGTGATTTTAAAAATTATTTTACTAGATGCAAAAGTTTCTGTTTTCCAACAAGATCAAATCCACTATCACCAAAGCTATCCCAAAGGCTTTACTTGGCACAAACACTAATTAAAACATAAAAAACACAATCATGACAGAGGCATAATTGTGCAAACACTCAAGAACAGAAAGAAAAAGACAAAAATAAATTTTATTCATTGGGTTGCCTCCCAACAAGCGCTATCGTTTTACGCCCGTAGCTAGGCATAAAGCATAGATCTAAGTGTTGTCATTTTTATTTCTAGACCCATAGGATGCCCTCATGATTGATTCATAAGGTGGCTTGATTCTTGTTCTAGAGAAGTGTTCCATACCCTTCCTTAGTGGAAATTGAAATTTAATATTGCCTTCTTTCATATCAATCACGGCACCAATAGTACGTAAAAACGGTCTACCAAGTATAATTGGACAAGACGGATTGCAATCAATATCAAGAACAATAAAATCTATGGGCACATAGTTCCTATTTGCAAGAATAAGAACATCATTAATCCTTCCCAAAGGCTTTTTAACAGTAGAATCCGCCAAGTGCAAATTTAAAGAACACTCTTCAATATTGGTAAGACCAAGCACATCACATAAAGACTTCGGAATTATGGAAACACTAGCACCCAAGACACATAAAGCAAACCACTCATAATTTTTAATCTTGACTTTGATAGTAGGTTCCCATTCATCATGTAATTTTCTAGGGATTGAAATCTCTAATTCTAACTTTTCTTCAAAAGCTTTCATCATCGCATCAACAATATGTTTAGTGAAAGCTTTATTTTGTTCATTGGCATGGGGTGAATTTATCATGGATTGAAACAAAGAAATACAATCAATCAAAGAGCAATTATCGTAATTAAATTCTTTGTAATCCAAAAGAGTGGGCACATCACTAGTTAAAGTTTTGACCTCTCCAAACCCACTTTTATCAATTTTTTCAACAAGATTTTCACCCTCCGAATTGTCGGGACGCCATCTAGATAAAGTTGACTCTTCTTCAGTCCCTTTATCATCAATCTTAATTTTACTAAACAAATAATCAATAGAAGAAACACCAATCACTTTAAGATCTTCATTATTTTTAAGAAAACAATCACTAGAAAACGCTTTTTCTAAAAATTCTCTTTTAGCTCTAAGCATAGCGGTTCTTTTTCTTACTTTCATCCATAGAAACATATAAATCTTTAATTGATTCTTCAACCTTAGGCACAAAAATTTTCAACTTGAGATTTTCTACGTCGTGAGAAATTCTATCAATGCTTCTAGACATATCATCAATTTTATTCAACTTTTCTTCTATCGTATTGTTGAAAACTTTTTGAGCTTTGATAAATTCTTTAATATTATTCTCAAGATCAGAGGTGTTCCTATTACTATTATAAGAAGGATTACCATAATTATTAGAGAAATTACTAGGAAAAGGTCTAGGATTAAAATTACCTCTATAAGCATTGTTATTAAAATTGTTTTGAGAGACAAAATTCACGCCTACGGAATCACTATTTTGCTCAATCAAAGTATACAAAGGCACATCATTAAGATCAATAGGAGCACTTTTATTAGCAACCAATTTCATAAGAGCATCAACTTTTTCACTCAAAGTAGAGATTTCTTCAACCGAATTAACTTTCTTACTAGTAGGTGCTCTTTCAGTGTGCCATTGTGAATAATTTGCCATAATATTATCAAGCAATTTAGTAGCTTCACCCAAAGTAATTTCCATAACAGTACCACCCACGGCGGAATCTAAAATATTTCTAGAAGCAAAATTCAATCCCGCATAAATTTTTTGTATAATCATCCAAAGATTTAAACCATGAGTAGGACAATTTCTTAGCATCAATTTCATTCTTTCCCAAGATTGCGCAACATGTTCATGCTCAAGTTGCTTAAAATTCATGATTTGTGTCATAAGGGAAATAATTTTCACTGGCGGAAAATACTTAGTAATAAAAGCATCCTTGCACTTATCCCAAGAATTGATACTATTGCGAGGCAAAGAAGAAAACCAAATTCTTGCACGATCTCGCAAAGAAAACGGGAATAATTTCAACTTCACAATATCATTGTCCACATCTTTTTTTTGCATACCGCATAATTCTATGAATGTGTTAAGATGGGACTTGACATCCTCATTAGGAGTACCGGTAAATTGATCGTTCATAACGAGATTCAACAAAGCAGCATTAATATCACAAGACTCCGCACTAGTGGCGGGAGGAGCAATCGGAGTGCTAATAAAATCATTGTTGTTGGTATTTGAGAAATCACACAACTTGGTGTTCTCTTGAGTCATCGTGACTACACAAACAAGATTGCACTCGAAAACAGATCTAACGAGAAAATGGCGAACGGAAAAGAGGGCGAATAAAACGGCAAATTTTTGTGAAATGGGGGAGATGAAAATGAGAGACAAATGGCAAATAATGTAAATTGCAAGGAGATGAGATTTGTGATTAGGAACCTGATAGATGTTGATGATGTCTCCCCGGTAACGGCACCAGAAACTCCTTTTGATGCGGCTTGAACTACGTCGGTATTTCCCCAAAGAGGAAGGGATGATGCAGCACAACTACGGTAGGTATTTCCCTCAGTGATGAGACCAAGGTTATCGAACCAGTAGGAGAACCACGCAACACTATGTAAACGGTACCTGCACACAAAGAACAAATACTTGCAACCCGACGTGTAAGAGGGGTTGTCAATCCCTCCCGGGTAAAAAGATAGATAAAATTGTAGTAGATTGGATAAATAGATCTCGCGGAAACGCGGAATAAAATAAATAACAAAAAATTGCAGCAAGGTATTTTTGGGTTTTTGGATTAATAGATCTGAAAATAAGAGCGAATAAAAATAGAGCTCAAAGGCAAATATGATAAAGAATAGACCCGGGGGCCGTAGATTTCACTAGTGGCTTCTCTCGAGAAAAATAGCATACGGCGGGTAAACAAATTACTGTTGGGCAATTGATAGAACTTCAAATAATTATGACGATATCTAGGCAATGATCATTATATAGGCATCACGTCCAAGATTAGTAGACCGACTCCTGCCTCCATCTACTACTATTACTCCACACATCGACCGCTATCCAGCATGCATCTAGTGTATTAAGTTCATGGAGAAATGGAGTAATGCAATAAGAACGATGACATGATGTAGACAAGATATATTCATGTAGGAATAGACCCCATCTTGTTATCCTTGATAGCAACGATACATACGTGTCATGTCCCCTTCTGTCACTGGGATTGAGCACCGTAAAATCGAACCCATCACAAAGCACCTCTTCCCATGGCAAGAAAAATCGATCTAGTTGGCCTAACTAAACTAAAGATTCGAAGAAGAAATACGAGGCTATAAGTAATCATGCATATAAGAGATCAAAACTCAAATAACTTTCATGGATAAAATAGATCCGATCATAAACTCAAAGTTCATCGGATCCCAACAAACACACCGCAAAAAGAGTTACATCAAATAGATCTCCAAAAGACCATTGTATTGAGAATCAAAAGAGAGAGAGGAAGCCATCTAGCTACTAACTACGGACCCGAAGGTCTACAATGAACTACTCACGCAACATCGGAGAGGCACCAATGAGGATGATAAACCCCTCCGTGATGGTGTCTAGATTGGATATGTGGTTTCTGGAACTTGCGGCGGCTGGAATTGTGTTTTCGTCAACTCCCCCAGGGTTTTTGGAATATTGGGGTATTTATAGAGCAAAGAGGCAGTGCGGGAGGCGGCCGAGGTGGGCACAACCCACCAGGGCGTGCCTGGGCCCCGAGGCGCGCCCAGGTGGGTTGTGCTCCCCTCGGAGCCCCCCTCTAGTACTTCCTTGGCCCATCGTGTGTCTTATGGTCCAGAAAAATTCACCAAAAAGTTTCGCTGCGTTTGGACTCCGTTTGGTATTGATTTTCTACGAAGTAAAAAACAAGCAAAAAACAGCAACTGGCACTGGGCACTATGTCAATAGGTTAGTCCCAAAAAATGATATAAAGTTGCTATAAAATGATTGTAAAACATCCAAGAATGATAATATAACAGCATGGAACAATAAAAAATTATAGATACGTTGGAGACGTATCATCCGCCAAGTGCAAATTTAAAGAACACTCTTCAATATTGGTAAGACCAACCACATCACATAAAGATTTCAGAATTGTGGAAACACTAGCACCCGAATCACATAAAGCAAAACACTCATAATTTTTTATCTTGACTTTGATGGTGGGTTCCCATTCATCATGTAATTTTCTAGGAATCGAGATCTCTAATTCCAACTTTTCTTCAAAAGCTTTCATCATAGCATCAACAATATGTTTAGTGAAAGCTTTATTTTGTTCATAAGCATGGGGTGAATTATCATGGATTGCAACAAAGAAATACAATCAACCAAAGAGCAATTATCATAATTAAAGTCTTTGTAATCCAAAAGAGTGGGCACATCACTAGTTAAAGTTTTGACCTCTCCAAACCCACTTTTATCAATTTTTTCATCAAGATTTTCACCCTCCAAATTATTGGGACGCCTTCTGACTAAAGTTGACTCTTCTTCAGTCCCTTTATCATCAATTTTAATCTTACTAAACAAGGAATCAATAGAAGAAACACCAATCACTTTAAGATCTTCATCATTTTTACGAAAGCAATCACTAGAAAACGCTCTTTCTAAAAATTCTCTTTTAGCTCTAAGCATAGCGGTTCTTTTCTTACTTTCATCCATAGAAACATATAAAGCTTTAAGCATAGCGACTCTCCGGGGAATGCTCGCCAGAGGTGAGCGTGATGGCTCCTTCCACGCCCGCGCCCATCGACCTCAATGCCACGTCGGTGGCCGGTGCCTCGTCATCCGGAGGGACCAGGAAACGCGCGCGGGAGATGCCAGCCGGCGTGCTCCCCGGCGCCCGCAACCTGTTCGACAGAATGCCGACGGGCGCCGACGACGAGACGGCCGACCGTTTCATGGAGAGCATCATCTTCGAGGGTGGTGCGGCGGCCGCTGGCGGTGCCACCGCGGCTGGCTACGATCCTGATGAGACCCAAAGCTAGGACGGCCAAGGGCCATTCACGCCGGCTGCCTATGATCAAGCTGGCATGCACGACACCTTCATGCAAGATCAGGTCGGCCTGGACCTGGACGGCTTCCCGCTGGACCACGAGTTTCCGGAGGACTACGGGCTCGAGGAAGAGGATGAGTTGGACATCGACGGGGAGCCTTTGTTCGAGGACGAGCTCGCCAACCAAGCCGCCGGGGTGAAGGCGAAGCGCGAGAGCAAGCAGACGAAGGCATACACGGCGGCCGAGGACAAGCTCCTTTGTGAATGTTGGAGGGACATTGGGCAAGACCCCAAGGTCGGTGCCGAACAAAAGGCATCAACCTTTTGGATTCGTGTCCACCGTGAGTACCATGAGCGCAAGAAGTTTGCGCCGTCCCAAATGCAAAGCACGCGGGGGTGGGTGTCCATTTCGAAGCGATGGAGGGTGATCCAACAAGAGTGCAACAAGTTTTGTGCCACTCTTGAGAGCATCAAGGCACGCCCCATGAGCGGCATCGGCATACAAGACATGGTATGCATGCGGCCCTCTTCGTTTTCATTCCGTTTTGCATGTCCATTTGCATACCCATTTGCCCATATGCTTGCATGCTATCCATTTGTAGGCGTTCCAAGCTTTGGAGGCTTTCAAGGTCCAACATGACGGTAAGTCCTTCAACCTATCCCATTGTTGAAGGGTCATCAACGGGGAGGAGAAGTTCAAGGCGCAATATGCCGCCCTCATGGCGCGTGGGGGGAAGAAAGTTGTGGAGGAGGTTGGGGAGGGCGACAAGCCACGGCCGGGGGGGAAGACCAACTCCAAGAAGGAGGACAAGCGGGATGCGACGTCCAACGCCTTGATTGCTATCGTGGAGGGCATGATGACCAAGGACTCAAGGGAGAAGAAGCGCCGGCAAGACAAGGAAGAGCAAATGAACGCCTTCATGGAGATCCAAAGGAGGAGGCTTGAGATGGAGGCGGAGAAGCAAGTGAGGATGCTTGAGATGGAGGCGGAGAAGCAAGCGAGGATGCTCGAGATCGAGGCCGCCAATGCCAAGACCAAGGCGAAAGAAGTAGCTCTCGCTAGCATGATGACGGGGGTGGAGATCATGAAGGTGGACCTCAACACCGTGTCGCTGAGGAAGAGGCCATGGTTCGAGAATATGCAGGCCGACATGCTCAAGTTCGACGACGAGTGATCTATGGCGGCAGGCGTCATCCTTTTTTGTATGCCAACAAGTGTGCTGGCATGATCACGACCGAGATGGCGTGGTCGAACTCCCGACCTTTTTTGTGTGCTGGCATGTGTGCCGGCCGCTGGCAAGCGCGCCAGCAAGACTGTGTGATTGTCTTTTTGGAGGCTCGCATTGTATGCCGGTCGCTGGCATGGTGCCGACATGAACTTTGGACAGTCATGCTCAAGTTCGACGATGAGTGATCTATGGCGGCAGGCGTCATCCTTTTTTGTATGCCAAACAAGTGTGCTGGCATGATCATGGCCGAGATGGCGTGGTCGAACTCCCGACCTTTTTTGTGTGCTGGCATGTGTGCCGGTCGCTGGCAAGCGCGCCAGCAAGACTGTGTGATGGTCTTTTTGGAGGCTGGCATTGTATGCCGGTCGCTGGCATGGTGCCGGCATGAACTTTGGGCAGTCATGCTCAAATTCGACGACGAGTGATCTATGGCGGAAGGCGTCATCCTTTTTTGTATGCCAACAAGTGTGCTGGCATGATCACGGCCGAGATGGCGTGGTCGAACTCCCGACCTTTTTTGTGTGCTCGCATGTGTGCCGGCCGCTGGCAAGCGCGCCAGCAAGACTGTGTGATGGTCTTTTTGAAGGCTGGCATAGTGCCGACATGAACTTTGAGCGGTGGCATGACCGCTGGCATGATCTATGGTCATGGGCATTTTAAATTTGCACGCGGACATGAAATAAGTCGCTTGCGTTGGGCGCACGGATGACCCAAAAAGAAAACTGGGCGGACACCGAGCGGGCGGCCGACCTAAACGGACGAAAAGCGGACAAAATCACCGACTATTTGGATCGGCGCGTTGGAGTTGCTCTAAACACCCCTAAAAAAAATCAAAAGACTAAACTCTTCTCACGCGGCCTGACACGCGAACCAAATTCTGTAGTACTTGCTGACTTTTTGAATCAGGGTCAGTCCAAATCATGTACCCAGTTGCACCGTAGCATCTTTTAACTTGTAGTACCCCGCATATACAGAACTGAAACCACCACTCGCCATATGGAGCACTATACACACATCTAGGCATCTACTTCGACGCGCGGTAGCGACACGGTCGACATGACTGTTCCACTCACAGGTACGAGTCGAGGTAAGCGTGCCGGCCCCGCCTGCTGAACTCGAGCAAGCTGCCGTAGGCCCGGTCGGCGACCCCGACGAACAGCGCGTCCGCGTACGGGCTGAACGCCACGCCCGCGATCTCCCCGAACAGGCCGATCTCCTGCGCGGCGCCGTAGCCGGCCTGCGCGTCGTACAGGTGGACGAAGTCCGCCGCCTCCGCCATCGCCAGGAACCGCCCGTCCGACGAGAACCGGAGGCCCCTCACCGCGCTGATCCTCCCTCCCAGCACCGCGAACGACGCCGACAGGTTGCGCGTGTCCCACAACCGGCACGTCTTGTCCTGGTTCCCCGTCGCCAGGACGTGGCCGCCAGGGTGCCAGGCTGATGAAAATGAGTAGTCCAGGTGCCCTTTGATAGTCGCTATCTCCTGAAAATGTAAGAGTATACTCAATTTTGCTGCCGGGTGGAACCAAGGGATTGAAGGGGGGTTTGAGGCTATGATATGATGATCGGTTGCGTACTTCGCCCGATTGAGCGTCGGCGATCACGCAGTCGGAGCTGTCGCCGAGGACCGCGAGGAGCTTGCCATCAGGACTTACCGATGCGTTCTGTGAAGGACATGATAACTTATGATTCACCTTCCCGGAGCAAGATTAGTAGAGTTAAGGATTACTGAGGAGGAGCTTGGAGTAACTCACATTGACCGACCACGGGAAAGTAAAACGACTAAGCAGGCTGCACCTCTCAGCATCAAGAAATTTGACAGTGCAGTCATTGTTGGCCGCCGTCACTCGAGTCGCGCCGCTGCATTTTGACAACAGGAAATCCGATAGTTGATCGCGTATTGCCCACAAATTCAGAATAGAATATCAACGAAACTGTGCAGTTCTTACCTAGGAGACTCGTACACATCTACAGCATTCGTGACCGAATTTTTATTATCAGCAACATTCGTACAGAATGCCACCACGGGCTCGTCAACATACTGTCAAAAAACAATTTCATCAGCTAAGATACATAAAATGGCTGAAACATCACTGCATCTTGAGACTATACCTTGAAAATCAGTTCTCCGCGGAAACCACCCGCTACCATGAGATTGTCTTTTAGGGCCATAGTGCTGATCTGCACCCTGGACAGTGTCTGAGCTCCATGCTCCTTCTGTGAAGCAGAGAGTATAGATCGGAAGTTAGATATACAAAAATAACAGAAAAAAGGCACACATTGAAGAGACGCAAACCTGCTTTGGAACAACTTGGCCTGCAACGTGGAGCACTTCTGTCCCTCTTTGAAGAAGAGAAGACCAGTGCATCACTGAATTGTTCTGTGCCATGTAAACATCATGCTTGGATGTGGCCCACACAAGATTCCTTAGCTGAAGATATCAATAATAGGAATGGTCAGTGCCTTCGGAGTAGAAAATGTGAACAATGCTTTGCAGGTGCTGTTTATCCAAAAGGAAAAAAAAGAGTAGTTGATTGTAGCAACCAAACACTGTCAATTTGATCTTGACGATATGCTTAGTGATAATGAAACCTATGTTCTCCATGGTCTTACAACATTACTGAAATTATCTTACAAACGACTGCATTAAGAAAGAGAACAAAAAAGGCCTAGCAAAACAGCAGATGAGAGCACATTACCGTATCCATAAGAATTTGCTGGAAAACCAATTGGCAATCTGAGTTGTGTCTGAAACTGCACAAACCAAAGGACCAATAACTTCCTACACACTCATGCACATTTCTAGGCATCACTCTCATTTGACCAACTCCACTACAGACTGCAACTCTTTACCATTATGGTTAGGACCTAGGAGTATTTCAAGATGCAGCTATAAAGGAATACCTATGTCTAAAACACCAACCATCGTTAGTAAAATACAGCTGAAGAAGCATTTGGTTATCCTACTTGAAACTAACTGAAGATAATCCAATGCAACAGTTTATGGTGAGTTAGACCCAATTTTCAACTCCTTGCAGAAGTTCAAGGGCTAATGCAGACTTTTTGCACATCGGTGTGGGTGCGGCCACACACACTAGTTATAGCAATTTAAAAGAGGATAAGCAGATAACGTCTTTCAGGAACCGGAACCCATAACCATGATAACGAGCTCATGGAAATATAATGACATCAAAATGTCAAATAGTACAATAATTGATGGAAGAATGTATTCCGAGAATGCAAGACATGCACACACAATTTACTCGGCCAATAATGCAAAAGATGTAGTGTTCAAGGACTTTTAGTAGGTCAAAGTTAATACCATAAGAAGTCCTGCATAAAATTTTGTTAGCATCTCTCTAAGGTTCAACCTGCCAAAAAGAAATAGGAATATGAATAATCTAACCGAACCTTGCTATAATAACCTATCATATCATATTCCAAAGATGCCATATGACAGCGCCAGCCACTGAGGATGCTCAACCACCTGCTTAAGAACCTTGTTGAGTCCATTGTATTGCAGTTCTATCCTAATATACAAGACCGCTAATTGCAGAAATGAAACTACAGCTTCAGTTACCAGATCAGACACAACTTATAACATGACCTGCACTCACTGTTACGCTATAGTTGCAGTCTACCAAAGGAATAGACACGAATGAAGATTAGAAGCTTCACCTAACGAAATCAAAACCGGTCAAAGCTTCAAGAATCTCACAACATCTACAAAACAGAGTAAGAACATAAAATGCAAAACGCTAATATAATTTGAATGTCAGGCATTCACCAGTTATTATTTATATGCTTTTGGCATAAGCTTTCCTCATACTTGTTTTTCTTTTTGGAGCAGAAGATATAAGAGAAGAAAGGACAGAGAGGGAACAGTTAAATCTTTGCACTAGTAAAGGTAAACAATGAGGTGAATACTGAAAGTTCTTCTACTACATATGAGTAGTAAAAATGCAATGCATTATGATGTAGTAACTGTGGGCAACCATATTAACAGCTTGTGCTCAGTTTTTTTTCGATAAATAAAACATTCCACGTGGTTTGAGTGCACATATATTTCCTTTAAAAATGTTGAAAATTGAGCTAACTATAGTGAGTAACAATCACAAACTCTGGAATTCTTTAAATAATTGAACATGTTGTTTAACACCTTTGATGTTAAGATTCTTATATCAATGCAAAAATCAATATCTTAGAAAAGTGGAAGATAAATGTACCTGAAAATGCACTATCGTTGGCTTGACAAGTCGTGTGTTGAAGCAGAAATCATAGAACCTGTCATTTGTCTCCACTTGTTTGCACTCCTAGAGAAGGTGGGGGAGGAGATAAGTCAAACAGCTAAAGGCTATTATAAGAATTTACAACCATATAACAAACAAACAAATATTCTTTATGGCGTTATGGGAAGATGTATTGTTTGCTTGGAGTGTCACCTCAATAGTTGAACCTGAGATAGATACCAAAACAAACCTGACCATTTTTGTGTCAACAGACAACTAGCAAGGTGTGATAAAAGAGTTTAGGTGAAAAGGTTGCATAAAAAGCATGTGTTTATGGAAGTGGAACACATTTGGTGTTAATACTTAGACTGGTTAGTAGTTAGTAACACCAAACCAAACAATCAAGAGTATTTTACGAATATGATTAACACACAGAGTGAGCTATCTCGCATTTATTGGAACATTAGCACAATGCCGGTGCATTGCCACGAAGCAAAAAATATATTGACGAGAAGTTGGACCATCAGCTTAGGAGATTTGCAAAAAATATTGGTGATGTGTGACTATCGCGTGGTTCATGGTTTAAAAGAGAGCAAAAATATGAGGACAGATTTGCATGCGGGCAGGCATTGAAGAATCTTTTTTCTGGATAAAGGACATATATTAATATCAAGAAGATACCAATTATACTGGCCTCTGCAACCAACATGATATCAAGAGCTAGTCAAGACATCGAGGATGCACACAACAAACTATTACAAAAAAAAAACATGACCCCGAATAGCAGCACGCGGCAACAGGCAACACCAACTACCGCCCTTGGCAAAGCAAGAACTGCGAGAGAGGTTCTTCAACATGAACCTGAGCATGTGTCAGGCCGGGCTTGTAAGAGCCCGACCTTCAAAATACCAGCTCGAACTATCCTCTTTTCTCAAGCCCGAGTCCAGCCCAAAGTCAAATCCGAAGCCTGAAAGCCCAGCCCGAATTCACTTTTCAATACTTGCACATGCAAGTCCGGCCCGAAATCTTGAAAATAGAAGCCCGAACCCATCCCAAACTACCTTCCGGACTGCAAAAGGAGGCACGAGTCAGGCCCAATTGACAAGCCTGAACCAGGCGGGCCTTGGTTTTTTAGGTCGGGTTGTCAGCCGGGCTGCCCATACCTGGGTCTACTTCAACAACAACACGTCTAGGAAGGGAACGACACACCACGCCGCCGCTAACGGATTCAACCACTGAAGGTCGGATCATAGGTTTTCACCCCGAAGATCAAATCCGAGCAACTCCAAGCAATGCCTTCAGGAACGGAAAGCGTGTAAACACCGCCATTGCCATGTGCAACCAACTAAGGTTGTTGTTCCCACATATGAGTAATAGTGGAAAAAGGAGAGGTGAACTCACAACCAACCCCAACCTTTATAAGCAAGGAAAGAAGATGACCACTATCATCACAATTGGCATGAAGAGCCAAAAGGGCGATAAGCAGAAAAACAGCTTTGCAGCAATGCCACTCGTGTAGAAGTGTAAAACACTAAATCTCACCATATCAAACCCCTGGTGTGACCTCGCGAGGTTCTCATAATTCTTGTAATGCTTCAGCCTCATCTTGCGATACTGATCTCTACTGTATTTTAACCTCTCCCATGGTATCCCTTGCATGTCTTTTCCATTTCTGTACTCCACGGCTGATGTATCATTCTTATGCTTATTCTACAGCAAGAACAAAATTGAGGTCTTAATGGCCTTGAAACAAATGAAAGAACGCAATTGTTCAGACAAACCAAAACAATTCAGATTAATCTAATAAAAAGAATAAGTAACATGTCCAGAAAGGCTCAAGTGTCGGCATGTTATACAGAAGACTAACACAATATTAGAAATCATAAATGTCCATGTGCACATTCCTAAATCATGATTTAGTAGGTGTCCCAGTTGTTGGATTGTTGCCATCACATATGTCCACCTCAATAGTGATGTTGTTGTATTTCGGCAGGCACTCCAAAAGCTAATTAATGTGTCACCGAATTGGAAACATACTTTATTTAGCTCTAGCAAAATTAATGTGTTGTCTGCACGTAAAATCACTCCAGCAACCATCAGCTTCCGTGTTGAAGGGTTGAAGCAACACACGCACTACCAAATCACATACATGTAGTGAGACTTGGTTAACCATACCGGGCTCGAGGGATGGCCGTCACGGCTGCCGGAGACGCCAAACCCGTCGGAGTCGAAGTGGTCGTCTTGCAGGTCTTCCAAATCGTCGTTCAAGTACACGGCCATCGTCCCTGCCAAGGAAAACCACAAGAATCGAGTGAATTCCAGAAAGGAACCGAGAAACTCTGAGAAAAAAAACTGCAACTTGCGAACAAGAGTCGTTCAAGCGCAGCGCGGCGGCCGGCCAAAACCTCCCAGACCACCGCCGGTGAGCCCAGACGAACGGAGCAACCCAGCGCGGCAGCAAGGGAGGGAGGGATCACACATTCAGACGCAGCAAGACCAAACCCTCCAAAAATAATCAGCGGAAAAACACGCGCGCCGACGGCAGCACCCCACCTATGATGGATGATTTACCTCTCTGAGAGCCGGAGGCCTGCAGCGGGCAGTCCTGCTGGCCAGCACGGAAGCTCGAATCGCGGTCGAGGTCCCTGGAGGCTGGAGCCCTCAGGATTCGGAGAGGATTCGGCGCGCGAGATGAAAATATCCCCTGTCGTTGGTCTTCGGGCAGAAAAGAATATCCCGGTGGTGGAAGTGGCGAAAGGGGAGGAGAAAAGCGGTGCGTGAGCAGAGGGAAAGGAAGGCACCGCGTTAACTAGCCCGCGCCATTTCTATTTCTATTTTTTATTTTTTGCTGGGTTTTTTTTGTTTTTATCTCTCTCTATATATATATATTTATATATCTATATTTATCTCCACCTACTTGAAAAGAATGTAAAGTCCCCCAAAAACAATGTAAAGGCATCTTCAACGCGGACCCTCAAAAGCCCAGCAACCATTTGGACGAGGTGTCCAGACGCAATTTGTCATCCAACGTGGTACCCTTCGGTCTGCGGACCAGTTCGGTTGTCCGAATACCCACAAACCGGATGCAAACTGAGGGGATTCTGTGTGTCCGAACCACAGTCACACAGGACTCCGACATCCCTGGCCCACTCAAATCCCCTTCTGGTCCACTTTCCTTCCACTCCTTCCCTACTTCTCCTTTACTTTGCATGTGCACCCTCTTTCTCGTCCGCCGCTGCACCTCTCCGGCCGCCGCCCATGCATCCTCGGACTTCTGCATTCCTCACCCACGAGCATGCTCGCCTTGTACTACGCCACCGTCCACCTAGGATTCGTCTGTAGCCAAGTAACCTCTTCCCCCTTCCGATGCCATCCATGGCGGACACAACGCCCTACAGGTGTTCGATCAAATGCCATATAGTTTTTTTGTTGAACATCTCGTTGTTTTCTAGAGTAAGCACGATGTCGGGATACTCGGTGATGGAGGATGAGTTGTTGTATGCATGGAAGATTCCATCTGCGGACTTTGTAGGCATAAGGCAAGGGCCTATTGTTTTGTAAAACCTGCATGTTTCTTCACGCCTCGTTGTAAAGGATTGTTCGTGTAATGTTTTTTTTAAATGCTCGTGGCACATTAAAAATGTTCACAACACTCACATAAACATCTGACGTTTTAAAAATGTTCATGAAAACATAAAAAATATCATATAATTTTTTTAAATGTTTGCAACATTTAAAAAATGTCCACTCGTTTTTTTTTTCTGAAAAGGTAAATAATTATTGTCACAATTTGAAGATATGTTGATGACATATAAAAAATGTTCAATCCTTCTTTTTACAAAAGAAGGATTGAAAAATATGAAAATAAAGTAAAGAAAAGGAAAATACAAAGAAAAAATAGATATTAAAAATTAAAAATAACACCTGGAATTTCCTAAAAGTGGGAGGAAGGTTCCAAACTGGTCCATTCCGGTCCGTAGAAGATTCATAAAACCACTGGAAAACGTTGTTGGGCTGGCTCATCTCGTGCGGTACTGTAGGTGAGCTGACGGTGCGTCTCATAGTAAGCGGGATATAGCACTGACTGACCGGACATAGAGTTTCTTAGCTCGGCTCAAATGAGCCTGGATAAACAGTGAAATCCAAAAAAATATGAAAAAGGAGTTATACACTTCTGATATATTTTTTGGAAAACATTAGAAAAAAATTAGTGCTTGCAAAGTTTCATCATGGAATCACATTTGTGGAAGTCATGGAAAAAAAAAACAAAATTGATGCTCCGAAGATGCTACTTTCAGAAGCATTTTGGGGAGCCGATTTTATCTTTTTGCCATGACTTCCACAAATGTGTTTCCATGATGACTTGAAAATTTTCTTATTGTTTGCCAAAACAAACATCATAATTTTTTGAATTTTTTTTGAATTTTTTTTCCGATTTCACTGTTCATGCCAAGAGCATTTGAGCTCGAGCTCAGATTAGGACTTTCGCGACTGTCATTGTAACCACTAGTTGTTGTGGTAATGCATTTCTGGAAGTTTGCTTCTTTATTGAGACCTCCAAAATGTGCTATCTTCTCTTCTCACAATAGTGTCTGACAGCATGAAACCGGGCGTGTTTCTCACTCTGTTTATATTTGATGTGCTCCAACGTTTCTTCTTGTCAGTCTCAGAACACTTGATTCTAGGAGAGAAAAGAAGTTCTTGACAAAAGGAGTGGATACTTCCTTCAAAAGGGCCAATTCTCCAATGTCCAAAGACAAGTAAGCTTTACAAGGACTGTTCTAGGATACAGTTCATGGATTCAGGAGAACATAAATTTCAACACCTTATTTTTTTCCGCTTTCCTTACAAAATAAATCAACAAAACCTAACCAAACAAAACTTCAGAAGAAAAGAAAGAAGGAAGGGAACAGGGTACGCTATTCAGATATCCTAAGGCTTTCTGCCTAGTGCCTGCACTGATACGATGTCAGGAAGAAAAGTTTCTGTTCTTCCCCCTTGCCAAGGATAGGCAGGGGCTGGGTAGTGTCACTTCGATGCTCTGTTCGTAGTCCTCACATGAAGAAGTTGGGCGCACCAACGCCGAAGGTCGGGTCGAACTCGAAAAGGCAGTCCATGCTCGGGGCTGACACGGCTGTGAGCGCCGACACCACCTCCTGGAGGTCGCCGTCCAACGGCCACTCCGTGTACGCACCGGCCGGGTACGGCGACATGGCCAGACCACCGTTAGAGCCAGACGCCACAGGCGAGGCCATCGACGGCGGTGAGACACTGGCGTTCAGGCCGCCGTGGTCCGCGTCCACGGTCAGGCCGGCTCTGAGGCTCTGCAGCAGGCTCTCCGCGTGCGGGTTGTGGTGGTTCGTCGGCGGCCCCCTGCCGCCGCCGCCCGTTGGCCTGCAGGTGTGCTGGCCGTGGTAGACGATGTCGAAGAGCGCGGGGTCGTCGTCGGCGCGCTGCACCTGCTTGGTGGCGGGGCAGCCCTGCGAGTTGCGGTGGGTGCAGCGGTAGTACGCCCTCGGGTGCTTGGCGCCGAGGATGTCCTTCTGCCCGTACTTCCTCCAACTGTGGCCGTCGTCGCCGGGCCCCTCCGCGCCGCCGGCCGCACTCACCCTCACCTGGCTCGTCCACCTCGCCGTCGCCTTCCTGCCAAGAACCACGAAGCGCCAAGAATTCAACAACAATTCGGTATATTTGGATGATCCAATTCCAATGGTGCTCTGTTCGAGCATTTGAGTTGAGCTGGGTCTTTCTTTTTACCTCTTCTTGGTGTTTGTCCTGAAGGGCTGGTCGGAGACGCCGCTGAGGGAGCTGGACGTGCTGGAGGGCGTCGTCGGGGCGTCGGGGAAATGTGCGGCGACGAAGCCGATGGACGTGTCGGTGAGCGCGAAAATCTCGGCGGTGAGGGCGCGGCACAGGTCGATGGAGGTGTCCGGCGCGTGCAGGTGCAGCTCCAGCTGCCGCACCAGCTCCTGGACCCGGCACAGCTCCGACACCACAAGCTGCAGGTTCCCGCGGCCGGCGCCGTTTCCCTCCACGCTCTCCATTGCCGCGGACACGGAAGAACACGTTCGATAGGCGGAGGAGAAGGAAGGAAGCGAGGAAGTGATCAGCGATATCTCTCGATCGCGAGCTGCAGGTGCAGGAGAGGAAGTGGTGGTGGTGTGAGGCGGGGAGACGAGCCATCTTATAGAGGAGGAGTTCAAGTGAAGTGAGGTGGAGGGGATTTGTTTGACTGGACGGGGATTGTCGGGACTGCCATTTGATCGGTTGCTGCCTTGCCGGGTACGGGTAGGGTTTTGCAGCTGCGGACCCGTGAATTAAACACTTTCTATCGGGGGTGTATGCCCAAATATTTAGATGGCCAAATGGATGGCTTTTATTTTCTTTTCTTTGACATTTTTTTTGAACATAGTATAATCAAAGTTGCTTATATACACGAACATACACTCATTCTTATGAAGTCATGCATGCACATCCTACCCCTATGAGCACCTCGTGTCTTGCAGTCGACAGGAACGTCTCTCCCCACTGAACGAACATCGTCGAAAATCTGAAATAAATCCAGAAATAACGCGAGCACCAATGTTAAGTGTAAGAGCATCTCCACTCGCGTCCCCAACAGGCCCCCCAGGGAGAGTTTTTTCGCGCCGGCGCCGAAAAAACCCCCTAGTCGCGCCCTCAGAACGCGCAGGTTCCCGCGGCCGGTGCCGTTTCCCTCCACGCTTTCCATTGCTGCGGACACGGAAGAATTAATCCGGCATTTGCGCGTTCGATCGGCGGGGGAGAAGGAACCGACGGAGTGATCAACCTTCTTCTTCTAGGAATGAAGCCAAGGATATCTCTCGATCGCGAGGTGCAGGAGAGCAGGTGGTGGTGGTGGGAGGCGGGGAGACGAGCCGTCTTATAGAGGCGGAGTCCAAGTGAAGTGAGGTGGAGGGGATTTATTTGACTGGATGGGGATTGTCGGGACTGCCATTTGATTGGCTGTTGCCTTGGCGGGTACGGGTAGGGTTTTGCAGCTGCAGGGCGTTTTGCCCGTGAATTAAACACTTTCTATAGGGGGTGTATGCCCAAATATTTAGATGGTCAAATGGATGGCTTTTATTTTCTTTTCTTTGACAAAAATTATATCCCATTTGATATCTCCGCATCGGAGAATCCACGAATTCTACTCCGTATTTTTGGCAAAATCTTCCATCTTTGTTTTCAGCTCCCTCGCTCAAGAAAAGGGTTATTACTGAGTGAACCCTCCTGTGTTGTACTTATGTAAAAAAGGCCGGATATACTTATACTTGTGTAAACACAAGTTGGCAACTATACTTTGTCCTTGTACTCCCTCCGTTCCATATTGTAGTGCGTATAGATTTTTAAAAATTTAAATTTTCAACTTTGATCAATTTATAGAGAAAACTATTTATATCTATAATATTAAATATACAAAATATGAAACGACATCTTATGTCAAATCTACTGACATATATTTGACTTAATGTGTTTCGGAATCTATGATAAGGAGGCATAAAAGCGGGACTAATAAACCCAATAAATAGGAAAGGAGGTGGTAGCTTTTTAGAATTTACTTTTTTTTGCTAGGAATTTAGATACTACTTCCCTGCCACTCTAGAATATGCACTAGACTACTTCATACTCCCTCTATAAACTAATATAAAACCATTTAGATGACGAAAATAGTGATCTAAACAGTCTTAGTATTAGTTTTCAGAGGGAGTACTACATATAGAGGTCCACTATTCAGACGCGGATTTGTGGGACAAGGAGACGCACGAGGATGAAATCGGAATTGCCCATATGTGTTTTGAAAGTTAATATGCATGATACAAAAGCTTATATATTGGCGGCTTCAACTAGTTCACATGTCTGTTGCCTACTTGTACAGGTTGATGTCCTCCAATTGGAATGTTGTGCAGTGGGACTTCGCCACAACAAACGCCATTTGGTATCCGTTCCAGGCAGACTGCATCAACAACTTCTTCACCTTCTTAGACCCATGCCGAAGGCGATTCACTACCACCTCCATGTTGTCGAGGTGTGCTCCCAAAGGGCATCACAGGTCATTCGAAAATTAAAGACACCTTCAAGGACCCAACCGCATGTTCCACCCTCTCAAGCTAGGACTGAACCCACTGCTAGTGCACCAAAGATACGTTAGCATAAGCACTCTGCGGGTCTTGGATGGGCAAGACACGAGTGGGGGCTTACCAGCAGCGGCATGTCGAGTCCTTTTTAAAGAGGATTCGGTAGAAAGATTCTCCTCCTTAAGTGTTCGAGTGTGAGTCTTGATTGCCTTGAGCTTGGTAGTAATGGTCTGTATCTCCTCCAATTGACGAGCACGAGTCATCGTCGCCTCGAGCTCTCCCTCCAGTTTGGCAGTGGTGAGCTTCTCCTCCTCAAGTTGTCGAGCCTGAGCTTTCATCGCCTCAAGCTCTTCCTTGAGCTTGGTTGTGGCTTTGAGCTCCTTCCTGAGCTTAGCGGCCTCGTCTTCATCAACTACACAAGAGGTAAAATCAGTCTTTACAACAAAGGTGAGTAATTCAAAGAAATTTTGAGCTGGCTACCATGAGCCCAAGTAGTCTCGGGTGTGACCTTGGCCTTCTTCTTGACCAACGTCTCATGGTTCGCAGTGAGGTTGCCTCACAAGCTGCCCCACTCGGCTTTGTGCTTTTCGATTTGGTCGAAGGATTCAAGCTTGCTCAGGAGGAACTCAGTCTTATCCTTCGACCTCTCGTCTAGTTTATGCAAATATGACAAAAGAAGTTAGCTACTTGAGAAAAGTCATAAATATCCTTCACTCGGTTCCATGAACTTAATGGAGGCTTGGCCGCTCGGGGGCTACACCCAGGATGAAACCAACAAGCTAAGAAAGAGACTCTTTTCATGACTCAAAGAGTCGGTCAGAGGATCGGGGGTTACCTTTCGGTTGGTGCATTGTCCATGCATCCATGAAAAAATAGAGGAGAAATGCGAGGACAAGAAGCATACCTTCATCACCGACTGAAGCTTGCCAATTATTAGATTAGTGTTGCTGTTTAGACCATCGATACCCTTCCTTTGGGTACTTACCAAATCCAGGATTTAGTCGCGAGTTTATTGACGATGCCCATCGCCTTACCCAAATCCTCAAACTCCTGGGTGTTGTCTATTTCCTGCAGGATTTCTCCTCACTTCGTTTGCTAGACCAGGAACGACACATGGAAACTCAACGAAGGTGGCGGCATGCGACCAATGTTGATCTCTTCAATGGGTTCCATCACCATACTAGTGCTCACTTGCTAGGTCTCAGGAAGAGCGCTGACTCTAGCATTAGGCCCCTTTGATTGGTGGGTAGACAGTGAAGTCGGCGGCGTGTCATCCAGTTAAAAGGAAGGCGGTGGTGAAGGGGCACTTTAAAAAATTAGTGCATGTGTTGTCCAAGGGTCTGACATGGAGGGCCTGTGCCAGAGCGGATCCCAGGGCACTTTGCTTGCCCTTTGGGAGCTCCATCTTCTTCTACCTAGAACAACAACAATCATGATCATTACTATTCTTTCCTCCAAAAGTAGACAGAGGGATTCTACTCGACAACTTACTTACTCTCAGAAGGCTGAAAGGAAATTTTTTGGGCTCTTTACACGACGATCGCGGTAGGTGTCGAAATTGAGTTCTTCTTCAAGATGGCGGTTTGACGTCGCTTGGACATGGCGGGTAGAGGAGTCGCTTTAGACTTCGTCTTGTCCAGGTCCTCCGATGACTCGAGGAAATAGGTGATCCGCTCATCAACCGGTAGCAACGGCTCCTATACCGCCGCCGCTTTTTAAACAACATAGAGAACGCTGGGACATTGACGCTCCCCTTCGAGACAACACGAATGACTTAACTCCACGAGCGTTCAGGTGACTCAGTGGTGGTGCTGGTGGAAGCGCGAGTGACGCCATTGGCGACGACACCGGAGGGGAGGGGCCGCCTGTACAGCCGCAACATTGTGAGGAAAAAGAGGATGGGCAACGGAGTATCAGAAGATGTCTTCTCGCTATTTTCTCGAATATTAGTTTACACAAGATACGGAGAAAATGTCATTATTTCCTTATTGCAGCACGCATCTTAATGTATTTCGACAAGGCTATGGCTTGATCTACCGTAAGAGCAGCTAGGCAATGAAACATAATTATGCTAGTAAAATTATTCTTGTTTTTGAATTTTTGGTGTATGACTAGGGATGTAAGTGGGGCGGGCTAACGAACAATACCATAAACCATCGATTTAATTCTTTCCAATTATCAGTATATCGGGGTTATCTTTTCAATATACATAATATATTGTGTCCCACTGATAATCAATCGGTTCTTATAAGCATATAATACTTAAGTACGTTCCAACAAGTAATAATTTCATATTAAACATGCAAAGTAATTTCACATATAAATACATATAAATTTCCACGATGAGCTATTCCGGATATTATCAATTCCAAGTAATTTAAATATAGTGGCAGGACACAAAATTCCAACAAATTTTAGACAAGTGATGAATAAATTCTGGAATAAAGGATGAGCGCAGGAGGAAACATGATGATGCTTGCACCACTACGTATGAGCATTGGAAGTTCCGGGTCGGATTTGGTTGAGCTCCACGGGGATCCACAAAAACCATGAGAATCTTGGACCGGTCCACGGTCTCTCTCTCTCTCTCTCTCTCTCTCTCGCTTAGACCGTCCAGAGATAGAGATGTAAGTGAGATCAGAAAGTCCAAACAATAGCCAAACTGCTGACCCGTTCAACACTTTCTCGAACGTCTTTCTCTGTTTTGTTTGCCCCTTTGGCCTTGAGGTTGCTAAAGATAGTTGAATATTTGGGTCAACGTGTGGGACACATGATAGCAGCATAGTGAACTCTAGTACCGCGGTACCGCCTGAACTGATGCGTCCTGAGTTATATTTAGGTTTCAGGTTAACTTCGATTCTGCCATTAGTTTGCAGACATCACAGGTTGAAGTTGATGCACACTAGTAGAGATACTAGACTTATACCGATTAATCACCAGCATATGTAAGCGTAGCATCAGATTTTGAAGATGAAATCCCATGTCCTTTCTATCCCACGAGCGCGTGTGCTAAACAAGAAAGTGGTCTCAGAGAAAGGGAGGGAGAAAATTTAATTAGCGCGTGAGGTGGTGGGAGTGATTGAGATGACGGATGGACAGTCAGATTTTTACTAGTACTCTAGTTGGGAAAAATGCATGGAAGCTTGACTTGACCGGGGTGTAGGAAGGAAACTTCAAGCCTCTTTGCGCGTCGTTTGAACGAAACAGCGACAAGGAAAGACCGAGAGTGCGTGCGTCTGACACCACTCATGTCTGTCAGACACTAAGACCAGCTTCCAATAACAAACAACAATAGTTCCAAAGATTAGGCGGGCGTGGAGTTTTTGCAACCAAGCTCACATGCTCCCTCACGAACAGTAAAAAAATAAAAAATAGTACACAAATAAAAAAGTTCTGATTTTTTTTATAAACATTGATGAATGTTTTCATTGCACGCAAAAGTTTGTGAAGAAATAACATTCGCGGAAATGTGGGCAAGAAAAACAAAATTGATGCTTCAAGAAGACTATTGTTGGAAGCATTTTGGAGCATCGATCTTGTTTTTCTTCCCACGTTTCCACGACTGTCATTTTATCATAATTTTTTGCACACAGTGAAAATTTTCATCAATGTTTATCATAAAAAAGAATCAGAATTTTTAAAATTGTTTTATAATCATTTTCGATTTTACTGTTTATGAGGAAACAGGGAACCCGAGCTCACATGCTCCCTCATGACTTAACAATGGAAACGACGTCCAGATTGGCTGCTAGCCGACTTCTTTGGTGACTTAATGAATTATAGTTACTACACATGTAAACTGCCAATGTTCACATAAAAGCATCTCCAAGGCGGACCCTCAAACTGCCCGCATACGTCTGGACCGCCGAAGCCATCCAACGCGGGCCTGTATCGGTCCGCCGAGCGGTCCGGGCGTACTTTTTCTGGCAAACCCGAGACAAGCGGGGGAGGGGGGGGGGGGGCTTTGCGGGAGTCCGAACAATAGACATGTAGGACTTCGACGGCCCTAGCCCACCCAAAACCCTTCCTGGACCCCGCACCTCCATCCTCCCCATTTTCTCTCTTTTTTTCTTTCTCTCTTGCCTTAGCCGCCGCTCCACCACCCCGACCGCCAAGCAACACCCCTGCTGGAACTCTACGTGTCCGTCACCTCCAGCGTTCCAGCCGGGCTCCACCCCGCTTATCTCCATCGCCGTTCAACCCATCTCCTCCCACCGTCCCGCCAGGTACCATCCGCTACTGCTATACTCACCATGCCTGGCAACTGTTCGATGAATTGATGGAGCTAAAAAAGTTGTCCCTTCTTCTTTCAAGCAATGGATCTGATTTGGAATACATATACGAGCACTATGTTGAGTCGTCTGACGGCTCGTCCGACGAGGAGGACTACACAGATGAGACGGCGATGATGCATGCGGTCCTTGAAGATGCGGAGCGTGCGGAGGAGCATGTTCTCAATTTCAAGGGATCGATCAAGGGTCATCGATTGCTCAACCGCAGCAGGGCGCGCGGCCATTTCATACTGATGGTCGACTACTTTGCCCCCGATGCACTCGTCCCTGACCATTTTTGTTGGCGTTTTCGGATGCGCAAGATTGTCTTCAATCGTTTGTACCATGGCGTCAGGTCCTATGACGACTACTTCATCTTGAAGAAGGACGCCGTGGGAACGATTGGGTTCTCTGGTTATCAGAAGTGCACGGGCGCACTCCGGATGCTTGCATATGGAATGACCGCTGATTCGTGGGACGAGTACCTACAGATGTCTGAGAGCACATGCGGAGATGCCATGGTCAGGTTTGTAACTGCCGTGGTCGAGGTGTTTGGACCTCAGTACCTGAGAGAACCAACTGTGGCAGACACCCAGAGGCTCTTGGCAATCTTAGAAGCAAGAGGGTGGCCAGGTTTGCTTGGATCCCATGACTGCATGCATTGGAAATGGAAGAACTGCCCGAAGGCTTTACAAGGGCAATATCAGGGTCAGGTTAAGAAGCCCACCATCACTCTTGAAGCAGTTGCATCACATGATTTTTGGATTTGGCATGCTTTCTTTGGCATGCCCGGGTTTCACGATGACATCAATGTGCTGCAACGATCACCGTTGTTTGCGAGGCTGACTGAAAGAAAAGCTCCTCCTTGTCACTATACTGTCACTGGACATGAGTACAACATACTACTATCTGGTTGATGGTATCTATCCTCCGTGGGCTACCTTTGTTAGCACCATCTCTAATCTAGTTGGACAGAAAAAATCTTACTTTACCGAAAGACAAGAAGCAACTAAAAAGGATGTCGAGAGGACATTTGGAGTTCTGCAGGCCCGTTTTGCAGTTGTTCGTGGACCTGCTAAACAATGGGATCCGGAGACCTTGTGAGAGGTGATGACATGTTGTGTGATCATGCACAACATGATCGTCGGGGATGAGGATGAGGATGTTGCCGCAGCTCTAGAATGTGAGAACATGGGTGATACTATCGAACTTCCAAACCAGAATTCGACCACATTTGAAGAGTTTATTCAAATGCATCAACTGATTCGGCATCGACCAACTCACGAGCAGCTGAAGGAAGATCTGATTGAGCATCAGTGGGCGATTAAAGGGGACAACAATGTTGGAATGTGATATTTGAACTTGTTTAAATTTAAATTGTTGCTGCATGCGGCTATTTGAATGTCTGTATTCTATGTATGTAGCTTTTTGAACGTCTGAACTCTATGTATGCGGCTATTTGAACGTGCAGGCTTTCAAAAAAAATTGGGAGGCCAGATGTATGCGGGCAGCGTTGGATGGCGGACTCCCGCATCCGTGTCTGCGGACTGGTCCCCTGTCCGCGGACGGATGCGGAAGGAAATTTGTAGGTCGCTGTTGGAAATGCCCTAATGAAGGGTAGGGATCCAGATCGATGAACTAAAGCACCCAAAAAAAATCCTTGGCATGGCGAAATAAACAAGAAGTTCAACATCATCAATCTACCAAGATGATATCTCAAATTCTCAACTCTTATTGGACAGCCCATGAATCGGCTGAAAGATAACCAAACAAATGTGGTTAGTTATAATTAGCACTGAGTAGTTGTGAAGAGATATACCCCCAATACATTCTAGTGCTACATGATGTTAGGCTTTGACAAGCACACCATTATCATGCGCCAGCCAGAGCTTATATATAGAAGGATTAAAGTGGCTAAGCTATGGCTGCTGAGGTGAATTCTCAGTTCTAGCGGTAACTCATTTCTAGGCTGACACGTGTTTATCATTTTTTACTGGTTCACTACAGTTTTATGTACTTTTTGTTTGTTCTGGGCCAGTTTAGTTGGTTCACCGCTCTTCTAGCAAAGGGTTCTAGGCTGACCCGTGAAGTTGCCTTTCACCGACGCGTGCCCATGGAGAGCCACTACGCCCACTAGCCACCGCTTTACCTCTACTAGTAGAATGCCCGTGCGTTGCCACGGGCTTCTAAAATATTTTGCTGAAGGTATATAAAAATAATGCATGTTAAATATCACAGATAGAGACAATATAACACGGACACAATTGCACAATAATTGAAGTCCACTTCACTTGTAATATAAACTGGTAACAAAAAGGCAAATTGACGATGTATACACATAAATCGATGATCCAACTAAAAATATATTACAAATTATTAAAATCTACTTGATGCACTTAAGAAATTCTCGCACAATATCAAGAATTTTTTTTTGCTTCATTCGCATGATGTTTGAGCAAGTATAATGAAAACTGTTTTCTCAACTCATACCCATCAAGCAAAAACAATAGTAGAATGCCCGTGGGTTGCTACGGACTGCTACGAGCAACAATGCATGTAAATGAATCAGAGAAATAATTAAAGTCGTATTCAACGTCAAAGCTTATTTTTTCCTCATACGTCCGGATGTGTTCAGACAACAAACGGGCTACTACAACCGTCTTGATAGTCCGGGTTCCCCAAATCCGGCCCATATGTGAGAAAGAAATGTTGCTATCCGGACTATTCGTGATGTTATCTCCAATATGTGGTCCCAATGCAAAACCCCACCACCACGACACACCCTCTCCTTTTCTCGTCGGACCCTCCCCTTCCCGCTCGGTTTCCCACCGTAGTGGGTGACGCCCGCCTCACTTTCACCATGACACCCTCTCTCCTTCACACCATACTTCCTCATAGACCGTTAAGGAGGAGTCCCCCGTAATGCCTGCCCCGCTCTCCACCATGATCCCCTCCCCCGTGTTTGTGTGTTTTCACCACCGCCATCAAGGAGGAGGAGGTATTGCGCTGCTTGTGGCGCCCCCAAAGCCAGGAAGGAAATTCGTAACTGAACATACCAAACTCAACCTCCGGCCCACTCACTCTTATCACAAAATCCATCAACTTGTGTTTTAAGTGAACCAGTGATCGACATCGCCGTGGCCGGCCAGCAGCAAGGGATAAGGGCGGCAACCGCCTTCCCATCTTGGTGCTAGTACCTCCTGGTTCTATACTGGACCCACCCTTCATCCTGGGCTCTACCACGACAGCTCCATGCCCATGTGTTCTCTCATTACTCTGCAATATTCTCGGGGGGGGGGGATAACTCAGCATGTAAAACTGACCTCCAGGCCCGGGAAAACACAATGATCAGAAGGATTGGTAGATTCCAACACAGTAACCAGCATTTGAATAGACCTTGACAACCACCAGAGTGAAACACAGCAACAGTAAACTATTTCTGAAGACACAATCCAAGAGTTTCTCCACTTTACTTGAAAGAACCTACAAACATATCACTTCAAAAGCAAACTTCCATGTTCATTTAAGGTAATTCCCAAGCAAATTACATCTAGAATGCAAACAAAACAAGCACCTCCAATTTTCCTAGGAATCTTGAAATGAAACCAACTAAAAGTTGACACCGAAATATAGCCACTGAAGAATCACCTCCGCCATGAGCATGTCCACACAGTTCAAGAAAGACATATCCTAGCTCTACCTTTATAACATGGTAATATAGCACAATGCCCGTCATCTAATCTGATATGTATAGGCTGCTAGGCGAAAGCAAATATATCAGTTCCGACCTAACAAACCTCTTTCCAACTTGCTCTAATTCTTATTGAGTCTGACTAACTATGAAGAATGGGATCAAAAGCAAAAAAATACTGCAAGATTTTGACTGTCTGAACTATCTCCAACACGCAGTTTTTCACCGCAAAAATATGAAGCACTTTGTACGCAGAACATTACTGAATCACCTTGAATTGAATAGAACAATCAAAACTGAGACCACAACCTTCAATCTCTCATTCGGATCATGTCAAACATCTCCACGGAACCGACCAGACCAATCCGTAACAAACAGAAATGAAACCAAACGGACTGATCCACGCATCTATACCAACAGAACTCGTTATTCCCGCCCGCCGAATATAATCTCCATTACTCATCACAATCTTAAATCAAATCGGCAATCATGATGGATCCCTAAATCAGATCAGAAGTCAAAGCAAAATAGATTAGCCATGACCCTAAACCAAAGCAGCAAGGTTCAGAACACGGTACCAATATCAACAGAACATACAAGGAGAAATCGCCTGTGACGACCCCGGCTTAATCGTACACTAATCATACACGCAAATGCGCATGATCAAGCCTAAGGACTCACTTGAAGATATCACAACACAACTCTAAAACATAAATAAAGTCATACAAGCTTTATATTACAAGCCAGGGCCTCGAGGGCTCGAATACATAGCTCGATGGCATACAAGCGTCAGCGGAAGCATCAGATATCTGAGTACAGATATATTATAGAGAGAGAAAGAGATAAGCCTTCACAGAGGCGGGGTAAAATAAAATACTACGATCGAAAGGCGTAGGCCTCCTGCCCTGGACCCTCCGATCCTACTCCTGGTCGTCAGTCGGCTCCTCGTAGTAGTAGTACTCACCAGGCGGGTAGTAGTACTGGTCGTCGGCTGGGGCGTCTGACTCAGGGGCTCCGTCGTCTGGTGGCATCAATTGGATATGGGGGAAAAAGAAAATAAAGCAAACGTGAGTACTCATCCGAAGTACTCAGCAAGCAAGGATCTACACTACATATGCATCATTGTCAAAGGAATGGCTGTATATGTGGACTGGGCTGCAGAAATGCTAGAATAGAGGGGGAAAGCCTAGTCCTATCGAAGACTAGCATCTTCAACAATCTTCGACAGTCTTGCAGCATTAGAAGAGATCAGATGAACATAATGTAAAGCAGTAGTAGTAGTATCATCAACCTCGACCTGAGATCCTTTCTCGACTCCCTGCGAGAAAGCAATCCCAGAGCCGTACTATCCAATTCTCATATCAAGTTCTAGTTGTACCGATCGGGATACAACTCCGAGTGTCCGTTACCGTAGGACAGGCTATCGATAGAAGTTTCTTCCCTGCAGGGGTGCACCAACTTACCCACCACGCTCGCTTAACTCCGGCCGGACACACTTTTCTCGGCCATGCCCGGCCTCGGCTAAGCAACACGCCACAACCCGACCAAATACTTAATAGAGAGGTCAGCACGCCGGACTAACCTATGCCCCCAGGGGTCTTGGGCCATCGCCCCGGGAACTCCTGCGCGTTGCGTGGGCGGCCGGAAGCAGACCTAGCAACCCCTTAACACAAGCGCGGTTGCGTAACCAGTCCAATCCAGCGCGCGCCGCTCAGTCGCTGACGTCCATTAAGCTTCGGCTGAAGTATACGACGCAGAACGCCCATACTATGCCCACGTGATGGTTAGTGCTATCGGGCCAGAGGCCCCTCGGATCAAATATCCAAACCGTAGTGGATTAGGAGCGCGCGGAAACGAGCAGAGACTCACGATCGATGTGACCCCGTCGCCCCGTCTCGAGGACTTGCGGCAATGGCTAAGAATGCCCGGCCACGCCTCGTAGTCATCTCGCGGGCACCATTCAGGTCAACCCGACTCCACATCACTTCGCGTTAAGCTCGCGCGGGTACCCCTCAGGGCCGACCTGTCTTTAGTATCATGGTTTAGTGCAAGTCACAGTATCAAAGGTATCCGTGTGTCCAACATCAAGGGGGAACCCTGAGGAATCACCCTCGATGGAATTCCCGCTCGATGTTATCATCAAGGTGAACGAAGGAGGAATCACCCTCGAGGTCCACACTTGAGGAGTTGCGCGACGACGTCGTTATCGGGGGTGGTGTAGGAGGAATCACCCTCGCTTACCACGACCGAGTAACTAACCTACAAGGTTAACATCAGAAGTGCTGACGAGGTATCACCCTCGGCACTCGACGGTAACCTAGCAGTGTCGGCAACTAAGGGGAAGTGATGTGCGGTGCCAGGGTCTAGTCTTCAATCCCGATGATCGGGTCTTCTGATATCCAGCAGGGCAGTCGGGATCAAGTGGGGGTCTCTGTCGTGTCTCTACCCAGCCTATACTAAGCAGTCTAGGATAACCAGTAAGGTAGCAATGCAGGTTACAATAATCAGGCTATGCAGCAGATATAGGAAAACAGTAGCAGTAGCAGTTCTAATGCAAGCATAAGAGAGAAGAGAATAGGCGATATAGGCATGCTCAAAATGGGGGTGCTTGCCTGTTTGCTCGGGGGCAAGGACAAGGTCTTCAGTGGTATCGTCGGGGACGTAGTCGTACTCCTGTGCGGCGTCTGCCTCGGGAGCTACGTCAACGTCGGGGTCTACCGAGAGAGAAGAGGGGGAAGAAACAGGTAAACATAATGCAAACAAATGCAATACGGTGCGTGTGATGCTATGATGCAGTGCAGGGTTGCCTAATTATGCATCTAAGTCATTTTAGCTATTTTTAGAATTAATCTGGGATTTAATATCCAACGTGTGTGCACTATTCATCTGCCGGATACGGGTCCAGAGTTACGAGTTCTTCTACGTAGGGGGTTCCAATGGAGAAACAGACGGCACGATCAGACTCGGCTCGTCGTTCTGAGCAACTTTCATGTTTTAACTTTTTCGATCCGAGCTACGGTTTAAAAGTTATTAATTTTTTAAAGTTTATTTCAATTTCTGAAATTTATTTATTTATCAGAAAATGAATTATGACGTCAGCATTGCGTCACAGTGACGTCAGCAGGTCAACTGCGGTTGACCAGGGTCAAACCTGACATGTGGGTCCAGTGGGACCCACATGTCAGCCTCTGTTTCTTTAACCAGTGAATTAATTTAATTACCAGGGTTAATTAGGGGGTGGACCCCACATGTCAGTGAGACATTAGGTTAATCTAATTAGTTTCTATTTAATTAAATCTTTAATTAGGTTAATTAGTCGCGGGGCCCACCTGTCAGTGGCATTGCGCCGCCACGTCAGCGCGTTGACCACGGTCAGCGTGGTCAGCGGGGCCCGTGGGACCTACTGGCAGTGACCCAGGGGTGTCCCACGTGGCGGCCACGTCGGCGGCCGGCGCCGGAGTTGCGCCGGCGACCAAAAATCGCGGCGGCGCGGCTCGGACGCCGTCGGGTTTCGCCCACAGGCCACCAAAACGGCCGGGGCTGGTCGCGTTCGAACGAGGGAAAAGTGCCGCGTCGATCTATGGCATGTGCGCGAGCTAAAACGGCCGGAATCGAGCGCTAGGTCGTCGCCGGCGGCGAGGCATTTCGGGTGAGCGCGGATCCGTCGCGGCAGGGCTCGGCTAGCTACGGGGTTGGTCGCATCGAGACCGCGGAGAGGTGCTGAGCACGTTCCTGCACTCGCACGGCCATGACAGAGACTGCATCGCCGGCGACGTTTGCGGGTGCTAGTGGTGCAGCGGCTACGGGTGACGAACGGTAGCAGAGAGAGAGGGGAAAGGGGCATGTGCTCACCGGGAAGGCACAAGGTGGCCCGGTGTCAGCTTAGTAGCCGCAGAGGGTCGGGGACGCCGGAGATCGCCGGAGAGGCCGAAGACGAGGAGGAGCTCGATCCACCGCCTTCGCTGCACCCCAGCTCGAACAGAGGACACCAGGCGATGGAGAGGAGCGGGGTGGAGCTCGCTGGCTGGTCGGCTTGACGAAGGGTGGCCGGTGGCCGCGGCAACGTCGAGAACGCGGCGACGACGGCGCTCGGTGGCCGGATCTGGGAGGGAGCGAGGGGCGGAGCGAGCGAGGGAGGAGAGGGGAGAGTGAACGGGGTGGCCAGGGAGGACGGCTCGACCTCGCCCTTATCCCCTCCGCCTCCTGTTCCGTCGGTGGGCGGCGACGTGTCGGCGCCGCGCCGGCGCGCGCGCGCTCGACCAGCGGGAGAACGACAGCGCGAGGGAGAGAGGTGAGTGGGCCTGCTGGGCCGGGGTTCGGGGCACTGTGCACTAAGGCCCAGTGCACAGTGCCTCGTTTTTATTTTTCTGTTTTGTTTTCTCTTTTTCTTTTAATCTTTTCTGTTTTGAAATAGTTAGGGCATTTCTACACTTTTGAAAAATATGAGAGTTGTCCCAAATATTGCAATGCAATATTAGCTCTCACCAAAAAGTGGTTTGGGCAGATTTGGAGTTCATTTGTGTTTGAAATGATTTTAAATGAATTAATATTGCTGTTTTGGGTGCTGTTTCATCTTGTTTGAGTCACTTGCCCAACTCCAAATATTTTGATATTGATTTTAGAAATGTTCCTGAATTATTTGCCATTTAATGAACATTTTCCCAACAGTGTTTGATCAACTTTATAATTCACCTTTGAATTTGAGTTGATTTTCAGATGTGAATTTGAATTGGATCATTAACCCATGTGACTTGGCACTGCAAATGATCATGACTTGGCAGTTTTAACAGAGTGTCACAGAGCTTATTACAAGGGGGTGTTACATCGCCGAGACTAAGACCTCGACATCGACGGAAGGAGCACCTCAAACAAATCAAATGAAGAACAGTGAAACAGGGGCGCAAGATTGGAACCGATTACGAATACAATACCTATGACTTACCCGACGACGAGAGGTGGAAGAGAGGAGAGGATCCAGCCAAGGAGGCGCCGCGCTTGGCAGGGGAAGGCCACGCCGACGCCATCGACGCAGATGAGCAGCGCGCGGCCTGCCCCCACAGGTCCCGCCGTAGAAGATGCCGATGGGAACAGGGACCTGGCCGACATCACCTCCATCATCCCAGACACGGCGTGCCCGGATGGCCGCCGGGTGGCGCGGCGGGGCATGGCTGCCACAAACAGCGATTCGTGTAGAGACGAAAGATGGGGCGCGGCAGCGGAGCTGGGAGAGATAGAAGCCCGCGGGGCGGCCGGGGGAGGGGGTGCGGCGACGGCGGCGGCCCGTGATGCCGAAAGAGGAAACATGAGGCGGGAGGCCTTGACGTATGGGAGGAGACCCCTCCACCAGATTAGATCGAGGGTACCGAGATCGCACGCGATCCGGGTGTGTGCATCGGGGTGTGTTGGGGGGAGGGGGGGGACGAAAAAAACCAGACGAAAATGGGGGACAAAAAAAACCGTGCAATCCTACCAACTGAGACGTTAGGAGTAGAGATGAGCAGCAGTTCGTAGCAGCCACGGGTTGCATTGACGACTTCTTTTTTACCATTAAAGCGCTCTCCTTTTCTTCCTATCTCTTCTCCCAACTAAAAATGTTTCTCGAAGTGATATGTGAATGGATAAATTTACTACCATACTAAAATATCAAGAGCTAAAAACATATTTATCAAACAACATTTGTAGAACATGTTCGACATGAAAATTATGGTGTCGGACCAGATTGGGAACAAACACAATGATGATTACCATGTGTACATTGCAAGATCTCTCTCCCACTTCGCCTCCCCCCCACAAACAAAAAAAAAACAAAACCAAAAAAAAACAAACAACAAAAAAAAAAAAACAAAAAATAAAAACCACGACCAACCACAAAAAAACAAAAACCAAAACACCACATAACAAAAAAAAAACACAACCCACCCCCCGACCCCCCCCCCCCCCCCACAACCCACCCCCCCACCAAACACCCCCCCCCCCCCCCCCCCCCCCACCCCCCCCCCCCCCCCCCCCCCCCCCCCTCCCCCCCCCCCCCCCCCCCCTCCCTTGATCTTTTGCCCCTCTCCCCCTATCTCTCCCTCACTCTCTCCTGATCTCATCCCTCTTGATCGAGTGTGTTGCCGTTTCAAGAAGGCTTGCCTATCAACCAAGAACCAGAATTTGGTTGGCTACCCACAAAAGTCAGAACTATTCTTTACAACTTTCTAAAAAGCAAAGTTTAATCCAAAAATAATTATGAAGAGAGGTTAGTAAGTAGAACTACAAGTCATGGCTAAAATATTAAAGGGAGAAAATGATTTTTTTTACATCATAACTGATACCATGCATACTATCTTCAAATATTCCTTATTTATTGCCAATTCAAATTCCATACATTGAATGTCTAGATACATTCTTCAGCTATTTGATCAATTATTTGCTAACTCAGTTCTTCACATTAGCGGAGCTATGTCTAAAAGCTAAAAGTTAATTCGATTTATAGTAGGGTACTCTTGCAGTAGGATTTGTTGTTTCTGGTGGAAGTACAAACATATGAAGCTGCAACTGAACAGCAAACCTCTCTTCAAAACCCATTGTCATAGTTCTCAATAGGTCGGGCGTTGTGATTGTAGTAGCCGAGGGGAGAGCTTCATACATCAGGGAGCACACACAGTGATAAACTTCTTACAACCCAAAGATTCCATATCACATCAAATTCTGACGACGGCTTCAACTTTAGCAGCAACAAGGCGGCCTCAACGTGACTATTCAGTAGATGAAGTGTTACATTGCAACCACAAACTACTACACATTTGCAACCAGAGACTACTACTACAAAACGCTAACATGATTCTTCATTGGACATGCTGTTGTACATTGGAGCATTGAAAAGAATTGGTAAATATTTTTATATGAAAATGATTGTAAACCGCAATAACACGGGCTCTTATATTTCACAATATTTTTTGCATACATCATATAAAAATTATATAACTGACAAGTATATTTTAGTATTGACTGGAAACACATTAGCATATCTCCTAGGTTTGGCAAAGTAGGGAGGTGATATATCCCTATCTGGAATAACCGTCAGCAAAATAAGAAATTAATGAAAGAAAAGAACTTAATATTAATAGGTATTCCATTACTCAGAATATTTATAATATAGACACATCAATATTAATAGATTACATCTACGTAGAGTTATGTGGTATCACATTTCCTATAATACAATTCCATAGAATTAAAATATTTACATGAATCAAAGGTCAACAAAAACAGAGGTGTAGCATCTCACCAACACAAGTACTCGCCATCGTCACCATGTGCTGCAACAAATAATACTAAAAAAAGCACCATTCAGTTATTTGATTTTGTAACAACGGGGAACAATGGTGGAGCCAGAAATTATACACAAGGGGGCCAAACATTGAGCAAGACTCTAAAAAGGCAGCATGGTGTATCAAATAAATAAATAAATATATATATATATATATATATATGATTTTTTTGGAAAAAAATGTAGAAATTGATCGTCTGTATAGCAAAATATGTGCTATTATTACTAATAAAGTGCTGATAACATAGACATATCACATAGATAGCATGGAAGCAAAATGCATAATTAGATGGCGATGAACAAACAATTAAGAGAACGAAACCAAAGCTATGGACAAAAAGACCTAGAGACCAAATTTAGATAACAGAAGAATAAACCCCGTGGTTTTCTAGGAAGTTGGAACAACTTACTAATACCAATGCGTCGGCTACAATCAGTTTATTTTCTTGAAACATCCTCCCATGTGGCTGGGTCATGCTGCCCAGCCCTCTCTTTAGAAAATGGTTCTAAGTTATGAAATTAGCTACCACATTTGGAAATGACATCTTATGGACTCTCGGAGTACAATGAAATTCAATTTCAATTAACTAACAACAGCATAGGCATCGAGGGACCAATAACAATTCACGCAAGTTTTTTTCTCAACATAACAATGACAGTGGAACATGTTTAGTTAAACAACTCTAGAGATTTATTTTTCTACAGGGAAACAAGTCGCATCTCCAAGAAATAAACATGTCATCCTTTCCTCCTTGAAGTCCTAGAATGCAACCTCCACTTTGCCCATCGCAGGAGCAGCAGCAGCAGCGCCGCCGTCTCTGGGACCTTTTTCAGAAACCCGTCTCTAGCATAATCGAAAGTTTCACTCCTACCCACACATAGACTGACATGTTCAACACATGTTAGTCTTACTAATCTACAACTTCTGGCAAACACCTGTTGAATCATTTTCCCTAACATTCAAGAAAGCACTCAAATTTCCACAACTGAATCACAATCATTTAAGGAGAAGGTACATAAGTAAACCGATGCAATTTACAAAAATCGTAATTAATCTTGGCTTGGCGCATCCTTTGGAGACTGAGTAAGACTGAAAATATCGTCTCCCATCAATAATCTGAATAGTTGAATACAAAACATGTACAGGACACGTGACATGGTCTGATGAGCATTACAAATTTTAAGAGGTTCTAGAATAATTGTGGCAGTGTTGAGAAGTGCCTAATGCACATGAATAGAACCCCAAAGAACCATGGCTCTAACAGTGCATGACAATTCATAAAATTCATTGATTAGCTTCCAATGCATAAACATATTTTCTGCTTATAAGGCACAATAGGTGGATTCTGTAAAGAGAAATTTGTCAAGTACTTGCACGTCATGGAGAAAAGGTCCTTCAGCATGATATAGTATAACACACTGATGGACGATCAATAGTTTTAATTATATCAGATCGGCAAAATGATATAGTATTTCAAAATTTAACAGTTTGTGTGTACCTTATATGGAGGTAGTAATACCTGACCTTCTGCAGCTCGTAGAAGATACACATATGGATTAATCAAACACGCCCACATCCAAGTCTTCTTCCATCCGCAACACCCAGGCACCACCGCTTCCTGGAAAAGATAACCTATAAAATGTATAACCATGCCCAAAGCCAGATAATCTCATCTCCAGCCGATCTAGAGATTAATCAAATAAGAGATACTAACAGTTCTTTCATACACGTATGTAGTCATAAGTTCAGTTTTGGTTGCTTAATTTTGGAGCACTCAACTGTCGGATGCTAGCTAACTCAAAGATACTATCAGAAAAGGTAATCCGAATATGTTTTAATTTTTAATCAGGAAAGAAAAGGTAATCAGAATAAGTTTTAATTTTCAATCAGGAAAGGAAAGGCTGGGATCACGAATTGGTAAATGGAAGAACCTCCATTGGAGACTCTGCAAATCCTTGTCTGACTGAGCAGATCAAAATTAGAGATGGTGAATATGACTCGAGCTGGTCGATGCTTGCATGTATGTTATTGGCTATCGGATCTTCATTGGAGAAGAAACTTCTCTACCTTGATGTAAGAATGTTTCCTATTCAGAATGGCTGACACTTCCCAAGTATTTACGCATTACAGTAATCTGTGATTGTGAGCTATAGTAATTACATTAAAAAATGATGTTTCTTCAGGCCACCGTAAGAAATCAACTGAAATCAAGTTAAGAGAAAGACAACAATTGGATTGGCAGCCACTTACATGCAAGATGTATGTACGACTGCACCAGCGGAGAAGCACACGACAACAGGGAGAGGACGACGCCATGGCCAAGGTTCTCGTCGGACGGGCCGGAGCGCACGACGATGGGGCTCACCAGAGGGCCACTTGGGGCCGGCTCGGGAAGGCTCGCTGCGGGGCTGGGCCGGCGGAAGGAGGTGGCCCACGAGCGGGCGGCGGCCGGTCAACGAAGCGGTGCGGGAAGAGGAAGCGACGAATCATGGAGATCTCGCGGCAGCGCGAACGGTCCCGGCAAGGAAGGGGTCGGCGGATCCAAAAGCAAAGAGGCGCATGGCGGCGGCGGGTTATGCTCCTGCTGCCGACGCTGGAGCTGCACAAGCTGGCGACGACCTGGGCAAGGTCTGCTGAAGACGCACACGCACATCGAAGAAACGTCAGTTGCGGCAAGGAAATCAGAGGAGGAAGGAAAGGTAGCAGGATGCGGTCCGGAAGGGCGATGGCGCTCACCTGCGTGCTCGCTGGTGGCGAGTGGGACGGCGGTGGGCCATGGAGATTCTGGCGCCCTCCGGCTCGGGGACGCAGGCGCTCGAGCGGAAGCTCTTCTCCCTGGTGGCTGGCGGCGGATGGGCTCGGGCGGGGGAGGTGTCGGCGACGGCGTCGGCGCAATGTCATCTCTGGCCTGTGTATGTTTGCGAGGGCGGCTGCGCGATTGCGTTGGGTGCGGAACTTTTTGTCCACCGGCGAGGCGTATTGTGATTGCGCGATGTATGGTAATGTTATGAAGAGATTAATTGATTTGATTGAGTGACTTAGGGTAAGGTTGATTAATTTGGATTTGACCTTTAGAGATTGATTAGAGATTGATCGTTATTAATTATTTTACATAAAGACATTACTAATAATTTGTGCCCGCTTGGAAAGTCCCGATTCATTCAGATTTTTTTCATGTTGTGGGAGGTGAAGTGAAAAAACCAGTGGGAAAGGGTGAGGGAGGAGACGAAAAAAAAAAGATTAAAAATGATGGAACAAAAATAAATCGTGGACGCAATTCTACCAACTAAGACATTAGAAAAAGAGACTATGCAGAACGTCTCCGTAAAAAAAAATCACACCCGACCCTCTCCTCAGCTCAACAGTCAACACACATCTCTCCCCGTGCTCGAGCCGCCGGCTACCTGCCTGAGGTGCCGCTGCCACGGCCTCCTACTCCTCCTCCACGACCTCTCTTCCCCCTGTCCATTCTCTCGCTCTCTGACCTGTCAGGCGAGGTATGTCGTGGACAGGGCCGGCCCTGGGCCATGGCGGCGAGTGCGGTTGCCTAGGGCCCAGCCCCGGCAGGGGTCCATAACTTTTGTACGTGTGTGTATACTTGAATTTTGTAAGAGAAGCCGATGCAGCAGACCCAGCCCACTAGGAGAGGCGCAGCAGACTGGCTAATCGCTTCGTTATTTACGCTAACATAAATGCTAATCGCTTTGTTATCTCCTGGAAACCGTCGCCGTCTATCGTCTTCTTCCACCGTTCTTCTTCCAGCCTTCAGTCCATTTCTTCCCAATTAATTGACCCAAGCCCCCAAGAGCTCAGGACTCCAAAGATGCAGATTATATATGTTTTTTTCTCTGTTTTTCTAGCTACTCCCTCCATCCGGTGAAAAGTGTACATATAAATTTTTTAGGATAAATTATGGAGTGAAGTAAAAAATGCATTGGGAAGATGCAAGTAACCATATCTCTCCTCTTTAATTACCCAACCCCAATTAGTTAAGTGCATGTAGAAATTAAGAAGGCTATGTATAGAATGCTATTGGTCTTGATTACTATGTGATGAGATAAAATACTTTAAAGTGCATTGGGAAGATAGAAGTACACTTTTTTGTGGACAAATTTTAAACCCAAACGTACACTCTTCACCGGACGGAGGGGGTATCTACTACTCCCTTCGTCCGGTGAAGAGTGTACATTTAGAAGTTTTAGGACAAATTATAGAGTTAAATGAAAAATGCATTGGAAAGGTGCAATCCATCATCTTTCTCCTTTTTAATTATCCAACCCCCAATGAGCTAAATGCATGTAGAAATTAAGAAGACCATGTGTAGATTGCTATTGGTCTTGATTACCGTGTAATAAGAGAGAATTTTTTTTTTTTACTTTAAAATACATTGGGAAAATAGAAGTACATTTTTTTAAACAAATTTTAAAGCTAGATGTACACTCTTCACCGGACGGAGGGAGTAAGCGTCTCAAAAGGCGAAGGTCTATGCCGCCAGCGACAACGACAAACCGACGTCGCACGACGAGACCACATTCGGCTGCCTGTTGAGGCTTCGACGGCAACACTCGAGCACCATATCATGCAGCGGCGATGGCAAGGCAGGGGACCCAGGCGGGCAGTAGGGTCCAAGAGTTTTCAGGTTGCAGAGGCTACACACCATCCATGGAATTGTTTTAACAATTGAACCTTGCCTAGCTAATTTTTTCTTTTCTAATGAAGTGATCATTAGCTTCTTTTATTCATTTATTTAATTTATAGTACCCTTGCAGGCAGAAGGTAGATTGCTTGCTTAAGTATGTCTGAGTGTCGATGAATGGGCTTAAAAGTCTTCTAACTTACTCCAAAGTTGAGTTGATGAGTCAACACTTCAGAATTCAGGTGTTCTCTCTCCTTTCTTATAAAAATGCCTAACTAGTGGCTTTTACGGTTTGTTGGAGCACATGTCGTATAATTACATATTCATTATGTATTATTATCTTATTTGCAAACAAGAATTAACATTTTCGATGTTTGTACTTTTGTAATGATTTTTGTAGTATATAATATATAGGCGTGCAAATATATATTTGCACCCTATTATAGTCTTTTTTTTGCGGGTCCACCCTATTGTAGTCATTGGGCACACTATAGCTGGTCGCACTAGGGCCCTCGAAATGCCAGGGCCGGCCCTGGTCGTGGAGGACGAAGCCGACTAGCCGAGAGGTATGTCGGCCGGCGAGAGATGGCCATGGCCATGGCGGGCAAAACCTAACGGCATGAGAGGGGCGGAGACACGTGGGTGGTGGCCGGATGGGATTCATCTCCTCCACCCCCACCCTTTTCGTTGCACACGGCGGCAGAAGGAGGCCAGGTGGAGTGCGGCTCTCCAAGATGGCATGAGAGCGAGCCAAGCAGCGGCCAACCCATCGGGGCACGATGATGAACTCGCCATTGATGCCCCATAGCAGCCAAGCTAATCAAGCCCAAGGAGTGAAGGAAATATGCCCAAGAGGCAATAATAAAGTTGTTATTTATATTTCCTTATATCATGATAAATGTTTATTATTCATGCTAGAATTGTATTAACCGGAAACTTGATACATGTGTGAATACATAGACAAAACACCAAGTCCCTAGTAAGCCTCTACTAGACTAGCTCGTTGATCAAAGATGATTAAGTTTCTTAACCATAGACATGTGTTGTCATTTGATGAACGAGATCACATCATTAGGAGAATGATGTGATGGACAAGACCCATCTGTTAGCTTAGCATAATGATCGTTAAGTTTTATTTCTATTGCTTTCTTCATGACTTATACATATTCCTTTGACTATGAGATTATGCAACTCCCGAATACCGGAGGAACACCTTGTGTGCTATCAAACGTCACAACGTAACTGGGTGATTATAAAGATGCTCTACAGGTGTCTCCGAAGGTGTTTGTTGGGTTGGCATAGATCGAGATTAGGATTTGTCACTCCAAGTATCGGAGAGGTACCTCTGGGCCCTCTCGGTAATGCACATCATGATAAGCCTTGCAAGCAATGTGACTAATGAGTTAGTTACGGGATGATGCATTACGGAACGAGTAAAGAGACTTGCCGGTAACGAGATAGAACTAGGTATGGAGATACCGACGATCGAATCTCGGGCAAGTAACATACCGATGACAAAGGGAATGACGTATGTTGTCATTGCGGTTTGACCGATAAAGATCTTCGTAGAATATGTAGGAACCAATATGAGCATCCAGGTTCCGCTGTTGGTTATTGACCGGAGATATGTCTCGGTCATGTCTACATAGTTCTCGAACCCGTAGGGTCCGCACACTTAACGTTCGATGACGATTTGTATTATGAGTTATGTGTTTTGGTGACCGAAGATTGTTCGGAGTCCCGAATGAGATCACGGACATGACGATGACTCTCAAAATGGTCGAGAGGTAAAGATTGATATATTGGACGATAGTATTCGGACATCGGAAGTGTTTCGGAATGTATCGGGTACGTATCGGAGTACGGGGGGGGGGGGGGGGGGGTTACCGGAACCCCTGGGGGAAAGATATGGGCCATATGGGCCATAGGAAGGAGGCTAGGCAGCCCACATGGGGTGGCCGCGCCCCCCCCCATGGGGAGTCCGAATTGGACAAGGGGAGGGGGCGGCGCCCCCTTTCCTTCTCCTCCTCCGTCTCCTTCCCCCTTTCCCCTTCCGGTAAAAGGAAAGGGGGGGGGGCGAATTGGACTAGGAGTCCAAGTGGGACTCCTCCCACTTGGCGCGCCCTAGGCCGGCCTCCTCCCCTCTCCCTCCTTTATATACGGGGGCGGGGGGCACCTCCAAGGACACACCAATTGTTCTTAGCCGTGTGCGGCGCCCTCCTTCACCGTTTACTTCTCCGCGTAGTGCTTAGTCGAAGCCCTGCGCGGATCACTTCACCATCACCGTCACCACGCCGTCGTGCTGATGAAACTCTCCCTCGACACTTTGCTGGATCAAGAGTTTGAGGGATGTCATCGAGCTGAACGTGTGCAGAACTCGGAGGTGCCGTACGTTCGGTGCTTGATCGGTTGAATCGAGAAGACGTTCGACTACATCAATCGCGTTAAGCTAACGCTTCCGCTTTCGGTCTACGAGGGTACATGGACACACTCTCCCCCTCTCGTTGCTATGCATCTCCTAGATAGATCTTGCGTGAGTGTCGATTTTTTTTGAAATTACATGCTACGTTTCCCAACGGTGGCATCCGAGCCAGGTCTATGCGTAGATGATATGCACGAGTAGAACACAAAGAGTTGTGGGCGATGATAGTCATACTGCTTACCACCAACGTCTTATTTTGATTCGGCGGTATTGTTGGATGAAGCGGCCCGGACCAACCTTACATGACCGCGTTCATGAGACCGGTTCCACCGACAGACATGCAACTTGTTGCATAAAGGTGGCTGACGGGTGTCTGTTTCTCCAACTTTAGTTGAATCGAATTTGACTACGGCCGGTCCTTGTTGAAGGTTAAAACAGCAAACTTGACGAAACATCGTTGTGGTTTTGATGCGTAGGTAAGAACGGTTCTTACTAGAAGCCCGTAGCAGCCACGTAAAACTTGCAACAACAAAGTAGAGGATGTCTAACTTGTTTTTGCAGGGCATGTTGTGATGTGATATGGTCAGGACATGATGTGATATACGTTGTTGTATGAGATGATCATGTTTTGTAAAAGTTATCGGCAACTGGCAGGAGCCTTATGGTTGTCGCTTTATTGTATGAAATGCAATCGCCATGTAATTGCTTTACTTTATCACTATGCGTTAGCGATAGTTGTAGAAGCAATAGTTGGCGAGACGACAACGACGCTACGATGAAGATCAAGGTGTCATGCCGGTGACGATGGAGATCATGACGGTGCTTTGGAGATGGAGATCAAAGACACAAGATGATGATGGCCATATCATGTCACATATTTTGATTGCATGTGATGTTTATCTTTTATGCATCTTATTTTGCTTAGTACGGCGGTAGCATTATAAGATGATCCCTCACTAAAATTTTAAGGTATAAGTGTTCTCCCTGAGTATGCACCGTTGCGACAGTTCGTCGTGCCGAGACACCACGTGATGATCGGGTGTGATAAGCTCTACGTTCACATACAACGAATGCAAGACAGTTTTGCACGTGCGGAATACTCGGGTTAAACTTGACGAGCCTAGCATGTACAGACATGGCCTCGAAACACTGGAGACCGAAAGGTCGAACGTGATATAGTAGATATGATCAACATAGAGATGTTCACCATTGAAAACTACTCCATCTCACGTGATGATCGGACATGGTTTAGTTGATATGGATCACGTGATCATTTAGATGACTCGAGGGATGTCTATCTAAGTGGGAGTTCTTAAGTAATATGATTAATTGAACTTAATTTATCATGAACTTTGTCCTGATAGTTTTTGCATATCTATGTTGTAGATCAATGGTCCGTGCTACTGTTCCCTTGAATTTTAATGCATTCCTAGAGAAAGCTAAGTTGAAAGATGATGGTAGCAACTACACGGACTGGGTCCGTAACTTGAGGATTATCCTCATTGCTGCACAGAAGAATTATGTCCTTGATGCACCGCTAGGTGAAAGGCCTGCTGCAGGAGCAGATGCTGATGTTATGAACGTCTGGCAAGCTCGATCTGATGACTACTCGATAGTTCAGTGTGCCATGCTTTACGGCTTAGAATCGGGACTTCAAAGACGTTTTGAATGTCATGGACCATATGAGATGTTTCAGGAGTTGAAGTTAATATTTCAAGCAAATGCCCGAGTTGAGAGATATGAAGTCTCCAACAAGTTCTATAGCTGCAAGATGGAGGAGAACAGTTCTGTCAGTGAACACATACTCAGAATGTCTGGATATCATAATCACTTGACTCAGCTGGGAGTTAATCTTCCGGATGATAGTGTTATTGACAGAGTTCTTCAATCACTGCCACCAAGCTACAAAGGCTTCGTGATGAACTATAACATGCAAGGGATGGATAAGACAATTCCCGAGCTCTTCGCTATGCTCAAATCTGCGGAGGTAGAAATCAAGAAGGAGCATCAAGTGTTGATGGTTAACAAGACCACTAGTTTCAAGAAAAAGGGCAAAGGAAAGAAGGGGAACTTCAAGAAGAATGGCAAGCAAGTTGCCACTCCCGGGAAGAAGCCCAAGTCTGGACCTAAGCCTGAAACTGAGTGCTTCTACTGCAAAGGGACTGGTCACTGGAAGCGGAACTGCCCCAAGTATTTGGCGGATAAGAAGGATGGCAAAGTGAACAAAGGTATATTTGATATACATGTTATTGATGTGTACCTTATTAATGCTCGTAGTAGCGCATGGGTATTTGATACTGGTTCTGTTGCTCATATTTCCAACTCGAAACAGGGGCTACAGATTAAACGAAGATTGGCTAAGGACGAGGTGACGATGCGCGTCGGAAATGGTTCCAAGGTCGATGTGATCGTCGTCGGCACGCTACCTCTACATCTACCTTCGGGATTAGTTTTAGACCTGAATAATTGTTATTTGGTGCCAGCGTTGAGCATGAACATTATATCTGGATCTTATTTGATGCGAGACGGTTATTCATTTAAATCAACGAATAATGGTTGTTCTATTTATATGAGTAATATCTTTTATGGTCATGCACCCTTGAAGAGTGGTCTATTTTTGTTGAATCTCGATCGTGGTGATACACATATTCATAATATTGATGCCAAAAGATGCAAAGTTGATAATGATAGTGCAACATATTTGTGGCACTGCCGTTTAGGTCATATTGGTGTAAAACGCATGAAGAAACTCCATGCGGATGGACTTTTGGAATCACTTGATTATGAATCATTTGATGCTTGCGAACCATGCCTCATGGGCAAGATGACTAAGACTCCGTTCTCCGGAACAATGGAGCGAGCCACTGACTTATTGGAAATAATACATACCGATGTATGCGGTCCGATGAGTGTTGAGGCCCGCGGCGGGTATCGTTATTTTCTAACCTTCACAGATGATTTGAGCAGATATGGGTATATCTACTTAATGAAACACAAGTCTGAAACATTTGAAAAGTTCAAAGAATTTCAGAGTGAAGTGGAAAATCATCGTAATAAGAAAATAAAGTTTCTACGATCTGATCGCGGAGGTGAATATTTGAGTTACGAGTTTGGCCTTCATTTAAAACAATGTGGAATAGTTTCACAACTCACGCCACCTGGAACACCACAGCGTAATGGTGTGTCCGAACGTCGTAACCGTACTTTATTAGATATGGTGCGATCTATGATGTCTCTTACCGATTTACCACTATCGTTTTGTGGTTATGCATTAGAGACAGCTGCATTCACGTTAAATAGGGCACCATCTAAATCCGTTGAGACGACACCGTATGAACTGTGGTTTGGCAAGAAACCTAAGCTGTCGTTTCTTAAAGTTTGGGGTTGCGATGCTTATGTGAAAAAGCTTCAGCCTGATAAGCTCGAACCCAAATCGAAGAAGTGCGTCTTCATAGGATACCCAAAAGAGACTGTTGGGTACACCTTCTATCACAGATCCGAAGGCAAGATATTTGTTGCTAAGAATGGATCCTTTCTAGAGAAGAAGGAGTTTCTCTCGAAAGAAGTGAGTGGGAGAAAAATATAACTTGATGAGGTAATTGTACCTTCTCTCGAATTGGAGAATAGCTCATCACAGAAAACAGTTCCCGTGATGCCTACACCAATTAGTGAGGAAGCTAATGATGATGATCATGAAACTTCAGATCAAGTTTCTACAGAACCTCGTAGGTCAACCAGAGTACGTTCCGCACTAGAGTGGTACGGTAATCCTGTTCTGGAAGTCATGTTACTAGACCATGACGAACCTACGAACTATGAGGAAGCGATGATGAGCCCAGATTCCGCAAAATGGCTTGAGGCCATGAATTCTGAGATGGGATCCATGTATGAGAACAAAGTGTGGACTTTGGTTGACTTGCCCGATGATCGGCAAGCCATAGAGAATAAATGGATCTTCAAAAAGAAGACTGACGCTGATGGTAATGTTACTGTCTACAAAGCTCGACTTGTTGCAAAAGGTTTTCGACAAGTTCAAGGAGTTGACTACGATGAGACCTTCTCACCCGTAGCGATGATTAAGTCTGTCCGAATCATGTTAGCAATTGCCGCATTTTATGATTATGAAATCTGGCAAATGGACGTCAAAACTGCATTCCTTAATGGATTTCTTAAAGAAGAGTTGTATATGATGCAACCAGAAGGTTTTGTCGATGCTAAAGGTGCTAACAAAGTGTGCAAGTTCCAGCGATCCATTTATGGACTGGTGCAAGCATCTCGGAGTTGAAATATACGCTTTGATAGTGTGATCAAAGCATATGGTTTTATACAGACTTTTGGAGAAGCCTGTATTTACAAAAAAGTGAGTGGGAGCTCTGTAGCATTTCTAATATTATATGTGGATGACATATTGTTGATTGGAAATGATATAGAATTTCTGGATAGCATAAAAGGATACTTGAATAAGAATTTTTCAATGAAAGACCTCGGTGAAGCTGCTTATATATTAGGCATCAAAATCTATAGAGATAGATCAAGACGCTTAATTGGATTTTCACAAAGCACATACCTTGATAAAGTTTTGAAGAAGTTCAAAATGGATCAGTCAAAGAAAGGGTTCTTGCCTGTGTTACAAGGTGTGAAATTGAGTCAGACTCAATGCCCGACCACTGCAGAAGATAGAGAGAAAATGAAAGTCATTCCCTATGCCTCAGCCATAGGTTCTATCATGTATGCAATGCTCTGTACCAGACCTGATGTGTGCCTTGCTATAAGTCTAGCAGGGAGGTACCAAAGTAATCCAGGAGTGGATCACTGGACAGCGGTCAAGAACATCCTGAAATACCTGAAAAGGACTAAGGATATGTTTCTCGTTTGTGGAGGTGACAAAGAGCTCGTCGTAAATGGTTACGTTGATGCTAGCTTTGACACTGATCCGGATGACTCTAAGTCACAAACCGGATACGTATTTATATTGAATGGTGGAGCTGTCTGTTGGTGCAGTTCCAAGCAAAGCGTCGTGACGGGATCTACGTGTGAAGCGGAGTATATAGCTGCTTCGGAAGCAGCAAATGAAGGAGTCTGGATGAAGGAATTCATATCCGATCTAGGCGTAATACCTAGTGCATCGGGTCTAATGAAAATATTTTGTGACAATACTGGAGCAATTGCCTTGGCGAAGGAATCCAGATTTCACAAAAGAACCAAACACATCAAGAGACGCTTCAACTCCATCCGTGATCAAGTCAAGGAGGGAGACATAGAGATTTGCAAAATACATACGGATCTGAATGTGGCAGACCCGTTGACTAAGCCTCTTCCACGAGCAAAACATGATCAGCACCAAGACTCCATGGGTGTTAGAATCATTACTATGTAATCTAGATTATTGACTCTAGTGCAAGTGGGAGACTGAAGGAAATATGCCCTAGAGGCAATAATAAAGTTGTTATTTATATTTCTTTATATCATGATAAATGTTTATTATTCATGCTAGAATTGTATTAACCGGAAACTTGATACATGTGTGAATACATAGACAAAACACCAAGTCCCTAGTAAGCCTCTACTAGACTAGCCCGTTGATCAAAGATGGTTAAGTTTCCTAACCATAGACATGTGTTGTCATTTGATGAACGGGATCACATCATTAGGAGAATGATGTGATGGACAAGACCCATCCGTTAGCTTAGCATAATGATCGTTAAGTTTTATTGCTATTGCTTTTTTCATGACTTATACATATTCCTTTGACTATGAGATTATGCAACTCCCGAATACCGGAGGAACACCTTGTGTGCTATCAAACGTCACAACGTAACTGGGTGATTATAAAGATGCTCTACAGGTGTCTCCGAAGGTGTTTGTTGGGTTGGCATAGATCGAGATTATGATTTGTCACTCCAAGTATCGGAGAGGTATCTCTGGGCCCTCTCGGTAATGCACATCATGATAAGCATTGCAAGTAATGTGACTAATGAGTTAGTTACGGGATGATGCATTACAGAACGAGTAAAGAGACTTGCCGGTAACGAGATAGAACTAGGTATGGAGATACCGACGATCGAATCTCGGGCAAGTAACATACTGATGACAAAGGGAATGACGTATGTTGTCATTGCGGTTTGACCGATAAAGATCTTCGTAGAATATGTAGGAACCAATATGAGCATCCAGGTTCCGCTGTTGGTTATTGATCGGAGATGTGTCTCGGTCATGTCTACATAGTTCTCGAACCCGTAGGGTCCGCACGCTTAACGTTCGATGACGATTTGTATTATGAGTTATGTGTTTTGGTGACCGAAGATTGTTCGGAGTCCCGGATGAGATCACGGACATGACGAGGACTCTCGAAATGGTCGAGAGGTAAAGATTGATATATTGGACGATAGTATTCGGACACCGGAAGTGTTTCGGAATGTATCGGGTACGTATCGGAGGATACCGTGGGGGGGGGGGGGGGGTTACCGGAACCCCCGGGGGAAAGATATGGGCCATATGGGCCATAGGAAGGAGGCTAGGCAGCCCACAAGGGGTGGCCGCGCGCCCCCCCATGGGGAGTCCGAATTGGACAAGGGGAGGGGGTGGCGCCCCCCTTTCCTTCTCCTCCTCCGTCTCCTTCCCCCTTTCCCCTTCCGGTAAAAGGAAAGGGGGGGGGGGGGCGAATTGGACTAGGAGTCCAAGTGGGACTCCTCCCACTTGGCGCGCCCTAGGCCGGCCTCCTCCCCTCTCCCTCCTTTATATACGGGGCCGTGGGGCGCCTCCAAGGACACACCAATTGTTCTTAGCCGTGTGCGGCGCCCCCCTCCACCGTTTACTCCTCCGGTCATATAGTCGTAGTGCTTAGGCGAAGCCCTGCGCGGATCACTTCACCATCACCGTCACCACACCGTCGTGCTGACGAAACTCTCCCTCGACACTTTGCTGGATCAAGAGTTCGAGGGACGTCATCGAGCTGAACGTGTGCAGAACTCGGAGGTGCCGTACGTTCGATGCTTGATCGGTTGAATCGAGAAGACGTTCGACTACATCAACCGCGTTAAGATAACGCTTCCGCTTTCGGTCTACGAGGGTACGTGGACACACTCTCCCCCTCTCGTTGCTATGCATCTCCTAGATAGTTCTTGCGTGAGCGTAGAATTTTTTTGAAATTACATGCTACATTTCCCAACAAGGAGCACATCGCTACCGTCAGGCGCGTGATCAACATGTACGAGGCCTTACATCCATCCGCCCCCTTCTGAATTACGCAAGACGGATGAATTCTGAATTTCTCATGTGCGCATATTGTCGTACGTTTCTTCAATTAAGTTGATGCTGCCACTTCAGGCACGAGCTCAGGAATCTGGATCCGTTCCTCATGCTCTATGAGTTCCTAGCTAAGTGCTTCTTCATGCCTTAGCAATTATCCTTGCGTCGGCTGTTATCTTGCACGCAACAAGAAGCCACCCGTGCGCCGCAGTTTCAACATCCCCTGCACCCTAGAGTGAGTAGGACGTTGGTCGCTCTGCTCCTTCGTGCACTTCTCCCTGCTACATGTTGGATCTGCGCAGAACTAATTTGTCCATGGTGATCTCCACGCCTTGCAATCTGATGTGCTACCTCGAGTACGGCTGCTACTGATGTGGACATGTTGACTTAGGTGTCGGTGCAGGCCACGACACACGACGTTGACGCTGGATTTAGGGACGAGGAGCTCTTGAGATTGTGGAGAGGAGGTCGGGATGCCTTGGGCATGCCATTGTTCCCACAGAAATACCAACATCCAGGTTTTTGCCTATAGCCTCATGGTACAATCTTAATTACACATAAATTTTGCAAACCTTAACGAATTTTATCAGTGTTTTATCTTGAGCGAAATGCTTCACTAACAAAATTCTAGCATCTTTGTTTCTCTACGAGGTGGAATCCACGGTTACTAATTTAATCAATGCCTGTGAATCTAGATTGGAATAGTACGTTGCTCTGATTAATCAAATCAATTTGCCTATGACTGATTCTAGACTCTACGAGTTGTCATTGCAGCTGAATTACCAACCTAAACTTTGTGCCAAGAGAGTTAGTTCAATATGGTAATATGTTGATGCAAGTTAGCCAACCAGAACTGTATCATTCAGCTTTAGTTGTGATTTAGTTTGTATAGTTGGGGTTTTATTTGGTGCTTTCTGAAGTAAAACAGAAATTTGTTTTATTTATTCTGTATTTGCATATTTATATGTACATTACTGTAAAAATATATGTGGACAGTCTAGGAGATGGATCAAGTCTATACCTCGATGCCTCGGGTTTTGTTGGCTTACATGTATCGATGATCATTGTCTGAACCAAGTGGTGGATTCTTGATAAGAAATTATATGAATTAGTGTGTGTGTACGCGCGCGCACGCGCGCATTTTTGGCTGGCAATGGTATGCCATTGAATGTTTAGTATAGAGACTAGCTGTGACTCATGCATTGCAGCGAGAGGCTTAAAAGACCAACTAGAAAATCTGGCTATTTTCACTCATATGGATGTGGTAGGTGGACACAAGTCAAATTCAGAATTGCCGCATCTTAAAAGATGGTCCTTTATTTTCCTGTTACTCAGATTGTACATGCAGTTTTCTTGCCATGGGCCATGGTGGTGTACAAAAGAACATCATGAAAATCTATTACTTCATTGACGATATGAGAGCCAGAAGTTTCGAAGGTGAGTGGAGGAAAGAAATGGGAAGGAGCAGAGTTGAACCGTGTCATTGCTGGCCCAAAATTGCCACATAATTCGAACTAAAAAAGTCCATTAGGGACCTTATGTACCTCTGATCTACAATTTTTTTGGTTTCAAGCTTTATTATTCGTTACTCTTTGATTGATGTGCCTTTTTCTTATGCAATTTGCAATTATTCTCATAGTTTTCTACGTTCTGTTTAAAAGCTAGGCCATGGGAAGCATAAGGATTTGGACATCAGTTTACTTATGAAGAAGTCTTCGTATATGCTACTAACAGGTATCCAACTTTTTCTAAAATTATCCTCTATGCACCATAGCATGGCACGACGAGTGAACCGTTAATGTATACAGCTCGAGGGTAAAAGCACATAGATTGCTGGAATGAACATATATAATTAGTAACTGTTTCAAACATGGAATCTCATGATGAAGAAATCAACTTGAACATTAGCCTGTTTGTCTTTTTTTTCTTAGCTCAGCTTTCTTACTTGCTTATCCTAATTTATCAACTGCATTTTTGTTCTTAATTTTTCAGTGTATCATCTGATGAATATTGGAAATATTGTGCCGCTCCAAGTGGAAACTACCAACATGTCCTACAAAATTAGTGGCATATGTAATTGATGGTGAGCATTATTCATATTCAGAAAGAAAAATATTCATAAAGATGAATTAAATACACTATCACCAAATAGGGTTTTCTGATACTTGAAAAACAAGCAAACCATTTCTCTCAACCTACAATATGTTATCGTAGATTTCACATTCTCTCAGTTTTCTTTTATTGAATCAGACAAGGAGGCAGAAACTATATATTTTCTTCATATATATTTGATGATTGCAACCAGCTCGACCTCAAACCCATTGTCATTCCTTCTCTCATCAAATAAAAAAAAATAACTAACATACACCCACAGCCTCCAACACGGGCGCGGCACACGCCGTGCCTTCCACCCGCTAGTCATTCATTCACACGCCAAGACAACGGGTAAGCATATTGCATTCTCACAAACAAATCAAACAAGAAAATATATAGTGTCATGAATGATGAATGTTGTAACCACATTATTAATGTAGGAAATACATACATAAGCCTGCAGAGCAGTGGCAACAGAAGTATGGAAAATATAGCAAGAAACAATACATCACATCATCATGGTATTGCATATATTATTCAAAGTCTGCTGGATTCTGACCAATGAGAAGTCATTAGATTAAAAAATGTGTGCCGGAAGAGAAGAAACCAGGTGCTTCACGAAGACAAAGTGTACAGCCAACTTCAGTACCCACTTATCTGTACTAGACTCTCCACGTAATTAACGGTTTCGAAAGTCATTTCCTTACCCGAATACGGCAAGTAGTTGTTCCTATCAGGTTGATAGTACCACAAGTCCTTAATTGCCACACCAACCTTCTTCATCGTGGCATTTCCAATGTTATATTGAAAAAGTTCGTGGTCACCAATAATAAACAGTAAATCCTTGCCATGAAAGGCAACTTTGGGGCATCTGAAATGCCCACCAGGGACCGGCACAACAATCTCTCGCGGAAGCGGGACGAGAAGGCGTCGAGTCCATGTCGGCGTATCCGTGTTATCACAAGCCCAGATCTCCACCACCTCACATGGCTTTGCAAAACAAGGACAACACAGCTCACCCTCCAATTCTACGAAACCAACTAGCTGCGCGTCACACGGAGGATACGGGATCAGACTGAAAGTCTCGTCAGCCAAGCTGAAGCGGATGAACACCTCGGGACCGATTTCATCTGGCAAATAAGCAGATCTCCGGTAAATGAAACCTCGAACGTGAGCCGGAGTTACCGCGCGAATCGGGTACGGAGGATCAACGGTTGGCCTCCAAAAGCCGTTGGTTCCCAGGGTGAGCACCTCGAACCTGCAAACACTCTCAGAGGCGCCATGTCGCCTCTCATAGAAATATCTCAGCCACTTTGTACTTTCCACTGCATGGGTCGAAACCAAACCCAACCCTGTGGTGCTTCTCTTGGTTTTGGCTGCCCTTCGGCAGGAAAACAAATTCTCTGGTCACAAGATTGCGGACCATTATCTCCTGGTCACTGGTGGAGGTGAGGATCAGGCCATCGCAGTGCAGAGGCTGAGTCCATGGAGCAATGCCCGTTGGAAATTGCTCGCTGTGAACCAGCTCCGACGCAAGGCGACCTCCGTAGTCGTAGAATCTCATCGAGAACGCAGTCTTCCCTGGGGAGTACTCACAAGGCAGTATGAGCATCCTTGGCCGAGACTTTGAGAAGTCTAGGTGCGCGTCGGCGAAGCGCCGGCTGGATATCATGGCGAGCCACCCCTTGCAGACGCACTTGAGCCTCGCCACGGACTTGGCCGGGAGCCGTGACAGGATCTCCAAGATCAGATCGTCTGGGATACTGGCAAGAGACGGCCGTGAACACGGCATGCCGATGAACGCAGTCTTCTTCCAACGCGGCTGAGGAGACGCGGGGAGATCTGCGCATCTCTTCCTCGCCATGGCAGAAGCCTTTTGATCTGCAGGAGATGAGAGCGTATGAATCAGCTATGGCTCTGAACGAAACTTAAACAGCGGGCATCAGATTATATAAGGGAGGACGCGGTTTTGGTTTCCGATTCGGTCTAATCAGGCATAAAATTATACAAGGAATTCTCAGTTTGATAAAGCAAGTTCGAACCGGAACCGTATAGCACACCCTAACCTTTGTACCTAGGGGGAAAACAGAGTCGGTGCGCCGGCCAACGTCGAGGATGGTAGATCGCTACGGATGATCTTTCTGCATCACCGGGCGCGTATTGCGCCGCCGGCAATTCCTCGGCCGGCCGAGCGACTGCGCCAAGTGAGGTCCCTGTAACGCTCCGCGGCTCAATTTCACTCAGCATGGATTGAAATATGATTTACGCATGTGAACCGTAAAACAGGTGCCATGGAGTCTGAGGTCCAAAAAACCATCTCTTTCTAGAGTTCTTTGATGCTCATCCCTTCTCTTTTTTTTTCGAGTATAACATATCCCTTCTATATGATCCACTTTACAGGGGCCCCATCAAGCACCGTCCGGCCGATCCACATGATCATCTAGCGAAAAGTAGGTCTCGTCCTCATCGGGCCAGCGAACGAGAGGAGAAAGGAAAGAACATATGGCATCGGCGGCGGAGAAGTGAGCAAGTTCATCGGCACCATGATCGAGGAAGGTCATGCCAGCATCCCGATCCTGCACCCCATCTCCTCCAAGGAGCTCGCCAGCACGCGGGTGTCGCCACGGCCTCCTCTGTCGCTGACTGGGACAAGGAGTTCGTCAGCAGCATCGGCATTGGCTTCATCTTCACCCTGTTGCTGACAGCCGACCACCGCGAGCTCGCGATACTCGTTGACATCGTGCCCAAGATATTCAAGGGGATCCGCGTGAGCGACTTCAACATCGTCAAGGCCAAGGCGAAGGACGCGATGATCGCACCCCCCCCCCCCCCCCCCCCCCCCCCCCCCTATGAGCTTGGGCTGTGAATTAACCTTCTTTGCTTCACTATAACAAGGAAATGGCTGAAACAGATCAGGTTCCCGGCCCGTGAATATATTCAAACCCGCACCCAACTCTCTCAATATATGGTCACAGATCTTCACAAGCTGTGTTACTGCAACTCAAATGATGAAAGATATGTCCTCCTGCAGTGTGCTTGGTTCCCCTGTATTTGTTCTGCAATTCTCGGTGGTATCGATCATCTGGTGGATTTGTTGTTTCATTCACAGAATTTTCCCACATGCATCTGCTCTGCTCCACATTGTATACCCATGTAACCCCAAGCACATTTGTCTAGCCAGGACCAGAGCGCCGCATGAAGATCAATCGGCACAACACTAGCTATGGTTTTTATCAGCTTTATTCCGAAGACACCATGCAAATATAGTACAACTACTTGGTGCCAATAAGAATTCGTAGTTCAGGCAACAGTAAGCTAAACCGAACAACTAGCAGAATAAGTTCTCTCCACAAAGTAGTCGCTAAATCGCGGCACAATGCCCATACACATCACAGTAATTCCTGGAACAAATCATGCCATGGATCTTTAGAGGTAGTAGTAAGAAAGGAGAGGCGCCAACACTGCGGCTAGGAGGAGGGTTGCCACCGAGACAGGAGATCTGGTCGCTGCCGATTTTGCTGGGCTTGGGCTGACGGTTGCTGGTGTTGACCCGGAAGTTGGTGAAGGTGCTGCAAGATGCATTTTGATTTCAGTATAGAGAAATGGAAGTAAGATTCAGAGGATAGAAAAGCAGAAATCAACATTTGTTTCAATTCAGGACTTCAAGCAATAAATTAAACGGGTGGTGGTTTTTCTCTATCAGTCCCTCATCAGCTTCACACCGATGAACTTAATACAAACTGATGCATGTACACAAATCATATCTTTTTAGCATCTCACACATTCTATCACTAATTGAAGGCCACACAATTGGCGCTTTCGATCATTTAGTGGTTCCTATCCATCATAATGGTTTGTCAATTCTGTTGTGCGCGTTATCCAGTGCAACATCTGGCTGTCATCCCTCGTGTAAAATTGCAATGACATTGAAAAGCATCACCACTATGACAGCAATACTTTATTAGTGATGTCTTCGTTTACAGTACAAATTAATATTTTGAAGGTCTGCTGGTATGTGCCAATTTCATTCTTCTTTATGAATCTCAAAAGAAAAACATTCTCTTTTGTCATTTTTTTTAAAGTGGAGATTCTCAACAACAAAAAATGTTCAGTTTTTTCACATGCAGACCACTGAAAGATAGTCCTGCTGTACTCTAGATGCCAGGGATGTCCAGAAAAATTCTCTATAGTCCAAGAAAGCATTGATGTCAATGCCCATGGACACATTCATACGTTTTCCCCTTGATCTCGGAGTGGAAAATGGAGGTAGAGATAAATCGACTCTAGCTCTTGGTAGTTCTTTAACCATTCAGATTGGAGCATGTGTTGATTAGATCTAATTAACGTTTTTCTTTTGCACGGATCTACAGGAATAAAGAGAGGGATTCAAAATGTACGAAGTGCAAAGGAGAAAAGAGAGGGGAATTACCTTCAGTAGGGGCGCCGTTAGGGGCTCCGCCGGGCAATTTCACTGCAGGACAACCAAAAATACAGTCAGACCAACACCGCATGTGCGTGCGTGCCCCTCCATGAACACCCGGGGGACAGATCACAAATCGACACGAGGAAAAGGGAAGCGGAACAAGGTGGCTTACGGCTGCAGTTGCTGAGGGCGGCCGGGTTGCCGCCGCAGGCGGCGGGGAGGCCCTTGGCGCGGGTGAGGTTCATGGGGATGCCGTAGTCCTTGCCGAAGGCGTCGCAGAGGCAGGCGACGCTGGCGGGGCTGGCAAGCGCGGCCTTGACGCCGTCGCAGCACTCCTTGGGCGGCTTGCCCTGCGCGGCCCCCGGGGAGATGTAGGGGAGGCAGCCGGTGAGGCCCGTCAGCGCGGAGCCGCAGTCCGCCTGCGCCGCCGGCCCCGCCGCCGGCGCCTGCGACGCCGCGCCGGACGCCAGCGCGAGGACGACGGCCAGGACCGCGACGACGGCGTAGGTGGGGCGCGCCATTGTGGGCAGGTGCTCGTGCTCGAGTGCGGGGGGAGTGGAAGCGCGGGCTGGTGGTGGACTGGTGGGCTGTGGGCGGCTGGCTTTAAAGGTGGCGCGCGGGGGCGGCTTCTCGGCGCGGCCAGTGAGTAGGGTTTCCTCCTGCCCTGGTGGTGGTGGCTTCTCGGCGTGCCGGGCGCACCGGAAAGCGGTTGGTTAGCCGAGTGCTCGGCGGTTGGCGCGGGAGTCAAGTCTCAAGCGCGCGACTGGCACGTTATGAACCGCCTTTTCTGCGTCCTTGGAAACGGTAAGCATGATGGCATATACTCCATTTTTTTTTCAAAAATCAAGGGTCGTGATGATCATTACAATGCAATTTTTTTTTTAGCATTTTGGGCCCCATTTATGGAATCATTTCACAACCATTTTTGAGGGAAAAGAAATGTCCTAAAAGAAGTGGTGGAGCGCACAGACATGACATGATGACCACCCGTGCAGGCTCCAACTGGAGACACCCTGCCTCCAGACTAATGAATTTGAAAAAGAAGACAAATACGACAAATTATTCAAATCGACTACGTGCTCCTATTCTTGTAAATTCTAGTAGTACTACAGTACCGTTTGGCTGTTCGATATGTCGGTCACTTTCCATTTCCTCGACGAGGAGATCGCCCCGTCCCGTGACTTTAACCGCCAATGGCAACGCGTGCTTTTTTTTTTATCTGATCTGTATGGGAACGCATGCTGACATTCCGCGGCCCATGTGAGGGTATTTCCCCCCTAAACACTTTGCGACAGCGACGCACAGCTGTGGTGCGGGTGTGGCCAGCCAAAATTCCGTGATGCGCCTTTGCACTTGCAAATATGGAATTCAAGATGGGGAGGCATGCATGTGATCTTCCAGCTGGTTTGCATCCTCGTCACATGCTCGCTCTCCAGTACCTACCTGGGCCATGGAATTATTGTTCAATCTACACTACATTCTGGGGCTGTATCCTTATCTCGCACAGTGCTGTCGATTCTCGCGTGAGAGCGCGGATAACCTCACTTATTTCGGTGCAGGCAGCCTTGTCTCTGCCGTTTTTGTTTGCCAACGGAAATGGTAAGGCAGTCTAGGTTCACATCAAGTGGTTAAAACTACGTGATGGAAGAAAAAATAGACTGTGCTCCTCAGTCAAAGAAGAAAAAGAAAAATGGACTCGCAACGACACACAATCCTTTGCTTCTAGACAGAGAAATAAGATGTCTTTTGCAGTGGTTTTACCTCAATAGTAGAAAGGTCAGTGTAGCTTTGCCCGCGGAAGTTGCCGTGAAAAGAAGGAAAATGGTGCGTAGACGTTTCTTGAGAGACGAATCTCATCTGGTGTCACCTTCACACACACACACACACACACTTGGGTGGCCCTGCACCGCATGAATACCGACGATACCGACGAGGCGTGAGGATAGAAGAAGGAAAAAGGTGCGCTGCGTCTACAGGCAACAGTCTCTTTTCTCCCCTACTCTTTTTTGCGGGGAATCTCACCTACTTTTTTTTTTTTGAGTTGATCTCACCTACTTTTTGACATACAGCCATACCGATCGTGACAGCTAAGCTCGTTCGTGTCGTTTCAGAGCGAGTCGCGGGAATGGTAGTCCGTATGTTCAGGTATTTATTTTTTGAGGGCTATATGTTCAGTTTCTTTTAGTACTGCTACTTCGAAATGACGGCAGAGATTTGTTTTGCTAGAATGTAAACGCATAGAACGCACCAGGAAAAGCTAAACACCCCTGTGATTAACCATAGGGAAAAATAAAAATATCTAGTATTTGAATGACATGCCCCTTAAATCCTATATAGAGTTAACAAACCGCAATAATTTAAACCAAAAAGTGTTTGATGCCGCAGAAAGAATAAAGAAATTATATAGAAAAGGTTAAAATAAATGCTAAATTTTCTATATGAAATATAGTGCAAATGATTTCTTAGGAAAACCTCATATAGGATTCAATCCCACGAATCAAACGACCAACATAAAAAAAATTAAGGATTATAACCATCTGAAGCCCTAATGACATGGGTAAACATGAGAAGAATTTAGAGAATAACTCAACGACACAAGGAGCAAATGCAAAGATATTTCTGGCGTCGGGAAGATAAGAATCCATAGAGATGCGTTTGTCTCTCGTCCCCGCGTCTTTCCTCCAAGGAAAGACAGCTAGCGTTTCTGCCTCCTGGCGGCGGCGCCGATCTGCCATGTCTCATGTGGCCTTAGGGCCATGGGTGCGCGGTGGATCCTAGTCCTTGTCAGCGGGAGGGCTCCGTTTTTAGGTGCTTCTTCAAGTTTTGTTTGGGTTCTCCCCGCCTAGCCCCTGTTTTGGTTGTGCGTCTAACATCGTCGGTGGGCGTGTGGAAGTGTGCCTCCGGCGGATCCCGTGAGATTCCATCGGTGGTTGTCTTTAGTGGATTTGTTCGGATCCGATCTTTGTTCATCTTTGTTCATGTGTCTTTAGGTTGGATCCTTCCGATCTAACCTTTTCTTCATCGGCGGCGGTTGCTGCTGTGGTGCGTTGGTCCTATGTGGCCTTAGCACAACGACTTCCCGACTGTCTGCTACAACAAGTTGTGCCCGGCTCCGGCGAGGGAGGGGCGATGATGGCGATGCGCCTTCGGCTCGCTTCAGTGATTGTAGTCGTCGCTAGGTGGTCTACGAATCTGTATGTAATTTTTTATTATTTCTGGTGTTCATTGTACTGTCATGTTTGAAAATGAATGGATTGGAAGTTTCTCGCAAAAAAATCCATAGAGATTGCCAGGTTCGAAACCTCCCCTGTATCGGTCCGAGCGCATGATGAGACATTGATACGCCCATTTTGTATCATTATTTCCTATTGTTATTTATCTTATTGTGTTATATTCCACTTTATGGTGCAAATATTTTTTTTTTCTCTTTTAAAATGCAAGATTCATCAAAAGAGGGAGAGTACCGGCAGCTGAAATTCTGACCTGAAAGAGCTACAATAGAGATAGCAATTCTGCGAATCTCGAAATGAAGTGAAATTTACAGAGATTTATTTTGGAATATATAAAATAATACTGTAAGAAAGAAGTTACGAAGAAGTGCAATATGGGGCCCACAAGCCCCGGGGGTCGGACACCCCCAGGCCGCACCATCCAGGATTGTGGGACCCACAGAGGTCCTCTCCCGACGTCCATTGGTCATATACTCCCATTTGCCCTAGAAAAAAAATCAAGAGAACACGTGGGGACTTTCCGCTGCCGTCTCGAGGCGGAACCAGGGCAGGAGCACTTTTGCTCTCTGGCAGAGCGATTTCGCAGGGGAAACTTCCCTCCTGGAGGGGAAAATCGAAGTCTTCGTCATCACCAACGTTCCTCTCATCGTGGGAAGCATCATCTTCATCAATATCTTCATCAGTACCATCTCATCTCCAAACCCTAGTTCATCTCTTGTATTCAATCTTTGTATCAAACCTCAGTTTCATACCACGGGGTGCTGGTAGTGTTGATTCATCTTGTAGTTGATTCTAGATTGGTTTAATTAGTGGAAGATTATTATGTTCAGATTATTTATCATATATTTATACCCACAAATCATGAACAATATGTTGATTGTGAGTAGTTGCACTTGTTCTTGAGGACATGGGAGAAGTCTTTGTTACTAGTAATCATTTGAAGTTGATCACCGGTCAATGTTTTGATATTGTGTTGTATTGATATTCCTCTAGTGGTGTTATGTGAACGTCGACTACATGGCACTTCACCATCTCTGGGCCTAGGAGAAGGCATCATGAAATTAGTTTGTATGATTGGTTGCGGGAGTGACAGAAATCTAAACCCCAATTTATGAATTGTTCTGTGAGGGACTGTTTTGGATCCACGTGTTTAATGCTATGGTTAGATTTATCTTAATTACTCCTCTTGTAGTCGCGGATTCTTGCATGGAGGGTATAATCATAAGTTGGTATTTATTCAAGTAAGAACAATATCTTAGCTCCGGTCCACCCACATAACACCTATCAAGACAATGAACATAAGTCGATGAATCGTGGTGAAAGTAACACTACTAGGGAAAATCTATCAGTAGCGCGGGTTTTTGGTCTAGCAGTAGCACGGGTACGCGCGTGCTACTTGTGAGCTGCGTTGAGATTTCCTCGAAGAGGAGAGGATGATGCAGTACAGTAGAGATAAATATTTCCCTCAATTAAGAACCAAGGTTAGCAATCCAGTAGGAGAACCACGCAACACCTCGTTAGCAGCACCTATACACAAAAGAACAAATACTTGCACCCAACGCGAACAAGGGGTTGTCAATCCCTCGGCGGTTAATTGCAAGGATTAAATCTCGTAGTCATAGATAGATAGCACAAAAATACAAAATAAAATAAAGTAAATAAAATTTCAGCGAAGTATTTTTAGGATTCTAATATAGGATAAAAGTAGACTCGGGGGCCGTAGTTTTCACTAGAGGCTTCTCTCTTGAAAATAGCAAACGAAGGGTAAACAAATTACTATTGGGAAATTGATAGAAAAGCGAATAATCATGATGATATCCAAGGCAATTATCATGTATATAAGCATCACATCCGAGACAAGTAGACCGACTCCTGCCTGCATCTACTACTATTACTCCACACATCGACCGCTATCCAGCATGCATCTAGAGTGTTAAGTTCATAAAGAAAGGAGTAACGCCTTAAGCAAGATGGCATGATGTAGACAAAGTAAACTCACGCATGAATAAACCCCATCTTTTTATCCTTAATGGCAACGATAAAAATACGTGTCATGTCTCTTTTTGTCACTGGGATTGAGCACCGCAAGATCGAACCCATCACAAAGCACCTCTCCCATTGCAAGAAAAAACAATCTAGTTGGGCAAACCAAATCAACAGATCGGAGAGAAATACAAAGCTATAATAATCATGCATAAAAGAGTTCAGAGAAGACTCAAATAATATTTATGGATAATCTGATCATAATCTCACAATTCATCGGATCCCAACAAACACACCGCAAAAAGTAATTACATCGAATAGAACTCCAAGAACATTAAGGAGAACATTGTATTGAAGATCAAAGAGAGAGAAGAAGCCATCTAGCTACTAACTATGGACCCGTAGGTCTGTGGTAAACTACTCACACATCATCGGAAGGGTAGCAAGGTTGAGGTAGAGCCCCTCCGTGATCGATTCCTCCTCCGACAGAGTACCGAAGAAGGCCCGCAGATGGGATCTCACGAGAACAGAAACTTGCGGTGACGAAAAAAGCATTTCGGATGGCTCTCTGATGTCCGGGGAATATTTAGGTATTTACAAAGGTGGAATTAGGTCAAGAGGTGCCACAAGGGGCCCACAAGCCTGGGGGCGCCCCCCTAGGGCGCGTCTCCCGAGCTTGTCGCTTCCTCGTGTCTCATCTGGTCTTCTCCCGAACCTTCTAGGGTCTCTTCTGGTCCAGAAAAAATTAATCCAAAGTTTTTTCTCCGTTTGGACTCTGTTTGATATTGATTTTCTGAAAAGCCAAAAACAAGCAAAAAAAACAGCAACTGGCACTGAGCACTAAGTTAATAGGTTAGTCCTAAAAATTGATATATAATTGCATAAAGTTGCATATAAAACATTCAAGATTGATACTATAATAGCATGGAACAATAAAAAAATTATAGATAGGTTGGAGACGTATCAAGCATCCTCAAGATTAATTCCTGCTCGTCCTCAAGTAGGTAAATGATAACAACAGAGTTTTTTGATGTGAAATGCTACCTATCATATTCATCATGTAATCTTTCTTTTGTGGCATGAATATTGAGATTCAAATCAATAGTCTATAGTTCGACATGAAGATATAAATACTCAAGCATACCAATAAACAATCATGTCCTTTAAAGTATCAACGCTAAAGAAAGTTATCCCTAGCCCATCATGCTCAGTCATTGATCCATTCATGAAACACACTCAATATTAACTACATCCAATGCACAAGTATGACAATAGTGTTCTCCAATTGGTGCTTCATGAGAGAAGGTGAAGACTCAAAATAAAAATAAAAATTGCATAAAAGTAAGATAGGCCCTTCGCAGAGGGAAGCAGAGATTTGTAGAGGTGCCAGAGCTCAAAGTTTAAAATAGAGAGAAAAAATATTTTGAGAGGCATGCTTTTCCTATCAACGTCATGACCAAGAGTTCCCAACATCTTCCATGCTAGCCACATTATAGGCGGCCCCCTAACAGAAAATAAAGTTTACTGTCCCTCCACCAATCTTTCATAATCCATGGCTAGCCGTATCCACAGGTGTCTTCCAAACTTTCAAACTTTCCAAGGGGGGAGTTTATTTTTTTTCATTTTAACTCGTTTCGGGACTGGGCATCCCTATTACCTGCCACTTTCTCGTGCAATGACAAGTGAATAAACACTCATCGTGAGAATAACCCACCTAGCGTGAAAGATATTGGCCACCCCCTACTGCTTCATGAGTGGTACGGGCACACAAAATAGAAAATTATTTTGAATGATTAGAGTTGGCACATGCAAATTTACTTAGGACGACATGTAAATACCGCATATAGGTAGGTATGATGGACTAATTTGGCAAAACTTTAAGTTTAAGGAGTTGGATGCACAAGCAGTATTCCCGCTTAGTACAAATGGAGGCTAGCAAATAGATTGAGAAGCGATCAAGCAAAAAACAAAAATGGTCATAAACATGCATGGAACATAACTAACACTGAATAATGATTATTCACCATAAGTAGGATATAATTTCGTTGCATAACTATTGACTTTTCGTGCATGCATAGGGAATCACAAACCTTAACACCAATATTCTTACTAAACCACAATTGCTCACTAGCATAACTAACATATTATCATCTTCATATCGCAAAACTATTGCAAGGAATCAAACTTATCATATCCATTGATCTATATGAAAGTTTTTATTATATCCTTCTTGAATATTCATCACATTGGGACTAAATTCACATCTTGTGCAAATTACCATTACTATTATCAACTCTCAAAAAGATATAAGTGAAGCATTAGAGTGCAAATATTTCTTAAAAATATAATCACCACCGTGCTAAAAAAGATATAAGTGAAGCACTAGAGCAACTGCCTAGCTCAAAAGATATAAGTGAAGCACAAAGAGTGTTCTAACAAATCACGAAAAATGTGCGTCCCTCTCAAATAGGTGTGTCCAGCAAGGATGATTGTGACAAACTAAAAATCAAAAAATTAAAGACTCATATAATACACGACGCTCCAAGCAAAACTCATATCATGTGATGAATAAAAATATAGCTCCAAGTACAACACTACAAGAATTCTGTTAATCCATGACAGATTCAATCCGTCACATATCTATGCAAAACTGTCGTGGAAGGGAATACGTGACGGACATGAAATCCGTCATGTATATCGCATCATAATTTGACCACTGTACACTCCATGACGGATCATCCAAGACCGTCACGGACCATGACGGTTCTTGTCCGTCATGGATGGCACTATGAAAGGACCACGATGTCGCCTAGAGGGGGGGGGGGGGGGAATAGGCGTTTTTTAAAATCTTTTACGGATTTGGCTATATCCTAATGCGGAAATATACTAAGCGGATACTTTTCAAGCACAAATCCTAAATATACTAGGCTCACTAAGTGCACCAACAACTTAGGATAAACAAGATGAGAACAACGAGGATATGAGTAAGCACAAGTAAGTTACACAAACTTACTCAATGTATATCACGAGATATGGAAATGAATAATACACACAACCACAAGTAAGCAATACAAGCTTACACAAATTGTATCACAATATATGGAATTGAATGATACAAGCAAACTCAAGTAAGCACTACAAGCTTACACAAGTTATGTCACAAGATAGAACAATAGTAGCAAGTATGAATTGCGGACTATAAAGTGTATGCCTAAATAATCTCTACAACAAAATGGCCAACACAATATAATGAACCACCACAATATAATGAGGACAACAAGATATAGTGGGTCAAGTGGCCAAAGTAAACCACAAGTAAGGAGAAAGGGTTAGGGATAACCGAAGTCACGAAGACGAGGATGTATCCTGATGTTCACTTCCTTGGAGGGAAGCTAGTCACCGTTGGAGGGATGGGTGTTACCACGAAGGCACACCAACACCACGAAGGCTCACCCTATTCTCCTTGAGATATCACCACGAAGGCGATTCCCAACCACTAGTGGTAGACCTTGAGGCGGCCTACAAACCTTCACAAACTTTCCAGGGGACAAATCACAAGTTGATTCCTCACCGGAGTACTCCTACCGCCTAGGAGTCTCCAACCTCCAAGAGTAACAAGACCAAGGGGGAAATGCTCAAGACTTGCTCAAATCACAAATTGCTTTGGTCAAAAGAGAGAGGAGGAGTGGATGTATGCTTGGATGAAATCTCTCTCAAGAACTCTCACACATCTCTTTGGCATTTAACACAAGAATGCTCAAATCCCTCTCTCTCAAATCCCAACAAAAGCAACTAATGCTATGGAGGGATGGGAGAGGAGAGGAACAATGGAGGAGGTCAACAAATGAACCCTAGATCCATGGGATAGTTTTCCCCCAAATGGATTGGAGCTTTTAGGCTTGGGGAAGGAGGAGAGAGCTCTCAAGAATGGAGAAATTTTGGATGTGGAAAACCTAGCTCGTTGGGGAAGAAGGGTACCTTATATAGCGCCCCCACCAAATCTGCCCGTTATGCACAGAAAAACGCAGCCCGGAACTTCCGGGCCCCCTATTGGACACATATGTGCAAACTTTCTGGTTAGCCCAGAACTTGGCCCGGAACTTCTGGCCCTCGGAACTTCCGGGAGGCCCGGAACTTCCGGGATCCCTTTGGGCCAGATATGTGCAAACTCTCTGGTTTGCCCAGAACATTCCTCGGAACCTGCCCGGAACTTCCGGCCCCCGGAACTTCCGGGCTGCCCGGAACTTCCGGCCCCGCAGAAAATAGCCAGTATACTGAAAGTAAAACATGCATAACTTTTTCATACGAACTCCGATTTTGATGATCTTGGGCTCGTTTTGAAGCTATGGAAAAACCCCAGGTCCTCACATAGAGAACCATCCAAGATCAACCAAAACGGAGGATGCCAAATATGCAAAGGTGTTATCATATATTTGGGAAACCTATTTGGCTTTGGATTTTGTTTGGTATATAGGATAGGAGTGGAATTGTGTAGAGAAGATGTTGACTTGAGCAAATCCATGACGAACCCCTTTGATCCCCTCTTAATAGTGAGGGATCCCTATAACTCAAGAATCATAAAAGAGCTATACTACATAGCTATCGAGAATCCATTCTTGAGTGTATGTGTTTCTTCGGTGGTCATCATTCCACAACACTAACGTCAAAGGAACTAATACCTTTGACTCGAGCCTTTCACTTTAGCTTGATGTTGATGTTTCTTCTTGGCTCAAGTTGAAGGCAAGACATTGGTGAAGTCTTCAAGTAGCTCCCCCATACACAATGTGGGAAGCTTTGCTTTGTATTCATCTTCACGTGTCCATCACATGACCATCTGCAAGCTTCAAGCATGTAATTCTCCAGACTGCCTATCTTGAACTTGCCCTTGTAAACCATGATCATCATCACTTGATGTCATCCTCTCATGGGCACTTGAAATCTTTCTCTTGATGTAAGTCCATGAGAATCACCACAAGATCTCATGTGGCACATGATTTGCGCTTGTGTGTTGACCATCTTTGAATTCAATCTTCGATCTTCATCTTGGTCAACATTTATCTTTGCTCCATGATTAATTTTGATGCACAACTATATGTATATGGCATTCATTCCGAATCCATTCAATCTCCTTCTTGCATCACCCATGGGACAAACCTTCCTATATAACTTGATGTCATTGTTGCTTCATAGGAATTGTCATTCATTATCACGTCTCAATGCATATATTTATGTTGATGGATTTCATCCATCAATTCATCCAATATTCTTCATGCATTGCAAAAGGAACTTTCCGTCAAATGTATATCTCAATGCAAACATTAGTCCATTAGGATTGTCATTTAATTACCAAAACCACACATGGGGACTACATATACTTTCAATCTCCCCCATTTTGGTAATTGATGACAATCTCAACAAGAGGGTTTATATAATGAATTTTTAAACAAGCATGCAATTTATCTGAGGATAAATTGTATACTTGGGATGGTTGTACTATCATCAAGACACTACACAAGCATTTGATGATAGTAGACCCATAGTATATAGAGCAAACTCCCCCACAATATATGCATGTGTGAATGAACTTTGAATGTCATTGCATATAGTGGTTGACATAAACTAGGAGAAGATTTCTCTATATACAATACTCATCCATGCAACAAGAATATATGACAAGGGTAGATATGCATGAGTGACAACAAGTACTACAAAAATACTTATCTTAAACCCTCTAAACTTCTCCCCCATTGGCAACAAATGCCAAAATGGACCGAAAAAAAAACTAGAAGACCAATATAGTATGAGTTCCTCCTTAATGTGTGCATATCGCGAATATGTGAGTGAAATCAAATGCACATATTTAATGATGAAAAATTTGAGGAGCTCAACCCATATTTAGGATCTATTAAATGCAACAAGATAGTATGATATGAAAATAAGATTAGACATGGGAAGAAAACATTCAAAAGATCTAAAGAACATATTTTGGACAAGATAAAATAGGAATATCCAATGTGATCATCATGTCAAGTATGGGTCCAAAATACATCCAAAACACATGAGTGTGCAAGGATATATGCAATGCATACAAGTACTCACTTTCAACCTCTTACCAAAACCACCAAAGAGCTAGAAGGAACCAAACCAAGTGGCCGACAAGGAATAAATGATACCACAGAAGGATATGAACTTTCTTGTGTATAAATGTAGCGATCTGACCTCAAACGTTCAAATCTCTGTGCATAAGTGTCATCCCTGGATCGGTATGCTGACACACACAGTACTCGAGGATTTATAACAGAGTTCAATCACACACTTATTACATCGAAATCCTCGTAAAGAGAACTTGTTACAATAATATGGCTGAAGGCCATCTAAATAAAGTAACATCGGAAGCATCGAAGGTAAATGAGTCCATCAACTCCAACGGCATAGTTGAGTGCACGACAGCGACCTAGCGCACCTTACTCTTCGTCTGAAAAGTCTGCAACATGATATGTTGCAACCCGAAACGGGTCAGCACATGGAATATGTTGGCAAGATAACACTATAGAGCAATGAACAAAGTAAATGCTATCACTACATGCATATGTGGCTGGTGGAGGCTCTATGGTTATCATGTTTTTGCGAAAAGCTAATTTTTCCCTACAACAAAGGAATATATTTTATTTAACTATCATGGTAGTTGATAAACATTGAGAATGGTAACCCCATCTCAATCCCAATTAAACAGTAATTAACAACCCAGCAACATTAATTAAGAGTGATGAGATCAAGATGATAATCCAAGAACCAGATACTCAAGATGTCCATAACCGGGGACACGGCTAACCATGATTAGTTTGTACACTCTGCAGAGGTTTGCGCACTTTTCCCCACAAGACTCGATCTCCTCCGTTGGATTTCTCGCACTACATGGTGTTTGAGAAATGGATGACTGAGACACAGTCTTTCAGAAGCATTAATTCTTTCGACGGGTAAAGCGTACCACCTACATCCCCTACATCTGCTAGTTTACCACTGAGAGAGGTCACACAACATACTCAACTATGCCAGAGCCCATAATGGCTTGTGGCTGCACACGGAAGTTTCTAGCTTGAATAATCTTATGATCCCTTTGAGCCTAGGTGGCAAACCATAGGATGATCACACGGTAACCCCGGGATCTCCTAGGACAACACTGGATTCCCCAGGTGTCCGGGCAAGCCACTGGTATCCCTAGGGTGCCCCAACCAATCCACCCAGATGTGTATTAAAGTAGCCACCTTAAGTTTCCCTTAGTTAAATACAAGCTCTCACATCTTTCATGAATCTCACATACCAATCCACGTCTACGAGCATAGCAAAGCAGTATAAGCATAACGTAGAAGTAACACCCAAGGTTTGATAATAAAGGGCAGTAGGTTCTACCTCATCATCTACTTCCCAATACCCACAAGTTAATCACATCCTAATCATGCAGTGTTTGAGGATTGTAACTAATGCATAAAAACTGGGTAATAAGGAAGTATGATCAATGTGTTACTTGCCTTGCTGACGATCTGCAAACCCTAGAGACTCGTAGTAGCACGCTTCACACTCCGGGAATTCTATCACAAACAAACAATAGCATACATAAGCACTCAAGCATACATGCAAGGGTAAAACTCAGTTGAGAAAGATCAAATCTGAAAGTTCAACTGAAAAGCTTCGATTTGCAAAAAGAATCAAACGAATCGGAGCTACGGAACTGAAACTACGGTCAAAAGAACTTCGAATTCAAATCTGCTTGAAACCAAATTTTAAATTGTCAAAACCGTGTTCAAGTTGATTAACCAGAAAGAGGGGTTCGAGACGAAGATTTTGGCGTTGGTTTCACTAGATTTGGACGAACGGTTGAAAAGTTGCGAGGGTTTGAAGATCAGGGGCTAATCTGCAATAAAAACAATCGCGGATAGGTCCCTGGCAAAAATAAAACAGAAAAAAGAAAAACCTAACGAACGAACATTCGCTAACAGAATCTAACGAACGAATTCGTTCGTTACAGAACTAAACGAACGAACGTTCGCATATTAGATCTAATCCGAGAAAAACCGAGAAAACCGATCGGTAAAAAAAAACCGGAGTAGATCTAGGGTTTAAAAAAAAAAAACCAAACGGACCGGAACAAAAACCGGTGGCGGCGACGAGGTCAATGGTGGCGACGGCGGCGGGGCGGCGGCTCCGGCGGGCTGCGGGGTCGGCGGCGGAGCAGCGGGGTCGGCGGCGGCGGCGCAAGGGCGGCGGCGGCGCGGCTCGGCTGGAGGCGGGCTGCGGCGGCGACGGTGATGAGGAGGTGGAGGGGGGGGCTCGGCTTTTAAAGGCCTGAGGGGGGCGGCGACTTGGGCGAGGGGGCGCCGGGTCGGGGTCGGCCTCGGGAGGCGTGCCCCGGCCGGAGTCGGACGGCGGCGGCGGCGCGGACTCCTCCCGCTCGGGAGGAAGGCGGCGGGGCGACGTTGGCTGCGGCCTGGCTCGGCTGTGCCTTCGGCCCAGTCGGGCGACAATTTTTTTTAAATAAATAAATTCCGCTGAAGAAAAATCCTAATAAAATATAATTTTTTTTCTAAAAATGCCAAAAACAATTTTCACCGTCTAAATAAAATATTTAGAACAAAGTGAACATTTTTCTGGCCTAAAATGCAATTTTCAAAAATGCATATTTTTCTAATTCAAATAAAATAGCAATAAAATCCAAATAAAATTATTTATTTGATTTTAACATTTTTCCTCCAATATTTCTTTTATTTTGGAGAAGTCATTTTATCTCCTCTCTTTTATTTTTGATATTGGAAATATTTTGGAGAGAAAAAAATTATTAAAACCAAAATGATCCTCTTTTCAAATTTGAGAAAAATTCAAGTATGAAAAAAAAAAATGAAATCCCCAACTCTCTCCGTGGGTCCTTGAGTTGCTTAAGATTTCTAGGATCACAAACGAAATGCAAATAAAATATGATATGCATATGCTGACCTATGTATAACATTCCAAATTGAAAATTTGGGATGTTACAATAAAAGGTTCTAAGTGACCAATAGTCAGCATGATATGCATCCACAAAGAAACTCGCATACACAAAATAGTTGCAATAGATAAGAACATGATATCCACAAGTGAATCCATTATTCTACAACTTTAATCATAGCATAAGAGCAAGGCACATGGCACAAAGCACATGGCACAAATTGATCTCATTTGCATAACACAAAGTGAAGCAAGCAATCAAAAGATTCGACGAGCCAAAAGGATAAAAGAATATTATGATTTGGGCAAAGGAGTGTTCTAAAGAAAAATAGAAAAGCTCCCCATGATTTGTGCACTATTTAGAATTTTTGTATTTGGATACAAGTGCACAAAATAGGATCATCACTCCCCCAAAATCAATAGGAACACAAAACAATTGCAAGCAAGCATACACAAGAAAAGAAGCCTAGCATTTGCAACAAACATATGGTTGAGCAACATGTAAATGAGGCAACCTAAGAATAGGCACAACCAAAATGATGTGTGTGAGTCACGTCAAAGCACTTGAGAAGACTAGTATAAGGATGAGAATTAAGCATCAACATAGTCTTGAGTAAATGAGATATAAGGTGCAAGACATGTCCTTCCCACACACACGAAGTTAAGAAGGTCACACACACATCAAGCAAATGGGTTCACAAGCTCACTAATAGCAAATTAAAAATCAAAGCTTGTGACAACCCATGATGAAGATAGGAAGTAATAGACTTGTCAAGGCAAGCATGAGGACAACAATCTTCACCAAACATGAGTGCACTAAGATGCAAAGAGGTAAGACACACACTCATACAACAAATGCTTCCACGGAGCCACCAAAGATATAAAAAGAGAATGAAACGGTGGACATGAAAGAATAGGGATATCAACTAGAGATGTAATTTCTCTCATGTGTATAAGATTCTAGGTAGATGATATCTACAAAGAAGGATGTACACATGAAATAGTTACTAAAGAAAAGAATAAGATATCCAAACGGGAGTCATAAAATGTACCAATGAGATCTTTGCTTGAAAGCATAGCACATGGCTTAATATAATGTTATTGTATATTAATGAACTCCAAACACACAACCATCAAAGACATCACAACTAGCAACAAGAGATCATTGTTGGGATGCTTTGAGAAAGGAAACAAGTATCACAGGAACGAGTCAAGAAATTCATGCCATAATGAAACCTACACAAGGTTGACCCCATTTCTATATATATGCATGAAGTAAATACTTGTTACCGAGATAGCGTTGGTATGAAGTCGTAGATCAATAAAATGTCCAAGCTTGGCTCTAATTTCCTCATAGTACCACCACCTTCATGAATAATCCAAGTACCCAATGCTTCTCAAATGTTCCTAAAACATTTTAAGTACAATATGGTTCCCAAACTTATTGGGTCCGAAGTAGTTAGCATAACTACAACACATAGGGTAAAACCACTTAAGTATGTGCATATCGATATGAATTTGAATTTCATGCACATCTTAGCTTATTAAGAATTTGATGGATTTACCATATATATTGGATCAATTAAAGTAAACAAGGCATGAGAATTTACACATAGTAAATATGCAAGCACAAGCCTACCAAAATCGAAAGAGATACAAATTGGACAAATGAACACATAACCGTCAATACTTCCAATAACATCACTAGTCATTCATGTTGTCCAAAATGAATCAAAGTGACAAATCAACACATGATAGCACACAAAGTTCAACATATGAACCAAGGAAAGCCAATGAGCATATAAGATATGCATTGCACACATACTCATAGGAATATCTCACACATGTAGATATAAGACACTATAAACAATGAGATAACAAACTACCATAACTCCATGCAAACCAATAAGATGAACTCGAACAAAATGGTGTTTTGAGTTATCATTCGGTGTAGAAACCAAATAAGTACATGATCATCTATACTAACACAAGCATAACATGAGAGTTAGAAATAAACACAATGCTTGGATAGCATATTATTAACATTCCAATTAGATAGATCATCATGCAAAGCAACAATTGGAATGGCTTTAATCAAACGATTCTTAAGATAACCATGGGCAAAACCGCACAAGAATGCCATATGTAAACAAGGCATTGCATGCCACATAGATATAAGATAATCTCAAATATAAATGCTAAGTAGCATTCCTCAGTTGTTCACATTTACAAGGATTGTGATATGCACAAAGCACATCGCTCCCTCATAATGTGATTATTCATATATTATCAACAAGAGGCAAGTGAAATTCAACCAAAGATAATTAATGAATGAGAATTTGAATTTCAAATGAGCTTAACATACCACATGGTAACTAGATAATATTGTACTTAACAATACTAGGAGGTATCCCACATATATACACATTTAAGGTTTGTGATATGTATAAACATAACACTCCCCCATAATGTGATTATCCATTAATATCTCATAAGAGCCAAATAAAATTCAACTAATGAAGCAATAAAGGCTCGGAACCACACACACAAATATATGAAGTGCATTGCGACGTACACATGCTAGATAACTCAAATCAAGCATAATAGGAGGCACAACATATACAAACACATGCTAAGTACAAAACCTAAACATGAGAGGGACTAGTAACTTTCAATGTAGACAATATAAATACAAGTTACCGCCACGAGGAGCATTGGAATGGCAAATATGATGATAATCCACATGACTTGGCTTGAACCATAATACATGGTGAAAATCATTTTTCTACATGAACTAGCCAAGTCTCCAATGTCCTCCACACACCTATTGATCAAGTTTGAGCTTGATGGTCCCCAACCAAGTTGGGTCCTAAGAAGTTAGTCACAATAGGTTTGGCAACCCAAATGGTCTTACCAACTTTCAAACCACTTTGGACACCAACAAACTTGGCAAACAAATTGCCGACATTATCCTTTCTAAGTGAATACTGATCATTGACAATTGGAGGCTTAGAGACATTACCGTTGGGACATGATGAAGATATGTGTCCCTTCTCACGGCAAATATAGCAACATGTGCTCCCCTTTCTCTTCTTCTTTACCTTCTCAACTTGGAGAACATTATCATGGTTAGGCATGGGAAGAGGCCTTTCATTATCTTGAGATTGAACTTGAGGCCACTTCCCTTGATGCTTCACACTTGAAGCCTTCTTCTTCAATGGACAAGATCTCACATGGTGTCCAACATTCTTGCACTTGAAGCAAATAATGTTGGCCGAATTCTTGACTTGATCTTTTCCCTTCTTCTTGTTCTTGGACTTCTTCTTGTTGTAGATGAAATCAAGTCCTATTTTGTCTTGAGGGTCCTTTTGCACACTCAATATATTATCACAATATTTTTCCAAGTCTTTCTTCAAACTAGTGACTTGGGCCTTGAGCTCTTTATTTTCCTCTACAAGGTTAGTATTAACAAAAGAACTAGAGGAAGTAGAAACTTCATTGTTAGAGCAACAAGGCATGGTGAGCAATTCATCACAAGATGTACCAATATCATGTAGAGAGGAATTGCAAGGACTAGCACATGGCAATAAGGCATTTCGAGTAGAAGATGTGCTAATATCCACATGAGACTCACATGATTTTACCTTGGTGACCATAGCCTCATGAGCTAACTTTAACCCATCATGAGAGATTAGAAGATCCTCATGAGTGCCTAAGAGCTTTTTATGACTTTCTTCCAATTTCCCATAATTGCTAGTTAGCAAATCAAGTTGAGTCCTCAGCTCAACATTTTCTTTTAATATCGATGCTTCACACAAGATAGAGTTAGCAGCACAAGCATCATTATCAATATGAGAGGAGCATGTAGAGGCTAGAGACTCCGCATGAGTAGCTTGAAGTTCCTCATGAGACTTAGAGAGTTTGGTGAGCTCTCCTTTGACCTTCTTGTAGTCAAGGTCAAGGTGCTCAAAATCCTCTTTAAGTTTACAATGAGTAACTTCAATCTCTTCTTTTAAAGACCTCAAGTCACTAAGACATTTATGAGCCATAGCAAGTTCATGTTCAAGTTGTTCACTTTTTGCTTGCTCGTAAAGAAATAAGTCATTACATTTTTGAAAGCAAGCAAGAACATCTTGGAACCTTTTATAAGTATTATTTTTAGCTCTACGAAGAGTTTTCCCAATCTCATAGAGATTTTGAGTCAAGACTTCATCATCTTCCTCATTACAACTATCATCATTATCACTAAGAGAAGATGATACCTCGTCATTACCTCTTGCCATGAGGCACATGTGAACACAGGGGGTTGATGATGATTATTTTGGAGAGAGGGTTCTTCATCAACCAAGCATGCCTCATTTTTCTTGATTTCCTCTACATGGTTAGTTTCACAAAGAGAACTAGAGGGAATCACAGCATTTTGAATATGGCAACACAAACGACCAAGCATATCATCACAAGAGTTTATGAATGCATCATTAGATGATATGCATGGACTCTCTACACAAGAATGTACGATGTTTTCGGTGTTAGATATGTTCGTGTCCATAGAAGATACATCACTAGTATCAACATAAGCAAGATCATCAATGATGAGCTTAATACCATCATCACGAGATATTTCTTCCCTCACCATGTCATTACCTTGTGGTATGCCACATGTTGGTGAAGTGAAAGATGTTGAGGTATGCAAGTAATCAGAGGTGGAAGCAATAGAGAGCTCTTCATGATTTAAAAATGTGGAGAACTCCTCCATTAACTCCCCGAAAAGAATATTGTCTTCATCAAGATTGGACCCACCATATATATCTTCAATTTTGGTCCAAGCCTCATGAGCCAATGAACAAGACGAGATTGACTTGAACACCTCGAAGGTTATAGCTTGGTGAATGACACTTAAAGCTTCACAATCAAGATGCATATCATCAAGTGACGGAGATTGTCCATGCTTTAGATTTGAATTCCCTACAACCACAATCCGCAAAGCATTTGAACCCATGGCCCGAAAGTGACAAAGCATGCGTAATCTCCACATAATGTAATTTGTGCCATTAAAACAAAAATGTGTCATCGTGCACTAGTTCACTAGTCGACATCGTTACTCTCTAGGCGGTTAAGCCTAATAAGGAGAGACCTAGCTCTGCTACCAATTGAAAGGACCACGATGTCGCCTAGAGGGGGGTGAATAGGCGTTTTAAAATCTTTTACGGATTTGGCTATATCCTAATGCGGAAATATACTAAGCAGATACTTTTCAAGCACAAATCCTAAATATACTAGGCTCACTAAGTGCACCAATAACTTAGGATAAACAAGATGAGAACAACGAGGATATGAGTAAGCACAAGTAAGTTACACAAACTTACTCAATGTATATCATGAGATATGGAAATGAATAATACACACAACCACAAGTAAGCAATACAAGCTTACACAAATTGTATCACAATATATGGAATTGAATGATACAAGCAAACTCAAGTAAGCACTACAAGCTTACACAAGTTATGTCACAAGATAGAACAATAGTAGCAAGTATGAATTGCGGACTATAAAGTGTAGGCCTAAATAATCTCTACAAGAAAATGGCCAACACAATATAATGAACCACCACAATATAACGAGGACAACAAGATATAGTGAATGCACGGTCAAGTGGCCAAAGTAAACCACAAGTAAGGAGAAAGGGTTAGGGATAACCGAAGTCACGAAGACGAGGATGTATCCCGATGTTCACTTCCTTGGAGGGAAGCTAGTCACCGTTGGAGGGATGGGTGTTACCACGAAGGCACACCAACACCACGAAGGCTCACCCTATTCTCCTTGAGATATCACCACGAAGGCGATTCCCAACCACTAGTGGTAGACCTTGAGGCGGCCTCCAAACCTTCACAAACTTTCCAGGGGACAAATCACAAGTTGATTCCTCACCGGAGTACTCCTACCGCCTAGGAGTCTCCAACCTCCAAGAGTAACAAGACCAAGGGGAAAATGCTCAAGACTTGCTCAAATCACAAATTGCTTTGGTCAAAAGAGAGAGGAGGAGTGGATGTATGCTTGGATGAAATCTCTCTCAAGAACTCTCACACATCTCTTTGGGATTTAACACAAGAATGCTCAAATCCCTCTCTCTCAAATCCCAACAAAAGCAACTAATGCTATGGAGGGATGGGAGAGGAGAGGAACAATGGAGGAGGTCAACAAATGAACCCTAGATCCATGGGATAGTTTTCCCCCAAATGGATTGGAGCTTTTAGGCTTGGGGAAGGAGGAGAGAGCTCTCAAGAATGGGGAAATTTTGGATGTGGAAAACCTAGCTCGTTGGGGAAGAAGGGTACCTTATATAGTGCCCCCACCAAATCTGCCTGTTATGCACAGAAAAACGCAGCCTGGAACTTCCGGGCCCCCTATTGGACACATATGTGCAAACTTTCTAGTTAGCCCAGAACTTGGCCCGGAACTTCTGGCCCCCGGAACTTCCGGGAGGCCCGGAACTTCCGGGCTCCCTTTGGGCTAGATATGTGCAAACTCTCTGGTTAGCCCGGAACATTCCCCAGAACCTGCCCGAACTTCCGGGCTGCCCGGAACTTCCGGCCCCGCAGAAAACAACTAGTATACCGAAAGTAAAACATGCATAACTTTTTCATACGAACTCCGATTTTGATGATCTTGGGGTCGTTTTGAAGCTATTGAAAAACCCCAGGTCCTCACATAGAGAACCATCCAAGATCAACCAAAATGGAGGATGCCAAATATGCAAAGGTGTTATCATATATTTGGGAAACCTGTTTGGCTTTGGATTTTGTTTGGTATATAGGATAGGAGTGGAATTGTGTAGAGAAGATGTTGACTTGAGCAAATCCATCGCGAACCACTTTGATCCCCTCTTAATAGTGCAGGATCCCTATAACTCAAGAATCATAAAAGAGCTATACTACATAGCTATCGAGAATCCATTCTTGAGTGTATGTGTTTCTTCGGTGGTCATCATTCCACAACACTAACATCAAAGGAACTAATACCTTTGACTCGAGCCTTTCACTTGAGCTTGATGTTGATGTTTCTTCTTGGCTCAAGTTGAAGGCAAGACATTGGTGAAGTCTTCAAGTAGCTCCCCCATACATAATGTGGGAAGCTTTGCTTTGTATTCATCTTCACGTGTCCATCACATGACCATCTGCAAGCTTTAAGCATGTAATTCTCCAGACTGCCTATCTTGAACTTGCCCTTGTAAACCATGATCATCATCACTTGATGTCATCCTCTCATGGGCACTTGAAATCTTTCTCTTGATTTAAGTCCATGAGAATCACCACAAGATCTCATGTGGCACATGATTTGCGCTTGTGTGTTGACCATCTTTGAATTCAATCTTTGATCTTCATCTTGGTCAACATTTATCTTTGCTCCATGATTAATTTTGATGCACAACTATATGTATATGGCATTCATTCCGAATCCATTCAATCTCCTTCTTGCATCACCCATGGGAAAACCTTCCTATATAACTTGATGTCATTGTTTCTTCATAGGAATTGTCATTCATTATCACGTCTCAATGCATATATTTATGTTGATGGATTTCATCCATCAATTCATCCAATATTCTTCATGCATTGCAAATGGAACTTTCCTTCAAATGTATATCTCAATGCAAACATTAGTCCATTAGGATTGTCATTTAATTACCAAAACCACACATGGGGACTACATGTACTGTCAATCTCCCCCATTTTGGTAATTGATGACAATCTCAACAAGAGGGTTTATATAATGAATTTTTAAACAAGCATGCAATTTATCTGAGGATAAATTGTATACTTGGGATGGTTGTACTATCATAAAGACACTACACAAGCATTTGATGATAGTAGACCCATAGTATATAGAGCAAACTCCCCCACAATATATGCATGTGTGAATGAACTTTGAATGTTATTGCATATAGTGGTTGACATAAACTAGGAGAAGATTTCTCTATATACAATACTAATCCATGCAACAGGAATATATGACAAGGGTAGATATGCATGAGTGACAACAAGTACTACAAAAATACTTATCTTAAACCCTCTAAACTTCTCCCCCATTGGCAACAAATGCCAAAATGGACGGAAAAAAAACTAGAAGACCAATATAGTATGAGTTCCTCCTTAATGTGTGCATATCGCGAATATGTGAGTTCCTTCTTAATGAAGCAAATTATATGCCTGAAACATCTACGCAGACATGGAGTTTCCACATGCCAAATTGACCGTTAACATCCTCAACTGAACATATATGACAGATTACAAAACAAGCTTCTCGCAGAACAGATACCATGTATGTGTACTGCCAGTAACAGAGGGCCTCAACGTCATGAACCATAATCGTGGGAGAAGGCAGAAAGCACATATATACATACTGACAATGATGTCGCAGCCACCAGTTAACTCGCCGTCGATGTAGAGCTGCAAGAGTGTGGGCTAGCTGGAGTACTCCTTGAGCCCCTGCTGGAGCGCCTCATTGGCGAGCACATCATGCATCTCAGGGTATGTCCAACGAGCGAAGGATTGGCAACACAGTATATCTTAATTATGAATGAAGCATGCAAGTATATCACAGAATCACGAAAAATCTAGCTACATCATAAAGACTAAGCAGTAACATACCTTGAGAAATACATCAACACTGGCTATAGTTTCAGAGATAACAAATTAAGTTGTGCGCCAAAATAGATCATAACCACTGGCTCCATTTTCTTGAAGCAAAAATGCTACAAGACCAACTTCCAAGAAATCCATTCCTGAATTTTGAAATAGTGCAAGCACATTAATTCCATGAAAATGCCAGATGAAGCCTAGTTTGCCACATCAATACATGACATCTGAATCTAATTACTAGGCTAAATAATGTGTACTCAAACAATCTGATTTCAGTATCAGGTCAATTTTAATGCACTCAAATCCAATATCAGGCCAATTAATGTACTCAAAACAATCTGAATCCGAGCCAGACATGAAATTCATATTGACGAACCCCTCCTTGTATGCGAGGAAGAAGAGTGGATATATGGGACACATGGACAAACAACATGACAAGGATTTATTTGTTTGTAGATTGAGAACATGACCGTGACATACAGACTTGCATTTTTTAACACAACATATCTTCCAGTTCTAGAGTATCAAGAAACATAACCTATCTATTGCACATGTACCCAGAAATAACTAGACAGATAACCATGGACATCACCAACGAACTTTGACAGAATATAAATGAACCACGGACCAATCGACTAGCCCTACAGTAGGTAAGATCAGAGCTTAAAGGGGACGAACCCACCCACAGAGATGACGAGGAGGAGGAGCATGTACACGCCGGGCAGAGGCCCCTGGCAAAGCCGCGGAGGCAGCGCCCGTCGCTGCAGCGCGGATGGCAGAAGGGAGTGGCTAGCTCTGTGGCGGCGGCGCCACCTGTATCTCACCATAGCTCGCCGCCAACCGAAGATGGATCCGTGGCCGTTGCACGGGACATTAGAGACTTCCGAATCCAGTGGTAGAGAACGACGAGCTCGGCGTCGCTACCGCCACCTTGGCCTTCTCATCGGCGTCGTCTGGTTGAGATGGACCGCGCATCATGGGTTTCGCCGCGGGACATGTGCTGCTCGAATGCGACCGAGGAAGGCGGATTGATTTGCGCCGGGAGGAAACGGACCTGTCACGACCACTACCGCCGCAACTCGAGGGCGTGATCTGGACTAGGGTGGGGGTACGGGTTAGTGGCCATGGTCGTGGGAAAGATGGGGAGGGGGCGACGCACATAGAGGGGAGAAGAGAGGGGATCGATGGATCGGGAGAGGTGAGGCTGTTCTGCAGTGGCGCCGGCATGGAGCGGGTGGAGGAAGATTGGTGGAGTGGCGGCGGCTAAGGGAATAGGAGGAGAGAATGGGGAATTAGGGTTAGGTGTGTGTGGACCGTGGAGTTAATAAATGGGCTGGCTTGAAATTTTGCTACCCTGCCGCGTTGGCCACTTAAATTTTTGCATCTCCGCGCTCTCTCAAACTTCAGGCGCGCCCTTTTCTTTCCAACTTTTATATACCGCTGCTGACAAGTGGACCAAATAAGCAGCCACAACAGACACATCAGCAGAAGCCATCCATGACGGTTCATATGGCAACTAAAGAAAGAAAAAAAGGGCATAGCTGGTCGATTCGTGACAGTTTCTGTGACGGTCCTTCAATGCCCGTCATCAAGGGGCTGCCGTTTTGGAGGTCATTCGCGTCTTGTTGATCCATGACGGTTCCCATGACGGTTTTCAAGAACGTCACCCGAAATCCGTCACGGATTAACAGATTTCTTGTAGTGCAATTACCGATAGTTGGTAGAAGAAAGAGGGGATGCCTTCCGGGGCATCCCCAAGCTTAGATGCTTGGGAGTCCTTGAATATTATCTTGGGGTGCCTCAGGCATCCCCAAGCTTAGGCTCTTGCCACTCCTTATTCCTTCATCCATCGTGATCTCACTCAAAACTTGAAAACTTCAGCACACAAAACTCAACAAAACCTTCGTGAGATCTGTTAGTATAATAAAGCAAATCACTACTTTAAGTATTGTTGCAAAAACATTCATATTTTATTATTGCATTATACCTACTGTATTCTAACTTCACCATGTCTTATACCCGCCGATACAATCCATAGATTCATCAAAACAAGCGAACAACGCAACAAAAACATAATTTGTCAAAAATAGAACTGTCTGTAGTAATTCGAACAATGACCATACTTCTGTAACTCCCAAATTCTGAAAAATTAGGACAACATGGGCAATTTGTATATCAATCATGTGTAAAAAATTCAGAATTTTATCACACTCCAGAAAATTTAGATAATTCTTCTACTGGATGCAAGAGTTTCTGTTTTTGCACAGAATCAAAGCAACTATCATCCAAATCATCCCAAAGACTTTACTTGGAACAAACACTAATTAAAACACAAAAACATAACCATAACAGTAACATAAGCGTGTGCACAAAAAAAAAGCAAATGAAACTATTGGGTTGTCTCCCAACAAGCTCTTTGTTTATAGCCATTAAGATAGGCTTGGGATTTTATTGATGCTCACATGAAAGATGATAATTGAAACACAAAGAGAGCATCATGTAGCATGTGAAAAACACTTTTATGTTTAACACACTTCCTATGCATAGGCATTTATAAGAAAACAAATTATGAAGACAAAAAGAATCTAGTGTATGCATGGAAGAAGAATAAAACATTGACAATTTCAACACAACTAGAGGTAATTTTGTAACATGAAAATTTCTACAACCATATTTTCCTCTCTCATAATAATTACATGTAGGATCATAATCAAATTCAAAAATATAGCTATCACATAAAATATTCTCTTCATGATCCACATGAATGCAAAGTTGACACTCTTCAAAATAGTGGGATTATCATCAACTAAAGTCACGTCCTCTCCAAACCCACTTTTATAAAAAAAAATCACAAGATTGATAATTCTCCAAACTAGTGGGATCATTATTACCTAAAGTTGACCCTCTTCCAAACCCACTTACAATATTTTTGCAAACATTATCATCAACAACATTTTCATCATGGGCTTAAATATTTTTTCAAGATCATGAGAAGCATTATCACCCCAATCATGATCATTGCAAATAAGTAGTGGACATAACAAAATCATCATCCCCAAGCTTGTAGCTTTGCATATCATTAGCATAATCGACATTCATAGAATTTATAATAACATCATTGCAATTATGCTTTTCATTAAAGGAGCTATCAAGTGTGGGTGCAATAGCAATAATTTCATTTTTAACATAAGGAACTATAGCAAGTTCATCTCCATAAGCATCATTAATATTGGCATCATGGCCATAAGAATAGCAAGCATCTCGTTCATCAAGAGGGGATATTTCAATCGAATCAATGGAATCATAATTATCTATAGATTCATGCATATCGCTATTCTCTTCCAAAGCAGTAGACATTCTCTCAATAAATTCACTAACATAGGCATTAGGAGCATAGTTTTCATAGCAGTATTTAAGTATGCCAAAAATTTCAGATTTGTAGAGAGTCATATCATACTTTTCAATCAAAGAAGCAACTTCATAAGCACCTTAAAAGCAACAAATTCTTCAATTTGTTCAATATCATAGTAACTATAAACACCCTTGGCATAAGAAGACAAGTTTCCATTACCATTAAACTCACATAGGTAGGGAAGGTGTTTTTAGAGTTCTTAGAGCAACAAGTAAAATCCTAAATTTCACATAGATTCCAAGCATAGCATAGCAAACAATTTATTTTGATGCCATAAGAGTCTTCCTTTCTAAGACAAATGGTGACGCAAAAAATGAGCATGCTCATCTAAAGATTTTCCATCAATTAAGCTAGTTGGGGTTTCAACACGAGCACAAATGGATCAAAGATGATCCAAGTAGAAAAAATTAAGTGGATCCATGGTTATCTTTATTTTCCTTGTTTCTTTTCTGTTTTTGAGTCATGACATGAAGACAATAAAAGCAAGCAAACAAACAAGCAAAAAGGCAGAAAGGTAAGCGGAAAATATTTTTGTGTTTTTGTAAAAACATTTTAGAAGTGGGGGAGATGAAAATGAGAGGCAAATGGAAAATAATGTAAATGCAAGGATATTAAAATTTATGTGTAGGTACTTGATAGATATTGATGATGTCTCCCCGGCAACGACGCCAGAAATTCTTCCTGCTAATTGTGAGCTCCATTGGGATTTTCTCTAAGAGGAGAGGATGATGCAGTACAGTAGAGATGAGTATTTCCCTCAGTTAAGAAGCAAGGGTATCAATCCAGTAGGAGAACCACGCAACACCTCGTTAGTAGCACCTACACACAAAATAACAAATACTTGCACCGAACGTGAACACGGGGTTGTCAATCCCTCGGTGGTTAATTGCAAGGATTAAATCTCGTAGTGATAGATAGATAGCACAAAAATAGAAACTAAAATAAAGTAAATAAAATTGCAGCGAAGCATTATTAGGATTTTAATATAGGATAAAAGTAGCCCGGGGGCCATAGTTTTCACTAGAGGCTTCTTTCTTGAAAATAGCATACTGTGGGTAAACAAACTACTGTTGGGCAATTGATAGAAAAGCGAATAATCATGACGATATCCAAGGTAATGATTATGTATATAGGCATCATGTTTGAGACAAGTAGACCGACTCCTGCCTGCATCTACTACTATTACTCCACACATTAACCGCTATCCAGCATGCATCTAGAGTATCAAGTTAATAAAGAACGGAGTAACGCCTTCAGCAAGATGACATGATGTAGCCAAAGTAAACTCACGCATGAATAAACCCCATCTTTTTATCCTTAATGGCAACGATACAAATACGTGTCATGTCCCTTTCTGTCACTGGGATTGAGCACCGCAAAATCGAACCCATCACAAAGCACCTCTCCCATTGCAAGAAAAATCAATCTAGTTGGGCAAACCAAATCAATAGATCAGAGAAATACAAAGCTATACTAATCATGCATAAAAGAGTTCAGAGAAGACTCAAATAATATTCATGGATAATCTGATCATAAACTCACAATTCATCAGATCCCAACAAATACATCAGAAAAAGTGATTACATCGAATAGAACTCCAAGAACTTCAAGGAGAACATTGTATTGAAGATCAAAGAGAGAGAAGAAACCATCGAGCTACTAACTATGGACCCGTAGGTCTATGGTAAACTACTCACACATCATCAAAAGGGAAGCAATGTTGATGTAGAGCCCCTCCGTGATTGAATCCTCCTCCGGCAGAGTACCAGAGAAGGCCTCTAAATGGGATCTCTCGAGAACAGAAACTTGCGGCGGCGGAAAAAGTATTTCGGGTGGCTCTCTGATGTCAGGGGAATATTTGGGTATTTATAGAGGTGGAATTAGGTCAAGAGGTGCCACGAGGGGCCCACAAGCCTGGGGGCGCGCCTCCCGAGCTTGTCGCTCCCTCGTGGCTCGTCTGGTCTTCTCCCGAACCTTCTAGGGTCTCTTCTGGTCTAGAAAAAATTAATCCAAAGATTTTCTTCATTTGGACTCTTTTTGATATTGATTTCCTGAAAAGCCAAAATATGCAAAAAAATAGCAACTGGCACTGGGCACTAAGTTAATAGGTTAGTCCCAAAAAATGATATATAATTGCATAAAGTTGCATATAAAACATCCAAGATTGATACTATAATAGCATGGAACAATATAAAATTATAGATACGTTGGAGATGTATCAGCGCGCTACTAGTAGGGCGCTACAGCTAAAGTTTAGCAGTAGTGGGGTTTCTGCACATGCTACTGCTAACTCAGATAGCTGTAGCGTTTTCTCCAGCCAGCGCTACTGATAGTTACTAGCAGCGCGCCCAGGACCTGCGCTACTACTACTCGTCTGTATTCCATTTCTCTATTGTCTTATAGTGTGCTTATACACTGTTATACAAGTTTTGATACAGTAGCAATTAAAGATTGTTATATTATTATGATCATGATGAGTTATTATATTAGTGGGTGAAAGAAACATTGACTAGATTCAAGTGGATGGATCCAAAGTGACCAAGTTTAGATTAGTAGTACTTTGGATCTGCACCATGTTGCCTCCACTTGAATCTAATCCACGTTTCTTTCACCCACTGATATAATAACTCATCATGATCATAATGATACAACAACTCAGCATCATCATCATCATAATAACTCATCATCATTATCATAATAACAAGTCATACTCATCATCATCATTGTCATCTAACAACTCATCATTCTAGCACATCACTCATCATCATCATCATAATAATAAGAACTCCTTGTCGTCATCATAGTCATAACCAACACTAGTTAATTGTTCTTAGCACATGATGAGTACTAGCTAGGACCTACTGCCCTCTCTAAGCTAAAATAGCATAAAACAAGATAGCCCCTGACTCTCCATTATGGAGAATGGAGATCAACCTATCTCCAATTTGTGGGCTTTGCACCATGTTGCCTCCAAGTAGCTCCCTATGATCATTCATAACTTTTCTCCATCCTTTGATTGTGACGTCTTCATCTCTTTGAGAAATTGTGTATGCATAGCGGAGAACCGTAGGCAGACTTGGCCGTAAGTTAATAATATTAGTGTCACCTTTCATATGCATCAGATGAGGCACACAATCCTTCGGGATTTTCTGTTGAAGAACATAATAATAACGTACTTAGCAATGTAGTTTAGCTTTAGAAGAATGTATGCAAAAGATGCACTGGTGTCATAATAATAATAAAAAATCTTAATAGCTCAACACGTGGACTAGTGGCATGTATTGACCATAATGTGGAGGAGTTTCATAATTGTTATTGAAAGTCTCAACATCAATAATAAATGAGATAATATGATTTTTCTCCTCGTAAGTTAGTTCAGAGCCATCAGTGTAGTAGGTTTTGTCTACTACCTTTCGTTCATTTCTTGAAGAATGGAAATAAGCTGTCAATGGAATTAAGCCGTCAATGATTTTTAAACAAAAAATATAAATTACTTAACAATCTTATTTGACAAACTCACAAAGAGGTAGAATTGGAAGCGTGTATCCACCCAAATGTCAATATTGTCTTCAATTTAATCTTTGGGCCGAATGTCAAAGGTTATTTCATATCCTCCTTAAATTCCTAGGCCTTGCATAGTCCTCTCCAAGTTGAGCAACAAAAAAGTGAGCTATTTGCTCCATTAAATAGCTTCCCAAAAAGTGAAACCATCACTGGTACAGCAAGCTGCTATACAAACTGTTTTTAACCCCTTTCCGCGACGGCATTTCGAACCGTTGCCTAGTAAGTGTGGGCGACAGGGGGAGGGGGGGTCCTTCCCACACGACCCAGAAACCGTCAGGGATAGGCCCTCCGGTCACACACGCTCGGCAAAATGAGGTCGTGTGCGACGGGAGAGCGATCAAATACGATTATACGTATAGTTGTGCTAGAAAATACAATTATACAGGCCAAATCGTTTCCAATCGCAAGTACATCCCACACAGTCAGTCCCAGCTAAACGTTTTTGTTCGTATGTACATTCCACACAGTCAATCCAGGGAATACGTTTCCGTTAGTATGTACATCCCACACAGTCAATCGAAGAAGTACGTTTCTGTTCGTATATACATCCCACACAGTCACTCCAAGGAAAACGTTTCTGTTCGCAGGTACATCACACACAATTTTCCCCATTAAATCATTTGTGATAGCGTTGCCATTGCAGACGATATTAACAATTTTATCGTTTGCGTTATTGAATGCATCACACGATGCATAGAAGAAACTGCGTGGCATAGGCTGTCCATCACACACACTTTTTATGTGGTAAACGTTTGCGCAAGGTGGCCTAACACAAACAGTTTTTAAGAGGAAGTCGTGTGTGATTGTTCATTGATCCAAAACATTTTATTCCTAGAAACTGTGTGCGTTGTCTGAGGTCATCGCCCGCGGTGTTTTCTCAATAATCGTTTGCAATAGAAAAACCTAATTAGCAGGCTAATTGGCCATTAGCAGGCTAATTGGCCTATTATTAATAATCCATTTATTAATCTAATTGACATTTCATATTAAGCACACAATATATTTCATTTTCGTATTAAGGAAGCAGGATTTCATAATTGAAATACATCAGAGTACAACATCATATAGCTTCAGCACTCAGCTACCCCATTACACAACTGCACCAACACCAAGTTTCACATGCAATATCTATAACCTTTCGAAATTAGCATCATAGACGGTACATAGACAGATGAATCTTATCTGGAAAACTGCTGAAGCGGACGACGAATATTGAGCCTTCATTGATGTTGAAGGTCTTTGCAACTTTAGGGCAGTGCCTGTGGATGATTGACCGTCCATCCTTCGTCCTCTTCTGGAACACTTCAATATTGAACCGTGGGTGTTGTATGAATACCTTCCTCGCCTTCTGACCATACAGGTGGTTTGAGAGGTAATCATCAGTGAACTGCTTTGGAAAGGCCTGAAAACAAGGATGTGCATAAATATCTTCTCTAGATTGGAAATGGGGCAAAGAAATAAAAAAGATAAGGTATAATAGTTAGTACCATCTTGTAGTGAACTGATGTCTTCTTCATTGTGCAGACAAAGATCTTGTTGTTTTTTGTCGCTAATTTCTTTATCCTAACAATCTTTCTGAGTTTCTTGACTTGACTGATATTCATGGACAACTCATTTCCCCATATACAAAAAGGGTCGAACAGTGGGTCAAAACCTCTGACAGCAGGACCTACATGTGCAAGACCAAATTGTTAAAAACCTAAATATTAGAATGGTTCGTTCAATTGCACAATAACTAGCACATATGCCCGTGCATTGCACCAGAGAAAAGTTGACCATCCAACCAAGTTAAAGACAATCCGATTGCAATTATATGTTAAGCTAGATCATACTCCCACTGTCCCATTATATACCGCCCATCTCATGTTCACCCACAATCTCGTGTACAAAGCTTCCAAAGTATTGGGAGTTAATTTCTTCTTTTTGAGAAATGCGGAGTTAAATCCTTCCTGCTTATCTGTAACAACACAATGGTGTGTTTGTTTCTCTAGGGATAATTGGGACCCACTTTTCACTCTCTATCGATTGTTGGAGTGGTTTATTGATTTTTTGTATAACTTGCAAATGTATATAAATTGATGAAAGTTAGTGTAAAAAAAGTGAGAAGGTGATTATTTAATTTGATAAGTAAACAAACCCTCTCGTCTGGATTTAAAGGGCTTGGCGGCCAAAACTCTACGACCAAGTGATAACCTCGCATGAAGATTAAATGCATCTAATTATAGCCGGTGACAGCATGAAGAAGCAGCTTCCAATTGGAGGAAAGAAAACCCATCGCATACATTGGCTGGTGCTCTGTAACGATCTGCTGGAGGGATTAAATCAGACATTTTTCACGAATGACCCAAAAACAACGAACCTACTCATTGCACCTGGCTTAATAATAATGGATGGAGGTAATAGACACAAGTACGAGCTAGCTCAATTTACTCACTCAAGTTTTTTTTTCAACAAATGTTCAGAAATTTTAAAAATGTTTGCGGAAACACCAAAAATTTGAATTTTTGAAATTATTCACATTTTTATATATTTTCATAGATTTTTAAAATGTTCGCAATTTCAGAAAATGTTTCTGTTTCAAAGTTTGTTCAGTCATTAAAAAATGTTCATGTTTTCCAAATTTGTTCGTAAATTCAAAAAATGTTCAGGGGATTTCATAGAATGTTTGGTTTTGAAAAATTGTTCACAATTTCAAAATTTGTTTGCTTTTTGAGAAAACAAAATTCTGTTTTCAAATTTTTTTCATAAATTAAAAAAAATCATGTTTTCATAATTTGTTTGTAAATTCTTAGGGGAATTTCACAAAATGTTCGCGTTTTGAAAAAACATTCATAATTTCAGAAAATGTTCCCATTTTTCAATTATGTTCTTGTTTTTCAATAAATGTTTGCATTTTCAAATAGTTGTTCGTAGTTTTGAGAAATGTTCAAGTCTCTTGTTAGCATATTTTGAAAATGTGTGTTTATCCAAAACTATTTACATTTTTTGAAAAAAAATCCACGTTTGTGAGAAAAGTTTACATCTTTCGCTGCATGTATTTTAGGGTATATATGCTGAGCTGCAATTTTTGGACAACAAATTTTAGAACTACATTGGCTAGGGGCGTGGTTAAGTCGCGCATGGTGTTGTGTTTGATTCCACTCGGGCATAGACTTCCGCTAGTTGTTTTTATGTTTTCCCACTACTGGTTGTTTCTTTTAATTAGAAGTCACGCTCGCATTTGAACACAAAAGAAAGACGGTCGCACTGGTTAGCAGCGCGGGTGTAGATGCTGCTGGTTCCAGGTTTGATTCCTATCTGGGCCTCCTTTTTTTTCATGATTTTTTATCGGACGGAAAACTCAGCGCGAGAGCGAGAGATTTGGGACGAACGAAATCGTTGGTTCCATGACGGACGAAAATAAACATGGGTCCCACTGCAAACGAAAAAAGTGGAGAAACAATCCTCCCTTTAATATTAGGTAAAGATGTGCTATTAGACAAAGGACCATGCATGTGCAAACCTCAATTATAAACCTCAGTGCTTCCCATTGTTTCCCTACAACACATATAAGATAGTTAGTGATCAGGTTAAGTGAGGGTTGGCATGCTATCAGTAAAATATGTTGATGAAAAATAAGCACATTGCAGATTCATCAGATTAATTCGAGCCACATGAAAACCCATTTGTCCAAACCAAGCATGATTAAGAACTTGGAAATATAGCAATTATATATGTTTCTCATGTATTAAGTGCAGCCAAATTCAATTTATTCCTCACATGCACAACAATACAAAATTCTACCCACGTCAATTGGACATCGCATGGCAGAATTGAACCAAGCAGTTAACTAAACACCACAACAAATGAACCAAACATTAACTGAGCACCACATTGCACAATATAACATACTCCTAATAGAAGATCAGACAGTTAACCAAACCAAGCATGCTTAACAACTTGGAAATATAGCAATTGTATTTGTTTCTCATGTATTTAGTACAGCCAAATTCGATTTATTTCTCACATGGTATACAATAACAAAATGCACCCACAACAATTGAACATCGCATTACAGAATTGAACCAAACAGTTAACTAAACACCACAACAAATGAACCAAACATTAACTGAGCACCACATTGCACAATATATAACATACTAGAAGACCAGACAGTTAACCAAACCAAGCATGCTTGACAACTTGGAAATATATCAATTGTATTTTGTACAGATAAATTCGATTTATTTCTCACATGGAAGACAATACAAAATTGCACCCTGAAGAATTGAACATCACATTTGCAGAATTGAACCAAACAGTTAACTAAACACAAAAAAAATTTAACCAAACAGTTAATAAGTGAGCACTGCATTGCACGACATATAGAACATATACACTAGAGCAACAGATTGCATGGTAAAAGTAGATAGGACAATTCACTAGAATTTGTTAAGGGAAGGCAGGAGCAGCACATGCAATGGGTAAATCGAGCATGCTTAACTGGCGTAGCTAGCAAACTGAACATAGGTCCTTATAGTGAGCTAATAAGACAAGCTGCTCCTCATCGTCGGAGATATCGATGATGATTGGCTCCTTGGACATGGAAGAGGGAGAGGCCTCCACTTCGTGGATGCCCTCCTTGTAGTGGTGAGTTGCCTGAGCTTCTCCGGGCACCAACCTGCTGGCTCTCGAGTTGAGGTAAGCATGGGCCAGCTGAGAAAACACCTCGTAGTCTTCGTCGAAGGCACCAACGGTGGCCTCGAGAAAACGCCACGAACTATCATTTAAAGCAGCCAACCGCGTCGCGGCATCGGTGTGCGAGGCGTCGATGGTGGCCTCGACGGCGAGGTGTTCCTCCAAGATCTGGGGGTCGGCACGAATGGCAGCCATCGCGACCTCATCCGCGCATGAGGCTGTGATTTGCTTCTCCGCTGCCAAATGCTCCTTGAGCTCCTGGCTATACTGCGTGCACCATGGCTTAGGGCGGCGCTTATTTGGGGGAGGGGTCGATGATTTTGGTGGAAGGTGTCACGCCGGCGGTCGGGGCATGTGGGATGTGGAAGGAGGAGGATGGGGGTCGGGTGTGGATTACCTGCCTGGATCGACGAGGCCGAGCAGCGTGAAGGAGGGTCACCGGTGAGGAGGTGGCACTACAAGCAAGGAGTGAAGGTTTCAACTTGGAAAGGAAGGCGGAAACAGGGGAAATGTGGCTTTTGGTAAGGGGGAGGGTGAGGGAGTCCTGGACTAAGGGGTCCTCGGGCCACAAACCATTTGATATGGGCCGGACTAATGGGACACTATGGGGCCAAGCTGGAGTATGGACCCGTGACCGGACAAGACATCTTCGGAGTCGTGGTGTGCCCTCCAAGTTAGGGTTAGCGTGATCTTTCCTTCATTGTAAACCGATGGCTTGTAACCCTAACCCTACCGGTGTCTATATAAACCAGAGGGTTTAGAGGCCTTAGGGATAGAGCAACATTCATCACCTCCTACCTTAGGGTTTAGCTCATTTGATCTCGAGGTAGATCTACTCTGTAACCATACCATACATCAAATACAATCAAGCAGGACGTAGGGTTTTACCTCTTCGAGAGGGCCCGAACCTGGGTAAATACCGTGTTCATCGTCCCTTGTTCCCCATTGATCCTAGATCCACAGCTCGGGACCCCTTACCTGAGATCCACCGGTTTTGACACCGACATTGGTGCTTTCACTGAGAGTTCCGCTGTGGATCGCCAAAGGATCGATGGCCCAACTGCTCATTGGCTAGCACTCCAGTGCCGAGGACATCTTTGTCCCTGGCCAGATCTTCACGTTTGGCAGCATCACTTTCCGCACCGACCCCACCGGTTGCTTGAGCACAATTGAAAACCCTATCTCCGATCGCGATGCTAGCCACCGAAACTTAGATTTCGGGGTAGGCCCTCGACAAAGCCCCGTTTTCGAAAAGCCCGCTGAACCCGATGCCTTGACCTCGGATTCGGCGACTAACGCGGACCAGGATCTAGCCTTAAAGCCGGACCCCATCGAAATACCGAAGAACGTCACGCCGAACACTCAAGAGGCGTGCCCCTAGCGGGAACCTCGCCGGTTGACGATCTTATGGATCGATTCCTTGCCATGGGAATCTCCATCATTAGGCCTACGGCCTACGACCAGATCGGGCTTAAACCCGACAACAGAGAGATCCATACCCCGCCCATTACTCACCTCGTCACTACCATCGAAGAGGTGGCGGAGGGATCGCGATCTCCGAGGCTTATGACAGTGTACACTCGGGTATCTAGCCCGAGTGCGGACACCCATCAAGATACGAGTCCGGACTCGGCCTGCGGCACAGGATCCGACCTCGAGCCTGCCAACTACATGCAGACATTCGTCCGAACACCGGACTATTAGATCCAAACATGGCACGAGCGCGGCTCACCGCCACCGACGCCCCGGACTCAAAAAAGACGGGTGCAGCCAAAAATTTCCCACCCACCTCCCATGCCGAGTACAGTCCGGATGCTAAAAGACCGGACGTATGGGACCTAATGTACGTCAAGCAGCAGCCCGGAGAAATAGTCCATCATTACTGGGCCAGATTCCTCCTGGTAAAAAACAAGATAATCAACTGCCGTGACGAAGAAATAATTGAAGCCTTCCGACTCAACTGCCGGGATGAAGGAATCCTAAACGCCCTCGCCCGCCGCCGCGTGCAAGATTTCGGCGAGCTATCAGACATGATACACAAGTACTGCGCCATGGAAAGCACTTGGAAGCTACAGCAGATGCGCAGGGAATCAATCCCTGCCTCAAGGACCGTTAAGGCCCAAGCAAAACGCGTGCATACGCTAGTTTCGCCCGAACACAATCCTGTCCAAAAAAGAAATAAACCCATAACGGTTCTGGATGAATTGCTAGACAAACCATGCCCTATTCACTCGGCCCTGCTCAACGCAAACCCGACTCACAGGCTTCGAGCTTGCTGGGTGGTAAGGCAGGTAGCCAAAAGTGGCGAACACATCCTCGGCCTCACACCCCCCGATAAGCAATCAACGATGCCACCTCACAATGACGTCCTGACAGTCTACGAGACTTTGTCTTCCAATAATCAAAGGAAAAAGGCTCTTCGAGAGCTCGGCCAAATCTACCAGGTGACGGCCACACAGCCATGGGCGGACGTATCTATCACCTTCGATCAGAAGGACGAGCGAATATCCCGCCCCACCCACACGCCCGCAGCACTGGTTCTCGACCCCATAATCAATGGCTTCAAGCTAAATAAAGTGCTGATGGATGGGGGTAGTGGCCTAAATCTCATCTATGAAGACACGCTCGATAAAATGCAGCTCAACAGGTCCCGCATCGCGCATAGCTATACCACATTCTGAGAAATCATACCCGGCAAGGAGGCGCGTTGTTCCGGATGTATAACATTGGATGTAGTATTCGGTACTCCCGATAACTATAGATCCAAACCCTTGTTATTTCATGTCGTTCCTTTCCGCAGCGGATATCATGCCCTCTTAGGACGTGAGGCATTCGCACGATTTCAAGCCATACCACACTATGGATACATGAAGCTCAAGATGCCGGGGCCCAACGGCGTGATCTCCCTCACCAGTGATCCGAACACCGCCCTGCAAGAAGAAAATAAGACCGCATCACTTGCCCTCGCGGCACTATCTGAAGCTCTAGCAGCTGAAGAATAGACAACGCTCCACGCTATAGTCGACAGGAACGACGTGGTCCTTAGTAAAAGGCCAAAATCCACGTCGTTCAAACCAGCTGACGAGATAGTAAAATTCCAAGTACACCCGATAGACCCGAATAAAACGGTGTCCATCGGAGCGCAGCTGGATCCCGTAGTTGATAAAGTGGTGTGCGCGTTTTTATGCAAAAACTGGGACATATTCGCCTGGCACCCTTCCGATATGCCAGGCATCCCACAGACGCTGGCGAAGCACAACCTAAATATCATCAAAGGCTTCAAGCCAGTCAAACAGACACTACGCCGATTCTCTGAATCCAAACGACAGTCTATGGGTGAAGAGCTGGCAAAACTCCTAGACGCCGGATTCATTCATGAAATAAAGCACCCGGAGTGGCTGGCAAATCTGGTCATGGTACCCAAGAAGGACAAGTCATGGCGGCTCTGCGTCGACTTCAAGGACCTAAACAAGGCCTGCCCGAAGGATCCCTTCCCCCTACCTCGCATAGACCAGATCATCGACGCCACCGCCGGACATGACTCGCTATGCTTTCTCGACGCATACTCCGGATATCACCAGATAAAGATGAAAGATTCCGACCAAGCGGCAACCGCGTTCATCACCCCCTACGGGCCATTCTGTTTCAACACAATGCCTTTCAGGCTAAAGAACGCAGGGGACACATACCAACGCATGATTCAAACATGCCTGGAAAACCAAATTGGCAAAACGGTCGAGACATATGTGGGCGATGTGGTCATTAAAACCAAGAAGGTCGACCAACTCGTGGACGACCTCCATTTGACCTTTGAAAATTTATGGACCTATGAAATCTGGCTCAACCCAAAAAAATGTGTGTTCGGAGTGCCCGCCGGCAATTTGCTCCGATTCATCGTCTCCCATCGGGGAATAGAGGCCAATCCGGCTAAAATAAGGGCCTTGTCCCAGCTCGCAATACCAACGGAGCTCAAACATGTCCAGAAGTTGGCAGGCTGCGTGGCAGCCCTAAGTCGTTTCATTTCTCGCCTCGGTGAGAAGGCATTGCCTCTCTGCAGGCTACTTAAGAAAACAAAAAACTTTGAGTGGACTGACAAAGCGATCACCGCACTAGAAGAAATCAAAACACTCCTGGCAAGCAACCCCATCCTAGCCGCACCAGGTGTCGGCGAACCTATGTTGCTGTACATCTCAGCTACCAACCAGGTGGTTAGTGCGGCACTCGTTGTAGAACGGGAATCAGAAGGACACAAATTCCGGGTCCAAAAGCCAGTCTACTACGTGTCAGAAGTCCTCACACCATGCAAGTCCCGATATCCTCACTATCAAAAGATAGCATACGCGGTCTTCATGGCATCCCAAAAACTGCGACACTACTTTCAAGAGTGTTCAGTGACAGTAGTATCTGAAGTAACCCTCAATGATATAATCAACAACAGGGACGCCACGGGCCACATTGCAAAATGGGCTATAGAGCTCCTTCCCTTCCATATCATCTATAAACCACGTCGAGCCATTAAATCTCAGGTGTTAGCCGATTTTTTATCCGAATGGACAGAAGCCGAACTCCCCAAGGACTATAGCACATACGCTCATTGGACAATGTACTTCGACGGCTCCAAGATGCTGGCCGGACTGGGGGCTAGGGTAATCCTAATATCCCCCATAGGCATTAGTATCCAGTACATTTTACAGATCATGTACACGGACTCCAATAACGTAGCCGAATACGAGGCACTGTTGCATGGTCTTCGGATGGCAACATCGATGGATGTTTGGCGGTTGGAGGTGCAAGGGGATTCGAACCTCGCCATCTCACAGGTCAACGGTGAATTTCACACCAAAGATCCAAAAATGGCGGCATATAGAAACGTCGTCCTCAGGATGTCAGCCCGATTTGAGGGTCTAGAATTCCACCATGTCGCTAGAGACAGCAACCAGGCCACGGATGTTCTTGCCTGCATGGGCGCCAAGCAAGACCCAGTACCCAAAAATACCTTCCTGAAAGGCTATTCAAGCCATCCGAAGTATGGCAGGACGGAGACAACGACACCTTAACAAATGAGCCTGTCCAGATCGCCCCACCAAAAATCAAACCAGATGATCATATCATCGGAGGCTCTGCACTCGAAGAAACACCCTTGACCCATAATATTATGGCCATAATCGCCTCTTGGACCGAACCACTGCTCGCCTACCTTTTGCGACAAGAAGTCCCTGATGATCAAACAGAGGCGCAACACATAGTACGACGCTCTAAAGCGTACAAGATCCACAAGGGCGAGCTTTATAAACGAAGCACTATGGGAGTCCTTCAAAGGTGCATCTCCGGAGAGGAGGCGCAGCAGCTCCTCGCCGAAATACATGCCGACATGGGTGGCCACCACGCAGCAGCTCAGGTCCTGGTCAGCAAAGCATTCCGAGCAGGTTTCTCTGGCCCACAGCCCACGAAGACGCACGTACCCTGGTCCAACATTGCGTTGGGTGCCAGCTGTTTGCAAATCAAAGCCACATGCCCCCCACAGCTCTTTGGACCATACCCATAACATGGCCATTCGCTGTCTGGGGGCTTGATATGGTCGGACCACTTAAAGGAGGGACCAATAAGAAGAAATACCTATTAGTCATGGTAGATAAATTTACCAAATGGATAGAAGCGCGGCCGGTAACCTCCGCGGAATCCGGACCTGTTGTGGAGTTCATATCCAGTGTTGTCCACCGTTATGGTGTTCCCCACAGCATAATCACCAATAATGGGTCTAATTGTACCACCCAAGAGGTTAAGGACCAGTGTGCTAGGATGGGCATAAAGCTTGATTACGCTTCAGTATACCACCCATAAACTAACGGGAAGGTGGAATGAGCAAACGGATTAATTATGAGCGGCATAAAACCTCGCTTAATCCGCTCACTGGAGGAATCAGATTGCCATTGGATGGAGGAGCTAGACTCCGTACTATGGGGGTTGCGCACTACTCCTAATCGATCAACCGGATACACCCCGTTCTTTATGGTGTACGGCGCCGAAGCAGTCCTCCCATGCGATTTGATCCATGACGCACCCAGGGTACGCATGTACGAAGAGAAGGAGGCCGAGCTAGATCGGCCAGATGACCTCGACGCACTAGAAGGAGAGCGGGATGTCGCTCGGGCATGTTCCGCATTCTATCAGTAACAAGCACGGTGTTACCAAAATCGAGAAGTTCGGGCGAAGACATACAATGTGGGAGAGCTCGTCCTGCGCCTCCCGGAGAAGCAGAAGCACAATCTTGCACCCAAGTGGGAGGGTCCCTTCATTATAGATGAAGTACTTGCAGGGGGGGGCATATCACCTTTGCCAGCCATCGGATCAGGGCCTCGAACCGAACCCATGGAACGCCGCTCGACTTCGGCGTTTCTACGCATAACCCGGCTTCACCGACAACACTCCCCCGCTCCGCCTGCGCCCCTTTTTCCCTTCTCTTTAAACTTTTTGGGACCTTAGCTCCCCCGACCGATAGTTCGGATAAACCGTAATAGGGCAGGTCACCATTGTATACATCTTCGGATGTCCTACCCAGCTTTACCTGGGGGCTCCTCTTAAAGGCAGCCAATTATAATATACTTCTTACAACCTAGTTTTTTTGTTGTTGTTTGAATTGATCTCCTTCCCATATTTTTCAAGCCATTATATGCACCTATTTGACTTAAGTCCTTTAATTTGCTATGCTGGGTTGCCTGGCTCGTGTGTTTACCCCTACATTCCCAATTCTTCGGCTAGGGAGTAAAGGGAGCACCTCTGCGATTGCTACGCCCGGGTAATCCAGATACGTACCTCAGACGGGTGAAGCCGAAAGCTAGCGTTCTTACGGAAAATAATGGGTCGGCCTCCGGGGAAGTGAAAATAAACAGGCGCTAGCCATCATCTAACTATTTCTGGTTCCTAAAAACCATGAACATCCGTGTGTCCCCGACTTCCGAACTCACAGTTTATGGTCAACATACCTTACCCGAAGAAAGGAACCCTTGGAGGAACTATTTTCTTTGGAAGATGTTTCTTACGTTACACAGTAATATAACATTACTCGCCGTGCACATTTTGTCTGTTCGTACCAAATGGCCGGATTGCCTGGTTACCAGAATTATCCCCTGTTCGTTAGGGCATATAGTACGGAACACTCCCCGATCACTGGTCCGGGAGGCGGAAGCCGATGGCCAGTTATGACAACGTTTTTTCCATGGTTTGAGAATTGCGTGATGTAAAGTACATGGATACATAGAATCACACACTCTACTCCTTATCAATGCCATCTATCAAACTGTCCAAGGCACAATCCTTCTGGGAGTACCGAGCTGTGGGCATTACTCTTTTTACACTAAGCTAAGCAGTATTTCTTGCCCATCCGGCCCCATGGGCCCCACCCGGGCCATATGTTCGGGATTGAGTTTCATAAACCAGGTCTTCACCATTGCTCAGGCCTTGCGCGCTCCTTCCTAGCAGGAAGATATTTTCCACAATTCAAAGCATCGCCTCACCCCTTTAAAGCGGTTAGCTAGCTCAGCCATGCTCTCTGCTGGCACTTCCAGTGGCCATAAGGCCTTAACCATGCTTTTCATGGCCTTCCGGGCTCTCTCATGCTGGCACTTATCAAATGATTTTCTTTTGAAAAAAACATCAATGGTTTTTAAATATAAAACACTCATCGCAAATGTTTTAGTTAGAACACCCGTATGCAAACTGACAGCTTCCCCAGGAAGCCAAGGGAAAATGTGCCGAGCAGGATTTGTGCAGCTCTTGATCACAAACGTTTTAGATAGAACACCCGTATGCAAAGTGAGAGCTATGGTCTCCCCCCTTAAGTCAAGGGAAAATTTGCAGTGCAGGATTTGTGCATCCCTTCAACGCAAACGGTTGTTTTGGATGACCCGTGTGCAACCATGTACAAACAATTTGGTAAGATTTGCATCTGTCATATTGGGTATGTTGCCATTTCTCAAACTGGAAAGATTGACATTTGTTGATCTAGTAACATTGCCATTTGTCAACCTTGTAACACTGTGATTTGTCAAAATATGCAGCTAAAAATCACTAGCACTATCTAATTTTTGCAACTAAAATTCAGTAATTAAGCATAGATTTCATTCATAGATTAAGCAGTCGTTCTTTATACAAACAGTTCAACTCGACAGCTGAACCGACCAAAATTTTCCCCAATTGTTGCCAACCACGTACTGAAATAGCTAGTTCAACTATATATACTAGCTAATTTTAAGTACGTTGTACAGTTCCACCACATCTATAGTCAGATGAACTGAACAAAATAGCCCCTAAATACTACTACTACTACGGAGGGGCTTTGTACTACTTCCGGCTGCCTCTCCTCTGCCGAGCGCGCTCAGTAAGAGGAAGAGGAGGAGCAGCCTACCGACGAGCTGGACAACTGCAATACGGTGCCTGCCGCTGCTGCACCTTCAGTGACGCTCACCTCGAATGCCTTCTGCCGCTCCAGATGACCCCTCTCGAAGCGGTGGTTCTCCTCGTAGATCTCCTGATTCCTCGCCTCTGAGGCGGCATGTGCCGCTGCCACGGCGGCGGTAAGGCTCTTTGCGTGCTCGACGAGGTGCTCCTCCTCCTCCCGCAGGAACTCGGTGTAGCGCGCAAGGTCGCTGACGCACGTGCGGGCCTCCACCTCCGCCTCCCACCTTCGGGCGGCGGTGGGAGAGCGGGTGATGACCCCGGCGGTCGATGGTGGGCTGGCGGCCACGGCGGCCGACGATGGGGTGGCGGCCACGACCACCACCTCTCGCCTTTGGGCCACGGTGGCGGAGCGGGTGATGGCCACGGTGGCCGGCAGTGGGGTGGCGGCTACGACGGCCACCTCCCGCCTTCGGGCCGCGGCGGCGGAGCGGGCGATGGCCCTGGCTTTCGACGGTGGTGTGGCGGCAATGGCGGCCGGCAATAGCTACCGACGGGCAGCGGCGGTGGAGCGTGTGGTGGGTGTTCCGCGCACACCCAACAGGGACGCCACGCGCACTACACTACGCCGGCGACTGCGCCGCCGCCACGGTGTAGCCTCCTAGCTGGAGCTGTCCTCTGATGACGGCGGAGTGGCGGAGCGACGACGATGGACCGGTGCCATTGGTGATTGTGGGAGAAGCAGACGAGATAAGCTACAGGGAGGGAGGGGAATATGCGACGCAGGACTCGCCGGCCGTGAGGGTTTATATAGCAGGCCGGTAAGCATTGGGATTTTGGGGGATTTCACCGAGTTGGGTGGGAAGCTTGCGCGGGAACCTGCGAGGTTGCGCGGGAATGGGCTCACCGACGATTCATTGGCGCCACTTTGAGCCACCGTTTGGCCAAAAGAACGCCCCCGCGCGCTGCGCAAGCTTGCGCTGTAAGCCGTCTGCGGCAGCGGGGTGACAAGACGTGCAAGAGGAGGATGAAAGGCCACATACACATACGGTTAATAAAAAAAACATTTGTGATTGAATTACCTAATGTACCCCCGTCCTGGTTTATAAGTAGGATTTAACTAATAAAATACGAATGCATGTCGCCAAAGATTATATAGTTGGATTCGTATTTGAACATAGTTTCCAATTATATAATTTTTATAACATGCATTAACATTTTGTTGGTTAAATTTAAGGGCAAAGTATGGCACAGAATATAAAGGGGACGACCAAGACGGAGGTAGTAGCACACGGCCGCTCTCTACGCAGTGACGCAACTGTCGGCCGGCTTGTAGGCGACCATTTCCTGCGTGTTCAACTGCTCTATGCATGTGGTTGCTTGCGGTTGAGGCGGCCGCGGCGTGCTCTGCTCGCGTCCCGCCGCACGCGCTCTGCTCTCGCGTCCCTCCGGGTGCTCTGCCCTCGTCCCTCCATGCGCGCTGCCAGTGTTTGGGGCCGGCGCACGATCACGCATGTTCATGTGCATGTGGTTGCGCCAGGCGCGGCGCGACGATGTAGTTACCCGCTGCAAAAACTGCCATGCGGACGCGCCGAAAATCGAGGCCGCCCGGCCCCCTTTTATTCCTGCGGCCATTTACCTTCATCTCTCGCGTCACACGACACAATAAGCACACCCATGATGACACATACAGAGAGGACATCCAGCGGTTCCAATGGCGCTCCCCGTGGCTCCAATGGCGCTCGCAGCGGCCGACGACGACAACGGCGGGCAGTTCACCACGCATCACGTAGTGGACACCCACGTGAGGGGGAAGGCCCTCTCGGTGGTGTACACGAACAATCCGGTCTCGGTGGAGAGCTCCATCCAAACTATGGAGCAGTTCCTTGCCGAGGACAAGTACCAAGTGGTCGGCTTCGACCTCGAGTACACCATCGGTCGTGCCGGGCACGATCAGAAGGTTGCCGTCGCCCAGTTGTGCGTGCGACATGACGTCCTCGTCTACCACTACCACCTGGCCACAAGGCCTTGCGAGCATTTCTCCAGGTTTATCAACAGCTCCGACTACAGTTTCGCTACGGTGGACACCACCAACAATCTAAAAGCGCTCAAGATTTCGGGCTTGAAATGCCCAAATCTTGTCAACATCCAGCACCACTACAAGGTCTGGGGCAGCGACAACAACAAACTGAACTCCCTGGTTGACCTCGCCTCGGCCATCATCGACCCCTACTACATGAAGATGAAGGATGAGAGCAAGAAGGACAAGATCGCCTGGCACAGTGTTTGGCATGAGAGACTGGATGAACAACACGTCAAGTACGCGGCCAAGGACGCGTACACAAGCTACGAGATGTACAAGCGGATCGTTGACATGAGGAAGTGTCTTGTTCCTGCCCCAGACGAGGGATCGAGCCACAAAGCAGTGGCGGGAGCGTCATAAGAAGTAGATGACTAGACGATCGTTTCTCCTACTTTAGAATGCATGCAATTTATTGAGGTGTGTGCGAATGATCTGTATAGTCACTTATGTAATTAGATGTTTATTTCAGTTATATATATACATGTTATTCTTCTGTAGACAGAGCAAATCACACGGCTTATTAGCAGCAATCGTCTTTGTTATTATTGGTCTTCGCACATATTTCTGATTACGGACCTGTTTGCCGCGTATCACACACATCTTGTTCAGTTGAACCGTTTCCTTTGTGTTGCCTAATCACACACAGTTCATCCTAGTGAACTGTATGCCGTATATCGCACACACCCTCATCTGGCTGCCTATTTCTGTTATTCTGCATCATCGCAAACAGTTCTTCTGGATTAACCGTTTGCCACTCATCGCACACGCAAATCTAATATGAACCGTGTTTGATGTCGCCCCCATCGCAAACGTTTTGCACCTTTTTTGACGGTTTTTTACACCACCGTTTGCGATTATTGCATCGCACACAATTTCGTCGAAGGGTCTCTGATTCGACTGTCGTGTTTGGACCATCCTGCAGTAGTGTAGATTAATAAATGGATTATTAATAATAGGACAATTAGCCTGCTAATGGCCAATTAGCCTGCTAATTGGGTTTTTCTATTGCAAACGGTTATTGAGAAAACACCGTGGGTGATGACCTCACACAACGCACACAGTTTCTAGGAATAAAACGTGTTGGACCAATGAACAATCACACACGACTTCCTCTTGAAAACTGTTTGCGTTAGGCCACCATGCGCAAACGTTTACGACATAAAAAGTGTGTGTGATGGACAGCCTATGACACACAGTTTTTTCTATGCACCGTGTGTGATGCATTCAACATTGCAAATGATAAAATTGTTAATATCGTGTGCAATGGCAACGCTATCACAAACGATTTAATGGGGAAAATTGTGTGTGATGTACCTGCGAACGAAAACATTTTCCTTGGAGTGATTGTGTGGGATGTATATAAGAACGGAAACGTACTTCTTGGATTGACTGTGTGGGATGTCCATACTAACGCAAACGTATTCCATGGATTGACCGTGTGGAATGTACATACGAATGGAAACGTTTAGCCGGGACTGACTGTGTGGGATGTACTTATGACCGGAAACGATTTGACCTGTATAATTGTATATTTTTAGCACAACTGTACATATAACCATATTTGATCAATCGCCCATCGCACACGACCTCATTTTGCCGAGCGTGTGTGCCAGGAGGGCCTATCCCCGATGGTTTCTGGGTTGTGTGGGAATGACCCCCCTATCGCACACACTCACTCGGCGACGGTTCAGAATGCCGTCGCGGAAAGGGGTTAAAAACCATTTGTATAGCACCTCGCTGTACCAGTGCTTATCTCCCATGCAAGATATGTGGATGAATTTCAAACACCACGGCATCGTGGCTCTCCGGAAAGCGTTGAGATACTTGCTTTTGTAATTCTAGTAAATCCAAAACTTGTCTGAAATTCATGAACCTTGGCATGCTATCATGGAATGGCATCAACATGCCGGGGTAAAAAATATTGTCCCATTTGGGTCATGTTATGGTATAAGCTTCTAACAAACTAGAGCTTCTCACAAGAAGCCTCATGGTTCCGGTAGGGAAACGTGTCACCTTTGTGGACAAAACGATATTCGTCGCCTCTTCTTTCTTTCAATTTTTTTTCTGATGTCAACATAGAGCAACAGGAGTGTCGTGTTAAATTTTGGAAATTTTCGGGGTTCGTTTGGACATTTTTATACGTTAACTGAGTTTTCTAAGCATTTATGTGCATAATCCAAATTTGAACTACAGACACATGCTCCAGTGCATAAAATTGGGTTGAAAAATCAAATGTGTGTCCTTGGTTGCATGCTTAGGTCACATGCAAGAAATTAGAATGAATGTCAAACACCTTGACACTGTCGCTCGGCCGCTAACATTGAGATACATGGTTTTAAAATTCTAGTAAATCGAAAACTCGTCTGAAATTCATGAAACTTGACATGATATCATGGAACGGCATCAACATGCCGTGGTAAAAATATTATCCCATTCAGGGCAGGTTGGGGTATAAGCTTCTCACAAACCAGAGCTTCTCACAACAAGCCTCATGGTTACGGTAGGGAACGTTTCACCTTTCTGTACGAAACGATATCTGTTGCCCCTTCTTACTTTTAATTTCTTTTTCTAGTGTCAACATAGAACAACAGGAGTGTTGTGTTAAATTTTGGAATTTTTCGGGGTTCGTTTGGATATTTTTATACATTAACTGAGTTTTCTATGCATTTATGTGCATAATTCAAATTTGAACTACATGCAAATGCTCCAGTGCCTAAAAATGGGTTGAAAAATCAAATGTGTGTCCTTGGTTGCATGCTTATGTCACATGCAAGAAATGAGAATTAATGTAAAACACCTTGACACTGTCGCTCGGCCGCTAACATTGAGATACTTGGTTTTAAAATTCTAGTAAATCAAAAACTCATCTGAAATTCATGAAACTTGACATGATATCATGGAACGACATCAACATGCCGTGGTAAAAATATTGTCCCGTTTGGGACAGGTTTGGGTATAAGCTTCTCACAAACCAGACCTTCTCATAAAAAGCCTGATGGTTTCGGTAGGGAACGTGCCACCTTTGTGGACGAAACGATATTCGTTGCCTCTTCTTGCTTTCAAATTTTTTCTAGTGCCAACATAGAACAACAGGAGTGTTGTGTCAATTTTTGGGATTTTTCAGGGTTCGTTTGGATAATTTTATACATTAACTGAGTTTTCTATGCATTTATGTGCAGAATTCAAATTCGAACTACAGGCACATGCTCCAGTGCATAAAAATGGGTTGAAAAATCAAATGTGTGTCCTTGGTTGCATGCTTAGGTCACATGCAAGAAATGAGAATGAATGTCAAACACCTTGACACTGTCGCTCGGCCGCTAACATTGAGATACATGGTTTTAAAATTCTAGTAAATTGAAAACTCATCTGAAATTCATGAAACTTTACATGATATCATGGAACGGCATCAATATGCCGTGGTAAAACTATTATCCCATTCGGGGCAGGTTTGGGTATAAGCTTCTCACAACAAGCCTCATGGTTACGGTAGGGAACGTTTCACCTTTCTGGACGAAACGATATCCGTTACCTCTTATTGCTTTCAATTTTTTTTAGTGTCAACATAGAACAACAGGAGTGTTGTGTTAAATTTTTGAATTTTTCGGAGTTCGTTTGGACATTTTTATACATTAACTGAGTTTTCTATGCATTTATGTGCATAATTCAAATTTGAACTATAGGCACATGCTCCAGTGCATATAAATTGGTTGGAAAATTAAATCCGCGTCCTTGGTTGCATGCTTAGGTCCCATGCAAGAAATGGGAATGAATGTCAAACACCTTGCTACCGCCGCTCGGTCGCAAACATTGAGATACATGATTTTTAAATTCTAGTAAATCCAAAACTCGTCTGAAATTTATGAAACTTGGCATGCTATCATGGAACGGCATCAACATGCTGTGGTCAAAATTTTGTCCCATTTGGGGGCAGGTTTGGGTATAAGCTTCTCACAGACCAGAGCTTCTCACAACAAGCCTCATGGTTCCGGTAGGGAATGTGCCTCCTTGGTGGATGAAATGATATTCGTTGCCTCTTCCTATTTTCAATTTTTTTTCCTAGTGGCAACAAAGAGCAACAGGAGTGTCGTGTTAAAATTTGCAATTTTAGGGTTCATTTGGACATTTTTATACATTAACTGAGTTTTCTAGAAATTTTATATGCATAATTCAAATTTGAACTACATGCACCTTCTCCAGTGTAGAAAAATGGGTTGACATATCAAATGTGTATCCTTGGGTGCATGCTTAGGTCCCATGCAAGAAATGGGAATGAATTTCAAACACCAGCGCACTGTTGCTTGCCGGCAAAATGTTGAAATACTTTATTTTTAAATTCTAGTAAATCCAAAACTCATCTGAAATTCATCAAACTTGGCATGCTATCATGGAATGGCACCCGACATGCTGTGGTATTTTTCGTGTCCATTTTGAGAGAAGGCGCACTCGAATAACGGCCAACAAAGACATTTTGAAACAAATAGCTGCCACTTTAACATCTCAAACGTTTGTATAATTTAAATCCTGTGCGTTCTGTTAACCATTCACGTGACGCCACGCGTCACACTTTTAATGGCTAGGAGGTGCCGTGCGGACAACTGCTTGAGTAGAATGGAGGCGTGCGAGCACAGTCCACTGCGCAGGCTGACCGAGAGGCGTGCAAGCTGTCCTCCAATATGCAGGCTCACCGGGAAGTGTGCGACCTATACACTGTGCAGGCTCACTGGGAAGCGAGCCCTTTGACTTCCATGGTCGCCCGCCTTGCTCGCATCCTCTCCATTAATGGCGCCCGAGCCGCTGTTTAATACAGGCGGCCTTACTATTCGCCTCCCATTCCCCTCCCGCTGACCTTCACCAACGCCATGGCGCAGAAGGATCATCTGCCACTAGTCTTCCAGTGTGGTGAAGTCGACTCCGAGCCAGACGAGATAGAAAATAAGGAGGAATGTGGCCTCATGGAGATGGCCCTGAACGAGCTGGCTACGGCGGTTGCTGCCCCCTCGCCCGTCCCAGCTCCCATCCCCGCGCCCACGCCAGTGACCATCCCCGTAGAATTGACGGGCTGGTCGCCGTGCACTATCACAGAGTTGGAAGCCGCGGGCGTCAGCGAGGTCTCCGCGGACCCGCGTGAGCTCATGTACATTCCAGCGCCAGCGCCCGTGCCCGTGTGCGCCCCTGCACACCCACCGCAGTGCCGGTACCCGTGCGTTTGCCTGCAACCGCCGCGCCCGTGCCCGTGCACGCGCCCCCTTCAGCGGCATGGAACACCGTCGTCGACCGCTACCTCACAGCGCCGCGAGTTGCCATCCTCCCATGCCCCGCTCGTCGATCGCGCGACGACAGGATGTTTGATTTCCATGTGAAGAATATTCTATGCTGCCTTGAAGACTTCAACAACAGCATCTTGGAGGACGACAACCGTCGCTGGAAGTAGTTTTTTTGGGTTTAATACTGTATGTCGATCATATGAATATAAATTTGCAGTGTGACTGAATGAAAGATATGGTTTGAATGAACTTGCGTTTTTCTCTCTGAATGTACAGACTTATCAAACGATTTTTCTTAAAAAAACATCAATGGTTTTTAAATATAAAACACTTATCGCAAACGTTTTAGATAGAACACCCGTATGCAAACCGACAGCTTCTCCAGGAAGCCAAGGGAAAATGCAAGCATGATTTGTGCAGCTCTTGATCGCAAAAGTTTTAGATAGAACACCCGTATGCAAACCGACAACTTCCCCGATAAGCCAAGGGAAAATGTGCCAAGCAGGATTTGTGCAGCTCTTCATCGCAAATGTTTTAGATAGAACACTCGTATGCAAAGTGAGAGCTATGGTCTTCCCCAGTAAGCCAAGGGAAAATTCGCCGCGCAGGATTGTGCATCTCTTCAACGCAAATGGTTCAGATTGAATACGGTATGCAAAGCGAGACTTCGCCGCTAAGCCAAGAGAAAATCTGGCAAGCAGGATTTATACATCCCTTCAACGCAAACGGTTTTTTCGGATGATCCGTGTGCAACCACGAACAGAAAATTTTGACAGATTTGCATCTGTCATATTGGGTATATTGCCATTTGTCAAACTGGAAAGATTGACATTTGTTGATTTAGTAACATTATCCTTTGTCAACCTTGTAACCCTGCCATTTGTCAAAATAAGCAGCTAAAAATCACTAGCACTATCTAATTTTGTAACTGAAATTCAGTAAGCATAGATTTCATTCATAGATTAAGCAGTCTTTCTTTATACAAACAGTTCAACTTGACAGCTGAACCGACCAAACTTTTCCCCAATTGTTACCAACCATGTACTGAAATAGCTAGTTCAACTATATATACTAGAGAATTTTAAGTACGTAGTACAGTTCAACCACATCTATAGTCAGATGAACTGAACAAAATAGCCCCTAAATACTACGACTATAGAGGGGCTTTGTACTACTTCCGGCAGCCTCTCCTCTACCGAGCACGCTCAGTAAGAGGCAGAGGAGGAGGAGCCTATCGATGAGCTGGACAACTTCAATATGGTGCCTGTCGCTGCTGCACCTTCAGCGACGCTCACCTCAAATGCCATTTGCCGCTCCGGACGACCCCTCTCGAAGCGGCGGGACTCCTCGTAGAACTCCTCATTACTCCCCTGTGCGGCGGCGTGTGCTGCGGCCACGGCGGTGGTAAGGCTCTTTGTGTGCTCGACGAGGCGCTCCTCCTCCCCTCGCAGGAACTCGATGTAGCGCGCAAGGTCGCTGACGCACGTGCGAGCCTCCACCTTCGCCTCCCGCCTTCGGGCGGTGGTGGCGGAGCGAGTGATGACCTCGACGGTCGACGGTGGGCTGGCGGCCATGGCGACTGATGATGGGGTGGCGGCCACGACCACCAACTCCCGCCTTCGGGCCGTGGTGGCAGAGCGGGTGATGGCCACGGTGGCCGACAGTGGGGTGGCGGCCACGACGGCCACCTCCCACCTTCGGGCCGCGGCGGTGGAGCGGACGATGGCTTGGGCTTTCGACGGTTGTGTGGCGGCCAGGGCGGCAGATGGTGGGGTGGTGGCAACGGCAGCCGGCAACAGCTGCCGACGGGCAACGGCAGTGGAGCGTGTGGTGGGTGTTCCGCGCACACCCAACAGGGACGCCACGCACACTACACTACGCCGGGGACTGCGCCACTGCCGCGGTGTAGCTTCCCAGCTAGAGCTGTCCTCTAATGACGGCGGAGTGGCTGAGCGACGACGACGGACCGGTGCCATTGACTGTTGTGGGAGAAGCAGACGAGATAAGCTACAGGGAGGGAGGGGAAAATGCGACGTAGGACTCGCCGGCCGTGAGGGTTTATATAGCAGGCCGGTAAGCATTGGGATTTTGGGGGATTTCACCGAGTCGGGCTTGAAGCTTGCGCGGGAACCTGCACTGTTGTGCGAGAACGGGCTCACCGACGATTCATTGGCTTCACTTCGAGCCACCGTTTGGCCAAAAGAACGCCCGCGCGCACTGCTCAAGCTTGCGCTCGAAGCCATCTGCGGCAGTGGGGTGACAAGACGTGCGAGAGGAGGACGAAAGGACACGTACACATATGGTTAATAAAAAAACATTTGCGATTTAATTACCTACTACCCCGTCCTGGTTTATAAGTCGTCTTGGTATTTTTGTGCCAAATTTTGACTAGATATTTAACTAATAAAATACGAATGCATGTCGCCAAAGATTATATCGTTGGATCCGTATTTGAACATAGTTTCCAATTATATAATTTTTATAACATGCATTAACATTTTGTTAGTTAAATTTAAGGTCAAAATATGGCATAGAATATAAAGGGGACTAATAGACCAAGACGTAGGTAGTAGCACATGGCCGCTCTCTACGCAGCGTCGCAACTGCCGGCCGGCTTGTAGACGACCATTCCCTGCATGTTCAACTGCTCTATGCGTGTGGTTGCTCGCGGTTGAGGCAGCCACGGCGCGCTCTGGTCTCGCGTCCCTCCGGGCGCTCTGCCCTCGTCCCTCCACGCGTGCTGCCTGTGTTTGGGGATGGCGCACGATCACCTACGTTCGTGCTGCCATTATGCATGTGGTTGCGCCAGGCGCGGCGCCACGATGCAGTTACCCGCTGCAAAAACTGCCATGCGGACACGCCGATAATCCAGGCCGCCCGGCCCCCATTTATTCCTGCGGCCATTTACCTTCATCTCTCATGCCACACGACACAATAAGCACACCCATGACGACACATACAGAGAGGATATCCAACAGTTCCAATGGCGCTCCCCGTGGCTCCAATGGCGCTCTCAGCGGCCTACGACAACAATGGGGGGAAGTTCACCATGCATCATGTAGTGGACACCCACGTGAGGGGGAAGGACCTCTCGGTGGTGTACACGAATGAGCCGGTCTCGGTGGAGAGCTTCATCCAAACTATGGAGCAGTTGCTTGCTAAGGACAAGTACCAAGTGGTCGGCTTCGACCTCGAGTTCACCAGCGGTCATGCTGGGCAAGATAAGAAGGTTGCCATCGCCCAGTTGTGTGTGCGACATGACATCCTCGTCTACCACTACCACCTGGCCACAAGGCCTTGCGAGCATTTCTCCAGGTTTATCAATAGCTCCGACTACAGTTTCGCTATGGTGGACACCACCAACGATCTAAAAGCGCTCAAGGTTTCGTGCTTGACCTGCCAGAATCTTGTCAACAACCGTGACCACTACAAAGGTCTGGGGCAGCAACAACAACAAACAGAACTACCTGGTTGACCTCACCTCGGCCATCATCGCCCCCTACTACATGAAGATGAAGGATGAGAGCAAGAAGGACAAGAATTCCTGGCACAGTGGCTGGCATCAGAGACTGGATGAAGAACACGTCAAGTACGTGGCCAAGGATGCATACACAAGCTACGAGATGTACAGGCGGATCGTTGATATGAGGAAGTATCTTCGTCCTGCCCCAGATAAGGGATCGAGCCACAGAGTAGTGGCAGGAGCATCACAAGAAGTAGATGACTAGATGATCATTTCTCCTAGTTTAGAATGCATGCAATTGTTTATTGAGGTGTGTGCGAATGATCTGTATAGTCACTTATGTAATTGGATGTTTATTTCAGTTATATATATATGTTATTCTTCTGTAGACAGAGCAAATCACACGGCTTATTAGCAGCAATCGTCTGTGTTATTATTGGTCTTCGCACACATTTCTGATGACAGACCTGTTTGCCGTGTATCACACACATCTTGTTCAGTTGAACTGTTTCTGTTGTCTTGGCTCATCGTAAACAGTTCATCCGAGTGAACTATATGCCCTCCATCGCACACATCTTGATCTGGCTGACCGTTTCTATTGTGTTATCTAATCACACACAGTTCATCCTAGTGAACTGTATGCCGTATATTGCACAAACCCTCACCTGGCTACCCGTTTCTTTTGTTCTGCCTCATCGCAAATAGTTTTGCTGGATTAACCGTATGCCACACATCGCACACACAAGTCTAATCTGAATCATGTTTGATGTCTCCGCCATCGCAAATGTTTTGTATCTTTTTTGACAGTTTTATTACAGCACCGTTTGTGGTTAATGCATCGCACACAGTTTCATCGAAGGGTCTCTGATTGGACTGTCATGTTTGGACCAACTTGCAGTAGTGCATGCTTCGTCCTAAGGTGAGCTCTCTTCATCTCCGTACTCTCCCTATCTTTGAAACCGAGCTTTTCCAATACATACGGTCTTGCATGACATGGAATGTACTATTCGAATTGTAAAAGAAGAAAATTACAAGTTGAAGCCAAGAATCACAACTCATGCTTAATTACGAAAAAAATACTTGTTGTCGTTATGTACAGTAAAAATGTCGAAAGTCTCCTTCATCATGATGGTGAAGCACCTACCGTTTTGCAGTTGAGGCAGCCTGTCACACATACCCCGGTCGTCTTCGAAGTAGTCGAACTCAGGGATCCTATCATCGTCAGACATTTCCTGTGTTCATAAGTCAGAGATTAAAAATCGGCGGCAAATGATAGGAACTCAACACACTAATCATTATTATTCATCACGGGTTTACTTTCGGTATGTCAAGTCTTCCTTGAAAACTCTCATGTCACGTGGTGTATATGGTGGGCACTCCCTCTCTAATATATTCGACCGTCGGTTATGGTCGCTCCTCCCTTTTGTTCCCGAGTGCATTACACCAAAATGTCTAGCACACGGGAATGAAGGAGAAGCGACCCCCACAACAACAGTCAAGATTGTTCCTCTCTCATATTTTGATAGTATATGGTGGACACTCCCTCACAGATATTTCGACCGTCGGTGATGGTCACTTCCCCTCCTTATCTCATGCATTTCCAAGGTATATCACGAGACGAACGGAAGAAAGTGACCCCCATGACAACATTCGGGATTCTTCCTCTCTCATATTTCGACAGTATATGGTGGACACTCCCTCATAGATATTTTCGACCGTCGGTGATGGTCGCTTCCCCTCCTCCTCTCGTGCATTCAAAGGTATATCACGAGAAGAAGGAAAGGAAGCGACCCCCACGACAACAGTCGGCATCCTTCCTTCAAGAGTAGACTGAAAGTCACCCAAGGAGCCCCGACAGAATGACAGTCAACCCGTTACATATATCGAGTAATGACATAAAAAATGACCTATGGTTTGTCGGAATGTCATTTAATTCATGTTCCGGCAAATCACGGGCACTTGATATTTCCTACTTTATAGCACAAGTCATGCTGAAATCCACGGAAAATTCCGGCATGACCTTTGCTAAAATAGGACATATCGAGCGCCGGAAATTTACCGGAATGGAAATTAATCAACATTCTGGCAAAACATAGGCCACTCGGAGGTGTTCCTTGCAAGAAAAGGCCACATGTCCAAATATCTTCATGCACATGCCCGAGGAGAAGAGAAGGAGGAGGTGGAATTTTAGCTCACTGACTCGGGTGTAGAGGAAGTAGACGAAGCTCCAACGACAAAGCCTACATATTCCATCACGCTGCTGCATTCTTTGATGACAAAGTGATAATGACATGAAAATCATTAAAGTGTCCAACACATTTCTATATTGAAGAAGCCTATTCGATACCTAGAACATTTCTATTTTATTACTAAATTTTCTATTCTATTATTAGTTATAATTTATTTTCTATCATATTACTAAATTTTCTATTCTGTTACCAGTTATAATCTCTACCAACCAAGTTTCTAATACATTTTTCTACAAACTAATTTTTTAACTAATTCAGTAAACTAGAAAGTATAAAGTAGAAACTACAAACTAATTTAGTAAACTACAAACTAAGTTAGAGGATGGAGGAGGGGGCAGCTGGAGGAGGAGGGGCAGTGGCTAGAGGGTAGGTAGGAGGGGCGGCGGTTGAAGGGAGGAGGGCGGAAGCTGGAGGGGGAGGAAGGAGGGAGGAGGATGATGGGGGAGGGGCAGCAGATGGAGGAGGAGGAGGGAGGAGGGGCAGCGACTGGAGGGGAGTGAGGAGGGGCGGCGGTTGGAGGGGGGAGGGTGGATGCTAGAGGGAGGAGGTAGGATGAGGAGAAGGGAGGAGGAGTCTTACCGAGGTGGAGACGACGGCAATGGTGGACGGCGGCGCGCGACAATGGCGAGAGCGAGAGTGAGCATAGGAGAGTGAGGTGGGACGGTCGCGCGCGGGGGGATAAGTCTGTGTAGTAGTAGCGCGGGCCTACTAAGCCGGCGCTATTGCTAAGCCAGGCCCATGGGGGCCGCAGTGCCCCCCGGGGCTCGGCATAGTAGCAGCGCGGGCCAAGAACTTGGTGCTACAACTATGTGGTTAGTTGTAGCGCGGGATTTGTCACCCACACTACTACTATGGCTTGACCCGGGGGAACCCTCAGGCCGACTTAACAGCCAGCGTGGGTTTATAGCCCGCGCTACTACTATCAACGTAGTAGTAGCGCGGTGTATATCCCCATCGCTACTACTAATTAGCAGCAGTGCTACCCATATACCCTCGCTAACGCTAAGCATATATCTATAAGGTTTTTCCTAGTAGTGTAACTGACGATATTCCCATGTGTCCTCAAGAGCATTTTGATCAATATAAGAATTATCACTGGCTTGTCCTTACAATTAAGAATTGGGCCACTTGCTGCACTTTGCAACTTTGCTACTTGTTACGTTGTTACAAATTATCTTGCTATCAAATTACCTATCACAATTATCTTACAACACTTGAAGTGACATTCTTGCTGAAAACCGCCTATTAATTCCTTCAGCTCCTTGTTCGGTTCGACACTCTTACTTATCAAAACCCACAAGTATAGGGGATCTATCGTAGTCCTTTCGATAAGTAAGAGTGTCGAACCCAACGAGGAGCAGAAGGAAATGACAAGCGGTTTTCAGCAAGGTATTTTCGGCAAGCACTGAAATTATTGGTAACAGATAGTTTTGTGATAAGATAATTCATAACGGGTAACAAGTAACAAGTGTAATAAAGGTGCAGCAAGGTGGCCCAATCCTTTTTGTAGCAAAGGATAAGCCTGGACGAACTCTTATATAAAGCAAAGCACTCCCGAGGACACATGGGAATTGTTGTCAAGTTAGTTTTCATCATGCTCATATGATTCACGTTCATTACTTTGATAATTTGATATGTGGGTGGACCGGTGCTTGGGTGCTGTCCTTACTTGGACAAGCCTCCCACTTATGATTAACCCCTCTCGCAAGCATCCGCAACTACGAAAGAAGAATTAAGATAAATCTAACCATAGCATGAAACATGTGGATCCAAATCAGCCCATTACGAAGCAACACATAAACTAGGGTTTAAGCTTCTGTCACTCGAGCAACCCATCATCTACTTATTACTTCCCAATGCCTTCCCCTAGGCCCAAAACAAGGTGAAGTGTCATGTAGTCGATGTTCACATAACACCACTAGAGGAAATACAACATACATTTCATCAAAATATCGAACGAATACCAAATTCACATGATTACTTATAACACGACTTCTCCCATGTCCTCAGGAACAAAAGTAACTACTCACAAAGCATGTTCATGTTCAAGGTCAGAGGGGTATTGAATATCATTAAGGATCTGAACATTTGATCTTCCACCAAATAAACCAACTAGCATCAACTATGGAGAGTAATCAACACTACTAGCAACCCACAGGTACCAATCTAAGGTTCTGAGGCAAAGATTGAATACAAGAGATGAACTGGGGTTTGAGAGGAGATGGTGCTGGTGAAGATGTTGATGGAGATTGACGCCCCCTTGATGAGAGGATCGTTGGTGATGACGATGGCTTCGATTTCCCCCTCCGGGAGGGAAGTTTCCCCGGCAGAATCGCTCTGCCGGAGCTCTAGATTGCTCCTGCCCAGGTTCCGCCTCGAGACGGCGGTGCTTCGTCCCGAAAGCTCTCTTCTAATTTTTTTATAGGTCAAAACCCTCCATATAGCCAAAGATGGGCACCGGAGACCTGCCAGGGGGCCCACAAGCCCTAGGGGCACGCCAAGGGGGGTAGGGCGAGCCCCCCAGGCTTGTGGCCATCTGGTGGGTCCCCTCTGTTATTTTCTTCACCCAATAATTCTTATATATTCCAAAATAATTCTCCGTAAATTTTCAGGAGTTTTGGAGTTGTGCAGAATAGGTCTCTCAGATTTGCTCCTTTCTAGTCAGGAATTCCAGCTACCAGCATTCTCCCTCTTTGTGTAAACCTTGTAAAATAAGAGAGAAAAGGCATAAGTATTTTACCAAAATGTGTAATAACAACCCATAATGCTATAAATATCAACATAAAAGCATGATGCAAAATGGACATATCATCTCCCCCATGCTTAGACCTCGCTTGTCCTCAAGCGGAAACCGAAATCGATAATCATGTCCACATGTTTAGAGATAAAGGTGTCGATAAAATAAAATACGGACATGAAGGCATCTTGATCATCTTTAGAACAGGAACATAATGTCATATAACTTCTTATGCCAAAGTAACAATTCATTCACAAAGTAAAATATGAATCGAAAACTCTATTGAGAACCAACAAACTATAATCTCAGTCATTGAAGCAATTGCAATTTATCATAACATCGGAAAGAGTCAATATAAGAGCTTGTCTAGCAAATCCACATACTCAACTATCTTTTAGTCTTTCATAATTTCTAACACTCACGCGGTATTTATGAGATCAAAGCTTCCATCAGACACATAGAAAGATAGAGGCTTATAATTTTGCCACCCAACTATTTACCTCAAGGGTAATGTCAACAATAATAAACCATGATCACCTACATGTGAGTGGATATATATATCTAGATCTTTCCCTAACACATGACGCTTGCCAAAAGAAAAAGGCAAAATATAGGAAGTGGTGAAGACCACCCTGACTCTTGAATAAAGATAAATACTAAAAATTAAAAGATAGGCCCTTCGCAGAGAGAAGCAGAGGTTGTCATGCGCTTTTTGGTTGGATGTACAAAATCTTAATGCAAAAGAACGTCACTTCATATTGCCTCTTGTGATAAAGGACTTTATTATGCAGTCCGTCGCTTTTATTTCTTCCATATCACAAGTTCGTATAAAGCTTATTTTCCTCACACTAATAGATCATACATGTTTAGAGAGCAATTTTTATTGCTTGCACCGATGACAACTTACTTGAAGGATCTTACTCAATCCATAGGTAGGTATAGTGGACTCTCATGGAAAACTGGGTTAATGGTGTTTGGATGCACAAGTAGTATCTCTACTTGGTGTGGAAGTTTTTGGCTAGTATGAGGTGGAAGCAAGCGTCACATGTTAGAGGATCCATGACAATATAACTTCTATTCAGAAATAAGCAAACATCACTCATTATGTTGTCTTCCTTGTCCAACATCAACTTCTTAGCATATAATATTTTAATGAGTGCTCACAATCATAAAAGATGTCCAAGATAATATATTTTTATGTGAAACTCTCTTTCTTTATTACTTCCTTTTAATTGCAACAATGACCAACACTATGTTTGTCAACCCACAACAAGTTTCAATCCTCATACTTCTTATATGTGAAGTCATCACTCTCCGTAAGATTGTTATATACTCTTTTTACTTCTTTTATTCTTTTTCTCAAGGGCATAACAAGAAGGCAAATCCCTCAACTCAAAACTACTCTTTATTATATAACTCTCGGACTTGATTACATAGAGGGAACACAAAGCTAGATCAAACTAAAAACTTTATTCTACTAAACCAAGATATAACCAAAAGGACTGAACTAAGAAAAATGATAAAGGTAAAGATGTGATGGTGATACGATACCGGGACACCTCCCCCAAGCTTGGCACAAGCCAAGAGGAGTGCCCATACCCATGTATTTAGGTCTCTTTCTTCGGAGGTGGTGGTGATGGAGTTGATGATGTGTCTGCCAGTTTCAATAAGATACTCTTTAGATCCTGTAGTTCGCGGAGTACATGTTGGAGTGCATTCGCATTCTTCTAAATTTCCTCCAAAAGATGCTTATTTTCAGGCCACCAAGAGCTTTTCCCTGCATTGCTTTCACTTGGACGAGATATATCCCAATTGGAGGGTATATGTGTGCGAGGGGTGTTCTCTACTCCATAGTTATGAACCAAATTATGAAAGTTGTTCCGATGCAACCTGTGCAAGGGCCTCCTTGGGGGAAGTCCTCTTTGTATCTCTTGGCTGTCATGATTGCTTGTAGTCCCCATTTCTTGATGGGGATCTAGAATAGTGGAGATGCTAGCAAGAGTGCCTCTCTCCGAAGCCGGAGGGTGAACTTCAAGCGAATCCCCTTCATCTTCTCCCATCGTGACTTCCTCGGCCTCCTCCCTCCTGAGTTATATCTGCATTAACCAAGCATCATTGTCCACATTGTTGAAGGAGGTGGAAGACATGATGCCCGGCCTTGAAAACTTTGGCAGAAAATAGCTCAAAATGAAAACAGGGGATATTGCCTTGGTACAGTGGTCAAAACCTTCGGGAGATTATATAATGAATTTTTACCGACCAAAAGAAGTGTCGTGCAAGAAAACGGAGTCCGTGGGGCACACGAGGTGGCCACAATCCTGGGAGGCACGCGCGTAGGGGGCAGGGCGCGCCCCCAAGGCTTGTCGCCTCCTCGTGCACTTTTCGGACTACCTTTTATTTTCCTAATTTTTTAAATATTCCAAAATGGTGTAAAATTTCTTTTGGAAAAGTTTTGGAGTTGGTTTACTTTCCGTACCACATACCTATTCCTTTTTGGAGTCTGGAACATTCTGGAAAGTTTCCCTTATCTACTCCTCCGGTGTTATGGTATTAATAATATTGGTTTCAACATTTATGGGAGTACCTGAGATATAATGTTTGATTCTTTGCCCATTTACCACCTTCGGGTTATTGCCTTCGACGTTGTTTATTTTGATGGCACCGGAACAATAAACTTCCTCGACAATGTAAGGCCCTTCCCATTTAGAGAGAAGTTTTCCTGCAAAAAATCTTAAATGAGAATTGTATAGCAAGACATGGTCACCTACAGTGAATTCACGCTTTTGTATCCTTTTGTCATGCCATCTTTTAACTTTTTCTTTAAACAACTTGGCATTTTCATAGGCTTGGGTTCTCCATTCATCAAGTGAGTTAATGTCAAATAACCTCTTTTCACTGGCAAGTTTGAAATCATAGTTGAGCTCTTTAATTGCCCAATAAGCTTTATGTTCTAGTTCAAGAGGTAAGTGACATGCTTTTCCATAAACCATTTTATACGAAGACATACCCATAGGGTTTTTACAAGCAGTTCTATAAGCCCATAGTGCATCATCAAGTTTCTTAGACCAGTTCTTCCTGGATCTATTAACAGTCTTTTGCAAGATCAATTTTATTTCCCTATTGCTTAATTCCACTTGCCCACTAGACTGAGGATGATATGGAGATGCAATTCTATGGTTAACATCATATTTAGCAAGCAATTTGCGGAATTCACCATGAATAAAGTGTGAACCACCATCAGTCATTAAATATCTAGGGACTCCAAACCTTGGAAAAATAACTTCTTTAAGCATTTTAATGGAGGTGTTATGATCAGCACTACTAGTTGGAATAGCTTCTACCCACTTAGTAACATAATCAACAGCAACCAAAACATGTGTATACCCATTACAGGAAGGAAAAGGTCCCATATAATCAAATCCCCAAACATCAAATGGTTCAATAACAAGTGAATAATTCATAGGCATTTCCTGACGTCTACTAATATTACCAATTCTTTGACATTCATCACAAGACAAGACAAACTTACGAGCATCCTTGAAAAGAGTAGGCCAATAAAAACCAGATTGTAATACCTTGTGTGCAGTTCTATCACCAGCATGGTGTTCTCATTAGGCCTCGGAGTGACATTTGCGTAGGATCTGTTCCTGTTCATGCTCAGGTATAGAACGTCTAATAACACCATCTACTCCTTCTTTATAAAGATGTGGGTCATCCCAGAAGTAATGTCTTAAATCATAGAAAACTTTTTCTTTTGTTGGTATGTGAAACTAGGTGGTATGAATTTGGCAACAATATAATTAGCATAGTCAGCATACCAAGGAGTATTATAAGAAGCATTTATGACTGCTAATTGTTCATCAGGAAAACTATCATCAATATGTAATGGGTCATCAAGAACATTTTCTAACCTAGACAAGTTGTCTGCTACGGGGTTCTCAGCTCCCTTTCTATCAATAATATGTAAATCAAATTCTTGTAGCAAGAGAACCCACCTAATGACTCTAGGTTTAGCATCTTTCTTTTCCATAAGATATTTGATAGCAGCATGATTAGTGTGAACAGTAACTTTGGAATCAACAATATAAGATCTGAACTTATCGCAAGCAAACACAACTGCTAAAAATTCTTTTTCAGTAGTAGCATAATTCTTTTGAGCACTGTCTAGAGTTTTACTAGCATAATGGATAACATTTAATTTCTTATCAACTCTTTGTCCTAGAACTGCACCAACAGCATAATCTCTAGCATCACACATAATTTCAAAGGGTAGGTTCCAATCAGGCGGTTGAACAATAGGTGCAGAAATCAAGGCTTTCTTAAGTATTTCAAATGCTTCTACACAATCATCATCAAAAACAAATGGAACATCTGTTTGTGAAATATTAGTGAGAGGCCTTGAAATTCTAGAGAAGTCTTTAATAAATCTCCTATAGATACCAGCATGACCAAGGAAACTTCTTATACCTTTGATATCTCTAGGACATGGCATTTTTTCAATAGCATCAACTTTAGCTTTATCAACTTCAATACCTCTTTCATAGATTTTATGCCCCAAGACAATACCTTCATTAACCACAAAGTGGTACTTCTCCCAATTCAAGACAAGGTTAGTTTCTTCACATCTCTGCAAAACTCGATCAAGGTTGCTTAAGCAATCATCAAAAGAAGTTCCATAAACGGAAAAATCGTCCATGAAAACCTCCACAATCTTTTCACAAAAGTCAGAGAATATAGCAGTCATACATCTTTGAAAGATAGCAGGTGCATTGCATAAACCAAAAGGCATACATCTATAAGCAAAGCTACCGAAAGGGCAAGTAAAAGTAGTTTTTTCTTGATCTTCTTGTGACACAGGTATTTGAGAGAACCCAGAGTATCCATCTAGAAAGCAAAAGTGTGTATGTTTCGATAGTCTTTCTAGCATTTGATCAATGAAAGGCAGAGGATAATGATCTTTCCTAGTAGCTTTATTTAATTTTCTAAAATCAATTTCCATCCTATAACCTGTGACAATTCTTTGTGGAATCAATTCATTTTTATCATTTGGCACAACTGTGATACCTCCCTTCCTAGGGACACAATGAACAGGACTCACTAATCTACTATTAGCAATAGGATAAATTATACCTGCTTCCAGAAGCTTTAATATTTCATTTCTTACCACTTCTTTCATCTTAGGATTCAATCGTCGTTGATGATCAAGAACTGTTTGGCATCAGACTCCATATTAATTTTATGCTGACATAGGGTGGGACTAATGCCCTTAAGATCATCCAGAGTATATCCAATAGCGGCACTGTGCTTCTTCAAAGTTTTCAATAATTTCTTTTCTTCATGCTCTGAAAGGTTAGCACTAATAATAATAGGATATATCTTCATTTCATCAAGATAAGCATATTTCAAAGTATCAAGTAATTGGTTAAGATCAAACATGGGATCACTCTTGGGTGGTAGAGGATCTCCAAGAGTCTCAACAGGCAAGTTGTGTTTCAAAACTGGCATTTTTTTAAAGAAAATCTCATCTAATTCCTTTCTTTCATCCATGAACATATCATTTTCATGGTCTAGCAAATATTGTTCTAAAGGATTAGTAGGAGGCATGGCAATAGAAGCAAGACCAATAATTTCATCTTTATTAGGCAATTATTTGTCATGGGGTTGTCTACGAAATTTGGAGAAATTAAACTCATGAGACACATCCCCAAAACTCACACGAACAGTTTCTTTCTCATAGTCTATCTTAGCATTAACAGTGTTCAAGAAAGGTCTACCAAATATAATGGGACACAAATCATCTTGTGGTGAACCAAGAACTAGAAAATCAGTAGGATATTTTATTTTCTCACACAATACTTCAACATCTCTAACGATCCCAATTGGTGAAATAGTATCTCTATTAGCAAGCTTAATGGTGACATCAATATCTTCTATTTCAGCAGGTGCAATATCATTCATAATTTCTTGATATAAGGTAAAAGGGATTGCATTTACACTAGCTCCCAAATCACATAAGCCATGATAACAATGATCTCCTATTTGAACGGAGACAACAGGCATGCCAACAATGGGTCTATGTTTATCTTTTTCATTGGGTTTAGCAATTCTAGCAGCTTCATCACAGAAATAAATAACATGCCCATCAATATTATCGACCAAGAGATCTTTAACTATAGCAATACTAGGTTCAACTTTAATTTGGTTAGGGGGTGTAGGTGTTCTAGTATAACTCTTACGAACCACAACTAAAGCTTTAGCATGTTCCTTTATCCTAACAGGGAAAGTTGGTTTCTCAATGTAAGCAGTAGGAATAACAGGATCAACATTATAAGTAATAGTTTCTTCTTCAGCCTTAATGGGTTCTACTATTTTTACTTCAATGGGAGGATGATATTTAAACCACTTCTCTTTAGGGAGATCAACATGAGTAGCAAATGATTCATAGAAAGAAGCTACTATCTCAGAGTCAAGTACATATTTAGTGCTAAATTCACGAAAAGCATCGGTATCTATAAAAGATTTAACACAATCAAATTCAAGCTTTATACCTGACTCCTTACCTTCGTCAAGCTCCCAATCTTCAGAGTTGCGTTTAATTCTTTCCAAGAGATTCCATTTGAATTCAATAGCCTTCTTCGTAAAAGAGCTAGTACAAGAGGTATCGAGCATGGATTGATCATTACGAGAAAGCCGAGCATAAAAATTCTGAATAATAATTTCTCTTGAGAGCTCATGATTGGGGCATGAATATAACATTGAATTAAGCCTACCCCAAGCTTGAGCGATACTTTCTCCTTCACGAGGACAAAAATTATATATATAATTCCGATCATGATGAACCAGATGCATAGGATAAAACTTCTGATGAAATTCCAATTTCAATCAGTTGTAATTCAAAGATCCAATATCATCACATAGCCTATACCATGTCAATGCCTTTCCCTTCAAAGATAAAGGGAAGACCTTACTCTTGACTTCATCTCCGGGCAAACCTGCAAGCTTAAATAATCCACAAACTTCATCTACAAAGATTAGATGCATATCAGGATGTAGTGTTCCATCTCCTGCATAAGGATTAGCTAGCAGTTTCTCTATCATACCCAAACGAATTTCATAATAAATATTTTCAATAGGTTGAGGATAAACTCTTTGTTCTTCTGGTCGAGGTGAAGATACCCCGAACAAACCCCTCAAAGGATTATTTTCCATAGTAATAAGTGACAGTAAATTTCAGCACACAATATAATTTTTTCCTTACCAAATTCCACTCACCAAAGGCACTTCACTCCCCGGCAACAGCGCCAGAAAATAGTCTTGATGACCCACAAGTATGGGGGATCTATCGTAGTCCTTTAGATAAGTAAGAGTGTCGAACCCAACGAGGAGCAGAAGGAAATGACAAGCGGTTGTCAGCAAGGTATTTTTTGCAAGCACTGAAATTATCGGTAACAGATAGTCTTGTGATAAGATAATTCATAACGGGTAACAAGTAACAAGTGTAACAAAGGTGTAGCAAGGTGGCACAATCCTTTTTGTAGAAAGGATAAGCCTGGACGAATTCTTATATAAAGCAAAGCGCTCTCGAGGACACATGGGAATTGATGTCAAGTTAGTTTTCATCATGCTCATATGATTCGCGTTCATTACTTTGATAATTTGATATGTGGGTGGACCAGTGCTTGGGTGCTGTCCTTACTTGGAAAATCCTCACACTTATGATTAACCCCTCTCGCAAGCATCCACAACTACGAAAGAAGAATTAAGATAAATATAACCATAGCATGAAACATGTGGATCCAAATCAGCCCCTTACGAAGCAACGCATAAACTAGGGTTTAAGCTTCTGTCACTCTAGCAACCCATCATCTACTTATTACTTCCCAATGCCTTCCCCTGGCCCAGAACATGGTGAAGTGTCATGTAGTTGACGTTCACATAACACCACTAGAGGAAAGACAACATACATCTCATCAAAATATCGAACGAATACCAAATTCACATGATTACTTATAACAAGACTTCTCCCATGTCCTCAGGAAGAAAAGTAACTACTCACAAAGCATGTTTATGTTCAAGATCAGAGGGGTATTGAATATCATTAAGGATCTGAACATTTGATCTTCCACCAAATAAACCAACTAGCATCAACTACGGAGAGTAATCAACACTACTGGCAACCCACAGGTACCAATCTGAGGTTCTGAGGCAAAGATTGAATACAAGAGATGAACTAGGGTTTGAGAGGAGATGGTGCTGGTTAAGATTTTGATGGAGATTGACCCCCCCCTCGATGAGAGGATCGTTGGTGATGACGATGGCTTTGATTTCCCCCTCTAGGAGGGAAGTTTCCCCGGCAGAATCGCTCTGCCAGAGCTCTAGATTGCTCCTGCCCAGGTTCCGCCTCGAGACGGTGACACTTCGTCCCAAAAGCTCTCTTCTGATTTTTTTTCTAGGTCAAAACCCTCCATATAGCCAAAGACGGGCACCGAAGACCTGCCAGGAGGCCCACAAGCCCTAGGGGCACGCCCAGGGCGGTAGGGCCCGCCCCCCAGGCTTGTGGCCACCTGGTGGGCCCTCTGGTATTTTCTTTGCCCAATAACTCTTATATATTCCAAAATAATTCTTCGTAATTTTTCAGAACTTTTGGAGTTGTGCAGAATAGGTCTCTCAGATATGCTCCTTTCTAGTCTAGAATTCCAGCTGCCGACATTCGCCCTGTTTGTCTAAACCTTCTAAAATAAGAGAGAAAAGGCATAAGTATTGTACCAAAATGTGTAATAACAGCCCATAATGCTATAAACATCAACATAAAAGCATGATGCAAAATGGAGGTATCATGGGTCATCAGACATCTCGATGCGTAGGCTGTGTTGGATGTGTCGAATATTTTGTACAAGATAGGTTACAATTGGACTTGGAGTCATACTGTTCCTAGACATGGTATGAGTTATGTTTGAGTAGGACACTTGTATCTCGGACCTCTTAAATAATGTAGGGTAGACACGCGATGTAATCCATGCCAACATAATAGCACAGGCACGCAGGGCGTGTGCCGGCGCCTGGGTGACCAGTGTGCGGTATTGTGATGGTGTCGCAGAGTATTCCAACTAGTGGTATGATGAGGTAGGTTATTCAAAGGAAATGAATTGCTAATCTAGAGGAAGGAACATACGGTTAGGCAGTAATCTGTCGCATAATCTGCGATTGCAAGGAAGATCGATGGTGCGACGAGGTTCTATTCGTGTTACACGAAGCAACCAAAAGTTAGTGCCTACTCCTGTGGTAGTTGTTAGGATTCCCCCAAGTGTAAGGATGAAGCAGAACGGTATCAAGTATTTCCCTTAGTTAAAGAACCAAGGTTATCAATCCAGCAGGAGTCTCCCAAGCTAGCAACATGAGCAGCACCTTGCACAAAACCACACACAACACACACCACCAACACCACACAACACACACCACACACAGAACCAACCACACAACACACTACCACCCACAACACACACACACTTGTACCCAACATGTCAAGAGGGTTGTTAATCCCCTTGTGTTTCTAGTTACAAGATGAAACACAACTGATAGATATAAATAGTAGCAAAGTAGAATGGCAAAATAGTAGCAATTGTGTAGAAGAATTTAGTAATGGAGAATAGACCCGGGGGTGTAACAGCCCGAGACCGACGCTCCAGACGCCTTCCATGCTTTTCGTTATCGCCGTGTGTTCTATTTGTTTGTGGCATTCATCATCGCATCATTCGCATTGCATCAGCACTCTGTTGTCATTATTTTTCAAAACTTGCATCCGTTCATAGTTGTCGCTTCTTCCCGTTGCCTTCGTTGTCCGTTCTGAGTTCAACCACACTTGCACGCGCCCGCGACATCGTTAAAAAATATTGTTTTCTAAGTGAGAATAAAATGTTCTCGGAATGGGCTGAAAGTTGGCGTGTGGTCTTCTTATATTGTAGGTAGACCGCCTGCCAGATTTCTTTGCATTCAGAGGTTGTTGGTACCCCAACCATTAATCTATAGCGGCACTATAGCCGGTTAAATCGTGAGAAGTTTTCGGTATTAAAACTTGTGTCAAGCCGCACCACTTCCCCCTCTCTCTCAGCTCAAGGCCTCTACAAAGCCCACTAAACACATCCACCAGCCCACCTAGTCCCCTCCGACCGGAACCATCTGATCATGATCGGAGGGCTCCGAAACCCCCGAAACCCCCAAAACCTAGCTCCCCTTCCTATAAAAGGAAGCCTACCCCTTGCCTGATCTGGAAACCCCTAGCCTTGCCTTGAAATCCGCACTGCCGCCAGCCTCCTCCACTCCACAACCACCACCTCCCACCTTTCCAGCCGCAGCCCTGTGAGCCCACCGCTGGCTTGAGGAACCCCGCTGCCCGTACACTGTGCCGCCGCTTCGCCTGCGAGCCCCGCAGCACTCTACCTCGCCTCACTTGTCCTGAGCCGGCCTCAATTCCCGCCGCCTACTCACCGGAGCATCCTCGGCGATGGCGACTAGCAGGCTCGTGCCCCTGCCCTACACCTCCTTTCCTCCCTTCTTCCCTTCCTAATCTCTCTACTGTTCCTCTCTTTTCTTCAACCAGGAACAACTCCATGGAGGACCGCCGCCGCCCGTGGCCGAGCTCCATCCACTGCACCCGGGATCCGCCTCCATCGCCCATATCCATCCCTCCTCGACCAGATCAGGCCGTCTTCACCATCCCCGACCCGCCGAACCTACGCCGGCGCCCCTCTGCATCAAGCCGTCGCCACCTTGCACCTGCCTCCCACGCCTCCTCGCGGGAGAAGATGCACTTGCCCCGCCTCGCTGCCAGATCCGTGCCTGGGCCGCATCTCACGCAAGGCCCAAGGCCCAGCCAGCGATTGGCCTCCCAGCTACACCTCCTCTTCTGCTCATGGGCCGTAAGCCGCGGCCCAGCTCCGCGCCTGCCGAGCTGACCTTCTACTCCCGCTAGTTCCACTGAATAGGCCCAGAGCCCACGAGGTCAGCACCACCCAGCAGTCCTGCGCCTGTAGGCGATTTTTACTATCTTACACCCATGCTCTATTCAAGATTTGGCCTGTGCCATGTTTTTTCCCCTGTTGCGATTTGTCAAATTATCCAGGGAATGCTATTTTATAGATTAGTCCTTCATGTTCATGCATTTAATAACTAAACAACCATGCATCAAATTAAAACAAGCTTTATTTGTAAAATTCTTAGAATTTCATGTAGTTTCACAATTTCCAACTTTCACCCAGGTAAAAAATGTTTAAACTTGCTACTGGCATCAATTTTCATAATGACATGTTAAAATGATTTATTTCATAGCTCAATAACCGTAGCTCCGAATTAAATAAACTTTATATGTAAATGGGGTGGAAAATGTGTAGATTAACATGGTGCACTTTATTTTCCTGTTTAACAACAATAAAATATGGTTTAGGGCATAACAGTACCATTTTTGAATATTACATATGGGGATTTCCGGAATTGTTATTTGTTGCTTCTGGCCTCGTTTAATGTTGCCTAGATGGGTAGTTATATTATGGGGATTTCCGGTGTTATGTTCCTTGATGAGCGCTCCTAACATGTGTGGGGTTTTATGGGGACCCCCTGATCATTCGCTTAGGATAAAACTCTTCCAGTAAGGCCCGACATTGGTTTTACCATTTACCTAATAACAACAAAAACTTGCATAGGCACTTTCCGGACCCCGTGGATAATTAATCAACAAACAAGACCAGTGCTCCTCATGAGTATTGGTCCACCTACCTAGCAGCCGGCGTTGCCGCCACGGGGCAACTCGATGGTATTCAGGCTATGGTCCACTTCGTATAGACGGTTGTGTCCTAAGAACAAGATACGTGCGGCTCTTATCGGGGTGACAACACACCGGGTGGTCTTGCTAGTTTAGTTTTTCCTTTGACGAGTGGCTTGATCACCGGGATTCCTTATCGTAAGCATCATCTTATCATGGTGTGAGGATGTTCCGTCGGATGCGTGTGGTAATTTATAATGGACAACTTGGAGCTCCCCCGCAGTGTTAAATATTTTCGAAAGCCATGCCCGCGGTTATGTGGCGACTTGGAAATTTATAATATTCGGTTGTAGAGAACTTGACACTAAACCCAAATAAAATACACCAACCGCGTGCGTAACCATGATCATCTCTTTTCAAGGGAGTTCAGGAAGAGAACACGGTGGGGTTATGTTTGACTAATAAGTAGTTCAGGATCATTTCTTGATCATATTAATTTGTGACCAATTATGCGTAGTTTACTCTTCTTATTCTTGTACTCGTAAGTTAGCCACATATAAATGCTTAATGCTTGTTGCAACCTCACCACTTAACCATTCCATACCCATTAAGCTTTGTTAGTTTTGATACCCTTGGTAATGAGATTGCCGAGTCCCTGTGGCTCACAGATTACTACAACAATAGGTGCTGGTACAGGTAAAGCGATGCTTTGACGTGAGAGTGATGCATGTTTGCTTTTGGAGTTCTTCTTCAGCTTCTTCTTCCTCATCGATCATATGATAGGTTCCAGGTCGAGAGCCTGGGTTTAGCAGGGTGGATGTCATTCTTTTTTTCATTTGATTTCATCCTTGGTCGGATCCTGCTCTTCTGTATGATGATTGTTATGTATTGATGTATTCATGATGTAGCTTTGTGGCAAGTGTAAGCCTTTATCTGGTATTCTCATCTATTCAGTACATGGTATGTTGTAATGATATCCACCTTGCTATGCGCTCGAAATGCGATTCTGCCCCAATCATGAGTTCATCATGTGATCAGGATAGAGTTGCATCTTGGGCACTACAAGTTGATATCAGAGCCTTACCGACCGCAGGAGCCCCCTTGATTGATCGAACCATTGTGGAGTCTAGAAAAAAAACTATTTTGAGTCCTAGATAAATATCGGAGAGTAGGAATTCTTTTTTACTCCTTATCCCCTTCGTTGCTCTGGTGCAGATTTCTGACATAGGTGTTTTGATGCTACTATTCTTCTCACTCAAAGTTTTTTAGGATCACATGAGTATTTTTGAATCGTTGCGATATCGATGTGACGGAAGTTCTATTCATGGTGCCTCTTGACATTTTGGGGTCGTGGCAGTGTCCCGGGGAGTTGAGCTCCAAGGTTTTCTCATCACAATTGTTATCATTTCAGTTCCGGAATACCAGAGGACACCGACATAGAAAACACTTCTATACTCTTTGCGGTGAGAGTAGTTTGGCGCCACACAGTACTGGGGAGAGCGATCAGATGTCTTGCCATGGCTAGTATAGCTGTTGTTTTTCGAAGGTCTGAGGTACATGAGTTTCCGAGGTTATGGTTATGTGTTAATGGAGGCGATACATTTGGAGCATAGAATTCTGCTAGGAGTTGTGTGATTATATTTTGCCCTTTGTACTTGTTGTGCTGGATTGCATAACCGAGAATTTCGAGAGTTCTTAGGTGGGAATTCAAATAGTTATCTAGAATTATCCTTCCAACAAATGCATAAGGGTTATGTATTTGTTCTAGCTTATTCTGCAAGCCAAATCCTTTGTTTTGTTTTGGAGTTGTGGTATTCGAGTTGCTTGGAAGTTAAGCGTTGATTCCAGACCTTTCCTAAGCAGTGTTCTCATATTTCTATGGGAGTGGTAATACTTCTTGTTTATCGAGATGGTCATGACAATTCTTTTCCAACTGGCGTGCCTCTCTTCAAGTTAACCCGAACCTTTCAATAATTGCAAGATCAATTCTCAGTTTTCTCAATGGCATTTGTCTCACCCGTCCCAAGTTGTCTTCATCTTTGTTCCACCCTCCCACCCTTTTTCCTTCAAGGAGATAGAAATCTTAAATCAAGTATTCATGTGAACTCTCTTCATTCTTTTCGTTCAATGTTCTTATCCGATGATTCTCATGTAGACGCTCAAGAGATTCAAGTTTATCCTTCTTCGTTCTCTTTTCTTCTCTGGTGGACTCAATTCAAGTTTTTTGTGTATATCCCTTTCCTTTGTTAAACACTCTATCATGTTGGAAGTTATTATCCAAGGCTCTCTTATTTGCTCACTTTCCTCTATTTCTTCTCTGGAGTGCTGAAGATATCTCACAAGATTCGCGTTTCCATTCTTAATCCATTCAAGCTATTTCGAGGTTGCCTTCTCATTTAGGCCATTTAAATCAGCTGGTGCAATCTCTCTTCAAGCAATCGTTTCAATGGTTTTCTTTTTGAGTGGGCCCATAACCCACATGTCTTTTCCCAGGATCTTACCTGACTCTTCTAATTTTTCTGGAGTTATTCTCAAATTCATTTCAAAGTTCGACGTAAGAATGAATTTTCATCAGTCATATGCCTCTCCAAGTTCGCTTTCAAATTATTTTCATCTTTGGCTCAACCTTTCCTCTTTTCATTCTTCCAGAGCGTCTCAACAATTCATGGTGGTGTTCTTCGTTCTCTTTCTCAGTGTTGAAGACAGGAGAAGGGTTTTTCTCTAAATCTTGCTCCGTTGTCTTGAAGATTCGCGGTTCTAGCTTGTTGCCATCTCCCAAATGGTTTTTCGACCATGAGGAATTATTTTCAAACTGATACATCCATTTTGCATCATGCTTTTATGTTGATATTTATTGCATTATGGGCTGTTATTTCACATTATGGTACAATAGTTATGCCTTTTCTCTCTTATTTTACAAGAATTACGTGAAGAGGGAGAATGCGGGCAGCTGGAATTCTGGACCGGAAAGGAGCAAATCTGAGTTACCTATTCTGCACAACTCCAAATGTCCTAAAACTTTATGGATATTTTTTTGGAATATATAAAAAATATTGGGCGAAGAAACAACAGAAGGGGACCCACCAGGTGGCCACAAGTCTGGGGGGCACGCCCTACCCCCAGGGCGTGCCCCCAGGGCTTGTGGCCCCTGTGGCCATCGTCCGGTGCCCATCTTCTGCTATATGGAGGGTTTTGACCGAGAAAAAATAAGAAGGAAGCTTTCAGGACGAAGCGCCACCGTCTCGAGGCGGAACCTGGACAGGAGCAATCTAGAGCTCCGGCAGAGCGATTCTGCCGTGGAAACTTCCCTCTGACAGGGGGAAATCGAAGCCATCGTCATCACCAACGATCCTCACATCATGGGACGGTCAATCTTCATCAACATCTTCACCAGCACCATCTCCTCTCAAACCCTACTTCATCTCTTGTATTCAATCTTTGCCTCAGAACCTTAGATTGGTACCTGTGGGTTGCTAGTAGTGTTGATTACTCTCCGTAGTTGATGCTAGTTGGTTTATTTGGTGGAAGATCAAATGTTCAGATCCTTAATGATATTCAATACCTCTCTCATCTTGAACATGAACATGCTTTGTGAGTAGTTACTTTTGTTCCTGAGGACATGGGAGAAGTCTTGTTATAAGTAATCATGTGAATTTGGTATTCGTTCGATATTTTGATGAAATGTATGTTGTCTTTCCTCTAGTGGTGTTATGTGAACGTCGACTACATGACACTTCACCATGATTTGGGCCAAGTGGAAGGCATTGGGAAGTAATAAGTAGATGATGGGTTGCTAGAGTGAGAGAAGCTTAAACCCTAGTTTATGTGTTGCTTCGTAAGTGGCTGATTTGGATCCACATGTTTCATGCTATGGTTAGATTTATCTTAATTCTTCTTTCATAGTTGCAGATGCTTGCGAGAGGGGTTAATCATAAGTGGGAGGCTTGTGCAAGTAAGACAGCACCCAAGCACTGGTCCACCCACATATCAAATTCATATGAGCATGATGAAAACTAGCTTGACGATAATTCCCATGTGTCCTCGAGAGTGCTTTGCTTTATATAAGAGTTTGTCCAGGCTTGTCCTTTGCTATAAAAAGGATTGGGCCACCTTGCTGCACCTTTTTTACACTTGTTACTTGTTACCCGTTACGAATTATCATACTACCAAACTATCTGTTACCGATAATCTCAGTGCTTGCAGAGAATACCTTGCTGAAAACCGCTTGTCATTTCCTTCTGCTACTCGTTGAGTTCGACACTCTTACTTATCGAAAGGACTACAATAGATCCCCTATACTTGTGGGTCATCAAGACTCTTTTCTGGCGTCGTTGCTGGGGAGTGAAGTGCCTTTGGTGAGTGGAATTTGGTAAGGAAAAATTTATATTACGTTCTGAAATTTACTGTCACTTGTCACTATGAAAAATAATCCTTTGAGGGGCTTGTTCGGGGTATCTTCACCTCGACCGGAAGCACAAAGAGTTGTCCCTCAACCTACTGCACCTACTAAAAATATTTATTATGAAATTCCTTCGGGTATGATAGAGAAACTGCTAGCTAATCCTTATGCAGGAGATGGAACACTACATCTTGATATGCATCTAAAATATGTGGATGAAGTTTGTGGATTATTTAAGCTTGCAGGTTTACCTGGAGACGAAGTCAAGAAGAATGTCTTCCCTTTATCTTTGAAAGGAAAGGCATTGACATGGTATAGGCTATGCGATGATATTGGGGCTTGGAATTACAACCGATTGAAATTGGAATTTCATCAGAAGTTTTACCCTATGCACCTGGTTCATCATGGTCAGAATTATATATATAATTTTTGGCCTCATGAAGGAGAAAGTATCGCTCAAGCTTGGGGGAGGCTTAAGTCAATGTTATATTCATTCCCCAATCATGAGCTCTCAAGAGAAATTATTATTCAGAATTTTTATGCTCGGCTTTCTCGTAATGATCAATCCATGCTCGATACTTCTTGTAATTCTTTTATGAAGAAGACTATTGAATTCAGATGGGATCTCTTGGAAAGAATTAAACGCAACTCCGAAGATTGGGAGCTCGGTGAAGGTAAGGAGTCAGGTATAATCCTTGAGTTCGATTGTGTTAAATCTTTTATGGATACCGATGCTTTTCGTGAATTTAGCACTAAATATGGACTTGACTCTAAGATAGTAGCTTCATTCTGCGAATCATTTCCTACTCATGTTGATCTCCCTAAGGATAATTGATTTAAATATCATCCTCCCATTGAAGTAAAAATAGTAGAACCCATTGAAGCTAGAGAAGAAACTACTACTTATAATGTTGATCCTGTTATTCCTACTGCTTATATTGAGAAACCACCTTTCCCTGTTAGGATAAAAGAACATGTTAAAGCTTCAGCTATGGTCCGTAAGAGTTATACTAGAACACCTACACCTTCTGAACAAATTAAAATTGAACCTAATGTTGCTATGGTTAAAGATCTCTTGGTTGAAAATATTGATGGGCATGTTATTTATTTCTATGATGAAGCTACTAGAATTGCCAAACCTGATGAAAAAGATAAACATAGACCTGTTGTTGGCATGCCTGTTGTATCTGTTAAATAGGAGATCATTGTTATCATGGCTTATGTGATTTGGGTGCTAGTGCTATCCCGTTTACTTTATATCAAGAAATTATGAATGATATTTGTTGTGCAATATTTGCCCTGTTGTGTTTTGGAGATTGTTGACAGAAACAGGCATGGACTGATTTGTTTGCTAGTGCATATAGAGAGAAATAGTCCAGGCAGAACCGAAGAGAATGCTCTCTAAAGGTGTCAACTTCGAGGAACTTCACCAAAGAATATCTGCGCTGCAGAGAAGAATGAGCTACATTTCTTGAAGATATGTAGGCGAGAAGATTGATGTGAAGAAGTTAACCTCTCGTAGATCTATTGCTGACGTGAAGCAATTGGTTCGGAGTTTGTGTCCGAAGGAAAATGACTGCAACGAATGGAAGTCAAAGTTAAAGTGAAGATGTAGTATTCATTTCGTTGTTCTTCTTTCATTTATTTGAGTCATAGGACCTCCGTACTATGAAGAGGGGTATAGGTTCTCGAAGCTTAGATCTGCTATGATGCTTAGCCTAAACCTATGAAAGATGCGAGAGAAATCCCTTTATGCTCCGAATGATTACCTGGCAGTAGTAGACGTTGTTCTTTGTGCTGCACGAGATATCTTTCAGACTGAGCAGTTTGCATTACTTGCTACGCAATTAATGTTACCGTTGTGCTCAATATCCGACCGTTGGACTTGTGTCGTTCAGCCATTGGCTGCTCTACATGTCCAATTTGGTCATTTCCCTTCAGGGAAGGCTGCGGCTATAAATAGCCACCCCGCACTGGCTTTATCCGGTGGCTGCTCCGCTTAAGATTTTTGATAAGATTGCCTAAGCACCCCCTCTTCGAGTGATTTGAGTTTAAGATCCACCAAGAGAAAAATCAAGAGCCCAAACTTAGACAGTGGTAGAGCATCACAGTAGTTCCGAGTTAGAGTTCTTGTACCTATTACTCTGGAGAGCTGCGCACTCTCTAGACGGATAGGTTTCGGCTTGAATGTTGAAGAGTTGTTGTCTTCACCGAGCTAGATCTTCAGCAACCAAGAGTGATTGTGGTTCACATAGATCAATCGAATGTTTGGAGATCGCCGACTAGCATCTACCACGAGTGAAATCAACTAGAGTCTGATCAGCTCTGAGTTGAAGGAGAATAGGGCGAAGAGAGTTTATCTTCTATGTTAAATCACACCAACCAGACATAGTCCTTTGGTAGAAGGGCGAACTGGTCTACCAAATCTCTTTGTCGCCATCGAGCACCAGTGGTTCAATCTACTTTACTACATTACTTTCGGCAGTTTACTTTCGTGCTCTGTGTCGATAGTTTATCTGATCTTTATCTATCTGTTGCATATCATTTGTATCTATCATCTCTATCATTCCCTTCAGTTATTTTTTGTTACTCACCCTGTTGCACTCTCTTGGTTGTGTGTTCTCATTTCATGCATATACTTTCTGTTCATTCTCATTCACTGTGTTATCATTCTGTATCTTGTTCTCTCATTGTGTATCACGTCGCATCTATTTCATGTTACTTCATCTGTTAGCTTACTGCATTACCATCTTCATCATTAAGCCCATGATATCCTATGCTCGAACCATTACTGCATCATATCTTGATGAGTTTGTCCCTCAATAGATTGCTTGTTTAAATTACTGTGCTATCATACCTTATTTCCACTGTTGTGTTTGGGTTCGGTTCAAAACATTGAAAGAATTTTTGAATCTCCCATTCACCCCCTCTGGTCGATATACTCTCGGTCCTAACAATTGGTATCAGAGCAGGTACTCCCTGTCTCAGTTTATTAAAGGTCCAACGTCCTTGGAGTTTTGAGTATGTCGTATGCAGGTGGATCCTCGCACTCTGAAAGATTTCCTGTCTTCGATGGAAATGACTATGTCTACCGAAAACAAAGAATGAGAATTAGACTTCAAGCCATCAACATAGATCTATGGGAGATTGTTGAAAATGGTTACATCATTCAGCACCCTGATGCTCCAACCTTTGATGACAAAGCTATGCTATAGTTGGATGCACAAGCAAAAGCTATTATTTGTCAAAGCATCTCAAAGAACGTTTTCATTTGGTTCCGAAGACTTGAAACTACAAAGCAACTCTGGGATGCCATCAGAAATGTTCATGAAGATTTGATTGCCAGAACAGACTCTCACACTAAAATGCTTCGCGCCATGTTTGCTGGTTTCAGAAGTCTTCGTAAGGAAAGTGCCATGGAACTCACTGAGCGACTGACAATCATAGTTGAAAGACTTCATCAATGAGGAGTAACTGACATCACCGATAGAGATGTGTTCAACAAGCTACTGAGTGCTCTTGACACTACATTCGATCCCATCGTAGCTGAAATCAAACAAAGACCAGACTATGAAGAACTTCACTACGCTGAGGTCATGACACTGTTATCCATTCATGAAGAAAAGATGGAACTTGAAAATGCAGAACAAGAATCTTCTTCAGAAAGTGAAGGGGAAATTCTCTCACACTATGGAAGCTCACAAGAAGAAGATGTCGAAAATCAACACACCATCACAACGGAACTGGAAATGCTCACTGAAAGGCTAAGTGATCTCAGAAGACAAAATCTAGGCCTTGTGAACGATGACGAGTTTGACTTGCCTGAATCCTCAACGAGATTACCTCCGAAAGAAATGAAATGTTTCAAGTGCAAACAGTTCGGTCATGTCATAGCAGACTGTCCTAGCTGGGAAGGAAGACCTAGTAATAGATAGAAATATCTTCACTGCAGTGGATTCACTCGAACATATCATCATACTAAGCTCTCGAAGAAAAATGAACCTTCTTCATCTTCTTCGTCGAGACCAGTCACTGACGTACATACCAGAGCAACTATAGAATCTAACTTGAAGAAGATATCGCAGCTAAACAGAGTATGTGCCGAAATGAAACTAGACTCTGAAGATGAGACAACCGAAACAGAATTAGAAGATGAAGAGCTCCTCAGAAGGCTAGGAAGAAGCAATGTGTTTGTTGCCTTTGAATCATCTGAGAAATCTCTCAAATCAGATACTGATGACAATGCCTCAAGGGATGATGAATCAATTGCATTCTGCCTCATGGCAAAAACCTCAAAGGACCAGGTATTAGCGAAACATCGAGCATTTATGAATGAACACTCTCCTGAATATATTTCCTATGCTAAACTTGCCAAGATTGCAAAATCTCAACAAGATGAGCTAGAAAGACTTGAGAAAAATCTTAGGAAAACCGAAGGATTACTGGTCGAAGATATGGAAAAGAATCAAGAGTTGATCGAAAAGCATGAAGCTTTTTCTTCAACTATTGATAATCTTTCCAACCAATATGATTCCCTTACAGTTGACTACAAGAGTTTATTAGATGAACTCCTTAACAGGAATCAAGAACTCGAGTCACTGAAAGAGTCTCATAACGTGTGTCATGGTTTTGTCACGGCAGATGCCCTTGTGAAAGGACTTAGGTATGGAGCCATCGCTTGGTGATTAGCTTGAAGGGGTTGAACGGGACGCAAGACACAAGGTTTACCCAGGTTTGGCCCCTCACGGTAGAGGTAAAAGCCTACTCCTGCTCTTGTTGATATTTCTCGACTATCGATTACAAGGGAGTGGATTCGCTTGACCTAGCTATCGATTGGTTTTTCTTGAGTTAACTCGCCACAGGGTCTCGCCTTTATATACACAGGTCGAGGCCCTGGGCTTACAAGAGTCCAAGTCAGATCACACAACGTGACCAACTCAGGTTCTAAGTCGCCTTGCCTTGCTAGGCAAGTCGCCATCGGGCGGCTCATATCTCTGGGTTACAGCACCCCCACCGGGTCTTGGGCCTTCAACAGGCCCGCTTTGTAAGCTGCCTCCAGTCTCCATATCTTATCTTCTTGGACCTATTTAGGCTTTATCTCTGAGTCGCCAACAGTGTAACCCGGCTCCTCCTGGGCGGGTCACACCGCGGGGTTATATCCCCAACATTAGGCCCTAGATTGATTTGAACTTGTTCATGTCAATCTTCATTCTCCGGTTGGCGAATCTTTTTGAATTCTTCTTAAAGCTTGATCTTGAACAGGCCTTCACAACCCGCCATGACATTGTATGACATAAATCCAGAAAAAACTTATGACATCATAACGAATCTTTGCATTAAATGGCCATTCCAAAAATCGAGGCGCCCCTTTTGTTAAGATAATCATGATGCCCCCTCGATTTTCGCGCATGCCATTTTACTGTTCACTGATTTTTACTTATAAATAGGCACCGGGGGGGGGGGGGGGGGGGGGGTTCCCTTTTTCACTTTTACCCCCGTCACCCCCTCTTCTTCTTCTTCTTCCTCGCGTCGTCCATCGCTACTGGAGCTCCACCGCCGCCGCTAAACTACGCCGACCACTCCGTTGAGGCTGCTGCATCACCCTGTTCGGACCAGAAATCCGTGGCGTCTATTCGCTCTTCACCCCAATCATCAGGTAATGTTCTTATTCTTTCTCAGATCCACATTAGGTCATGTCAGTTCTTGATAGTTCATCGGTGTTCGTCCAAGTTCATCCATGCTTTGCCCAGAAACCACACTTTAATCCAGGAACCAAACAGAAATAGCGCAGTAGCAGTCTTAGCCTTTATCTCATATCCTGGATAGATCCCTTCTTATGAATCAATGCCTAGCTTTACTAGTTCTTCTGCTGCCACATTCTAGGTTTAACAATTATGCCCCTTTTTTTGAATTGCCGTAGATCTATAATTGTAGCTGTGATCTACAAAACTTGTTTGTCCAACCCTGAGCAAAATTTCAACAACCTTGAATCCATAGACAACTGACCTGCCTTTCATTGTTCGGGCGGCTTAATAATGACTTTGTAACCTGCCAGCACCTGGCCGGCTTGACCATGAACTTGTAAGCCGCCAGCACCTGGCCGACTTAACCATGAATGTGTAACTCGCTAGTACCTGGGCGGCTTAGCCATGAACTTGTAACCCGCCAGCTTATCAATGTTCCTGAGAGTTGCCTTACCTTCTTAATCAAAGCGGTTTATAATCTTTTCCGTGATTCACCATAATATTTGGTCTTATAATCGTAACCGGCTTGCTATTGTTAGAATATCATGTGATCACTTAAGCGACTTACTGTTTCAATTGTAACCCGCCATGCTCTTATTCCTTGGTTGCAGCTTTTTAATCCTAGCCAACCATGACTAAGACTCCCACTTCATGCGACTGTGTGGCCACCCGAGTTTCCTAGCTCTCATTAAACGAGTATGTAGATATGGGAATTTTGCCATCTAAAGAGGTTATTCAATGGCGGGTTCCTAACTCTGAAACCACTCCTCAACCCAGATAGGGTGAAGTCATTATTTTCGCGGATCATCTTCTCTGTGGCTTCTCACCACCCGAGTCAAAAAATTTCCAGGATGTTCTTCATTTTTACAAACTTCACCCTCAAGATATTGGCCCCAACTCCATCTCAAACATATGTAATTTTCAAGTCTTTTGCGAAGTGTATCTTGGAGAACAGCCCAGCATTGAATTGTTCAGGGATTTCTTTTATCTGAACCGCCAGACTAAAATGACCGACGGGACTAGTCTCGAGCTTGGAGGGATTTCCATTCAAAGGCATAGAGACGTCAATTTCCCTGCAGCTGCACTGCCTAGTCACCCAAAGGACTGGAATTATACTTGGTTCTATTGCAAGGATACTTCTCCAGCTAGTGAAAATCCTCTGCCGGGTTTCCGCCCTTTCCGGCTCAGTCCCCGCCATGAGCTCCCAGATCGACTTTCTGCTATAGAGCGTGCTAAGTACTCGGCCACATTTTCAAAGATAAGGGCCTTGATGGCCAATGGCTTAACTGGAGTCGATCTGGTCTGCTGCTGGGTCGCATGGAGAATCTTACCATTGAGCCAGCGTGGCGGCTTAATGTGTAAATATACTGGTGACCCAAAAGACTCATAGCGTTGCAATCAGACACGCCTGAATGACAAAGAGATCAACAACTCGGTGAAGACACTGCTTGGGGAGTCTCTGGAAAGCTGTAGTAAAGTGGGACTGAACCCTTTCTACACCCTTAACCCGGCTCCTCCTGTAAGTATTTTGATCAACTCTTGATTCTGTTTATATATATCCTATTCTTCACATATGTTTGACTTATTACTCATATGTATATAGGCCAACTCTCCCTTCTGGAAGAAGAAATTGCCAACCGCCGCTCCAACCAAGAGGTCTAAAACTAAAGTCAACGCTCCGGGTTGCCACAAGAAGCAAACAATAGAATATTTACTTGCACTTGACGAGTCAGAGGTAGAACTTGACTCCCTTGGTCTTATTTTTATGCAACTTATTGACGTTGATTCCTCTTAGGAAGAGGTAGAGACTAGCCGTGCCGATGCAGCACAGGTAACCATTATTTCCTCTGACTCAGAACCCTTACCAAGAGAGAAAACATGGCAGGTTGTCCAGAAAGTAAGGTTTTCTCACCCTCTTGCTTACTTGGACCCCAACTTTCTTTTGAAGAAACAACAACATGAAGCAAGGCATACAACCCGGAGCAGCGGAGGTGAAGAACTTAATGCCGGCTTACCCAACACCCCAGCTCCTCGAAAGCGTCGCAACGAGGTGCCACATAGCCCGACTCTATCTCTTCCACAAGCCGGTCTCGTACGTCAACCTCTTAATTCTTCTGACTCAAAATATCAGGGAACGCCGCCATCATCTGGCGACTCTAGTGGAACTCCAATGCCTGCTTTCAAGGTTGCCCATGGGTAATATTTTCACTTGTTCAGAAATGACTTGTAGTGATATATTCATGAACTCTTGTATTCTTGTCGCAGAGGAGTAGCAAAGGCGGGCAAGAAGCAAAAGGTGGGCGGTTCTTCAAAAGACCCCAAAACTGCTGAGCCGGAGAGGCAAGCGCCAGAGGCCCCTGAGGCTTCAATTCAAAATCCTGAATACCTAGCCAATGACCCATCACCACAGACTGACGCTGCCGTATTTGAACCAATGAATACTGAGATTAACCCGGTCACCAGTCATGACCCGCCAAGTCCTAAGCCGGCCTCTCCTGCCAAATCAATTGACAAGAGCCCGGCTCATACAAATGTGGAAGAAGTTACAATTACCGGGTCTGCCTTCAAGGCGCCCGAGGTCTCTCAAGTGCTAACCAAATGCTCCACTAAAGAAGAAGTACCCTCATTGGGAAAAGGCAAATCCAAGTTGGATCTGGAGAAGTATTCTTCATTCAATGCTGGTGAGGTGTACGCATTCTATTTGAGCTGCCTTCACAGAAGCCGGGACATGGAGGCTGGGTTAGTCCAGCTGATGAAACAGATATATGAGGTATGAATATATCCACCGCCTCTTTAACCTTGTGCATATATATATATATATATATATATATATATATATATATATATATATATATATATATATATATATAATATATATATATATATATATATATATATATATATATATATATATATATATATATCCATACTAGCCCCCAAATCTTAAACATAAGAAAATCCATTGAGTATGCTTAAGACTTAGCAAAATATGATCAGTAAGTCCAAATTGTAGCCCCCAAGGGCCGGCTTAAATTGAATAAGATGAGCCGGGTCTTCATCAAATATACCTTAAAAGAACTCCAAATTGTAGCCCCCAAGGACCGACTTAAGGAGACTTCATGAAGATGTTCTGTCTAGAGAGAAAAACCTTCTCATCTCGAAAAATCCAGGATACCCACTTTATGCGGCTCAGGTGTTGGGTGGGAAGTTGTACGTCGAGAGTTGGCCTGCAGATAAGTTCATCCTGTGATTTGACTACATCTACGACATGTTCCACATGACCAAGCTAGATTTCCAGTTCATCCGCATGTATGCGCTGTATCTCAACTACATCATCAAGCGCGAGAACATAAAATATATCTGCATCGTGGACCCGTACTATATGCATGAGAGCTTCTTGGCAGTCTACAAAGAGCACCGTGACTATGCGAGCAAGTACATCGGCGAGTTCATGATCGCTAATAAGGACAAGGAAACGATTCTCGTGCCTTATCATCCCACGTAAGTCATCCGCGGATATCCTTTCGTAAGTTTTAATCATTCCTTTGCAAGCGTTATAGGCTAATTTGAGGTGTACTTATTTTGCGCGCGGGGGGGCGGGGGGGCGCCATCCTCATCTGTCTGTACCCAGAATACTCCCATGCTCTGTACTTGGACTCATCGAAGAACACCAAGAAAAAGGATTACACGCACATAAAGAGTGTTCTCGATAGTGCCTTGTTAACCTTCAGCCTGTCTGGTGGATATATCAAGGTGAAAAAAAGTACATGAAGAATGGGCTGAGTTTCGGCCATAAGACCGACTTCTGCTGCATCCAGCAACCGTACACCAGTAAGGCTGATGGATTCTACCTCATGCATCACATGATCAAGTACAGAAGGGATAATCAACGCCTTTGCATGTCAGCTACTTCCAACGATGCCGAGATTGTAAACTGGGCCACAAGCATAGGAAGGACACCGGATCATCGAATCCGAGCTGAGTTTTATCACATACAGTGTGAACTTGCCCAAGTGATCATGAAGGAGGTCCTCGAACTAACACGGATGTTCTACCATGGGCCAATCACGCGGGATGATGTCCGAGCACTGCTACTCGCTCAGCATTTGGACCTGAAGTCTTTCAACAAGCTCGTGTGCTTCCTCCCTCACTATGAAGATTGGACCGTCGACATGGAGGATTGATTGATGATGAGAATGTGTCACTACTGTCTTTCTATGGCAAAACTTTGAATTTATACACGGCGAAACTCTGTGATGTAATTAAACTGTCCTCCTGGACTAGCGTAGATCGCTCTAGTTAATTAGTTTGGGTATGAGGAACTTCATTATTTATGTTTACTATAGGTTGCTTGTATTTTGCTAATTATGCCACTTTGTGTTTCTCAAGTACATTATGTTGCATATTATCGTTGAATTCATCAACTGACGATGCAGGTACATAGATCAGTGATGGCGAAGGACTGCTACGCCGTATTCGTTGGGAGGGTTCCAGGAGTGTACGACCACTGACCAGACGCTCAGGCCCAGGTGGACAGGTACCCGGGCGGTAGCCACAGAGGGTTCGACAGCAGAGCCAAAGCGGAAAATAGTTACTTGAGGTGGACGCTCCGGCAAGAGAGGGAGTGAAACCGGTGCCTCAAGAAGTACTACATAGTCACGCTCTTGCTCATACTGATCGCTCTTCTCTTCTACATCATGGTAGAGATGATGAATCTTGTGTGTGTGTGCCATGACCATGCAGTTGCATTTATTTGAGACATGACATGACTTTTGTATCGCTATTTTTGACATGTGATGATATTTGTGTTGAATGATGATGATGATGATGATGATGGTATGACGAGACTATTGTATGTGTATGATATGATGAGAATAATATATATTTATTATGATATGATGAAACTACTATATAGAGCATGCACATATACATCATAAATACGTAGAGGGGAAATAAAAATGTGAAAGCAGCAATATTAGCAGTCGCGCTGGTAGGCGTCTAGCGGCAGCGCTGGTTTAGCAGCAGCGTTTGCTTCGGTGTAGCGCTATAGATAATTAGCAGTAGCATTGGTCCAAGCAGCGCTACTGCTACAACTTAGCTATAGCGCGTTAGCAGTAGCGCTGCCCCCAGCGCTACTGGTATAGGTATTTCCAGCGCTGCTAGTAAGCTTTCTCCTAGTAGTGTCACGTAGCCCCCAAGGGACGGCTTATATGAATAAGATGAGCCGGGTCTTCATAGGATATACCTTAAAAGATCCTCATGTAGCCCCCAAGGGCCGGCTTATATGAATAAGATGAGCCGGGTCTTCATAGGATATACCTTAAAAGATCCTCATGTAGCCCCCAAGGGCCGGCTTATCTTTAAACCTTGTCATAATGTAAACTGAAAAGGCCTACATTAGCCCCCAAGTGCCAAGTATATTGCTTGCAATGTGCTTGGGACTTTAAATACTTATTCTAGAAAGAGTCTGCTGAATATTTAACTTGCATTTCTAATTTCAAATCCTTGTTGCAGGAAGTTCTAAGTTTGACAGAGTCGGAATTGGGCGAGTTAAAGAAAGTTAGCAAACACCAAGAGGCTGAAACCCGGAAGGCTGAGTCAAAGTTCAAATTTGCTCTGGAGGAGAATGAAAAGCTCAAGGTCAAATTTGCCAATGATAGAGCCGCCTGGGATACAGAGAAAGCCGCCTTGATGAAGCGTGTTGAGGATGCCGAGAATCAGCTTAAGCCGGTTGCCGATGAGCTGGCCGGCTTAAAACAACATATATCTCAAATGACAGCCGCCATCTTTGGTGAGTTGAAAACTTACACCTCATCATTTGTTTTGACATTTCTTTAATCCGCCTGGCGATTCATAATATATAATATTTAACCCGCCGGGTGACTCTTGTGCAAAAAATTGAACATGCCCCAAAAGCGCCAGTCTCGGTCAAAACATGCTGCTGAAATTGAAGGCGGTTTATTCATTGACTGAGCAGTTGTATGCTGGAACATTACGCAGCCTTGTAGCTTTGTCAGGTGGCAAAAACCTCCAACTCATATCAAGACGATGCTGGATCATCTCTCAATGGTGCCAGCTCAAATTGAGGAGGTTAAATTATCAGCCACCCGAGCCGGAGCTATTGTTGCTCTAGGCCGGGCTAAGGCGTGGCAATCAGAACTTGACCTAGAAGAAATAGCTACCGGATGCCTAGAGTTCAGTGATGACTTGTCAATCTTTGAAGAGAAAGACTTCAACAAATACGTCAGAGAGATGCGGCCCATGGCATGCAAACTCATAGAAGAGCTAGATTTGAACAAGTACACGCCGGCTTACGATGACAACAACACCAAGATTAAGCCGCCCTTGCATGATGTTATGGACCTTATTCCTCCAAGGCATAAGCATACCTTCGCCCCTGATGTTGATCCTTCTGTTATGCTTAATGATGAAGCGATATTTGAAGCTTTAACCGGCATCGACTGGACTTTGGCCAATATCCAGATGGCCATCGATGAAGAGCCAGCACAGGATGATCTGGGAGCTTCTAGTTCAAGGCAGTAGGATGACAACAACCCGCCAGGCCATAACCCTGATGGCACCGACGCCGGCTCAACGGAGTAATTTTAACTCCAGAAACACTTTGTCAGAAAACTTTGTAGGCTCAGCTGAAGCCTTGTAATAGATAGTTTGGAAACAAGTATCTGCTCTGCCATGCCTTCATGCATGTTATCTCAACTTTTGTTTGAGCAGTTGAACTCTGCTTGCATGCTTGATTCGATCATATATGAACAGTGCAATAACCCTGTTTTCGCCAGAGGTCTTGTATATTATGCAAAAGACCAATTAACATGTGCACTGGCGACTTAATGTAAAAAACCATGGCGGGTGAGAAACCCAAGGACGTATAGTCCTAGAAAAAATCATAAGCAGGGCTGTTAAGCAAAAATGAACATACTGGCGACTTAAAGTCCAAAACCAGGGCGGATTACAACTGCAAATACTCAAACATGAGCAATATACTCAGGATCCTGCAAGACCCGGGAATTCATAAATTGCAATTTTTTTATGACATAACAATGCCAAAAAACCAAAAACAGAGAATACGCAAATCTCAAATATTTGTTAAGCCGGCTTTTAAGGCACGACCGAAAAAATTGGCTCACAGGCCTCATGTTTGCTTTCAAGGCCGCATAGCCGTTTTTACCCTGTAAGCCGGCCTCCCATGACATAAATCCGTCGTTTTAACCTTAACAAGTTCAGGGTCTTAAAAAAGATTGACTGTTAAGAGTATGACGGGCCATATAGCGGAGTAGCACTAAACAGACATGCGAGTTTATCCTAGCTCACTGTAAGCCGACTCTCACGTGACACAAAACCGCCATTTTAACCTAGACGAGTTCAGGGTCTTAAAAAATATTGACTTGTCAAGAGTTCGGCGGGTCACCTGGTGGAGTAGCAAGTTGCAAACAGGTAGGTGTAACCCATAATGTGGCGTTTCATGCCGGTCAAGAGGGTATGAAAGATAAACCCGGTGGGTTGGAAGCCCCCAAGTGACCTTATGATCAATTAACAAAGACTCAGATGCACAGAAATGAAATGACAGAGGCCCCAAATTTCTGGGATGCCGGCTTTATTATATTGATCATAAAAAGATATATACATCGACAGAGGTATGTACAATGGTGAGAACCAGTGGCTCAAGTGTAGTAAGGCCGAAGATGAGCAATGTTCCACGGCTTGTTGGTCTCCTGCTCACAGGTGCGTGATTGCTTGCGCTCACGTATATCGATGCGATAATACGTGACGTTGTTGAGATTCTTGCTAACCACAAAGGGCCCTTCCCAAGGCGGGGACAACTTATGCATGTCAGTTTGATATTGAATCAGCTGGAGCACTAAGTCGCCCTCTTGAAACGCCCGAGTCTTGACTCCGCGGCTATGATTATGATGCAGGTCTTGTTGATAAATCGCCGAACGGGCCACTGCAAGGTCATGTTCTTCATCCAAAACATCAAGTGTGTTCTGACGCGCCGTTCCATTACCAGCTTCAACATAAGCTGCCACTCTTGGCGAGTCATGACAGATATCGCTGGGGAGAACCGCCTCTGCGCCATAAACCATGAAGAAGGGCGTATAGCCTGTTGATCTGTTGGGGGTAGTTCTGATACTCCAAAGTACTGAAGGAAGCTCTTCAACCCAACAACCCGGTGTTCGCTCCAAGGGAACCATAAGCCGGGGTTTAATACCTCTCAAGATTTCTTGATTAGCCCGTTCTGCTTGACCATTAAACTGTGGATGAGCCACAGAAGAAACATCAAGCCGGATATGCTCTCTTTGATAGAACTCCTTCATAGCTCCTTTGGACAGATTAGTACCATTATAAGTGATGATACTATGAGGATAACCAAAGCGGAAGATCAGCTTTTTAACAAACTGAACCGCAGTCACCGCGTCACACTTGCTAACTGGCTCTGCCTCAACCCACTTGGTAAACTTGTCCACCGCCACCAAAAGGTGGGTCTTCTTATCCTTGGACCTCTTGAACGGTCCAACCATATCAAGCCCCCAGACTGCAAATGGCCACATTATGGGAATCATCCATAACTCCTGAGCCGGCACATGAGCTCGCCTAGAAAATTTCTGGCATCCATCACACTTGCTAACAATATCCTCTGCATCAGCATGAGCCGTTAACCAGTAAAATACATGACGGAAAGCTTTAGCCACCAAAGACTTTGAGCTGGCATGATGACCACAATAGCCTTCATGAATCTGTCGTAAAATCACACAGCCCTCCTCAAGAGAAACACAGCATTGGAAAACGCCTGTCACACTGCATCGGTGTAACTCGCCATTGATAATGGTCATAGACTTAGACCTCTTGACAATCTGTCGTGCAACAGTTTCATCCTCGGGTAACTCACCCTGGGTCATATAAGCCAGATAAGGCAACATCCAGTCTGGAATAGCATGAAGAGCCGCCACCAGTTGCGCCTCCGGGTCAGGGACAGCAAGATCCGCCTCAGACGGCAACTTGACCGAGGGATTGTGTAAAACATCAAGGAACACATTAGGAGGCACCGGCTTACGTTGAGACCTAAGCCGGCTTAAGGCATCAGCCGCCTTGTTCTTTCGTCGATCAAGGTGATCCACCTGATAACCCTTAAAGTGACCAACAATATTATCAACCGCCCAGTGATAAGCCACCATGAGCGGGTCTTTAGAATCCCATTTGCCTGAGACTTGCTGAGCCACAAGGTCTGAGTCGCCCAGGCACCTGACCCGGCTTAGATTCATCTCTTTAGCCATGGAGAAGAGCCTCATATTCCGCTGCATTGTTAGTATAAGGAAACATTAGCCTTAAAACATAACAAAATTTGTCACCTCGTGGGGAAGTCAAAATAACTCCAGCCCCCGAGCCCTCCAATTTCCTGGACCCATCAAAGTGAATTGTCGAATATGTGTTGTCAGGTTTCTCCTTTATTGTCTGCAACTCTGTTCAATCATTGATGAAATCCACCAAAGCTTGAGACTTGATGGCAGTTCTTGGCACATACTTCAAATTATGAGGCCCAAGCTCAATTTCCCACTTAGCAACCCGTCCAGTAGCCTCTCTGTTTTGAATGATATCCCCTAGAGGAGCAGAGCTGACCACAATAATAGGATGCCCCAAGAAATAATGCTTCAGCTTGCGACTCGCCATGAACACTCTGAACACCAGTTTCTGCCAATGTGGATATCGTTGCTTGGACTTAGTCAACACCTCACTGACATAATAAGTCGGCCGCTGAACTGGGTACTCCTTACCTGCCTCCTTGCGCTCCACAACAACTGCCACACTGACTGCTTTATTATTAGCAGCCAAGTATAGGAGCAAAGGCTCTTTGTCTATAGGAGCAGCTAAGAAAGGCGGCTCAGCCAACTGTTTCTTGATGTCTTCAACGCTTGATTAGCAACATCACTCTAGACAAAGTGATCTGTCTTTTTCATCATCAGATAAAGAGGAATTGCTTTCTCTCCCAGGCGACTTATGAACTGGCTCAAAGCCGCAATACGACACTACTAGGGAAATGCTTATACACAGGAGCTCACCAGTAGCGCTTTTAAAAAGGAAGCGCTGCTGCTAAATAGCAGTAACGCTTGGGCAGAACGCGCGCTGCTACTATGAGCACAGTAGCAGCACTGTAGCTAGAAAACACGCTACTACTACAATTGCCAGACCATTCCAGCTAGGCTAGGGATACTAGTAGCACTCATTCGTTAAAAGCGCTACTGCTATCAATCTTAGCAATAGCGCTTTTCCTCTAACCAGCGCTACTGCTAAATTCAGTCCCCTCCTATAATAAGACCAAAGTTTAGTCCCACCTCGCTCCGCGAACAAAATGTTTACCACCTTAAATATGGTGCTTCTCAAACCATCACAACCACTTGGTCTTCATTGAACTCTATGTGTAGGATCTGTGGCCGCAATAGGAATCTTTGCCGGTTCTTAAACCGGGGACGATTCCTATTGACAATTTAGATTCTACACAAAAAGATCATTGATGACCAATGTATTTTTTGATTTTTTTACATGCTTAGCCTTAGCAGTAGTGCGTTTTGCAGAAAGCACTACTGCTACAGGCGTAGCAGTAGCGCTTCTCGAGTTAGAAGCGCTGATGCTATGGGTTTTAGCAGTAGCGCTTTATCCTAACGCGCGGTACTGCTAAGCGCCATATCCAACCGGCCGTGCGCCCCCAGTCTCCCTCTCCACTCTCACTCTCGCTCCCCCGCACCCCCCGTCGTCCGCCGCCGCCGCCGTTCCGTGACCACCGTCGTCGCCCGCCGCCGCTGACGCTCCTGCTCCTCCTCCACTGAGGTAGTCCCTCCATCCCTCCTCCTCCCTCCTCCTCCTCTCTCCTCCCTCCTCCCTACCGCGCCCTTCCCTCCTCCTCCCGCCACCCCCCCTCCTCGTCCGCCCCCCCCTCCTCCTCCTCCTCCTCCCTCCTCCCTACCTCGCCCCTCCCCTCCCTCCTCCTTCCGCCCCCTCCCCCTCTCCCCTCCCACCTCCTCCTCTCTCTCTCCTCCCTCCTCCCACCCCCTCCTCCCTCCTCCTCCCTCCTCCCTCATCCCACCCTACTGTTCTTGTATAAGTAGTTTTTTTTACTATTTTTTAGTAAGTGTTTATAGAAATAGTTTATTTAATTGGAAGTGGTTAATAGACTAGTTGATTAGTAAGAAATTAATTCGTTTTATTTATAGTAAGTGCTTAGTTGAACTAGTTGAATTAATAGAACTAGTTTATTTTTAGTAAGGAAATTTAGGTATATGAGATTTGATGATCTAATTAAAATTTTACTATAGATATAGTTTATTTTTAGTAAGAAAATTAATAGAACTAGTTTATTTTTAGTAAGTGCTTAGTTGAACTAGTTGAATTAATAGAACTAGTTGAATTTATGTCATTATCACTTTGTCATCAAACAATGCTATATGAGATTTGATGATCTAATTAAAATTTTACTCGGTGGAATATGCAGGCTTTGTAGAGTCGTGTCTCCTTGGAGTGATCGTCATCCGAGCTACCTCTACTTCCTCTACACCCGAGTCGGTGAGCTAAAAGTCCACCTCCTCCTTCTCCACTCCTCGGTGTTGAATAAAGTAGAACTAGGGTATTTAGTTATGCTTCATAACCAAATGAAGTGTTCAGGTTATAAGATATATTGAAATTTTTTGTCAATATTGAACCATTGAAATGCAATGAGCACCAGTTTATGCTCATGTGCGAAGTGTTGATTCATTTCCGAGTGGCCTATGTTTTGCCGGAGTGTTGATTCATTTCTGTTCCGACAAATTTTAGGCGCTCGATATGTCCTATTTTAGCAAAGGTCATGCCAGATTTTTTCCGTGATATCGAGTGCCCCGGATTTGCTAGAAAGAGAATTAAACAACATTTTGAGTTGACTTTAAGTCTATCAGGGCGACTTCATTTGGAGACAACTAATAGGGATTTGCTAGAATGCCGACTGTTGTCGTGGGGGTCGCTTCTCGTTCTTCTCTTTGTGCTAGACCTTTGTTATGCACTAGGGGAAGAAGGAGTAGCGACCATCATCGACGGTCGAAAAATCGGTGAGGGAGTGTCCACCATATATGAGAGAAGAAGAATGCCGACTGTTGTCGTGGGGGTCATTTCTCCTTCTTTTCCTTGTGCTAGATATTTTTAATGCACTAGGGAAAGGAGGAGTAGCGACCATCACCGATGGTCGCAATATCAGAGAGGGAGTGCCCACCATATACGTGAGATGAGAGTTTAGGAAGGAAGACTCGACAGACCTAAAGTCAACCCGTTGCATATTGAGTAATAGTGATCTATGTGTTGAGTTTCCTGGTAGTTGCCTTCGATCTATTTTCAATTAATGTTTCAACTATGCACATAGGAAATGTCTGACGATGAAAGGGAATTCATTATGTGCGAATACTGCGAAGACGAGCGCGGCCTGTGCGACAGGCCTCACCTAGTTGGTGGTAGGCGCTTCAGCATCATGCTGGATGAGAACTTCGAAGTGGATACAGTAAGTCACAACGACAAGTCTTTTTTCGTAATTAAGCATGACTTTTGCTTATTTTGCTTCAACTTATAATTTGAATTTTTTACTATTCTACTAGCGTATCCCCTGCCATGCAAGAATGTATGTCTTGGATAAGATTGGTTTCAGTACTATGGAAAGTATGGAGGTAAAGAGAGTTCAGTTGAGGACCGAGCATGGTTATACTTTTGCCGTAAAATTATACAATGCAGACACCTACTCCTATTTTGAATGCAAAAATTGGAGAGCACTATGCAAGGCTTATGCATTTGAGCCTAATATGCTTATCACCTTTGATATTCGTCCGGAAGATGAAATTGAAGGTAATATCGACATCTGGGTCGATGTTCAGACACCTCCAGTTCTACCATTATGTGAGTTTCTCAACCATATTTATTAAGTAATTTATATAGTTTATTTAAAATTAGTTGACAACTAATTTCAATTGACAGCTTATTTTCGTTCAAGCAAACCTATCCGGCGCTTGGTAGACAGCACCTACTACTGTCCCGGGGCTGAACTAAACTGCGAGGAGATAGGTCATTATGTTTCATGGCTTGAGGATCTTGATACTGTCAAGACATGTTATTTTCCTAGACTTCGAGATATTAGTACTCAAAACGTGCGACCACTAGTGTGCGTATTGAACTACGGTCACATCTATTTAGGAAAGATGGTAAGATTTTTACTATTTATCCTCAGTGCATCTTTTGCATACATTATTTTTTAAGCTAAACTTCATTGCTAAGTATGTTACTATGATGTTCTTCAACAGGGACTCCCGATGAGTGTTGTGCCTCGTTGGATCGAGCCTAAAGGTCGCATGACAATGGTTAGCTTACGGCCAAGATATCCTGCATTGCACATCAGTGCATTCATCATTTCTCGAAGCGAGCAAGTCTTAATAGTCAAAGACTGGAGCAAAATTGTGAAGGATCACAGCAGAGAAGTACTAGGGGGCCGCAATCAGAAGCGCAACCCACAATTAGGAGACAGGTTCATCTGCATGCTCCAATATGATGAAGCAGAAGTGCTACACATGTTTTATGCTATTTTACCTGAGAGAGAGCAGCAGGAGTGATTAGCTAGGTAGAATGAGTTTGAAGATGATGATGTGCTACACTATGACTATGATGATTAAATAACTAGTGTTGGTGGTAATGACTATGATGATTATTATTGGCTAGTGTTGGTGGTGATTAGATAGCTACCGTAGCTAGTGTTGGTGGTGATTAGCTAGCTAGAAAGAGTTTGAAGATGATGATGTGCTACACTATGACTATGATGATTAAATAGCTAGTGTTGGTGGTAATGACTATGATGATGATTAAATAGCTTGTGTTGGCGGATTAGATTCAAGTGGAGGCAACATGTGGTGCACATCGAAAGTACTACTAATCCAAACTAGATCAAGTTTGGATTAGTAGTATACTTTCGACATGCACCACATGTTGCCTCCACTTGAACCTAATCCACCTTCATTTCACACACTGTTGTATATACTAACTAATCATGGTCATAAAATCATATGATGAAAGTACTGTATATAAAACCTATACAAATACAGCGAAAATAAGCTGCAATTTCAAAAATACAGGAAAAATAAGCAGTAGCGCTTTTCAGAAGAAACACTACCACTACTTAGCACTATTAGCAGCGCTTTTCCGGCACGAGCGTTACTGCTAACTAGGTGTAGCAGTAGCGCTGGGAAACCAGCGCTACTACTACAAGTTAGCTGTAGTGCCTTACTGGTAGTGCTTGTAAAAGCGCTACTAGTAGCTCTAAAACCAGAGTTACTACTAGGGTTTTCCCTAGTAGTGCGACCCGCCAGACGCTGGACGTCATTGATACACGCCGGCTTAGAAAGTGACATGATAGCCTTAATCTTCTCCAGGTTAGCTTTGATGCCCCGTTTTGAGACCAGGAAACCCAACAATTTACCTGCAAGCACACCAAAGACACACTTGGCTGGGTTAAGCATCATTTTGTAGACCCGGAGGTTATCAAAAGTTTCCTTCAAATAGTCGAGGAGAGTCTCCTTCTTCCTAGACTTAACCATGATATCATCCACATAAGCATGAACATTGCGCCCAATCTGATTGTGAAAACAATTCTGAACACAGCGCTGATAAGTCACCTGGGCACTCTTGAGCCCAAAAGGCATAGAAACATAGCAGAAAGCTCCAAAAGGTGTGATAAAGGACGTCTTCTCTTGGTCCTTAACTGCCATCTTGATATGATAATAACCTGAGTAAGCATCCAGGAAGCATAAACTCTCACAACCCGCCGTGGCATCAACAATCTGGTCGATACGGGGGAGAGCAAAATGATCGGCTGGACAGGCCTTGTTTAGATCTGTGTAGTCAACACACATACGCCATGTGCCATTTTTCTTAAGTGCAAGCACAGGGTTAGCCAACCACTCAGGGTGAAAGGCTTCCACGATAAACCTAGACGCTAAGAGCCGGGCTACCTCTTCTCCAATAGCCTTATGTCGTTCTTCATTGAAACGACAGAGGAACTGCTTGACTGGTTTAAACTTAGGATCCACATTAAGAGTGTGCTCAGTGAATTCTCTCGATACACCCAGCATGTCAGAAGGCTTCCATGCAAAGATGTCCCGATTCTCACGGATGAACTCGATGAGCGTGCTTTCCTATTTAGAATCCATATTAGCCCCCACTGTAAACTGCTGAGATGAATCGCTAGGGACAAAGTCAACTTGTTTTGTATCGTCAGCACTTAAACTTCAACAAAGGGTCCTGCTCAGTGGTGGGCTTCTTCAGAGGGGTCATATCAGCCGGGTCAACATTATCCTTATAGAACTTCAGCTCTCCGGTGGCGCAAGCCGACTCTGCATAAGCTGCATCTCCTTCCTCGCATTCCAAAGCAATTTTCTAATCACCATGGACCGTAATTGTACCCTTTTGCCCTGGCATCTTGAGCTGCAAATAAACATAGCAAGGGTGAGCCATGAACTTAGCATAAGCCGGCCGCCCAAACAAGGCATGATACGGACTCTTGATCTTGACCACCTCAAACCACAATGTCTCTGCTCTATAATCATAGTCATCACCGAAGGCGACTTCCAGGGCAATCTTTCCGACATGATACGATGACTTACCAGGCACCACACCATGGAGGACTGTGGAAGACGGCTTAAGATCCTTGTCAGTTAAATTCATCCGACGAAAAGTGTCGTAATACAAGATGTTGATGCTGCTGCCCCCATCCTTGAGTACTTTAGTGAACTTGTAACCACCAACCTGAGGAGCCACTAGTAGGGCTAACTGACCCGGGTTATCAACACATGGCGGGTGATCCTCCCAACTCCATGTGATCGGATGCTCTGACCATCGTAAGTAGCTAGGGATTGCCGGCTCAACAGTACTGACCGCATGCTTATGAACCTTCTGAACTCGCTTGCAGAGACTTGTAGTGAAAACATGGTACTGACCCCCGTTGAGCTGCTTAGGATTACTCTGGTATCCTGATTGATTATTTTGCTGCTGGTTGCCCAGACCCGGGTGTTGATTATGACCACCATGGTTACCTTTACCTTGATAGCCAGAGTTTGAGCCGCCGCCACCAAAGCTGGGCCCCTGAGAGCCGGAACCTGACCCGCTGGACGGCCCATTGTCATGACCATGATTCTGTCCAAGACTGTAATTCCTGTACTCTCTCATGATGAAACAATCCTTCCAGGCATGAGTAGCCGGCTTATTAGGTAGACTATGTTTTGGACAAGGTTCATTGAGCATTGCTTCAAGATTAAAAGACTTGCCTCCAAAGGATGGCTTACCATTACCGTTTCGGCGCTGATTTTTGTACCCGGTGTTGGTGTTAGCTACTAGATCTGTCCCACCATCGGGGTGTTTGCGCTTACCACCGTTACCCCTGGTTATTGCCATTATGCCCCGCCGTATTCTGCTGCTGACCCTTACCATTGCCACTCTTCTTACCCTTGTGGGATTTCTCCTCATCAGACCCATGGTCCTTGGTGCTGTCAGAGTCAGCATATTTAACGAGAGCCGCCATGAGCTCACCCATATCATTGCAATGATGCTTAAGCTGCCCAAGCTTCTGCTTAAGGGGGGTAAAGTGATAGTTCTTCTCCAAAACCAGAACCGCTTGATTTGCCGCAATACTATCTGATGAGTGAATAATCTCTGAGACCCGCCACAACCAATGGTGAGCCGACTCATCCTCACGCTGCACACAGTTACCAGATCGATAATTGTCAGAGGCTGCTTGCATGTCCCTTTAAAGTTCTTAATGAACCGCGCTTTCAACTCTGCCCATGAATTGATGGAATTAGGGGGTAATCCTTTTAACCATGTGCGAGCAGGTCCGTCCAACATCATAGTAAAGTACTTGGCATAGACCGCATGATTGACATCCAACATCTCCATGGCTAACTCATAATTCTCAATCCAAGCCTCAGGAGGAAGATCAGCTGTGTAATTAGGTACCTTGCGGGGACCCTTAAAGTCTTTAGGTAGACGCTCATTACGCAAAGCCGGTACTAGACATGACACTCCAACCGTCCTAGAGATTGTCCCAGCTCCCATCGAGGCTGAAGGGGTCACCGGAGGCTGCTGATAAGCTCCCAACTGAGCCGCCGCTGCCGCCTCACGACGAGCTCTGGCTTCATCTATGATCGCCTGAGCATTGACCAGCAGGTTATTATCACGGGGCGGGTTATGATCACGGGGCGGGTTATTATCACGGGGTGGGTCATGACGCCGTTCACTGCTAGAGACCGCTGGTGACTCAATGCACCAGCTGTAACTGCGTCTATGACGAGGGGTCGAATGAACACAGTCACGGCTGTACAAGTAAGCCGCCTGCTATGCAACAGCTGTTCGAAGGAGTTCCACCGCGTTCCGGGTCTCCACCGCAACCGGCGACTCACCCTCGATTGGAATCGCCACCAGCCGGGTTGCTGCCGCTAACATGTTGTCCACCGGATTAGAATAGTGACCATGCATTGTTGAGAGCTGCCGGGTCGAGGTCTGTTCCCTACGGGGCCGGTCTGGTAGTCGAGGCTGAGTCGTTGCCTCGTTCCCTGGCGCCTCCGCGGCCCGAGTCATGCCTGGCGGATTACTTGGTCCTGCCCCGGGCCTGTTAAAAAGGTTCCGCGCCTCATACTGCAAAGGCAGGCAGGTTTGGTGCCTTCTTCGAAGAACAACATTGGAGGCATCCTGATCCAAAGTTAGGCGAAAAGCTTCTGCCCTTATACGCCGTGACTCGGCATCTAGCTGGGCTCGTTCCATTGCCATCCTGGCGTTCTCTGCATTAAGCTCCTCCTGAGCCTTAGCCACCTCATCTCGCACCTTCGCAACCTCTGCATTATGCTGCGCTTGATTCTTCGCAGTGACCTCTGTTGCTAACAGGGTTGTCAAAGTGCCCAAGAGTTCAGACAAAACCTGAGCCGGTGGCCGAACTGAACCGCCAGCCCCTGCTGTAGCAGCCGCCCAGCTAGACATCATAGCTGTAGTTGTCGATGACTTAAGAGCCGTCCCTGTGCCAGCCATGAAGATAGCCGCCCGGCTCGGCGGCTCATAGGGGTCCGGAATACTGTCACCATCGGAACAGCCCCCAAGCCCGCCGTCTTGAAGGTGGTAAATCGACTCCATCTCTTCATTCGAGGACTCATCACCTGAATAGATGAGAGTTAGTCCTCCGGACACAGAATCCTCTGCAAGGTCCATGCCATGCACACATCCAACGAAGACACACTTCCAGCCAGGTTGAGCCCTGGCGGGTTGCGCATGCCGAGCTAGCTCGATGATGTCGGTGCAGCTATCCGGCTCAGGCTCTGATCCGCCAATCTTGCCGATGAAGACGTGAATCCCGCCGAAGGGGACCCGGTATCCGTACTCGATTGAGTCGGCCCCGGGGCCCCAACCAGCGTCGTCGATGTAGAGCTTTCCGCGATGACTCTTGGTCATCCTGCCCACGGCATATCCTTCGATCCCTGGGAAAGAGCCCTTCAAAAACTCAAAACCACCATGCGGTGGCCCCATGGTGGGCGCCAACTGTCGTGGTTTTGTCACGGCAGATGCCCTTGTGAAAGGACTTAGGTGTGGAGCCATCGCTTGGTGATTAGCTTGAAGGGGTTGAACGGGACGCAAGACACAAGGTTTACCCAGGTTCGGCCCCTCACGGTGGAGGTAAAAGCCTACTCCTGCTCTTGTTGATATTGCTTGAGTATTGATTACAAGGGAGCGGATTCGCTTGACCTAGCTATCGATTGGTTATTTCTTGAGTTAACCCGCCACAGGGTCTCACCTTTATATACACAGGTCGAGGCCCTGGGCTTACAAGAGTCCAAGTCGGATCACACAACGTGACCAACTCAGGTTATAAGTCGCCTTGCCTTGCTAGGTAAGTCGCCATCGGGCGGCTTATATCTCCGGGTTACAGCACCCCCGCTGGGTCTTGGGCCTTCAACAGGCCTGCTTTGTAAGCCGCCTCCAGTCTCCATATCTTATCTTCTTGGGCCTATTTAGGCTTTATCTCTGAGTCGCCAATAGTGTAACCTGACCCCTCCTGGGCGGGTCACACCGCGGGGTTATATCCCCAACAATGTGCTTGCGATGGAAAAAGCTTCTCTCTTCACCGAGCAATCTGTTCGACTTCCTGATGATTTTGTGCCCCCTTTCTTGAAATGTCTAGAACGTAGCAATGCTGATTCGAATGCTGAAACTTCTAATGCTATCATCGAGAATATTGCAACAACTACGAATGATACATCTAACCCCTCCTCCAAGGAATTTGTTGCTCTTTCTGATGAAAATCGCAGGTTAAAGAACTTGCTCGAGTCATGAATGCTAAAGAGCCTCAAAGGGCATCAAACTCTTTGTGATGTGCTGAAAAAGTCCATACTGCACAAAAACCCTTGAAAGGAAGGTTTGGGTTTCGAAAGGAAACTTAATGTTGATGGAACCTATTGGACTCCCGAGCAATATCCTCGAATGATTTGGGTTCTTGCCAAAAGCAAAACTCTCAAACATGCAACTGTATTTGGATATAATTCTCCCATATCTATTGATTCTGACGAGTCAGATGACTCCAGCTACAAATTATTCAAACAGTGGAATGGTAAGCTTTTCGCTCGGTATGTTGGGACTAACTGCATGTCTGGCTCACCCAAGAAGCAAATCTGGGTGAAGAAGTGCATCATTGAAAATTTATCTGTCTCTTCTAACTTGAATATGCAGGGTAAATCTCTTCGCGGAAATGATTATCATTCGTAGAATGGCACTGAAACTTCTTCGAATGGATATCATTCAAACCTTCGATAGAAGGAGTACATGCGCACCTCCTCTAACCATTATGTTCATGTCTCTGGAAACAATTTTAATGCATATTCATATGATTACTCTCATAGTGCTCAGGTAAACTACAGTTCTCACTAAAGGAATGTTCCTGTCCAGGCCAAGCGAATGAGATGCTCACCGCCCACACAAGTGTGGGTTGTGAAAAAGAACTAACCTTTCTTGCAGGAAATTTTCTCAAGGATACCTATCGCTTACTCTAAGCCCTGAGATCTATTATTTATTGGTCCTAGCTACTTGTGTTTATTTGCCTTCGCTCTTGTGTTTATTTGCGTTTGTTCTCGTGCTTGTTTTTTCTTGCCGTGTTTGTGTTTGTCCGCTGAACAATTCACTCATAGCTCGTTGCCTTGTGTTTTATTTCTTCTGGCTGAGTGTTTTGTTTCGGACCCTTTTATCCCTCTATTCTTTCTCATCCAATCTATGCTGTCCGTCATAAACATGCAACTTGATCTAAAGGAAATTTCTATCCGACATCCTTGGTCACAAAAGAATTCAAGTTCGAGCCTTAATCTGTTTTGGCGTTTGCCCTTCTTCAAACTTTCGGTCTCCCGCTCAGTTTCTGAGATTTTCGCAGGAAACGGTTGCCACATGCCCATGATCCCGACGATCATGTTCGCGTCCGTTGAATGTGGAACATCCCGCTCTTTTAGGCCTTAGATTTCGGTAGAGGTGGTTTGGCTGGCTGGCTATATATATACCCTCTCGGATCTCCTTCCTCATCTGTTCCGCCACCCTCAAATCCATCTCCTCCCGAGGCTGAGCTCGAAGCAACACCGTCGAAGTGCCACGCCGTGCAACTCCGGTGAAGCCTCGTCGCAGTTGGTCGCGCCAGTGCGGTAAATCCTCTACTCCGCATTGCTGTAGTTGATCCAGACCGCCAAGTTAGGGCATCTGGAGCTGCCCTGTACTCCTTCTGTGTTCTTTGGGTTGTTCTTGCCGATGCTATTTCTTGTGATTTATTCCCTGTGGTAGATCTTTAGGTTTCACTAGGATATGGCTGGCATGGTTTGTAGTTTCTCCCTCGTATCTTTCTAGGGTTCATGTGTACTCGTCGAAAGATTAGATAGTATTTATTCTGGCTCGAATGCCTTGTGGCTAGAATAAATTCTGTCAAAGATTCTTCGTTAAGTGTACCATGGATTCATATTTTCCTTCCGAAAAACATTCATTTTCGTTCAAAAACACTCTGTGCATGTTTATGACCCTATTTTGTTTTCCCTCGCATCTATTCTCTTCATAGGTTGGCAATGGCTTAGGGTTCTGATGAGTACACAGATTTCGATGGAGATATGCCTCAGCTTTCTCCCAGATCTGACCGGATGAGATTGACTGGTGGAGGTAGATCATCAAAGCCACCAAAGTCACCAAAGAAGAAATCCAAGTCTGAATGTGAAGGAAATGATGAAGACATTCCCTCTGCACATAGTCAGCCTGAGGATGAGTTAGTAACTGACGCCCTGACAATGTTCTCCCATGGAAATCCCAAAAATGGTGGTCGTGGAAGAGACAAAAATACAACTACTGAGATGCCTGAACTAGAAGGCTACAAAACTCCACCTGGAGTTGAATCAACAACTGATCGCAATAACAGATTGCAAAGGATTTGCCAGCACTGGGCAAAGAAATGGTTTAACTACAAAAACGTTCGGGAAAAGTATCAAATCTTATTTGCATTCACACCTCCTTGGAACGACTACATCGCAGAGAACTGCCTTGGTCCAGATGATGAAAAAGCAAGGCCACCAGTGCCGTCTACTGCTAACCCTCAATCGCTCAAGACCATCACTGATTTTCCTGAAGAAGTTGCCAAGAGGGCGATAGCTAAGGCCAAGCGAGAAGCTAGGGCTGCGAAGAAAAATCAAGTTGAAGGAAAAAATGTTGCATTGACTCAACAAGACGTGCAAAAGAAAAAGGATCGTGCCTCCCGAAAGAAATATGTGGCCAGGAAATCCAAGAAGGCCGCTCCAGACTCGTCTGATGAGTCCTCCCATGAAGAAGCTCCCGAAGAAATACCTATGTATGATCAACGTGCTCTTCTGAACAAGCAATACAAGACTCCCTCACCAGCTAAAGTTTCACCCCCAACAAGAAAATCTCCAAGACTTGCACCCACTCCAGTCACTGTCAAACCTTCGGGTTCTGCTGCTCCTTCTGCGAAGAGAAAACTGATGTCCGGACCGTTCCTTATGCGAATTGCAAATATCATGATCCCATCCTAATATTTGGATACAATTTATATTTTTAATCAATGTGTACATCAGTCTTTTACGTGTTTTTTCACTCTCCATAGGACCCTCCTCACACACGCGCTTACTTTCTCTCTCACACATACGCGCACACGGTGTATATCCATCGGGGGTCTCTCACACATGCTCACACACTCTCTCCCGAGGTGTCTTTCTCGCACACATGCTCTCGATATCACCCTCCCTCCCTCTCGCAACCATTTACGGCTGTTTTCAATAACCTTTATCACAAGCACTCTTCCGCTCACACGCATACGCACACACAATCCCCATCGACCCTTTCTCTATACATAGACCTGCCTACGTGTCTCTCGCATGCACATTATCTTTAGGCCTATCTCGCACGCATTGTCTCCACCTCTCTTCCTAATTGACGAATATGATTCTAGCAGAGCATTCTGTAGGATGCACCTTAAAGTTAGGTTGGATGAATGGTAATATCAGAGACAAGGGGTTACATTACTCCGAGGACCTAGGGTTACAAATCCTAGCCGGCTTTGTCAGTGGACACAGAGTCCTTCACGACTCTGATATCTTTGTCTTGTACGACTAGTCCTCCATGGGTCTCCCTGAATGCGTCACGGGCCGACCAATGTGGCGCAGGACAGAACCAACCCAAGGGCCTCACCTCGGCCCACCGGACCTCACGCGGTGACACACCCTCTGCCGCTAGGTCTCTTTATCTTCTCACACCCACACATACCAACACAGACACCACACAAAATATTTTCTCCCCATGCCTCTATCCCCTCCCCCCTTGCATGTACACACTCAAGGGCATATCTCGCTGTGACATCCTATTCGTCTCTCTCTAGACCTCTCTCATTTCTCGTGATATCTCTCCCACGTCGCCCCCCCCGCCGGCCCCTCTATCCATGCCTCTCTTGAATACGTACACATACCCTCTCTAGGCCCTGCCAAATACGTCAACTACACATTCACACATGTTACATCTTATCACGTACCCCATTGATCTAAAAAGCCCTCTCTTCATGTTTACTTCGCATACAACATTCCTTTTGAATAAAACCACACAAAGTGTGGCCAAAAATTTATTTTAGAATTTCTACATATATACAACATTACAAAGTTATATGGAGTATGAAAGTTAATTTGCATTGCATGGTGCACCCAATGATATTTATTCCGCACTGTGAATTTTTATATTTTTATACTATATATAAAGTTAGTAATAATAAAGAGAAACGAAGAGCATCTCTCTCTCCATCGCACACACCCCCTCTACGCCCCTTTCACGTACGCACACAAACTAACTCCAGGTCCTCTAAAAGTACGCCCCCAGCACATTCACGCATGTTTCATCTTTCTCTCGCGATATATACAGCGATGATCATTGTATTTGAAGCGAAAGCACGATACGTACACTGGACTTCAGAATCCACTCATTACGGTCACCATTTACGTTTTGTGGTTATTATACAGTCACGGGCTCACCGTACAGCTCTGTATTTGTTCAAGACACGACTAGTTGACCAGTTAAACGCTCCACGTGGCACCTCTAGTGTTGCATCACATTATCTCACTACCATTAGGCCCACCTATCGGCGTGTATAAGAATGAAAACAAACAATAAAAAATATTGGACGGTGGTTCGAAGTCATGACCTCGGGCACAGCGGAGAAGGTGGCCTTGTATTGGTATGCTGGGTCGTCTGTTTTAACACACAGGAGCTGGTGTGGTGCTTATACACACACACGCACGCATGCACACGAACTGCATGCACGCAACACTCACACGTACACACGCAGCCACGCACACACGCAACACTCACACGCACACACGCACGCATGCATGCACACACCACACGACCAACACACACACTCACGCTCAAGTGCTCAACCTACACGTGCATGCGCACACATCAGGCCCTGACAGACACATACACAACCAGGTGGTTCCCGCGCACGGGTTGGAGTCTTGTCGCGCCTGTGTAAATTTGTGTTTATCTTACCTTTTTCCTTTGCGAACTGATAGGTGGGACCCACAAGGAACATGGTCAATTTAACCAGTCAACATAGTGCCATGCAGACTATTTGGCCGGTCAACAGAGTGCAATCTGATGCTGAACGGTGAGCAAGTGACCGTATAATCACCGCAAAACCTATATAGTGACCATAATGAGCGTATTCTGAAGTCCGGTGACCGTATTACGCTTTTCGCTAGAAATACACTGACCGCCAGTGTATTTATCTCTTCTCTCGCTCTCTCTGTGGAGCCGAGTAGGCCAACGTGCCAGTGCCTAAATTGGCGCATGGCACCCCATTATTATTGTACTGGTTTCATAAGAGCTAACAAGCATTCACGTCTACCGTACAAACTGTAGATATGAGTTACAAATGCGATGAAGACGAATACAAATATTTGAATCCACTTTATGTCCAATTTCTCTCTGTAGGCGCTCCAAAAGTACATCTCTACACGTTCTCGCATGTTAGATCTAACAACTATGCAATACAACACTACTACACTCTAACACAATAAATAATATGTGTTTTCAGTTTTACTAGATCTCATATTGTTACTTAATTAGTTAGTTTGCATACATTAAAATTGCCTATGAAATGTATGGCTAGTATCATCTAGTGATATGAAAGGTCAGATTACACACACACACACACAAAGACACACAAAATGGCCCATTACATATTCAAGCATTTCACATCTTTCTCTCGCTCTCTGTGTCAAACCAACTACGCCAAACTACCCTGTCTACCATGCGGGAAAAATCCCGCCCTCGCCTGTTTAATCGGGTTTGTATCGATGGATCGTGCGAAACAGCAAAACTATAGTAGTACTACAGTACAAGTAACAGTTCACTGGGCCGCCGTGTCCTGTACTCCTCTGTCGTAAGAGTGGAGCGCTCGCTTTCATAAATGTTCTAGTCCCTTTCGCCGACATGTGGGACATCAAACAACCGGGCCACATGCCATACCGAAATAACAGTGCGGAGCAGCAGGGGTGAAGCACCCCGGTCATGGCGCCGGCGTAGTAATGAGCAATGAGGCGTCAAATCACAAAGCAGCACCTTTCCCGCAGTTAAGGTGGAGGGATGAAGTGATGCTCAAAAAAAGTTGGAGGGACGAAGCAATCATCATTTCACTCTTTGCTGAATCCGCTTCTCCCTCATCTTCTTCAAGTTAACCACGTGTTGCTTCTGCCGTTGTTCTGCCTCATGTGGGACGCATATCGGCTTGGTAAATCACTGACACATGGGACCGCATTTTATTAAACCGCCAGGCCAACGTCCTCTAAAAATAAGAAACCTCCCCCGCCTTCCGCGCGGCAAAATCACCTCCTTTTTACTAATCTTGATATAGTTTTTTAGATCAATATAATCGAGATTTGTATAGATATCACACAGGAGCAAAACCAAGTGGTACGGTTAAGGGCATCCACAATGTGTAGCCAAATGTGAAACTAGCTTTTGGCATAGATGGGAACCATTATGGAGGGTGCTGCCAAAGCCAAAAAGAGGGAACCGAAACTCCCTAATTGATTGATTGAACGAATAGAAAAATGCAACCTCTCTCCTTTTTCTCCCATGCTTGGACGCATGTACAATACAGAGCATAGAGTCTACTCCCCTGTCCCTTCTATCACAGATCACAAAGCAGTGAGGGGTCAAATCACAAAGCACGGACGAAGCAATCATCATTTCACTCTTCGCTGACTCCGCTTCTCCATCGTCTTCTTCGAGAAACCACCTTTACCGCACTAAGCTGGACGGACGATGCTATTGTGTAGTAGTACATTTAGGCCTCCTTTGGTTCAACGTACTTCCTGGATGCAAAGAAGGCGGTTGTCTCGGTTTGCAGGCGGCACTTGCGAACGACTTACCGTGGTCTGCCTCAATGGTGTGCTCCATCGAACGCACTTCGCCAAAGCCACAGCGTTCGAGATATCGTTGACGTCACCGCAATGGAAATCAAATAGTTACTACCTCCATTTTTTTTGTATACAAGGCCAGTATCAAAATTACAATTTGCAGAAGGCCACTATCACTAATCGAGGCAAAATTGATGGTGTTTGCCTCATAGTACTAGCAACCAAGGACATTAATATACCCTTGCATGCATGCGGAAGTGAGAAGGTTGGTTTGCAGGGCGCTGCATTAATCAAGCAATGAGGAGTGAGATGGTTAGCTCTTTGGGCATTGGAGAAAAAAATACACATTAATTGACACGTCAAACGAGGATTTGTATCGATCAATCCCGTGAAGGAAAACCCCGCCTTTGTTTTTTAACTCAAGTACGTACTTGTGTCCTGTTTGGGTCTAGGCCTTACATTGCCATACTTTGCCAACCTTGCCTAAGTTTTTTCAAAATGAAAAGGAGGTACACTTGTGCATGCCTGTCGCGGTCGCACCGCACCCTCACACAGTCGCTCCTGCATGCCACAAACCCAACCAAGGGAACGCACTCTCATTGACATGTGCTTTCGCATGTGATCAAACCAAACTCAGCCATCCTACTGCTGACACATAATTTTCGTTCATACAGTATGTTAATCAAACCGCATGTTGGGGAAGATCCGTGCGGCCCGTGCCGTGGTCTGTTGGGGAAGAAGAAGAGGTGAGGAAGAATAAGGGTTAGGAGACGTAGGATATTCATCCAACCGCCTGAAATGGTCGACTGACCTAAATGATGAAAGTCAGGCGACTTGCATAAATATATGTTTTTACACAGGAAAAGATCCCTAAAAACAACAACATAAAGAAAAACTATCACTGCTCGCGGAACTAGCCAGCCTCGTCGTCTTTGGCTGCCGGCGTGAACCAGCTGTAGCTGCCGACATGTGTCTCTGCACTGTGGTTGTCCTCGGCCTCCAGCTACTCATTCATGCGGAGCGTGCAGGCGCTCTGCACGGACGCGAGCACCGCCCGATTCACGTCCATGATGTTCGGTTCCGCCAGTAGGAGGTCCTCGATGGCAGTGGCATCCGCACGCTCCGCGTCGAGTTGAACCTCCGCCGCCTGGTTCAAGTCCAGGACGTCCAGTTCCGCCTGCAGGAGGGCCTCGATGGCAGCGGCATCCGTGCGCTCTGCGTCAAGATGAGCCGCCACCGCCCGGTTCACATCCATGACATCTGGTTCCGCCTGCAGGAGGGCCTCGATGGCAGCGGCATCCGCGCGCTTCGTGTCGAGTTGAGCCTCCGCCTCCCGGTGCTCCTTTAGGATCGCTAGGTTGAACCGCTGGTCCGCCTGCACCATGGGGAACCCAGACGCCGGCACGAAGTCAGCGTCCATCGTCTCATACGCATCGGGGGCCTTCTGCGCCGTGACCTCCGCCATGAACATTGGATCGGCTTCCTCCTCCTCGTAGCTTGGCTCCAGAGAACTCGGGGATTGGCCCACCGCAAAGCGAGCTTGGGAATGGAGGTATGTGGCGCCGACCGCCGCCGCGATTTCTGTGCGGTGCTCCGGCGTCAGCATCTTGTAGTACGTGATCTTGCGGCGCGCCATGGCTTTCCGGTGAACTAGGGGACGGCTGATGCGGGCTAGGGGATCGAAAGGTGGGGGAATGGGTCGGAGAGGAGCGGTATGGTTTTGGGGCAGTGGGGACCGGCCTGCACGTTGCTCACCGAATGGAACGCGCTTCATCTTGCATTTTCGCTCGCTTGTGGGACCGCAGTTGAGAGCAAACTGACGTCCCTCCCTCTCCCCGCCCGCGTCATTTACTACTATAAGAGAGAGAGAGGTCGGCATACTACTAGTACTAGGAGCACTGCATACTCTACTGTAGATGTTGTCAGTACTCCACTAGTACTACTACTTCTACTACTATTGGACAGGCAGCTTAAAAAGTTACTATTGGACTGGCTATACATGGCGAAATCCTAGTAGGAAGAGCATGAGCGAGAACAAGCATTCATGTGTTTGAATACAAATTGGAAACCATTTCTGTTTGAATACAAAATCTAGGAGTACGTACGAATCTAACGATATTGATTGGGCGTTGTTGAATGTTGATACTTTTTTCTGTAAGTTTGATCAAAGTAGAGATACTTTGACTACACACAAAACTTATATGTAAACTGAAAAGGATTGGAGGGAGTATATTGTACGTTCAAAAGTGAAATGAACATTGAATACCCTTTATATATGATTTGCTGATGCTATGATCACCGGTTCAAAATTTTGAATCCACCTTAGGTATCACACATGCACCCACTCGTTCTCTCTCAGGGTCTCTCTCTCCCTCCCTCCTCTCTCTCTCTCGCACACACACATACCACCTCTCTTCCTCTTTGTGCATGTCAAACCTAATTGATCTCCTGAGGTATCAGGATTGTATCTAGGGCCGGTCCTGAGATTTTGGGGGCCCGGGGCAAAGCTACAATCCGGGGCCCTTCGGGGCCCTTAGTATAAATGCCTAATTAATAATCATCATATGTACATATAATTTTTATTAGAGAAAACAATTAAGTGCATCCAAAATGATTGTGCGTATCACATAATGTATTACATATTACCTTCAAAAATTTCTCCTAACAATCTGAGATGCAAAATCACTAACATTAGTATCAATATCAATTTCATGAAGCAAATTTTCTCGATGCATAAAGTTGCCAATCCATTTAACCTCTCTTGCGACATTGTAGATCTCAAGTAGTTCTTTAACAATTTCAACTTCGAAAAACTTCTTTCAGCTAATGCCACAGTAACAGGCATAGTAAAGAAAATCCGGTATGCAATAGCAATATTTGGATAACAATCTGCTTCCCTCGCAAACTCAAAAATCTCCATAGCACACATTGTTCTATCGGGCAAAGTTTACTGCATAACAATTAACTCAGAAATTAGATCATATAAATCAACATCAGATGAACCACCCGAAGAGAAAGCACTTGCAAATTTTGTACAACTATCTTTAAGTTCAGAACGGTCCAATGACTTCAAGGCCGTTGAACTCATTAAAAATCCAAATATTTTTTTGAATGACTCAAGTTCGTCAAATCTAATTTTCAGTGAAGTGGCCGCCTTATCAATCATAATCAAAAAATAATTGACTTTAAAATCCTTCTCAGCTTCCAATATCGCTTCATCACTGTCATCTTCACCAAATTGTTTCTTCCTAGAAACACGACGCTTTACTGGAAATGATGGCTCTACACCCATTTCAGCTGCGATTTCTTTGGCAATGATCACACTAGAATCAAACCCTTCCTCTCTATAAGTGTCAAAATAAGTCCTCATACCATCTATTTGCTTTATGGCAGTCTCAATGCACATGGATGGTGATTGCAGCTTCTTGCTTACTGAATCTACAACAAATAGAATGTCATGCCAAGTGACCATGCCAAGTATGAACTCATAGCTGCCAAGCACATCAAACATTTTTTTTGCATCACTCCTATCCTTGGGTTCGGTGCCACTATCTTCATTTAACTCAAGTAAAGCTGATCTTATGTTAGGAGCTTGAAATCTAATTGCTTTAACAATGAGTATTGCTCAAAGATTTCTCAGTCAAATCTGTCACATGGCTAACAAAAACTTTCCATCTTTTTGTAGAACCACTAAATAATACATATATTCGTTGCACAATTCCAAAAAAAGAAACAGCTCTACCACAAGATTTAGCCATATCACAAAGGGTAAGATTAAGACAGTGGCAAGCACATGGCATATACAATGCTCTTGGATTTACCTCAAGCAACCGACTTTGCACCCCCTTGTATTTTCCTTTCATGTTGGATCCATTGTCGTAACCTTGGCCCCTAATATCATCAATATTAAGATCGAAGGACTTCATAGAATCAACCAATACCTTGAAAATTCCCAAATCAGATGTGTCCTCCACTACCAAAAAAGCAAGGAAGTACTCCACAATTTATATTTTCCATCAGACATATGAACACATCGAACCAACAAACTCATTTGTTCTTGATGACTCACATCCGGGGTACAATCTAGGATAACAGAGAAATATTTGGCCACTTTGACAATCTTGAGAATAGAATTTGTAATGTCACCAGCCATAAGAGAAATCAACTCGTTTTGACTTTTATGGCTAAGATAATGATGATGGATCTCTTTGTTTTGAATACGCCTAAGATTGTCTTGCATTACCAAATCAAACTCTGCGACCATCTCTACACAAGCTAAATTTTTTCCATTAGAATCATCATAAAGTTGCTCACTGGATCCTCTAAAAGCCAAATTGCTCTTACCAAGAAATTTCACAATGGCAACAATTCTTAACAAAACTTGCCTTATGCGTTCCTTCTCCTTTGTGATTTGTTGCTGTAACACTTTGTCAATTGTTTCATGCTTGCTTAGTCTAACTCTCAATTCATTCCAAGAGTTCATGTTGGTAATATGGTCGACACTAGCTTCATGCTCTTTCAGTCTGCCATTAATATGCCTCCAATCACAAAGCCCATCATTCCCCATTGCACTCTTGCATTTATCAGAATTGAAAAGCTAACCATTTTCTATCACGCACCTCTCCATTGCTGTAACACCCAAAAATTCAACCATGATTTTATTAAGTAAAATATGGCCAGAATTTAAATTTTGAATTATATTAGGTCTTTTATTATTTTCAGAGTCCTTTATGTTTTCTGTTTTTAAAAATTCTTCCCTCCATATAGAAATTTTTGGTGATAATATTGTAGCTTTGGTAGTTTTATTAAATCATTTCATTTGTATTTTAATAAAAATAAGCATTATTTTCATAATAAAAATTGCCCAAAACAATTATTTAAAAAGGCATTTTCAATTCTTTAAATGCCTCTGTTGCACTACAACTACTTTAAATAATTCTTTCAAAATTCCACAAAAATTATGAGGGGTCATGTGATACCCACAGATCACTTTTATGCAAAAACCCAACCTGGTGTTTTGAAAATTTTGAGTGAACCAACCTCTTTTCTATTCTGTCCCATTCTTTAGTTACAACTACAACCCCAATTTTCCTTGCTCCAAAAATTCTGAAATTTTTCCAACTTATAGTCCTTCCAACCAAACCCTTAATTCCAAAATTTTAGCCCCATTGGAATCCTTTTAGTTCACCAAATATTCCTCTGTAGTTTCTGTCCAGAGACTAAACTCTTCAAAACTTGCACTAGCAAGTATTTGTTTTTGCCAAACCAACTCCACAACCATTTCTACCATCCAAAGAGACATCCCCCTGCCAAGTTTCATAACCAACAAATTTTCCTAGGATACCTTAGCATTTTGTCAAGCACTTGGTGTGCATGGCAGAATTCTGCAACTTTCCAAAACCTGCATTGCACACTTGCTCATCTGACCAAACTAACATGTCCATCTCCCTCAACAGACCATGCAAGGCCACCCTACCAAAACTCAGCTCACTAGGGACAGCCTAGCTCACCCTGGCATTTCACCGAACACGCTGCGTGCATGCCCAGAGCACGAGCAGAGTGGCCGTTGTGCAGTCTCTGGCATCGAGCTGCTGCTGTGCTGCTACTGCCTCCTTCGCTCGTCTTGATCCTCTGATGAATCAGCCCGTCCACCCAGGAGCCCGCCGACACCTTCTGTTGTCTCCTAGCACCGCCCTGCACCGTCCAGCGCCGCCGCCCATGGCTGCCGTCTCGGCTACGCCACCGCCCAGGACGCGTGGCTCATCCCGAAGCCAACCAGCTCGCCCTGCCATTACTGCGGGACGCCGCCGTCCTCACCAACCCCGCCATCCCTCACCGTCTTCGCCACCGACTGCGGGAGGCCATCAATGGCCGCCGCCAAAAGTTTGCCGTGGCCGGCGACGCCCGAGCAACTAGAGCCAGCCAGCTCCTTCCCCCGGGCGATTAGGACAATCAACGCTTCCACCTAAGCATGCCGACCACGCCCCGGCCTCACCTACCCCGACAACCAACCAAGGCAAGCCATCAATAGCCGCTGCCTTCTTCGGTTGGATAAGCCCGAGAGGAACCGACCTCCTCCATGGCTATATAAAGCCTCCCAAGCTCCTCTAGTCACGGCACCACCCCCTTCTACCCCTGCGAGCTCTCCCCAAGCGGTCAAACGACTAGAGAAGGTCACCTTCCCCCTCTCCGGCAGCCACTGCCGCCACCATTTCTTTGATGATTCCCACGCCACCATAGCCTTCTGTCCTTTGATTTACCCTCCAGTAGCTTCCTCTCGACCCCACGGACCTGTCCCTCTCTTCAATTTGGCGCGAGAACAGCCGTAGGCGAATGCCCCAATTTGGCTCCGCCGCCGTGCTGCGGGAGACCTCCCCGCCGGTGAGGTATGGCTTCCCGCCGGCCGTGTTCTACCTCCACGGGACCGCCCGGACCACCTGAACATGTCAGTGGGCTCAGATCGCCAAGAGTCGCCGTCGTTCGCCGGCGACGATCGCCGGAACTCTCGCCCTATTCTGTCGCGGGAGGAGGACGACGACGGCCGGTCAAACCCGACAGGCGGGCCCTCTCAGTTAGTGACTTAGCACCCGCCAGCTCGGCTTAAGTGGACACGGGCATCCGCGGGACCGTTTCCGCGCGGGAAAGGCATACTCGGTGATTACGCCATCAACGTCGTCGGTTTCCCCGCAGCTGATCGGCTGGGCTCGGCCCAGTAACACCAGAACTATACAGCGCTCAGGGCGCATCTCTGTTTCTTTACCTTTTTCCTTTTTCAGCAAATTTTCAGATAATTCTACTGTGGCCATTTCTAACCCAAATTTAATGATTCAAATTTCGCTGGATTCCTAAAATCATGCTCTTTTATTCCAGCCTAGGTGAACATTTTTCCTAAACTCTGTTTCCACTGGACATTTTAAATAGTCCATTTCTTTAATTATTCCAGCTTAGAAATTCTCTAAGTAATTCATATGAACTCCAAATAAATTGATTCCTTTGCCATGACTAGCTTGCAGGAGCAGGCCTAAGAGAAATACTATTACCGGCAGAATGGTGATCACGTTGGAGCATGATCATGCCTTGGTTGTTATGCATGTTGGAGCATGCAAGGGTTGTGGCCTTGTTTGGTATTGCTATTGAAAGAATACTTTGTTGAGCTAACCACTGCAGGAAAACCTGAACCTCCTGAGTCGACCGTAGATCGAGTCTTGTTCCGGTAACCCCCATACTTGTCCGTGCTACCACATGTCCCTGCCACAGGTAGGGTATGGTTCAGTAAGTTGTTAACCCCTTTCCGTGCACACATCACCTAGAGGGCTACGATGAGGGTTTCCATGTTGGTGGACTAAATCCTGTCATCGGATCAGGGGGCATGGGTGTTTCCAGTTGTGACTGAGAGGGGGGCACCCCTTGTAATCCACACGTATTAATAGTGATCCCATGCAGGACGTTGGTCTCTCCGTCTTAGAGTTTTTCTTGAATGATGCTTTGGGTGATTCCTGGCATCCGGAAAGTTAATCTGGTGTGTGCTGGTCAGGTGTGTTTTCAACCCAAAGACCGTAATGGGAATTAGTCAGTGTCACGGTACTGACTAAAGAAATCCTTTACTTGTGGGTAAAGAGTACACCCTCTGCAGAGATTTAAACCTATTCGAATAGCCGTGTCCGCGGTTAAGGGCTATAGTCTGGGTTGGTCAAGTGTCGGTCTTAGTGTCGGTCTTCGGAGGAAAATAATTAAATTGAGCCTGAATTATTTTGCAGGATAATTGTTGTCACCCTGATGCTATCGTGTATATTTTATGCTTGTTAATATGGTTATGCATATTATTGAGGACTAACCCGTTTCTCTTATTTTGTATTTCCTGAGTGTCTCAGGGGCTGGCTAGACTACCCCGGGCACTCAATTTTATTTTCAAGACCACTCATGGCGTCTCTCGAGTTAACATGCGGTTTATCCCGCCACTACTCTTGTGGACACCCAATTGGCATTTCTCTTCAAGTCCGACTGTGGCGTCACTTGACACCCGACTGGCATTTCTCTTCAAGACCTCTTCGTGACGTCCCTCGAGTTTACAGGTGGTCCCGCCACTACTCTTGTGGACACCCGATTGGCATTTCTTTTATTTTGCTGAATGTCACTTGGGCTGGCTAGACTACCCGTGGCATTCATTTGCTTTAACTTTGATCATGACTAACATGCTATATTTACTTCCGTATCATTTTGCTATTGTCATGTCATGATTTAGATTTGTGTCATCATGAGCATTTTAGCATGATCCAGCTTGAGCATACGCATATAGTTTGGTTCAACATGATCATATATTTTGTCTGCTGCATTCGGTATATCTCTTGTTCATGATGTTTGCGAGTACATTCAAACGTACTCACAGGCTTGCCCCTGGCTATTTACTTGGCCAGGTCAGGAGTTCTACGAGGAGTACCACAACAATGACCGTGCGGAGCCTAGGATAGCAGCCACGTGGATAGGAGATTATCCGGGTCAGCTGTTCCTGTGGGAATGGAGCCCCATCGACGCTGGAGTACCATGAGTCATTTCCGTCATCCACCACCGGAATCCCTGTTGTATCATTAGACCTTTATGGTCTTGTATCCAATTCTTGTAATAGCTTGGTAATCTGTAACAAGGACGTGTCCACCAGTAACAGTAATCCTGGGCTGGTGATGACACGAGGGGTTAATTTTTGGGATATTTTGTGTTCCCGAAATCCGGCCCCAACAATTGCTGATCTTTCTTGAGTAATGGCTATACGAAAAATGTCTTGAATTTTCATCCAAAGGATATTTAGTGTTTTCTTCTTCCCTTTTAGGCCCCTTTTCCACTAATATGTCCCTCGCTTTGTTACCAAGATTACCCCAATTGCTTGGATCATAAATATCCACACTAATTGGTTCCTCATCAACACTAGTAGATTCTGCCGTAGATGAATTAAATATGGGCTCATGATCACTCACATTGCTATCATCCATGTTGGCGTCAGCATTGCCTTCTGTAGGAGTATGACCATCATCTTCTGGATTGCCATTAGTTCGGTCACCCGCAAGAACTATCGCCAACTCGTCTGGATTTCTTGGCATGCTCGTATCACTCTTATAATATTTAAAAAGAGATCTGCTCAATGCTTCTTTCTCCTCATCTGCCTCCTTCTTCTTCTTTCTTTTATGACTTCTGGATGGATATTTTCTACCCGTACTTGACATGACCCTGCTAAAATTGAAAGGAACAATTCACTTTTAAAATTAGCGCAAAGCTAATTAAAATATTAGATTAAGTATAGAAGATCATCTAATATAATGAGAATCTGCTAGGGCATGGTATAGTACCTTCTCTCTATAATCTAATCTTGCAACGCGGGTGCAATGTTTCGAGCGCCCTAAAAACAATTCCCTGTTAATCTGTTCGATCGATCGAGAAATTGGGAATCAGGATTAGAAAGAAAAGAAGAAGGATGAAGATCATGTGAGGGAAGAGGGCGCGCCCAGACATACCTGCTGCAGTCGCAACCAAGGTTGAAGACGAAGAGATCCTGCTGCTGAGGTCATCGCGTCGTTCGTTCATGAGTAGAGGAGGCAGAGTCGAACAGATTAGACAACTAGAACAACGAAACAGAAAAAAGAGCAGGGAATGACCGATCCTATTCCTAAGTTACAGGAAATCAATCCAACGATTCCTTTTCTTCTCCTATCTCTCCTGACCACGTACGTGCAAACATGGGCCAGGCCCAACGTATTGCTTTTACTTTCGTAGGCTAGCACACGAAGCTGAGCGAGGCGGTGAGAGATTTTTTCCCGTCGAAGTCTCGAAGAATTGTATGTACCTAACGTATGTATACCTGGGAGGGGGCCCCTAGCTTTTGGGGGCTCGGGGCGGCCGCCCCGTTAGCCCCCCCAGGACCGACCCTGATTGTATCTCGCTCGTCGTCAGGTCGCTCTTCGACACACGCCTAGGTCACCCTACCATGCATTAATTGTAAGCAAGCCTTTCATCTATCTTTTTTAAGAATACATTCATGTTTCTCTCCGCCCCTCTCTAGATCGGTCGATCTCTGGACCCACCCTTGTCCTCTTTCAATCGATCTAGCTAGATGGTACATGACCGACGCGCACACACAGAAACCCCCCCTCCCTTCTCTCCACCCCACACGGTCATTTCTATCATAGAAACACACCAAACCTTTATCTCCTTGCATGACACGCACTCGATCTCTCAACATCTATCAAGCTTGTCAAGATTTGTCGGGGCATGAACCGAATGGGATGTCAAAACTAAGATGGGAAGCGACACATAGTGGAGGCAACGCAAAACTTTAAATGAATCATTTGTCTGTATGCATGTCGGACAAATTACAGCATTGGAAATACAAGCATGGTGTAGGCCCACATGCGAATGACACTCGGCGGAATGTTCAAAGGAGGCATGCGGGAGGATGGACTCGACCGGAGGGCGGCATGATCAATGGAGAAGAGGGTTGGAGAGGAATGAGAAATATGCAACGCCACATGATTATACTTGGACAGCTCAAATAAACATCTCATTTTCCCTTCTGAATTGGTCACGGAGTAAGATACGCAGGGACTAGTATAGTTACTACCGCCGGAACATGGTAAGTTGGACCCCTAAATTCGGGCACGGACCGGGCACACCTAAATTATTCCTTCAAACAGTCGGATACCTAAATTAGCACACCATCCGACTACTTAATCAAGTGTTATGCTTCACGAGTTGAAAAGGAAAAATGTGGTACTGTACCCAAAACAACCACACTTGGGGCTAGGGTAACAACTTGGTACTGTACCACATTTGAACCAGGGCAAAAAAAAACACCTGTTCTGCGCGTAATGAGTAACGCAGAGCACTGACGCTGGAATTTGGCCGAGAAAACAGGGAAACCAACATGTGGGGCACACCTGTCGGGATGACATGGCACAGACTAGTCCAATGGAGGAGCTGGGCCACGACCTCCTCGCCACCGGCAACTGTTCATGTGGGTCGTGGGGGCCAGCAACATGGCGCAGCTCCCGCACCGCCTCTGGACACAGCGACTGCGGTGAGCGACACGCTCATCGTCGCTGGACACTCTCGGCTTCAGGGTGCCGTGGGTGGTGCTACCGCTGTGACACGACCAGCAGATCAACACCCGGTTCGTCGAGGATGCACGGGGTACCGAAGTGCATGCGCGCCGCGACGCATCCATGGAGTGTTCTAGCGTGGCCAACTGCATCCCCAGGACCTGAGAACATGTCGGGTCGTTTTTCAATGACATGTGGGATCGCATGTGAGCAAAGGGCATCTCCAACGTTGCTACAGCCGCAGCTGACTACCCTGGCACACAAAAAACCATTGTCCCTAACACCGTCACGCGCGTGCGTTCCCAGCCGGCGCTAGCTGCCCGCATTGCCGTCCGTTCGTATGCCGTCATTAAGCAGGATCACTGCCCGAGGAACCAACTTCGGTGACTTTTTGATGCACCCAGATGCTTGGCCTCACTGGAATGCGCTACTTAAAGCGGCAATGCCCAGCTAAGCTCCACACCATAGCGCATCCTCCTACCTGGCACGACATCCACCATGATCGCGAGCGGGAATGCTCTACGGGAGAGCTTGCCTTCGGCGATGAAGCAAGAGGTCGCCTCCCTCGCTCAACTTGCCTCGCAACGCAATACCGGCGTAGCCGGACGCGGACGCGACCGCACAAGCAGTGGCCACGCTGGTGGCCGATGACGGGAGCACCGCCAGCCACGCGTCCTACTTGCCGCCATCCAACATTCGGTGGCGCATGAGGCAAGTGAAGCGACGGACCGTCCACGTCCATCATCATCGACCTCACGTCCACCGGCACCGCCGAGGTCGGGGACTCCTCCGAGGATGAGTAGGGCATGGGTGGCAGCAGAGCATGGTGTGCCAACTGGCCGGTTCATCTCCCGTGTTCTACTCTTACTCGTCGGAGACCGCACCTTCACTTCACGGGTCTTGAACCCCACCACCATTCATGGAGACGGCAGATGGAGGACGTCGTTGCCGATGCGGAAGTACAAAGGAAAGTAGACGTCGGTCGCCGCCGTAGAATAGGTTTAGAGTCGGGTTTCTTTTCTTTTTCTGTCCTATAAAAGTTCAAAATGTAATGAAAATCTGTCGTGTTTGCATGAATCTCGTCCGGTGTATATGAACTTTCACAATAATAGTAAGATATATTGTATGAAAATATATTGAATGATGATTCATTTTTTGTGTATAAACTTGGTCTATGTTTAGAAGGTTTGACCCGAGACAAAGCTAACATGCGAAGTAAATAAACACATAGTTCTACATACACAATTTATCTTAGGCACTCCAATAGTACGTCCACTACACATTGACGCATTTCACATCTTTCTCTCACTCTGTCTGTCAAACCAACTAAGCCTTGTCCTAAAAAATAAAGTCCTAAAAAAACCAACTAAGCCAACCTCCCAGCATATCGCGCGGGAAAAGTCCCGGCCGCGCCGTTTTAGTCGGGATTACCGGATTACTAGTAGTATCGATGGATCGCGCGAAGCACCAAGTTTAAAAGGAAAAAGGCGATACAATCACAGCACGCCTGTCGCGGTCACATTGCACCCCTCACACGGTCGGTCCTGCACACAGCTCACGCAAACAGAACACGCTTTGGCTTGCCTCTTCACTGACATGGGGGACCGCATTTGGAGAAACCGACTATGCGCCAAACTCCCCCGCCCACCGCGCGAAAATTCCCCCCAAATCTCAAATTCAACTGCCCTTCGGCCAACTAGCCAATAATATTCCCCAAACCCCCTGCCCCCCGGCCCCCTCGACTCTATTCGCTCCGCCAAAGCCGCCCTCCCCGGCGCGCCGATATGTCGGCGCCGCGGTTCGTCGAGGGGACGCATGGCGATCCTCTTGCTCCCACAGTACGCTCTCGTAGACTGCTGTCCTCTAGCCGCGCCGCCACTGCTGGCGACGTTCTTGTGGAGACGCACGGCAGTTAGCTTCTCCCACGATATGCGCATTCTGGACTGAGGTCCCGTGCATGTCGGAGTAGCACTGAATGTTAGCTGATAGACGCTGTTAATCTCACTGTTTGCCGAAATAGTTTACAATCAATATGCTCTGCTTAAGAAGCTTCCTTGCCCTGTTCTACACTCAATCTACTTTGCTGAGATGGCATGCCACACCCAATTAGTTGCTAAAATATCCTACCATATATTTATTGTCAAGTAGATTGCCATGGTCTAGTAGCCAATCTGTTAGGTGAAATAGCTCGATACCATTTTATACTCGATCTTTGTTGCTGAGATGGCCTTCGATGGCTGTGTGCTCGACCTCATTGACTGCTGAAATAGCTTGCCATAATTTAGCACTCAAATCTGTTTGCTGAATTAGCTTTACATATATTTCGTTACTTAGATCTAGTTGTCCTTATATCTTGTCATAGCTTTAGACATCGACCTAGGTATTTTTTTTGGACTTTATAAAAAAACATATATGTTTTTCCTGTAATATCTAGTAGAAGAACTAATTTGTATGTTTAACAGATGGACAGGACTTGGATAACTTTTGCTCGAAGATTCTCCACTACATATGTCGAGGGGGTTGAAAACTTCATGAACTTTATCAGAGCTGAGTACGGTGGTCCGAAATCAGATGTGCTCTGCCCTTGTAGCAGTTGTATGAATTCAGTTACAAGACCCCAGTCATCTGTGCAAAATCATCTACACTTATATGGGATGTCTGTCACATATACTAGGTGGGTTCATCATGGTGAAGCTGTGAACGTCAATGCACTACAAAAAAATACACTTCCGTGATGATACGTCTTTGTCACAGTAGGTCACGTTTTCTGTCATGCATGTACATCCATGACGATTTTATGATAGAATCAAGATAGTCATACCTGTGCTATCGTAGAAGTGTTCCATGACAATACCAAAATTATCATCACAGAAGTGTTCACTTCCATGACGATAAATGACGCGTCATGGTAGTGCTTCCGTCAAGGGTAACCGACACATGGCATCCACTGTAACAGGTCGCCGTTAAGTTATCAGGTCCGGTTTTGGATCCGATAACCCGTTAGCAGCACCGACCAATGGCGATTTTCCACGTGTAAAATTCTCATTGGCTACAACAACCATGTGTCAGCACCGCCGAAGGACAGATGTCAACCGCCCAATGGAGAGGAGGTGCCTACAATACGTCGACACATGGCAAGGCCTAACAGCGGCCCATTTAGGTTAAAAAGGCTGGCCCAGTCAAAATTAGCGGGCTGGCCCATTAACGGCCTGCTTGTAGACGGCCCATTCGCAATTAAGGCCCATACGACTAGTGTCAAATCGGCCCGTCAACGGCCCATTCTAGACTTGTCATCATTGCGGCCCATGGTCACTTCTGGCCCGTTAAAAGTCCGATAAGTATTTGGGCCGAATTACGACCTGGTGTGTTTCCGGCCTGTTAAAGGTCCTGCTTCATTTGGGCCCATTTATCGGCCATTGAAACTTTCGGCCCATAAACTACTGTGAAGGAATTGGGTCATATTTGGCCATGTCAGCCATTCGGCCTGTTAGAGGCCCACTGTAGATTTGGGCCACTTCCAGTCTGTTGTGTTTTTCGTCCTGTTAACGTCGGACGAAATCCATGGGCCACATGTGAAACAATGTCACATCAGGCCTATTAACATCCCATTTAAAACTGATACTAATCAAGCCCAACCGCACTTCCGGCCTGGTAAAGGCCCGTGTAGTAGGTCGGCGCATTTTCGGCCCATCTGAATTTCGGCCTGTGAACGATCCGCATTGTAAACGGGCCACCACGAGCTGAGATACATTTCGGCCTGCTAATGCCCATTGGGTTATTTGGCACAATCAGGGCCGAATCTCACTTTCGGCCTATTAAAGGCCCATGTTATTTATGGGCTCGAGATATTTACACATTTTAGAGGCCTGTTGTTACTGAGGGCCCAAATTATGTTTAGGCCTGTTAAAGGCCCACTGTGGGCACAGGCCTACCAAAAATTAGAAAGCTTATGCTGATTTAGGCATAGATATATTTAGTGGGCTACATGCAAATTACGACCCATAATCATTCTTAGCCAAATTGGAATTGTGGGCCCGACGAATGTTGGCACGTTGGGCTCCTACGAAGCTTTCGGCCTAATACATTACTAAGATAAACCTACACTATACAAAAATAGCATCGTAATCTCTACAAGCTTTGGCAGCACGATAAATGCTGTATCACAACAAAATAAATTGCAGCCATACAACAAAAGGCGTGGTGGCATAAAGTTTACAGTCCTTGCAGATAAAAGCACCATCAGATGTATAGAAGCACAGATCATTTGACCTTAGTGCTAATGTTTTAGGCTGTAGAATCTGATGGAGCAGCATGATCTTCCCCTTTTTTCCGCCATTGCTCTTGAACAACGAAGCAAATGTCTGATAGTCTGGTTTCAAAACTATTCATATCTTGACGACATTTCTCAACCACTATTCTTGTTTCCGAAACGACCACCATTAGGGATTGGACTTGTGTCTGGAGCACAGATATATCACTCTGTCTAGCCGGAAGATTTTGTTCAGTAGGCGATTTGGACGAAGTTACCTTGACTACCAACCCAGAATTATGCAAGAAGGTGCTTTTTGCACTGTTAGTGGAGAGATACTGACGCACTACAGCAAGAGGTGCCATTGTGCCTCTGGTAGCCTCGTCACCTTCAGGTGGTTGTGGCTGTTTAATCATTTGTTCCATAGCTTGCTGAAAGTTTGAACTTGTAGATTAGTGTACAAGATAAGTTACTGATGAGACTAAAACAAACAAAGTAGGTTTCACATTTATACATAACTTATTTTGGTGAACTACTGTAATACATTAGCATGTATTGTAGTGCCAACTGCATAATAAAATCACTTTCGATACATATGTCCATGTAGCATGCCTACAGTATTGTCTATTTCCTCACATTCGTTGACATCTAAGGATAAAGAGACATGGTTTAAAGTAGGATGATCATAGTATGACATCATTCATATCATGGGCAAACAGATATCAAACAAACAGGCTATTGTATCATTGTGTGGGCACGTGAACATCACAACTAGATTACAGATCAAGACCAAAAGAATATCCTTTCTCTCTTTTAAACCGTGTAAGGTGAAATGATACGTTAATACAACTGTGTATAAAAGTGAACAGAGTAACTGACATTGGCTGCAAACCAAGAGGTTAAATGAACACGTCACAGTAAAAAGCAATTCAAAGGCAGGATGAGTAAGGACTTACAACAACAGCTTGAACTGGTGTGCTCATGCCCTTCATCTTGCTGGTGTGGCAATCCTTGAAGATTTGCACTGCATTCAGTTCAGGTTCTTTTTGGTCCGCACGGGCTTTCCTCTGTATTTGGAACAAGTCAATATAGATACGATAATATGGCACAGAAAAAAGAAGGAATAGCAGCTATTTACAAGGGTCCCGCAGTATGCAATATAGCTACGAGATCATGTTGTCTGTTGGAATTTCACTTTAGAACGATTGGTCTTGTTCTTCAAACAGTTAGCCTAGAAGAAGATACACTTGTAAGGCACATATGTAAATATGAGTTCAATATGTGATCTGATCAAATACATATACCCTACCTGATACTTTGGATCAGACCAGTGTTTAACAAGGGCTGTCCCATCTTCATCTGTAATATATTCCACTAGAGATGTTTGGGCGATTTCATTGTTAGCCTTGCCTTCAAAGTGACTTTTTCTAAGGTGATACCGATACTATCGCAGAGCAGACTTAAAAACATCAGTGCATGCTTGTTTAGTTGCATCATCTTTTGGATCCAACTTGAACCTCATCTGTTGAAAAATGAATGTGAGTCTTATTAGGATGAAGCTAGAAAGTATGGGACATAGCAAGACAATATTACAAATTGCGATGAACAACATTACTTACGGATAAATGGTCAAGGAAGGTGTTAAACTGGGTATCGTCTTTCTCATTCCTATACTGGATCCACATTGGGAGGATACGTGCATGACACCTAACGGCAATAGCTGCCTCTGATACTAACTTGGCTGACTCTGTAGCATCACGTGGCCTTTTTAAACCTGCCTCAAAATGGATCTCCATTCTTCCTCCTTTAGATTTTGTTAATCTGTCAAGCATTATCCCTGATGTCTATTTCCGCTTGCGCCATGGTGCTAGTTCAACAACGAATATGGAAAGTGTTAGTGCACATCAAACAGTGAGAGTACATATAAAGGAGCATGCAACTGCAACTTGACTCGGTGAGGTACCGTCTTGGTGTTGATGCTCATGAGGTTCATCTGATCATGCCAAGTCCTGTTGTGTCAGCAGTGCTTCAGAAGTAGTGTTAGGTGTGAAGGCAGCTTGGGAACAGGTCAGTTGCGGAGCAAACGAACGAGTAACTTGTTGAGATGCCGGTACAGTTGAAGGGGATGCTGCAGCTGGTGGAGCAGGTGATACTGCGTTTGTAGATTTAGCCGGTGGACTTGGACCTTCTAATGCACTATAAGTACCAGCAGAATCTCGAGGGACGATCCTTTTCCATTGCACTCGACGAGTAACACCATTCCCTACTGTATTCTTTTCCTTGCTCTTTTTTGACTTTGCCATGTCAAAGGCGTACCCACAACACAAAAGAATAAAATCGCTCTTCAGAACTCATTGATGCATGATACAGACAAGCAATACTTTGATGTAAGACAACCATATGAGGAGGATGGAATATGTAAGAAAAACAGGACGGTGTGACATATTCACAGCTACGATGTGTAATCTAAGCAGAAGGATTTTCAAGAAAATAGAACTAATGCAAGCTAGACACCATATGAAAGATGCAACCAATATTAATCTGCCAAGTTAAAAGTGTCTTGTCATAAGTGGCATTTCAAAAAATTAGAAGCAGTACAACCTAGAAATCAATGCAAGATGCAACCACTATCATACTGCCAAGTTAAAAGCGTCCAATCATGAGTGATTGATGCGGGATACACAACAGCAGTACTTTGATGTAAGAACATGGTATGATAGATAGATGCAGTGTATTCTAGACACAGAAAGGCATGTCATATGCACATGTATAACGTATAAACTCAGCAGGTGCAATTTAATCAAAATAGAAGAAATACAAGCTAGATAACATATGCAACATGAAACCAATTAGCACACTGTCAACTTAGAGCAAGCACCTGCGATGGTGTTGTACGGGAGATGAACTCATCATGTAGACTTGGGACTTCAACTGCATTAGCAGTAGCAGTGGCAAATCTAGAGAGTCTCCGTTTGCATCGGTCCGGAGGACCACCAACATCCCCTAACTTACTGTTTTCCTTCCTCTTTTTTGATATTGCCTTCTGAAGTCAAAACCACAAGAAGATGAATAAAATTAGCTCTGCATAACTGGTTGATGCATGATACAGACGAACACTACTTTGATGCAAGGCAAGCACATGATAGGAGGATGGAACATATACAAAAAAAAATGACAGCATTGCATATACAAACGTATGATGGGAGGATGGAATATGTATGAAAAACAGTAAGCAGAAGGCATTTCAACAAAATTAGAAGAAATGAAAGCTAGGCACCATATGAACATGCAACCAATATCACTCTACCAGGTAAAAAGTGTCGCATCATAAGTGCCATTTCAACAAATTAGAAGCAGTACAAGCTAGAAGACAATGCAAGATGCAACCTAAATCACACTCCCAATTTAAATGTGTCTTATGGGTAAGTGATTGTTCCAGGTATAAGTTGTAAGCTACGCAGATGCAATTCAACAAAATTAGAAGCAATACAAACTAGACATCATACGGAACATGCAAGCACATATAGCAGTGCCAAGTTAGAGCAAGCACCTGTGATGGTGGAGTAGGGGAGATGTGCTCATCATCTACATAGCTACGTTGACTGTCTAGCCTTGTGGTGTCTTGCGAATCTTGTTGGGAGGATGGCGGAGTAGAATCTGTAGAGACCATCTGTTTGAGTTGCTCTGAAGGACCACCATCATCCACTGCCTTACTAATTTCCTTCAGCTGTATTGATTTTGCATTGTGAAGTCAAAATGATAAGAAAAAGGAATAACATTCGATCTTTAGAACTCATTCATGCATGATACTAACAAACACTACTCGAATGAAAGGCAAACACGTGATACGAGGATGGAATATGTACGAAAAATAGGACGGCGTGACATATTCAGATCTATTATGTGGTAACTAAGCAGAAGACATTTCAACAAATTAGAAGCACTGCAAGCTAGACGCCATATGAAAGATGCAACCAATATCACTCTGCCAAGTTCAAACTCTCTGGCGTTTCAACAAATTAGAAGCAGTACATGCTAGAAATCATATGCAAGACGCAACGAATATCACAGTGGCAACTTAAAGGTGCCTCATCATAAGTGACTGATGCGGGATACGCAAGAACAGTAGTCTGATGTAAGAACATGGTGTGATCAGATATAGTATGTTCTAGAAACAGGAACACGTGCCATATTCACAGGTATGATGTGTAAAGTGAGTAGATGCAATACAACAAAGTTAGAATCAATACAAGTTAGACATCATACGCAACATGCAACCACATATAATAGTGCCAAGTTAGAGCAAACACCTGTGATGGTGGAGTAGGGGATATGCGCTCATCATCTACACAACTACGTTGACTGTCTAGCCTTGCGTTATCTTGCGAATCTTGTTGGGAGGATGGCATAGTAGAATCTGTAGAGACCCTCCGTTTCAGTTGCTTCGAAGGACCACCATCATCCAATGCCTTACCAATTTCCTTCGGCTTTATTGATTTTGCATTCTGAGGTCAAACCGACAAGAAAAAGGAATAAAATTTGCTCTTCAGAACTCATTCATGCATGATACTGACGAACACTACTTTGATGAACGGCAAAGTCATTATACGAGGATGAAATATGTATGAAAAACTGGACGGCATGACATATTCACCCCTATGATGTGGTAACTAAGTAGAAGGCACTTCAACAAATTAGAAGCACTGCAAGCTAGACACCATATGGAAGGTGCAACCAATATCACTCTGCCAAGTTAAAACTGTCTCCTCATAGGTGGCGTTCATCAAATTAGAAGCACTACATGCTAGAAATCATATTCAAGACGCAAATCAATATCACACTGCCAACTTAAAGGTGACTCATCATAAGTGACTGATGCATGATACACAAGAAGAGTAGTTTCATGTAAGAACATGGTGTGATAGACAGATATAGTATGTACCAAAAAACAGGAAGGTGTGTCATATTCACACATATAATGTGTAAGCTAAGCAGATGCAGTTTACACTAATTAGAAGAAATACAAGCTAGACACCATATGCAAGATGCAACCAGATATCACACTGCCAAGTTAGAGGAAGCAACTGGGATGGTGGAGTAGGGGAGCGGAGACTTGGAACTAGTAATGCACTAGTAGTACAAGGAGAATCCGTACAGATGCTCCGTTTACGTTGCTGCAAAGGACCACCATCATCGCCTTCCTTACTCTTTTCCTTCCTCTTTTTTGATTTTACCCTGTCAAGTCAAACCCACAAGAAAAAGGAATAAAATTTGCTCTTCAAAACTCATTTATGCATGATACTGACGAACACTACTTTCATGTAAGGCAGCCGCATGATAGGAGGATGGAATATGTATGAAAAATAGGACGGCATGACATATTGACATGTATGATGTGTAAAGTGTAAACTAAGCACAAGGTGTTTGAACTCATTGGAAGCAATGCAAGCTAGACACCATGACAGATGAAACCAATATCACTCTGCCAAATTAAAAGGGTGGCCTCATAAATGTATTTGACCAAATTAGAAGCAATACATGGCAACAGGCTAGAAATAATATGCAATATGCAACGAATAAAGGTGTCTCATCGTAAGTGATTGATGCAGGATACAGAAGAGCGGTAGTTTCATGTAAGAACATGGTTAACAGATAGATGTAGTATGTACCAAAAATAGGAAGGCATTCCATATTCACAGGTATAATGTGTAAACTAAGTAGATGCAATTTACCCTAATTAGAAGCATTACAAGCTAGCCACCGTATGCAACATGCAACCACATATCACACTGTGAAGTTAGAGCAAGCACCTGCGATGGTGGTGTAGGGGAAATGCGGTCTTCAAGTACAGAGCTACATTCAATATCTTCATTTAGACTTGCTGTTTCTTGAGAATCATGTGGGGAGGATGAAACTGCACTCTTTATAAGAGTAGCACGTCTCATACTAACTCACGGGCATGACTGTCTCATCATAAGTGATAGATGCAGGATACACAAGAACAGTAGTTTGATGTAAGAACATGGTGTGATAGGCAGATGTAGTATGTACCAAAAACAGGAAGGCGTGTCATATTCACATGTATAATGCATAAGCTAAGGAGATGCAATTTAACAAATTAGGAGCAATGCAAGCTAGGCACCATATGCAACATGCAACCAGATATCACACTGCCATGTTAAGAGCAAGCACCTGGGGTTGTGGAGTAGGGGAGATGAGATTTGGAACTTGCACTGCAGTAGGAGTAGCAGGAGAATCTGCAGAGATCATCTATTTCGGTTGCTCCAGAGGACCACCACCATCCCGTGCGTTCATCCTTTTAGATTTTGCCATGTCAAGTCAAACACAAGAAAAATGAATGAAATTCGCTCTTCCAAATTCGTTGATGCATGATACCGACGAACACAACTTTTATGTAAGGCAACCACATTGTAGGAGGATGGAATATGTACGAAAAACGCTAAGCAGAAGGCATTTCAACAAATTGGAAGCAATGCAAGCTAGACAACATATGAAAGATCCAACCAAAATCACTCTACCAAGTTAGAAGTGTCTCATTATAAGTGGCTTTCAACAAATTAGAGGCAGTACATGCTTGAAATGATATGCAAGATGCAACCAATATTACACTATCAATTTGAAGTGTCTCGTCAGAATTGATTGATGAGGGATACACAAGAAAAGTAGTTTGATGTAAGAATATGGTTAATAGAAAGACGTAGTATGTACCAAAAACAAGAAGGCATGTCATATTCACAGGTATAATGTGTTAACTAAGTAGATGCAATTTACCCTAATTAGAAGCATTACAAGGTAGACACCATATGCAACATGCAACCACATATCACATTGCCAAGTAAGAGCAAGCACCTGCGATGGTGGTGTAGGGGAATTGTGGTCATCAACTACAGAGCTACGTTGACTATCTTCATTTAGCCTTGCTGTTTCTTGAGAATCATGTTGGGAGGATGACACTGCACTCTTTAAAAGAGTAGCGCATCTCACAGTAACCCACCAGGGTGACTGTCTCATCGTAAGTGATTGATGAGGGATACACAAGAGCATTAGTTTGATGTAAGAACATGGTTAATAGACATATGTAGTATGTATCAAGAACAGGAAGGCATGTCATTATCAAAGGTATAATGTGTAAAGTAAGCAGATGCAATTTAACCAAATTGGAAGCAATACAAGCTAGACACCATATGCAACATGCAACCACATTTGACAACCTGAAGTTAAAGCAAACACCTGGGATGATTGTGTGTGGCAATTGAGATCATCAACTGCAGAGCTACGTTTACTGTCTCCATCTGCTGACACTACACCCTTCAGAGCGCTGAAACGCTTAGTGCTTATCCTCAAATTACACAGGAGCGACTTCTGTCTTTTCTTTTGTGTATTCATCAACAGTGCGCCAGAGTCTGAAATACCCATGCATAAAAAAAATAGTGTGAGTATGGGTGAAGTGTGTGCACAAGTAGTACAGTGTAAAAGTAGCAGATAGCAGGTGGGTGAGAAGTAAGTGGCGGAAGACATATGATAGCTCTACAACATGCATGGCACACGAAATTAGATTCTACTCCCTCTGTTCCTAAATATTTGTCCTTTTAGAGATTTTAAATGGACTACCACATATGGATGTATATAGGCATCTATTTTAGAGTGTAGATTCACTCATTTTGCTCCGTATGTAGTCACTTATTGAAATTTCTAGAAAGACAAATACTTAGGAACAGAGGGAGTAGGATTTTGAAATATGAGCACAGGGATGGCTGGGAAATGCAGATACTCCGCCAGCACACCACAAGGTGTGGTCCTATGAAAATAACAGTCGACTGAAAACAAATAGGTCAGTCCATTTTTTCTACACTGTCCGATATACAAAGAACGGCCAGATCGCCTTCATCTACCTCCAACTAGTCAGTGTTGACGATCTTCCTCGAAATGCCAGCGACCACTGGCCTAGTCCCCTGCCTCCGCCCTCCCCTCGACCTCACCGCACCGCCGTGCTTGGCACCGCCCCGACCATCCCTTCAAGCCCCGCCGACCTCCAGATCGGGCGCAAGCAGCTCCTGCGCCCCACAACCCTATGATTGACACCGATGCGCTGCTTCCCCGACAAACATGCGGACTTGGTGCTCCGCACGCCTAAGCGGGTGCTGCTTCTTTTAATTGTGAATCAACTGACCCTGAATTCAAATCCAGGCGAGCGACTGACCTCTAGCTAAGGTGAAATAGTAAATGGATGGAAACCTTATGCATTTAGTATCACGAAGAAGGTGCAGTAAGAAGCGCTCAACAAGTTTCTTTCATGGGATGAATACGGTGTGAGCAGAGACATAAGATTTGCACGAATAAGGGCAGAGGAGTACCTCTTTCTGCTGGCAGTGCTGTGTCCTCCTTCTGTTTTTCCAACGATCTTCTTGTGGTTCACTGGAAACAAGAAGTTGTGGAGGACGGTGGAGCCTTGGACGAACCCATGGCCAAGTTGTTGAGTGTGGTGCGGTGGCCGTCTGTCGGTGGTGAGGAACCAGATCCGAGGGGGCGAACTACAGTGTAGCGGGAATAGCTCCGGTGCGGTGGACGATTGCGACAGTGGAGCGGCAGCGGTGAGGCGCAGGACGGTGTGGTCGAAGTGGTTCTGGTACGGCGCACGTCTGCGTCGGCATCGTGGAGGCAGCTCTGCCTTGGCTTTAGCTGCGAAGTCCTTGAGGGCGTTACGGTTGCGGTTGCGTTGGACGACGACGTCGGGGTACTGGCTCCGGCGTGATGGAGGAGGGCGGCGGTGGATTGGGTGCGATGGGGTGGAGGACGGAGGAGGCTGGGGTTTCACGGCTGGTGGAGAGGACATTTTGGCGCCCACGAAATATGAATGGGGAAACGGAGGGAGGGGGAACTAAGGGGGAACAATGTTTCGGTTTGGGACGCGCTTGTTTGAAATTTGGGGTAAGTTACAAACTTTGCCCCATCTAAAATTTCGGACATATTGCGGGTCGGGGGTAGGACAGTAATCTCAGGTGTCCCAAATGGTGGGCGGGATAGATTTCGGCCGAGCCCAAGGGTGTTTAGGCACCCACGGCATATGAATGCTTCTCGGAGGCGGTTGAGACTGGCATCTTGGTGAAGTTACAAACCTACCCCGGTTTAGACCTTTGGACATCGGGCCGATAGGCTACATGGGTCAGAGTCAGGACAGTAATTTCCTACCACCAAACATTAGTCTCGCACGGTTTCGGGTGACTAGAGGCTTATTTGGCACTTCGTTCAATATTTGGGAGCAGAAGCATTAACATTTACAGTTCTCTTGAATTGAACTTTCAGGATTTGTCAAACTTCACAAATCTTGACTCTTCAAAATCCTAAAACTACGATTATTTTGGAATGGAGGGGGTTCATTTGAATATACATTGTACACGAGTATATATTAAAAAATATGCAACTTACCTCAATTCATGCATGGTTCCAGATATAATCTCCTTGGTTGCAAAAAAATAGTTAGACATGCGTATGAATAGATAGCATGTTCAAACGCACAACAAGGATTGATGCCCCCTTTTAGATCTGATTTACAAATGCCATTATCTCAGATTCAAATAGATGAATGCACTTCCTATGAATTCAAATCTTCGAAACCCCCTTTATGTTGAATTCAACATGTATTCTATTTTGTAGCTAGCAATTTGGAATGTATCCATGTAAGTGAAAAATGTATAAAGTGCTTGACACTAACAACATGGAGTGCACTAATTAATGTTTATATATGAATTGCAAAAGCAATGCATTGTCTGGATTTCAAACCACCCTCACTCTATGGATCGATAATATGAAATAAACCCATGCACATGCTCGAATTCAATAGAGTATGGGTGTCTGATAGACCGATGTTCGTTCATACGCAAACTATAAAATTCATGATCTCATCCAAAAATAATAATGCCATTTATATTTTAATTTAATGCATAGAACCTCCTTTTACACATAGATGCACTATGCCTCGACCTGTTCTCACACACGTGCTATATATCTCTCTATCTGATGCATAAGTGCACACACTTTATATACATCGGCATTTCTCTCTCACACATGCTCACACTCTCTCCCGGGGTGTCTCACGTGCACACTCTCTATATATCTCCCTCTCTCTTTCTTACTACTATGTACCACTCTTTTCACTAATCTCAGTTGGAAAACACTATTTCTCTCACATGCATATATACACATGCACGGTCTCTACTAGCCCTCTATAGGCACATATATGTGCCTACGTGTCTCCCGCACGCACATTATCTTTAGGCCTCTCTCGCACACATTGCCCGCCCCACACCTCTCTCTTAGTAGTTGGCAGATATGATTCCATCAGGTCATTTGGTAGGATATCCTTGACTGTTAGGCTAGATGGTAATACGAGGAAAAGTTTTACCCAAGTCTGGGCCCTTGCAGTTGAGGAAAAAGCCTACTCCTGGTACTGTATATTTGTGATAGGGGTGTGTACAAAGTACACGTGAATACCAAGCATTGTGCGTGTGTGTATACTATCAACGAACTAGCCCCCAGGCTTATATAACATACTCGGGGCCTAGGGTTACAAATCATATATAGTCGGCTTATCATCCATGGGGATAGAGTCCTCCACGACTCTGGTAGCTTCGTGTTGTACGCCGAGTCCTCCACATGGGTCTTTGTATAACGCGTCTCGGTCCAACCTATGTGGCGCAGGATGGAACCGACCCATGAGTCCTCACGTTAACCCACCACAACTAGAAATGATGTGCCCACCACACCCCACATACAATCGACCACTAAGAAAATAAGCATATACAATAGTACAAAGTTATACATGAAAGTTAATTGCATGGTGCATCCAATAATATTTGTTCTGCATTGTGAATGTTTATATTTTCTCCTAAAATATTAGTCACGGGAAAGAGAAACGAAGGGCATATCTCTCTTTGTCTCCACCAGACACCCCCTGTCTCTACACCACTTTCACGTAGGCACACAAACTATCTCTCGGCCCTCTAAAAGTATGCCCCTGACACATTCACGCGTGACGGTCACTGTATTTCAAGCGAAAGCACTATACGGTCACTGGACTTCAAAATATGCTCATTACGGTCACCGTATACATTCTCGTGGTGATCATATGGTATCTAGCTCATGATACGTCTCCATATTTTATTGATGACACTGACGGGCATTGTATTTGATGCGTGCTCCGTATTTTGTTGATGACACTTACGGTCATTGTATTTGAAGCAAAAGCACGATATGGTCACTGGACTTCAGAATAAGCTCATCACTGTCACCATATACATTTTGTGGTGCTAACCAACCTATGGTTGGATGGTTAGGAGGATAGTGGTTTCCACAGCCCACCAGGGTTAAAGTCCTGGTGCTCGCGTTTATCCTGGATTAATTTCAGTATTTTTCGGCGATGCACGTTCAGTGGGAGGAGACGTTCCCCTCGACTACGAGGCACCTATGGTGACTTCGTAAAATCTCAAGATCATATGCTGGCTCACTCTCTCGAAGGTGCTCATAGGGGTAGGCTGTGCGTGTGTGCACTTATAGGGGTGAGTGTTTGCGCGTATATATGAGTGCTTGCGTCTGTACTGTGTTAAAAAAATACATGTCGTGATTATACGGTCACTAGCTCACCCGTACAACTCCGTAATTTGTTGATGACACGATCAATTGACCAGTCAAACGTTCCATGTGGCGCAACTAGTGTTGCACCATCAATGCATGTAACCATGGGGCCCACCTGTCAGCGCATATATGAAATAAAAAAATGGTAGCTTGAGTCTGTACTGTGTTAATAAAATACATTTTATGGTGATCATACGGTCACTGGCTCACCATACAGCTCTGTAATTTGTTGATGACACGATCAATTGACCAATCAAACGGTCCACATTCACCAGCGCACATTACCGTAGGGCCCACCCGTCAGCGTGTAATGAAAGACAGAAATGGTAATAAATTAGTGGTCGGTGGGGATTCGAAGTCGTGAGACCTCTGGTTGGCAGCCCGCGCGCCCTAACCACAGCGGACAAGGTCACCTTGTGATGATATGCTGAGCCGGCCGTTTTAATTGCACGCACGCATGAGCCACTGTGGTGAATACAAACACATCACACATGCGCACAAACACGCCCGCATGCATGCATGCATGCATGCAATACTCACACGTACACATGCACGCATGCAACACTCGCACGAACACACGCACACATGCAGGCGTGCAACACTGACACGTACACATGCACTCACGAACACACGCACACATGCATGCAACACTGAAACATACACATGCACGCATGGAACACTCGCATGCCTGCATGCACACAACACACGACGCAAGACACACGCTCAACCAATACGTGCATGCACCCTTTGTTAAGGACATGGATTGTTACGGGTTTTAATCAATCTTATCTGTGATAAGCAGAACATTGGTGTTTGCAGCGGTCTTTATGAATCACAACGTATCGAATGGGCTATCAACGTATATTTGAAAATTTTAATATTCTCTTAGTACATTATATAGTAAGCTTATCAACCTACATGAATTAGATGATGTCACACTCAATGAACAATCATCGATTTATGAAATGCCCGCTTCTCACCGCCCTGGCCCACCAAAAGCTCCTCTGCCGTGCGCTGCCTGCGTTGGGTCACTGACATGCAGGGCAGGTACCCAACAACCCAACATGTCAGTGGAAGAACGGCGCGGTGTCGTACATCAGAGTTGAGGGTGCCGCTTGCTGCACGCCCGGCTGAACACGCCTCCTTGCCGCATTCAAATGCCTCCATGAAACCCGTGTGGAAGCCGAGAAACCCACTCCGGACACACGTCCATTCATGACCGGGACGGCATTAAACGCAACGTTGGCCGAGCTCCTCCCGTCCGCCATCTATTTAATCTCCTATTTAAACGAGGCCAGACGCCGGCCAAGAATCACACACCTCCGCCGCTCCCCTATCTCCTCCTTCACCAATTTCTCCACTCTTACAATGGCTTACGAAGAGTAGTTATCCGACATCCAAGCCGGCTGGATGGCCCGCCGTGCCCGCCAGATACGAGCTATGCAGGTCGCTGATCCACCTCCCTCCCCTCGCCCGACGGAGCCAGTTGCCGCTCCAAGCCGGCGCGTGGTTCAGCAACTCGCCGCTCCAGGCCAGCTCGATGAGGAGCGGCAAGCTGCTCCATGCCGGCACGGCGGGGAGCACGGGCGTCGTCACTGCCGTCCACGCCGCCGCATCGTACAGCGCGTCCCGTGTCTGTGGCCGAGACTCCCATGCCTACGGCCATGCCATGCAAGCAGAGTTAGAAGCCAGGTGCGTGGAGAGCGACGAGTCAGTGGCCAGCGCTTCTGCGTCCGCCGCCATCATCGAGGAGAAGTAGAACACGGGAGGCCGCCGCTTGGGTCCCAGGAAGGCCACCGCCGAGGCAACACCGGCGTACACAACAGGTGTCTTGCCGGATCCTTCTGTTGCGAGGAACTTCGTCGACCCCGCATGGGCTCCATGAAAGCGGAGAAGCCCCCTTCAGACTCCATCTTGGGCATCAGCCAACAATGTCAGTTGAGTGGTGGGGAAGCGAGCCGTCTTTTGTGCTGAATCATATACCTCCGGGGCTCCCGGCAGTCCGGTGATCGTGCTGCCAGACATGAGGAAGACAAATGGATCCACGGGCGACCATTTAGGCTAGGTATTATTATACCTGTGCTGTTCAAGAGTAGCACCACTTAGTTGATTTGAATGTAATGAAATCCGTCATGTTTATATGAAAATCCGGTATTTTATATGAATTCCGTCATTGTTTATATGAAATATCGCCGTTTTTGCATGAATTTCATCTGGTTGGCTGAGTTGCTGTCAGAATGTGTGCGGCTACGGTTGGATGGCGTAATTTGCGGGTCGCCGGTCGGTCTGCGGCTGGCTCGGGTGGCGAGGTGGGACAAAAAGAGCATAGCTCGTGCGAGCTCGTCTCCAACGCGCACGCTGGAGGATGCATGAGCACCCGAGCTCATCCTCGTTCATCAGTGGCAAAGGCACGGGTGGACAAAAGGGTCGCTAATATTTTGGCTACACCGGGCAAGATCCAAACAACCCCTTCCAGCCCCACCCCTCCCAGCACATTCAAATCCCTCGTTCACCATGAAATTTTGCCATGTGTTGTTTTCATGGATATTTTGCTGTGTGAAAAGAAATTTAAATATGAACAAATAATCGGTGTCCGCGGTCTTCTGCCGGGACACAGTTGGATGGCCTCATAGTAGTAGTAGTGTAGAGTACTAGTACAACTAGATAGTGAGTGTTTACTACTGTATCATGTAGTACGTACTAATTGCAACGCATGCATGTGTTAGCAGTATAATGACCACGTACGAATTTGATGGTAAGATTTGTGTAAATTGGATGTCATATTATTGCTCTAACATGTGGTTAAAGTTAGCCTCCAAAACGCATTTTAGACCCTATATGGATTGAGGGAGTACATGCATTGCTAAGGTTTCTCTTAATCCTTGCTTGCAACGTTTTTATTGAAGCTTGAAATGTGAACATGTGAATGGGAGGGACTACTACAACCCTTCCAAAAGAACTGTAGTACTAATGGTATCGTACTCCCTCCGTTCACCATATCACATGCTCAGTACTTTTGGGAACTATGGAAGTAACAAATTTATTCCACCACTCAGCATCTATTATGGATACATTGTGGATTTCAAATTGAGTCATATAGACCGAAAAGTAGGCACTTAGGGCATCCACAATGTATGCTTTTTGTTTCCTCTAAGCCCTCTCTCTCCTCTTAGAGGCAGGCCCCTATACATTGCATGAACTGCCTCTAACAAAAAATTGGCTAGCATCGCGTCTAACCTTAGAGGCTGCCTCTAACAATGTAACAATCCATCTGGTCCCACTTGTCAGCCTTAGGAAGCATAAGAAAGTACAAGAGAAATAGTACTGATTGGACAAATGTGTTGCTAATCAATACTTTTTAAATTTCTCCTAGGGCCGACCTTAGAGGCTGGTTAGAGTCTCAATACATTGTGGTTTTTTCATTTGATAAGAGGCAAACCATGTGGGGCCTACCTTAGAGGCAAGGCTCTATACACTGGAGATGCTCTGTAGTACTAATTTTGATGTGTCCCGTCAACTCGCAGAACGAGGAGAAGCTTGCTACGCCCTCTCCCCCGCCCACGGGTGCGGTGGAAGCTTGCTTACTACGCCTACGCCCGCTCCCTCGCCCACGCGCGCGGTGGCTCGCAAGACGAAGAGAAAATTTTACTACTCCCTCCGTTAGACGTATATACTCCTTGTCCCTACCTTGGTTAGAGAAATTATCATATTGTTTGAAATATATGTCTTTTAGTAGTAGGAGTAGTACTACATCAATTTCCTTGGAGTCCGTGGTGCAGTAAGCTACCCTAGGCTATGTTACTACTCCCTCCTTTCTGGTTTATTATAAGGCTCAATTTCAAAATCTCTCCAACCAAGGTAGACGGTGAGTGGTGGAATTAATTTCGTAGTTTGCACAAGTACTTAATTAGTACGCTTGTTTTTCTCAAAAAGTTATGTTTACTGATGCATTAATTACAACGAATGCATGCATGACCACTAAATTTCCATGAACTTCTACATGCATTGGTGAGTTTTCTCTTGATACTGCTTGCATCGGGTGATTTAATGCACCTGGAAATCCAAACATGTGATGGTAAGTACTAGTAGAATTGAGACTTATAAAAAGGAAAAATGATTTTTTTTAGATGAGCCCTATAAACCGGAAAGGAGGGAGTAGTAAGTAGTACTACCTCCATAGTACGTATTCCGTAAAATCAGATTTTCCCAAAACTAAGTCGCTCAACCTTTATTTGCTTGTTTCCCTTCCTGTCTCGTTGCCTCGAACAGACTATGCCAAACTCCAGTGCCTGCCACGCGGGAAAATACCCGCCCTCGCCTTTTTTAGTCCGGGTTTGTATCGATGGATCACGCGAAGCAGCAAAAACCAAGCCGTGTCTTGTACTCCTCTGTCGTACTAAAAGAGTGGAGACGCTCGCTTTCATGAATTTTGTACTTACTCTCGCTAACATGTGGGACATATAGCAACCGGGTCGACGTGTCATGCACCAAATTACAGTGCAGACTAGCAGGGGGGATGCACCCCAGTCGTAGCGCCCCAGTAGTAGTAATGAGCAATGAGACGTCAAATCAGAATGCCACACCTTTCCCCCAGACGGATGAAGCAACCATTATTTCACACTTCGCTGAATCCGCTTCTCCATCATCTCCTTCAAGAAACCACGTATTGCTTCTGCCATTGTTCTGCCTCAAGAGGGACGCGCATCGCCTTGGTACATCATGACACGTGGGACCGCATGTCAGGCCATGCTCCCCCACCCACCGCTCGGTAAAATCACCTCATTTTTACTACTTGCTCCGTCTCGGTTTACAGGGCATGCATGCCGTTCTAGGTTGAGAATTTAACTAGCTATATATGTATTATATGTGATGAAAAATATATGTTTAGAAACTACATCCGCTTAAGAATCCAATGATATACTTTTTGTGACATATAACTCATATTTAGTTAGTCAAATGGATAACCTAGAACTACATGCACACCCTATAAACCGAGACGGAGGGAGTAATCTAGATACTACTAGTACCTTTTTAGATCAATATAGTCGGGATTAACCAAGGAGCAAAACCAAGTGGTAGGCTGCTCCTGTCGCGTTGGCGTAGCAACTCAGCAGGGTCAGTCCGCACACGAAATGTTGACACACTTACAGGACCCCTTTGGCCAACATGTGGCTCATCCACCGTCTTGTTCCACGTGCGATGCACCAAATTACAGTTCGGAGCAGCGGTTGGACTTGGAGGCTCCCCGGTCATAGCGGCGCAGTAGTAGTAAATGAGCGATGAGGGGTCAAATCACAAAGCCCCACCTTTCCCGCATTAAGCTAGACGGACGAAGCAACCATCATTTCACTCTAGGGTGCAATAGCATAAAGAAAAAAGAAAACCAATGATGTGTGCGGCAGCTACCTAGGGCGCCCTAGGGTAGGAGCCTCCACTACCAATCCGCTTCTCCCTCATCCTCTTGAAGAAAACCGATGATGCATGCGGCGGGTAGGGTTTGTAGGAGTACTACGGCATGCGGGGCCACGCCGTAGTAAACAGGAGAGGGATTGAGTTCGAGTCGATGCCTTAATACAGATGGGCCGCTCAGTTTTACGGGAACGAGGCAGCATTTTGGGTTCGGGGAGCAGTGGAGATATACGTACAAAAAATTGTGGACGTAGGTTCGACCGAAAGGCAATGACGCATGGGCCCCACATTTTGATATACCCAAGGCCGCGTGAAATTTGCTACTCAAAATAATGCATAAAAGTTCCTCCAAAAACATCTATAACTAATGGGAAGTGAATGTATGCTTAAAATGAAAATATAATACAAAGAGAAAAAATGAATTGCAGTTAAAAGAATGACAATTCTAACAAAAATGTGGATGTGAACTACATATGTGTGCACGTGACCAACACATACATTGTCAATACAAAATCTAATGCAAGAAATAACTTATGAGTAACATGCATGAATTGATGATGTGGTGCTTGCATGCATAGAGTACAAAAACAATGTGATTTATGACTTGCATGCATGATGTGTTCATGTGCCATAGTTGCATGTCCAGGAAAAAAGCTACTAGTGGGTTGTACTAGCTATTTAGGAATAGAAGATGTATATATGGAAGTTGTAGGGAAAGAGATGACATGTATCTCAATTCCTATGAGCAGGGATTGGAAAAGAGATGTCATTTGGTTCACATCATAGGGACTTTTCTATTGAATCCAGATATGACATGTATCTCAATTCCTATGAGGAGGGATTAGAAAAGAGATGTCATTTGGTTCACATAGTAGGAACTTTTCTATTGAATATAGGCTAATGTTTATTTTCCTTTGAAATTGTAGGAGTATAGGAATCCATTCATATGAACCAAGTGGCTCTAAAGCTATAAAAATGATATCATGTTTATTTTCCTTTGAAATGTGGAGTATATGAATCTATTCCTATGAACCAATTGGCTCTAAAGGAAAAAATCCTATAAAAATCGTATCATATAGAGTTCCTATGATATTCCTCCACACCAAAGGTTGGTTCAAATTGCTGCAGGTGATACGACGGTCTTTCTTTGTACACTCCTCCCCCATCTTTATAGTTACCTCTCGAAGATGAATGAAATGATATATACTGGGTATTCTATATGTGCATTTTGGTATACGAAAATCGGTAAAAGTTTGCAAGGTTCGAATTTTCAATAAAGCTATATGCACTACATTTTGGAACGGAGGGAGGAGCATACGACAGTTGCTAACACTCACGTGGAAGATTTGTGTGTCAGAGGAGTGGTTGTTCTGTTAAATGCCATGGCAAAACTGACACTGTCGGATGTCGATCTAACGGTTCTTACGGCGTTCGTCAGGAAACGGCTTGGGGCGAACGTTTGTTAGATATGATTTATGGACACATGCATTGCATTGATACGTGCCCCCTCTATCTCACGCACACACGCACCCTCACAAGTCACGACTCTCCCGAGTCCTCTCGCACCCACCGTCTATCTGTAGGTAGACGTCACACACATATGTGCTCTTCACACCCTACCCTCAGAACTTCTAAAAAATAAAAGACGTCGCACACCTTTTATTTTAACTCACACGTCACACACTTATACTATTACTCTTGTGGCGAACGTTCTTTGGGCGTAGTATATTATACTCTCACGAAGAGAAGCAGTGCACGCACGCACTAGTTCTCTCACACCCACTCGCGGGTACACGTAGGAGTGCATTTTTTTTGAAGCTAGGAGCGCATTTGTTTACAAAGAGGCATCCCAATTGACATTTGGACTAGTCTAGTTTTCAACTTGATGGAGGGTCAGGGACCGCACGTGAATGATATAGTACATAGTGCGTCCTGGACGCGGTGATTTGATAGTGCGACCTGGAAGCGGTGGCACGTTATTGATCGAGTTTTTTTTACTTGAACTTTAAATAAAAATAGTGGTTCGCGCGTATTCAATTTAATAACGCCTGCTACAACAAAATCACTCCACTATATATATAAGCAGGAGCCTCGGCGCTTGCTTTACTAGGGTTCCTCTCTTTCACTCTCTCATGCTCTCCAGATCTAAGCAAGACATAGGTGGCCACACTCTCTCTCTCTGCTCACGGCTGGTCACAAATCCGGCCGGACCACCTCGGCCGGGGCAGGGGTGTAGGTGCATCCTTCATGCGGTCGTCGGTGGCGAGGGAGGATACCAACAGCTGCACGCGCATCCCGATCGGCGGCCGTTCCGTTCTCTCCGAGACAGTGCCAGCTCGGGAGGGCCTCCGACCCCTTCTTCCCCCCTGGGGTATTGTGGCCAAGATGCGCCCTCCCGATGCTGTCTTTGCCACATCTCGACGACCCTCAGGTATATATTCCTTCGAAACCTGCCTTGCTCTCCTGCCCTAGCACCCCACATGGCTGCGTGTGGATCTTTTTCTACTTCTGTCGGTTGTTCCAAAGCCACCTAGACTTTTACTATTATTAGTGGTAAAGCTAGTTCATACAGTCGAATCTAAGAGTTGGTTCAAACAGGGAAGAAAGTGGGAAAGTTGTAGCATGAATCTAGGACTTGGTTCTAAGAGGAAATGGGGGAAAGTAGTAGATACTGGCTACCCAACCGTTCTCTTGGTTGAAAAGGCAAAGAAAGCGGGGTGGATAGCAAAGGGTGGGGGGAAGTGGACCTGTCTCTTGGTCAAAAAAGGAAAGAAAGTGATGGGTGTTGGGGGACAACGCAAATGAGAACGAGCTGGTCTAGATTTCCTGTGCTCACATAGGAAAATGTCATCGAGGAGATAAAAAATGGGACAAATGCAGACATGCTGCCTGAATGTTTGCCGCTCTCGGCAACCACATCTGCCTCACCACTTTATGCCCCTGCTGTCCCTATGCCCATATCGCTACCGTTAATGTAAAATCACATGAAGCATTAAGCAATGCCACCTAATGTCACTATTAAGTAATGGTCTAGTGCTGTCGATAAATTGAAGCAATGCCACCTAATGTCACTATTAAGTAATGGTCTAGTGCCATCGATAAATTGAAGCAATGAAACCACCATTTTATGAAGTGCTTCCGTCTTGCTTTATTTCCCTTGAATTGTGTTTTTGCAGTTACACTTAAATCTCACACCGCTAACATTGCTTCATCCTAGTGGAACTGCACAAATTTGATTGCACATTTACTGACCATGTGTTACTCTCATGACAGTAATACTATTGCTATTGTTCTGCATGTTAATCTAGTGGCAGTGTTGATGTGATGTGATGCTACTTCTTACTTAATGGAACTTTCATACTGCCAATGTTGTGCCAATTATAACACAATAGATGCTACTATTAATCATATGCCACTGCAAATAACTGTCACTATTTAAATAACCGTATTTCATATTTGCGCAAACATGGATGTTTGTCTCCATATCGTTTCTATCTATGCAATCAAAAGTACACACCTCAGTTTTAGTAGAACTGCACAAAATGAGATGGTTATTCCTAGCTGCCGTCGTCTAACCTCTCATATTCCAGGTATTCCTACATTGGTAGTAACTAGGTAGAATGACCAACGCAATCTAAAAGAAGTTGATTCGTACATTTTACTTCCTGATTGCAGTGGAGGGATGAGCGAAAACAAGTGCATCCTAGTCAGGAATGCACTTTCTCCTAATTCACAGATGGACAGAGGACTAGCTGGCACGGCTGCACGGAGGTTTTTGGGTAGGTGCGCGGACAAGAGGCATTGTGGTCTGCTTATTTCTGCAAATAGCGGTGCTTAAATTTAGTGGAACTGCACAAGAAGTTCAGATGGTCAGTACACTACATGGTTCAGTTCAGCATTCCAACTAAGAACACAATTATAATTGGTTATTCTGGAATGAGAGAACCTATCCCTGGATGGTGGCAACAAGAAAAAATAGAGTGAACTCCATGAAATTAAAGCCTGCCTAAGGAGGTCCTTTGCTCAGAGAAGCCTTGCTTGATTTTTCCTAATTTGTAAACCTTCTCACAACTTTGTCTTTTGTTGTGAACTAGTAAATGTTTGTTATGTTCTATGAATCATTGAGATGTATAAAATTGCTTAACTTATGCTTTTCAAGTATTTTATGAAGCCGAGTTTAATGTGAATGTTCCACATGAACGCTGGACTAGCGTGTGAACATTTGGAATTAACATTGTGGCCTCAGTTAACTGCATGAACCACTATAACAAGATTCGTAGTTGCTTATATGTCAGACAGCAAATTATTGATTGTTGGCTGGTCGATAGCCGACTTTTCTAGTGTTGAAGCGAGCTGAGCCAATGTGTTGTGCCTTGCACAACTGCTTACAAGTGGGGTAGCACCAACAGTGTTTACAAGTACTTAACCAGCCTTACGTACCCTATGTATACATCGGCGCACAGTTCTCGAACAAGTACTCTATTTCATCAAACACACACTACTCGTATGATAAACCATGACAACTTATGTCTTACCATGCCATATTACATGAAAAAACTAGTGAGGATGCATCTGTTTCGGCAACAATTAGGATGGTTCTCACATGATTCATGGGCACAAAAAAGTAGCAGTAGTTCCCATAGACGGATTCAAACAGAGTACTAGCCCTAGAGGGCTCGATAATAGGCAAGGTTCGGATAATTAGACACAATCCAAACTACTTTTAAACACTAGCTGGGGCAACTATTTCATGCCTCGATCTAATTTGGGCTGGACACAAGACGGACCTTGCCATGAACATCATCGAGGACATCCGGGAGTAGCTCAATCCTGTGAACCTTCCTGAAGATAACCTTGTGGCCTTGCCACTCATAAACTTGTTTGTGGAGGCATGCCATGTCATCATCCTGCGTAAGCTTGACAAGAACAGTATGCCTCACAAACGAAGGAGTAGCTTTGAACTTCTTGTGCTTCAGTACACCCTGGACAACACGCCTGACAACAGTGAGGCTGGAATACATCTCGACTTTGGTATAAGTGCAAATGGTTTCCAGGATCCAACAACCTAAGAACTTTGTTTTCCCAGTGCACTACAGGAATCAGCTAATTTGCCGTCTGCCATGGCAAAGGGCTAGATAGCTGACGACAAAGGTCTTTGCCGTCAGCCGCAGACGGCAAACAGCTCCGGCACTGTAAGTTACGGTAAACAGCTGCTTTGCCATCTGTTTTCGCGCAGCGGATGGCAAAGACGTTTGCCATCAGCTTTCCTAGGCAGGCAGACGGCAAAGAACATGGACGACAAAAGAACAGACGTTAGCCACGTTAGGTGGCTAACGGGAGGCTTTGCCGTCTGCAAGCTGACGGCAAACATACCCTCCCCTTTGCTGTCTGCCACCTGACATCAGCAGACGCGTCAGCTCCTCCCCGCTCGTTGTCGTTTGCCACGGATGGCAAGCCCACACTCTTTGCCGTCTACCACAGACGGCAAAGGACCCCAGCCTTTGCCGTCTGCCACGGATGGCAAAGTGACCAAATGGGTCAGCTCCCAAGTTGTACAGGATGCTGCCATGTGGCCTCTTTGCCGTCCATGGCAGACGGCAAAGAGCCTGCATGGTTACTGTTTTTTCTGTTTTTTGTTATATCCCTACATTTTCAAAAGACATATATGATATATATAGTTTCAACCTCAAACATAGCCCATGTATCCAACATCTAGCATTCCATCAATGCAACAGAACACATAGGGTATTAAAAGATCCAATACATAAATAGTTTCACGGAGTTCATCCATATATACATAGATAGTTTCACATTGTTCATCAATACAAATGAAAACAAAAACTAAACACTAGCAGTCCATCAATGCTTACTGCCATGAAGTGAATCAAACCTGCAAAAATGGGAGTAAGAAAGTTAGAAGAAGAAGAAGACTAGAAGAAGACTAGAAGAAGAAGAAGAAGACTAGAAGAAGAAGAAGAATATGCCAAGGTTATCATGCCATTTTTGAGCTAAGTGAGCTAAGTATATGACATTTATGAGCTTACAAAGGTTATCATGCCATTTATGAGCTAAGTAAGCTACTTATATCATAAATGAACTAAATAAGCTAAGTATAGGTCATTATTGAGCTAACCTAGGTAATTATGCCATTTTTGAGTTAACTAAGCATATTATGCCATTTTTGGCATAAGTAAGCTAAATATAGGTCATTATTGAGCTAACCTAGGTAACTAAGCATATTAGAGCTAACTTAGCATATTATAGCTAACTTAGGTCATTTTGGAGCTAACTTAGGTAAAATGGATCATTTTGGAGCTAAGTAAGGTTATTATGTCATTTTGGAGGAAAATAAGCTAAGTCTAGGTCATTATGGTAGGCACATTGGAGGAAATAAAGCTAAGTCTAGGTCATTATGCATTTGTTAAGCAAAACACTAGAGAAAACTTACCCTCATCACGGAGGTGAAGCACCGGGGTTGCTCATGCCGGTACCACCTGGAGAAGGATCATGCGATGCTTGTCTGGAGTTACGCTGCACCAAAGATCATTTGCAATGTCTCGTTAGCATGATGACACTCAAATGTTAAGACTAGTAAACTAATGATCATTCAAATGAAACTCACCGTGGTCCCCGGAGCAATGACTGGCATCGGCGGAGGGGTCTGACCGGTCTTCTCACACACAGACTGCACATTTGGTTTGACGAGTCAGTCATACTAGTTAGTAATGAAACAAAGATTAAGTGCATGATTTGGCTAATATGCAGAAGAATCTTACCACAAGGAGGTCGTACATGGCCCGGTTCTGCATGTCATTCCGTGCCCTCTCCTCCTCCAACATCCTAGCAGTCCTCTCCTCCAACTCCCGCTCCTTCTCCGCCGCCTGCTGGTCCCTCTCCGCTAGAAGCACCTTGGTTGCCTCTCTCTCTCTCTCTGAATAGCAGCCTGCAACACCACTCCTCGTTAGCATTGTAATAATCGATGGCCACACGCACAAATGTAATGGAGAGGAAAGAAATCTGAGTCCATATAACTAACCTCGATGGCAAGCTCCATGGGCCATGGACGAGGCCTTATCTCAGGGGCGGATCTCGTTTGGCGCGCCTTGATCTCCGGGAGAGTGCTAGGACAACGTATAAGTCCATCTCCAATGGCTATCGAGCCATGGGACCTCCCGCCACCAGATATCATCACCAGCTCTAGATCAATGGGACCCTGGCTCGGGTTAAAGTCCTCCCCTTTCCTCGCCTTCCCCTCATCTCTGTACCTCACGAGCTTGTTATGGGGAGATGTTGGTGAAGTTCTCTGGATGATTGAGGTCAGACGCAGAGAATGCCTTGACCTTCTTGTACGAGCCAGTATGGGCCATGGCATAGAGGTCGTACACCTCTGGCACCTCCGCCTTATTGTAACACCCCTAAAAGAGAGGAACAAAGTACATTAGTAAATAAAGGGCTCAAGCTAGCATGAATAATGAATTGCATGAATCATGAAGCAAACCACATACCCAGTTCCGCCCGAACTGATATAAGTTGGCGCTGCCTTGATGGTGTGGTACACCTTCCATTTGGGCACGCCGGTCCTTGGCATTGTTGTGGACGGCTAGCCATTGGTCTGAGCACCACTCATCCACCAACACCTCCCAACAATCCATGTGGTCCGCAGACCATCTCGAGGGCACCTAAGTTAGTAAAGAGAAAGTTGAGCGCTACACCTATGAATCAAATCAAGGAAACTAAGTACAAGGCCTTAAGAATAGGTAATTACCATCATGTACTGCTCCTTCTTCAGAAACTTTTCGTGGCACGCCGGCTTGGTCTTCTTAATACCACGCAAGGCATAGTAGTCTCGAACAGCCTACACCCGAGCCTCGTGCCGTAAGTTTTGTAGTAGGCGCTTGCACTCGGCATCGATAACCTATGTCGCGGCCTCCTCGTATCCCTCCTCACACCTGTAGAAGGTCTGCAATGAAAGGAGACAACATTGATTAGTACAATAACTAGCTAATTGAAGATTTAATTGTGTAAAGGAGAAATTACCCAAAACTTTCTGATCACCATCTCTGCCCTCGTGTGGCACAATATATATATATGTATATAATACAAACTGAATACCTGACATGAACCAATAATAATCTTGATTGTATATATATGCTCCGAGATCAATAAATGCATCATCATCATCACTATCATGAATGACGTGCTCATCGGGTTCAGCAGCATCAACATGTGGAAGGCCACCTTTATGTAATCGGTCAAGCATTGACAGGTCATCCGCAGCAGTAACCTCTTCTTGTTCCGGCTCAGGGGTGAAGTCAGATTCACTGTCGCTGTCTACTTCAATGTTCTGGGGTGAAGTAGAGCGTTTCTTGAAACGTTTTTTGGAAAGACGTGTTTCTTGGAAGAATTCTCCTTCATGTGTGTCTGGGTTAATGGGATGTTCATAATCCTCTTCATTGGGGGGAGGTGGTCTAACATGTGGCGGCACTTCATAAATGACCTCCCAACCATTCAAATTTGGATCAGTTTGGCAGGCCCACGGTAGATAGAGAACTTGGGTCACCTGTTGAGCCGTAATATAGACATCGGGGACATCTAAATGGGTGCTTTGTTTGATTTCGACTAGCCCTATATGTTCATGAGTCCTTCTAGTCTCCTTCGGCTGGAACCAATAACATTTGAAGACTACGACGTTCGGTGGGTTTTCACCATAGAATAGAAGTTCATAAATTGCTTCAACTCTCCCATAATACTCGGTATCTCCTTCGCTGATAGTAGAGACACAAAAATTTGTAGACTTTCGGTCGGCCATAGATAGCTCTTTGCCGAAGGTACGAAAGTGATACCCGTTGATGTCGTATTTGTCAAATGAACGGACCTTATAGTCAAAACCATTAGCGACTTGTCTCAATTCGGCGTCCATAGACTCTGAATTAGCCTACAAGTTTAATACGAAAGGATTGTTGCATTAGCCGCAAATTAGATTAAGAAATGAGAATGGTCTAATGGAAATTACCATTTGTTTGAACCAAGAGATGAAATCGGGAAAGCCGCCTCCATGCTTTGCCAGAAGCTCATACTCTTCGATGGATTCCTTTTGGATCACTGCTCCATCCAAGAATTTGGCGACGTATCGACTGTATCAAATATCCGGGAATAAGAGCAGTTCAAAGGAATTAGAAGTTGCGAAACAATGTACCACGAGAGCTTACTCGATGTACGGCCGCACTTCTGTTAGGTTGTTGAAGATATACAACGAAATGGTCCGCCATTCTTCGACATCCAATGATAATGGTTTCGAAGCACCGGCTGGTGCGCGATTCCCTTTGAATAGGCTGAGGTTGGATCCACCTTTTTTAGGGTCGCCAGCATTGTACCGAGGCTTCGGATTATGCAAATGATGATTTTTGGCTTCATAGTGTGCTGTCATGAAGTTTGCCGCCTCCTCAGTAATGAATGCCTCGGCCATCAATGCTTCAATTCTACGTTTATTTTTACATTTTGCTCGAAGCGTCTTCTGCATCCTCTTGGTTGCATAGCACCAACGATTTTGCACGGGCCCCCCAATCTTGCCTTGGTCGGGAGATGCAAAATCAAGTGCTGCATTGGATTAAAGAAGCCCGGCGGAAAGATCTTCTCTAACTTGCAGATCAACTCCGGTGCCAACTCTTCAATTTCTTCTAGCACGTCAGGCGATAGTTCTTTCGCGCAAAGAACACAGAAGAAATAGCTCAGCTCTGCCAGTACTAGCCATTCATCCTCAGGGATGAAGCCACGCAACATCACCGGCATTACCCGCTCAATCCATATGTGCCAATCATGACTCTTTAGACCAAATATTTTCAATTTTTCAAGACTAGCTCCCCTCTTTAGATTCGCTGCATACCCATTGGGGAACATCAACTACATTTTCACCCACAAGATAATTTCCCTCATAGCTGGCCTTCCAATATTGAACCATGCCTTTGGCTTCGTCGAGTTCTGCTTTCCTTTTGGTTCTTGCATGTTTTGTAACGATCTATCACATAGCGCCTCCTGATCGACTCTAGCCTTAGTATTATCCTTTGACGTCCCCTCTATGCCGAACAATGTACCAAAAAGGGCCTCGGCGATATTCTTTTCAGTGTGCATCACGTCAATGTTGTGTGGGCAAAGGAGGTCTTTGAAGTAAGGCAGATCCCACAAGCATGTCTTGTGAGTCCAGGCGTGTTTCGAATTATACCCCTTGAAATACCCTGGACGCTCTGGATCTGGCTCGAGAGTGTTTAACTGATCCAGGGTCTCTTGGCCTGTCAACGCAGGTGGTGCAGAGTTTTTGACAACTCTACCTTTGATGAAGTTCTTCTTATCTTTCCTGAACTTATGGCGAGGATTTAGGAACTGTCTATGCAAGTCGAAGCAAGAAAACTTGCGACCCACCTGCAGCCAACGGAACTGAAGAGCTGCCTTGCATGTGGGGCACGGGAACCTTCCATGCACACACCAGCCAACGAATAGCGCATACGCCAGCAAGTCATGCATCGAGTACATGTACCAGACACGCATTATGAAGTTCTGTTTGCTAAAGGCGTCGTATGTCTTGAACCCATTATCCCAAGCTTCTTGCAATTCGTCCTTAAGCGGCTGCATGTACACATTCATATTCTTCCCCGAATAGTTGGGCCCTGGAGTTATCAACGTCAGGAAAATGTTCTTTCTTTGCATAATCTGTCCGGGGGGGGGGGGAGATTGAGTGAAATGACAAATATGGACCAACAACTTTATTGGGTTGCCGTCAGACCAAACACATTGAACCCATCCGTGCTAATGGCGACACGAGGATGCCTTGGATCTACCGCTTTTTGCGCATGTAATGCATCAAAGCGCTTCCATGCAGAACCATCCGATGTGTGTACCATCATCAGATTCCCATCTTCATCTACATCGGTTCTTTTGCCCGTTTTGTGCCATGTCATCTGTCTAGTCGTCTCTTCGACCATGAAAATACGTTAAAGTCTTGGTACGATTGGCATATACCGAAGAACATTAACGTGGATTTTGGTCTGCGTCTTCTCACCCATACCGTTGAATACCACAACATACCTGGAAGACTTGCAAATGGGACAATAGTTCAAGTCCGCATACTCAAGCCTAAATAAGGCACATCCTTTCTCACAGGCATGCATCTTCTCATAGGGCATCTTAAGAGCACGGAGGATTTTGTCTGACTGGTACAGGTTTGCAGGCATTACATGGCCTTTGGGTAGAAAGTGTCCAAATACTGTCATCATCGTGTCGTAGCATTCTCTGCCCAAGTTGAATTGAGCCTTCAGAGCCATTACTTGTGAGCTGGCATCCAGCTGACAAAGCTCAGTGTGCTCATGGAGAGGATGTTTTGAAGACTCCAACATTTCATTGAAGGCCTTTGCAGATTCCTCCATCTCATCGTCCGAATTCCGAGCATCATCAAAGTCTTGCACCATGTCTTCCATCCCGGTACCATGCTCATCGGTGCGATGACGAACCACCTCAGCTCTGGCACGTTGGGCATGTCAGATTCAGGGCTCCGCAGACCCAAGAAAGGTTCGAACTCTAGGGTGCATGCGAAGAACTCGATCTTCCCAGTCTGCCAACTCATCGATCTCACGGCCTAGCTCGATGAACTGGAAAGGAAAGGGACATGGCACTTTACCCAAGTTCGGGCCACCTTGCGGTGTAAAACTCAACTCCTACTTTGTGGTGCACTGGCCTCGAGGTGGGCTGAGATGAACTAGTACAGGGGGAGAACAACCTCAGGAGGTGTGTTCTTGTGTTGGTGTGAGTTGGTGGGGGTGATCTGATTGATCCGTCCCCTTCTACGGTGGTGGCCTAGCAATATTTATAGTGGCCTTGGTCCTCTTCCCCCAAAACGAAGGCGGGAAGGGATCCCACAATGGCCGAGTTTGAAGAGAGACAAGTAGTACATCTTATCCTGACGAAAGGTGGTCTTCGCCTGCAAAGCCTCTGGTTGTGACATCATGGTGGGCTCGGCGATGACCTCCGTCCTGCCGTCCTGGTCTTGTAGCACGGGAATGGAAACCTTTGGCTGATTCCTCGGGACTCTGCGTCTGCACCCGCTTCCTTAGCACCAAAGGGGAAACCTGCTGTACTGTGCCCGCTGGCGCCCGCCTGGCCTTGGTCGTTAGAGCTTGCGTCATCTGAACCTCACGAGGTGGGGCTTGCATAGAAATCTCCTCTCCTCAGGAGCCGGCCTAAGGAGGTTGTTTCCTCTGGAGGTCTTGACGTCGTCCACCTCGCGAGGCTTGGCCCCTCGCGAGGGTCTCGTGTTGTTGATGCTGAAGATGGGCCGTACCAGGCCGCAGATGGAGCCACGCTGTGGGCCGCAGGCAGGCAAGTGTGGGTACGCTGGTTCCGAGAACGCCGACAGTAGCCCCCGGGCCCAAGGCGCGCTCGGACTTGGCTTCGAGGTGAAGCCAAAGGGCAAGGGCGAAGCACCACGGGCCCTAATCGCCTGCTGACCCGGTCGACGTGTGGCGCTTGATGGGACATGGGCGTCTCTGCTTCCCCACGCTGCCTCGGCAACCATCTTGGGCTGACAAAAATGGATGGCGTTTGCCGCTGAGCCTTCACTCCCTTCCCTTCGTCTCGCTCCAGATCCCCCTTTCTCCCTGCCGAGAGCGCCTCCAGATCTGTCAAGCCTTCCCTCGAGCTCGCCACCGATGTCGACTGAGAACGCGAAGTCTGCCACTCCATCCGCGTGTCCGCCCCCCCTACTCGAGCCGGCCCTCAGTGTGTCCACCATCACCGAGGAGAAACACCTCACCGCCATGCTCCCACTAACAGCGAGCAATGACAATGAGGGGAGAGAGACGGTGCTTCGGGTCGGCTCCAATAAGCAGGGCACCTTGGAGAGGACCTTCTACCCCTTCTTTCTACACAGCGTCTTTGCTGGGCTCGTCCCCCCTTTCTTCGATTTATCCTTCGCTGTCCTGGACCATTACTAGATCCGCGCCCTTCATCTCCATCCCAACTCCATCCTCCTCCTGTGAATCTTTGCCTTCTACTGCGAGGCGTTCGTGGGGGTGGCGCCCTTCATTGCGCTGTTCCGCCACTTCTTCTACCTCCGGATGCGTAGCACAAGCCAGTGGTCCGGGTGCTTCTGCTTCGTTGCATCCCATGGCACCAACGCGCTCGCTGGGGCCGGGAGGAAAGTGGACGACTTCCGGCGCAAGTGGATCTTCATGGACGCCAAGCACCTCCATGCTCGGCTGGAGCTGCCGACCACGATGCCGGTGAAGCTGGACCGGTGGGCTCACGAGAAGCTCACCGACCCACGTGCGGTGCCGGTCCTGAAGAAGATGGCGGCGACGTTGTCGACGACGGGCCTCCCCGGGCAAGCGACAGTGGCGTCCAAGGCTGAGGAGGAGGTTCGAAGGCGGCACTTCCTCCTATTTTATCCCTGCAACATTTATCGTGCCTCGTGGTGGCGTGAGAACTTCTGCTTTGAGTTTTTAAGAAACAATATGCTTTGTAATAATTTTGCTAGAATTCCGCGATTTCCTTTCCATTTGCTTTAGTGTTTTGCGTCGGCAGGGCCCGGTTCCGCGCATACCTCAGCTGCCGTTGGGGCGTCCGGATCATCAGGATGAGACCAAGGGGTGAGGGGCTACGTGACCAGTGAGGCCCATGAGTCGCGATGCTCAGGGGTCCCCCTTGACGTACGAACAACCCTAAGGAAGGAGATGCGAGTGTTGGTTTTAGTGTTTTGCGTCGGCAGGGCCCGGCCCCGCGCATACCTCAGCCGTTGTTGGGTCGTCCGGATCACCAGGACAAGACCAAGGGGTGAGGGCCTACGTGACCAGTGAGGCCCCTGAGTCGCGATGCTCAGGGGTCCCCCTTGACGTACGAACAGCTCTCCATACCTTTCCTCGCCGGGCTTTCGCTCGGGAGGGATGCGAGAAGACCAGGTCCGAGGGACCTGGTGAGGTGGCGTATTCCAGGCATGACCTGCACGTAGCCCCCGTACCCAGCCCCCTCGCGCGGCCTTCCCGAGAGAAATTACCGCGGTGAGGCTGAGCGGCGAGCCTGGTGGCTCTCCTGAGGTTACTGCAGCCGCTAGGTTGCCCTTAGTTGTTTATTCACCAGCGCGGAGCATGGTGCTTTCGCTCTTGCACGGGCATAGCCGCTCCTCGACCGTGTCGTCCGCCAGCGTGAAGCATGGGGCTTCCACTAGTTCGTGGGTGGGAGCTCCCTCTGAGGGGAGACTCCGGGGCGTGTACAGCCCTGTCCTGGCACGTGGCTTGCACGGCAGGACTGGAGGAGGTGTATATGGGCACTCGTGAGCCAGCACGGGACTCACGAGGCCCTACCTCAAGGCGGGTTGCACCTGAATTTGGTTCGGAACACTTGCAAGGGTCCTGCGATATGGTTAGGTAGCCTGCACCGAGTGAATCTCCTGAGGATATCGCATGAGAAGGCCAAACACCAACGACCCCAGGAGGTGACGTGAACGGGGCCGGTCCGCCAGACAGAGCTTAGCCGTTGGGTTTGTCGATGCTGCAGGGACGGACCCGAGCACAGATGCCATGCCCAGTTTGTTCATGCGAAGGTCCTGAAGAAAGAAAACCGGCGCGCGGCTCCTGCGGCGGCGAGGCACCGGGTCGCGCGCCCTAACTTATCTGCTCCCGATTAGCTCATGCGAGAACAAGGCACCAAGGACATGGGAGGTGACGTGCACGGGAGCTGGCCCATGAGCCAGAGCTTAGCCACTTGGATTTAGCGACACTGCAGGGATGGACCCGAGCACAGACGCCATGCCAGTCCTTAATCATGAGGCGGTCGTGGGCGGGTTTGCAAGGGAGTATGACATTCATGGCGACGAAGCGCCGGACAGACAGGTGATAATCATAAAGCAACTCATGAAGGGCTAAGGCCAGTTCTGATAGATGCAAAGAAAAATACATGCCGCAGGGACGGACCCACACGGCTTGGGGATAAAGCAGCCCGAGGGGCGTCCCCAACTGAACAAACCAAAAAGTGTCACCTGGCACCGTTGCTGAAGAAGTGTTGGAGTAGCTGAAGACATGTGCTGCAGAAGTCGTTCCTCATGAGCCATCCAGGTCCTGAGCCTCGTGAGGCCCCGGGGGCTCGCAAGGATCCAGCGCCTCCTCCGATAGGATCACCTGGTGCCTGGCCTCGTGAGCCGCCAGGATGCCCTGCATGTAGCACTGGTGCATGGCAGCCCTATTCAGCAGGCCGAAAGACATGCGAACATAGCTGTGAGGGGGGGGGGCCTCGCATCAGCCCACGTGGGACGGCAAATAGAGCTCCTGAGATGTGGCTCTGTTGAGGCCTGGCTGTCGAACGTCTCAACGGAGAGGACATTGAGTCCCGCACCACCATCGATGAGTGTCTTGGTGACGAGGACATTGCTGATGGTAGGCGAGCAGAGCATCGGGAGCGCGCCGGCAGTGGCCACGCACTTGAGCTGGTCAGTAGAGTCGAATATGATGGCTTACTTGGACCACCTGAGCGGACGCGTCGCCTCGAGCTTGGGGAGGGCCGCGTTCACCTCACGAGCGAACTGCTTGAAGATGCGATGAGAGGCAGGGGCCTGAGCGCCGCCCAAGATGCAAGCAACGGCACGAGGCTCTTGGAAGCCCCCGGCCCCATCATCTTGGTGGTGGTCGTCATTCCTCCTTGGCGGCGGCGGCAGTGGAGGGAGGCCAGCGTTGCCCTGAGAACGGTCCTCACAAGGCTGATCCCTCTAGGGGCCCTCGCGAGGCTGGCCCTGCCAGCGATCCTCACGAGGCTGGTCGCGCCAGTCCTGGCGGGGGTCCTGGTTGTCTCAGTGTCCCCCACCTCGGCCTCCTCCACGGCCGTAGCTGTGGTCGTTGTGCTAAGGGTGGCGGCCAAGGCGCCCATCCCGGATGGCCCTGAGCTCTTGGCAGTCGTTGGTGTTGTGGTTGTGCATGTTGTGGAAGACGCAGAATGGGCGGCTGCCCTTGGAGGACTCCGGGTAGTCACAGCCGCGCTTCATCTCAGGTTCGGCTGCGAGCACAGCTGGTCCCTTGCGCTTCACGTCCTTAGCCTTGGCCTTCTTGTCTTCTGGATCAGCCTCCGGGAGCTCAAGGAGGGAGAGGCGACCTTCCTCAGCCCTCATGCACCTGGTTGCCATGTTGAACATCTCCAGAGCCGAGCACAGGTCCTCGTGTATGGCGAGCTCTTCCTTCATCTTGACATCCCGGACGCCATCAGTGAACGCAGAAATGATGGCCTTGTCCGACACCTTGGGGATCTTGAGGCGTACGTTGGTGAAGCGCTGGATGTATTTGTGCAAGGTCTCCCCCGGCTGCTGCTTGATGCACCGCAGGTCTCCCGCAGCCGGGGCGCGGTTGTGAGTGCCCTGGAAGTTGGCGATGAAGCACTCTCGCATTTCGTCCCAGGAGGAGATCGATCCGGCGGGTAGGTTCAGGAACCATGAGCGCGCGCCGTCCTTGAGGGCCATGGGGAACCAGTTTGCCATAACCTTCTCGTCGCCGTTGGCCGCCTCGATGCTCAGCTCGTAGAGCTGGAGGAACTTGGCAGGGTCGGGGTGCCGTCGTAGCGTGGAGGCAGGTCTGGCTTGAACTTCCCTGCCAGACAACGCTACGCAGCTCCGGGGTGAACGCACGGCAGCCCGCCGCGCTCACGGGAGCCCGTCGTAGAGGTGGAGCCTGGACTTGGCGCTCGCGCACCTCCGCCTCAGGCAGCACGCGGTCTTGACGTGGCGGCGCTGGAAGCGCGTGCGCCTCTCCTTGCGGCCGCTGCACCACTTGACAGCTTTCTTCGTCGCACGCCGGCGCCCTGCACGGCGGGTCGCGCTGAGGAGCCTCATGCCTTGGCTCGGGGGCGACTTCTTGCCTGGGAGGTGGAGGAGGCGCACCGTGGGCCACATCGCCCACGAGAGGTGGCGGGGGAGGCAGCGAGCGAGACGGTGCAGGGGTCTCTCCAGCAGCGCTGACGAGCTCGGCGATGCGGTCCAGCCAGTCCTCGTAGAGGTCGTTGGTCGGGTGATAGCGCAGAAGCTCGCGTGCCATGAGCAACGCAGCCTGCGTGTTCGCCGGACCGTGACGAGCATGGCAGGATGAAGCAGCCGCCGGAGTCAGCGATGGAGTGGCGGTGCGTCCATCGCGCTGCACAGAGGGATGCAGCGACGAAGCCTGCTGCTCATGGGCCGCGGGGCTGGTGGCAGCGTTTACCATAGGCGACGGGGGACGGCGGGGAGCGCCATCACCCGCAGGTGCTGTCTGGGCGACACGGGCGGCGAGAGCGGCCCGGCGCTTAGCGTGAACTCGACGAGCGTCAGCCATGGGAACAGTGAAACGGCGACGAACCGACTGACGGAAGAGAGGCTCCGATGCACCCCTACCTGGCGCGCCAAATGTCGGATTCAGGGCACCGCAGACCCAAGAAAGGTTCGAACTCTGGGGTGCGTGCGAAGAACTCGATCTCCCCAGTCTGCCAACTCATTGATCTCACGGCCTAGCTCGATGAACTGGAAAGGAAAGGGACACGGCAGTTTACCCAGGTTCGGGCCACCTTGCAGTGTAAAACCCTACTCCTGCTTTGTGGTGGATTGGCCTCGAGGTGGGCTGAGGATGAACTAGTACAGGGGGAGAACAACCTCAGGAGGTGTGTTCTTGTGTTGGTGTGAGCTGGTGGGGGTGATCTGATTGATCCATCCCCTTCTACGGTGGTGGCCTAGCTATATTTATAGTGGCCTTGGTCCTCTTCCCCCAAAACGAAGGCGGGAAGGGATCCCACAACGGCCAAGTTTGAAGGGAGACAAGTAGTACATCTTATCCTGACAAAAGGTGGTCTTCGCCTGCAAAGCCTCTGGTTGTGACATCGTGGTGGGCTCGGCGATGACCTCCGTCCTGCCGTCCTGGTCTTGTAGCACGGGAATGGAAACCTTTGGCTGATTCCTCGGGACTCTGCGTCTGCACCCGCTTCTTTAGAACCAAAGGGGAAACCTGCGGTACAACGCCCACTGGCGCCTGCCTAGCCTTGGTCATCAGAGCTTGCGTCATCTGAACCTCACGAGGTGGGGCTTGCATAGAAATCTCCTCTCCTCAGGAGCCGGCCTAAGGAGGCTGTTTCCTCTGGAGGTCTTGACGTTGTCCGCCTCGTGAGGCTTGGCCCCTTGCGAGGGTCTCGTGTTGTTGATGCTGAAGATGGGCCGTACCAGGCCGCAGATGGAGCCACGCTATGGGCCACAGGGAGGCAAGTATGGGTACCCTGGTTCCCAGAACGCTGACTGGGCAGACTCACCATGAAATGTCCACATTGTATAACCGGGCGTAAAACCACTCTTCTGCAGGTGTTTGCCCATTTCATCCTATGTCCTCTTGTGCCAATTGTCGCACCGGACACAGGGGCACCAGGTTTTCCTTTGGCCATTTGCAAATGCGGCTTTCACAAACCCCTTGGTTTTTGTTGACCATTCATTGGTCATCTCTTTCTGACTAGTGTGACCGGTGTACATCCACGCACGATCACTCATCTTGTCTTGCCTAGCTACTAGACACACAAGAAACACATATATAATTCACCATGTATATATTCATCAGTTAATCTAGTTTGTCAATTTTATTACGTCCATGCAACCTACACTCTAATAGGTAAAGATAGGTCCTAATCCCACACGAGTATGTGTAGATTGGGTTCGTTTTCCCATGCTCTGCTCCGGATCCGACGCAAAATTTTGGCAGCACCTCCCCACTGTTCTCCTGATACACGTCTTTGTTATAAACAGAGAGGATGTGTACCCGGAGAACAAGAGGGAGGCACTGACGAAATTTATGCGTCGGATCCGGAGCAGAGCATATCGGAAAATGAACCCAATCTACACATACTCGGGCTATCCATGGATAACATTAGATAATTCGAAAGAATGACGGTTATAAATATGCAGATGCATGCATATTTATAACTGTAACCCTTTCGAACGGGAGACGCATACTGGTCACGCATACTGATGATTGAAGACACCTATAGCTAGCAAGTTTCATCGGCATGAACACCGGAATAGAGCAAATAATTAAGGGGGGGAGGAGGAGATGTCATTTGTGCTCACCCACGAACGCAGGGGCGGAGCTCGTCGAACACCAGACCCTCGCAGCGATGAAACAACTTCACATTTAAATCCAAAGATGTGTAACGTAGCATTATTGTTTTTTCCATCAACCTACCTAAATATTTACAACAGGATGCCACCCCTAACCTAAATAGCCGTCATTTATGGTTCGATCAACGCCAAGGCACCCCTAACCTAAATAGCCGTCATTTAGGGTTTCGTCGACGCCGAGGCACCCCTACCCGAAATAGCTGTCATTCAGGGTTCTGTCGACATCAAGGCACCCCTAACCTAAACAACAGCAATTTAGGGTTGCATCGACGGCGAGGAACCCCCTAACCTAACCAGGCATCCTGCCACCCCCGACTCCGCCCCGTCGCCGGGAACTCACTGTCCTGCCACCCCCGACTCCGCCCCATCACCGGGATCTCACCGACCTGCCACCCCCGCCTTGGCCCCGTCACCGGGACCTCCCCGTCGCCGGGACCTCACCGTCCTTCCACCCCTGACTCCGCCCCTTCACCGGGACCGCACCGTCGCCGAGACCTCACCGTCCTGCCACCCCCGACTCCGCCCCGTCGCCGGGACATCACCGTCATGCCACCCCCAACTCCGCCCAATCGCCGGGACCTCACCGTCCTACCACCCCGACTCCGCCCCGTCATCAGGACCTCATCGTCGTTGGGACCTCACCGTCCTGCCACCCCCAACTCCGCCCCATCGCCGGGACCTCACCGTCGCCGGGATCTAAACTATCTAATATCTAAAACTATTATCTAAAACTATTTATTCTCTAAAACAAATATCTAAAACTATTTATCTAAAACTATCTAATATGTAAACTATCAAATATTTATCTAAAACTATATCTAATATCTAAAACAGAAAAGAAAAAACTAAAAAAACAGAAAAAGGGGGTGGCAGTGGGTCTCACCGTGGGTTGGCCAGCCACGGGGCGGAGCCGGGGGTGGCAGGGGCGGCACTCCTCGGGGGCGGCTGGGTGGCCGGCCGGCGGCTCCGACGGGGAGGCTCGGGAGGGGGGCGGTGCGGCGGGGACGGGGCGGGGTGGCAGGGAGGGGGCGGCGACAGGGCGGGATGGCAGGGAGGGGGCGGCGACGAGGCAGCGACTGGGCGGGGTGGCAGGGAGGGGGCGGCGATGAGGCAGCGACTAGGCGGGGTGGCAGGGAGGGGCAGCGACGGGACGGGATGGCAGGAAGGGGTCGGCGACGGGGCGGGTTGGCAGGGAGGGTGCGTGAGCGGGGCGGGGTGGCAGGGAGGGTGCAGCGATGGTGACCGGGCGGCGGCAGCAGGCTGTGTGTGTGAGAGAGAGAGAGGCGTGGGGGGAGTGGGGGTTTCGGTCGCGGGGGTAGCCGTCAAGGCAAACCCCCTCTTTGCCGTCTCCTGGCAGACGGCAAAGAGTTCTTTGCCGTATGCTAGCAGACGGCAAAGAGGGTGCTCGTTAGCTAGTCAACGGCGTGCCCCGGTGGACCCCCCTACCCTCTTTGTCATCTGCCTAGCCTTCCTTTGCTGTCCGCTAGCAGATGGCAAAGAGGCAGCCGACATCAAAGAGGTGAGCTAGCCAACGCCATGCCCCCATGGGGCCCACCAGGCTCTTTGCCATGTGCCATTTGCCTCTTTGCCGTCAGCTGGTGGACGGCAAAGAGCCAGTTGATGGCAAAGACTCTCTTTGCCATCAGCTGGTTCTTTGCCGTCTGCTTTGCCAAAGCAGATGGCAAAGACTCTCTTTGTCGTCCGCTGGCAAACGGCAAAGAGTGGACAGATGGCAAATTGCCAGATTCCAGTAGTGGTGCATATATTCAGGTCATCCGCCTCATAGCGAGTGACATGTACAACCACACAATCCTTGTCTGCATCAGGGCTCTAATTGAAACAGAAATGAATTCTGAATTACTTTCCAATATAAAAAACACAAGTTATTTAAACCACTATGTAGAGTCAAAAGTATGCATGACAGGGAAGGTTGCATGGCATCGAAGCTAATAAAATTTTGCATTATTTATCACCACATACTTAGATGAAAAACCACAATCGAGATCGGTAAAGAAAATCACCTTGGGTAGCTCAGCGGGGAGGGGGGGGGACACATCCTCGAACGGGGAAAACTGCTCCTGCAGGGCCACGGGGGCTGTAACCTCAAACAGGGCATTGACAATCTCAGTAGTGGCCATGAGCGTATCTGGGGTCGGCTCGGTGGCGGCCTCCATCTTCTTGGAGCTCTCTGTCTCATGGGGATCAGCCTCCCGCGTCTGCTCCAACATTGGCAGATCTTTGCCTGGTTCTCCTTGGTCCATCATGAAACTGACGAATAGGAGACAACTGAAAGGAAAACACAATCGCAATGACAATGAAACCGAAAAGAGAGTGAGGATCAGTTACTGCTTTGCAAAAGTTCTTATTTTCTGAAAGAAAATATACCAACACCCTTCGTTGGGAAAGAAGAATAATGGCAGATGCGAGTGTTGGCTTTCTTGAAGATAGTGAGGGTAAGGGGATTCAGCGAAGAGTGAAATGATGGTTGCTTCGTCCGTGAAACTTAGACTGCGGGGAGGTTGGGGTTTTGTCATATGACGGCTCGTTACTGCCGCGCTATGACCGGGGTGACTCTCCACCTGCATACCGCCTTCTAATTTGGTGGATGGCATTTGGGCCTGCGCGCTGCTTGGCCCGCATGTTGGTGAACCAAAGTAAAACAACATTCAGTAGCGGGAGACGTTTCGATGACCTTGGAGGAGCTAGAAGTGGTAGTGTATCTACTATACTAGTAGTAATTGTTTTTCTGGGTAGCTGTAGAGTGTCTCCACTGTACTAGTAGTAATTGTTTCTCTAGGCCGAAGACAAAAGAGCCCATCCACCATAGTAAATAATAAAATCAATTCAAAAGCCCATATATTTAGTTAATGAGAGGCGCTCTACCCAGCTCACCGCCCCCCAGAAAAACCTGGGCGTTTTACTCTTCTTCCTCCTCACTCCCACCCACCTCACGTCAGTTCGCTCCACTCATACCCCCAAATTCCTCACCTCACTCCTACAGAAAACCCTAGCTCCCCTTCTTCCTCACTACTACAGAAAACCCCAGCTCCCTTCTTCTTCACTCGCACTACAACTAGGCTCGTCATTCGTTACTCTGCTCAAATCCGTGAGCTCGATGCGACGCCCTCAAGGAAAATGGAGTCGGCTGACCCCAGTGCCAAGAAGATGAGGCTCCCGCCAGCAGCGACGCCTGTTTTAGATCCTACACCCGACAACGTGGGGAGAAGCAGCGAGCCCGCCCCCACCGGATCGCAGGAACCCGTAGAATCTCGGGTGGACCGCATCAGCGATCTCCCGAACGCCATCCTTGGGGAGATCATCTCACTTCTCCCCACCAAGGATTGTTGCCGCACCCAAGTCTCTCAACTCGACGGCGCCCTCTATGGCGCGCCGCGCCCATTAATCTCGACCGTCGTCAGCTATCTCTCTCTAATGATTTTGAACTCCCAAGAGCCATCATCTCCTCCCACCAGGGCTCTGTTCAAAGCCTCTGCATCCCATCATGCTACCTGAGCATGCATAGCATGCCCTGCACGGTGGACGCCTGGCTTAAATCCCCTGAATTCACAGAAGTATAGCTGGTTGAGTTCTACTATTCCCCCGAAAATCACATACCAGATACCGAATGCCATGTACTTGTGCCCCCAGCGCCGATGTCCATCTCGCGGTTTTCGTCCTCTCTCCACACCGCCACCTTTGCGCTGTGCTACCTACCAGAGAATCTGGTACTAAACCTTCGACTCCTATTTCTCAGAAAACTATCACTTGTGTGGGTTCGTATATCGGAGGCTTCATTGCACAGCATCATCCACTCCAGTTGCCCTGCCCTGGAGTGCTTGCTGCTTGTTTTCACAGTTAGAATTGGTTGTCTCCAAATAAAGTCGCCTAACCTTGTAAGAATTGGAATTTCTTTTGACGGAAGGCAGCTCATCATTGACGATGCCCCTTCACTTCAAAGGTTGATCCTTGATTCTAGTTATTCACCGTCGCAAATAACTCTCGTCTCTGCACCTAAACTGGAGACATTGGGTGTAATACTTGATCTATGTGCTCATTTCAAGATGGTGTTTGGCTCCACAGTTCTTCAGGTACTGTATATTATTATCTACACTTGTAATCATAAGCTGCATTTTAAATTTCTACGCATAAGTTCTATATCATCTTGGAGTACACATTTTGTACTAATATTATGTTCTATGCTCAATGAAGAGTTTGTCCATGGATAGCCTATCAATGGTGCTAGATTCTGTCAAGATCTTATATATCCAAATGAATAGTTTTGATCTGAACAAGATTATTGGCTTGCTGCAATGCTTTCCATGTCTAGAGAAGTTGTATATAAAGGTGATACTTTCACGCACATTGGAAGCCCACATATAGTGTACTAGAATTAACAGTTCAGTTGTTGCTCTTTTGACACTCTTTTTTTAGACCTTAACTGTTTTCAATCTTCATGTCTATTTAGGCAATAGGACGGGGTAAGAAAGTTATAACCAATCGGTGGACTCGTAAGCACCGGGATTTTCTCACTTCTCATGACATTCGATTGAAGACAATAACGCTGGAACGATATGTAGCTAACCATGCAAACACTAGATTTGTCACATTCTTCCTACTAAATGCGAGGTTACTATTGTCCATCAGGCTTAAGTTTATCAGTAGCATGGTTTTGATGGATGGGTATGTCAAAGAGCAAAAAAAGGAGTTTCAGGTGGATAAAAGGGCTTCTGAATGTGCCGGGCTTCTATTTACAACATCTTGTGGTCATAATCTAGTAAATTTTACGACCCAGGATGTTCATTTTATGGACCAGACCAATCCATTTGACTGTGACTGCCGAAAACAGTGCTGGAGTTAGATGTTGTTGCCCTTTTCAATCAGGGTTTTGTCTAAACCTGATGAACAATTAACCCTCATGGTTTTGTACAGTTTGTATGCTGGAGTTAGATGTTGTTGCCCTTTTCAACTCGGTTGTGATTGTCATATTTTCTTTGAAACAAGGCAAATGGCTTGCCATTTGTTTAATTAAGAGATAAATATTGTAACAAATTCCAACCAAGGGAAATAACATCACTCTTGCCTGCTGCTTGAGCTCACTGTGCATTACAGAACCCAAGTGATTAGCCCCCACCAGCACCCACAAACTTATTTGGAACTAGCACACCAAATGGGCTGTAAATTTTCATAAGAAAGGCTGCATGACCGTGATAGATTTGGATTCTAGCATTTGGGACCCACGAGGAAAAGGCCTATCCAAGGTGGTGTGGACTTAATTACTAGTCAACAAACGATTCTGCCTACCAGCCGTTGGATTGACATCGAACATCTGTCGTGTATCTTCTATCTCTTGTCTTCTTACTCCAGCCGCCCAAACCAAACCACCCCGTCGGTTCCGCCTACTCCCGCCTCCCACGGCTGGTTGCGCCTCCGTCGCCCTACCGTACCCTCAAACGTTGGCCAGTCCCTCCCTCTATTCCCCCACACGTCATGTTATTCTCCGGCGACGTCAGCCCCAACATGCATCCGCACCCGCACCAGTCAACCCTCGTACTCCCCTCCGCCTGCGACTAGACTGGCGCATCTTCCACGGCTCCTGTTCGTTCCGTCCGAGGCCTCACCGTCGTCCTCCGCCTTGGTTCGCTCGCCGTGCGTGGTGCGCCACCGACTGGCATTGTCAACGTGGTCACAACCGAGAGGAATAAGGAGACGACTGTACATGGAGAGGATGATAGTAGGGACCCACCAGGGTCGTGGCAGTACGCAAGCAAGTGCCTCGTTATTACAAGACCAAAAAAATAGTTCCTCCTAATGGTTGGACATCTGGGGCCCACGCCATTGTCAACGTAGTCAATAAACGAGAGAATTACACAATGAGCGGCTGACACCAGGGACCCAGTAGGTCGCGCAGTTGTTATTTACTTTTTTTTAGGAACAAGCAGTTGTTATTTACTAGTTTTAGAGATGGATCAGGGTAACAACGGGGCTGTGCGGGGGCTGTGTCCCGTCTAGCCAGGGTTTTATTTTATGTTTACCACATCATGAGCCCAGTTGTGTTTTTTTTCTTTCTGAAAATGGCTAGCCCAGTTCTACCTTTTTTAAAGAAATACCCAACAGGGGCCTACTTGCTTTCTCAGCCCTGCTGGCCTGCAAATCATTCAAAGCGAGAGCGATGTATTCGCTTGCCCAGAAAATGAAGTAGTAAGAAATGGGATGTAAATTTTAAAAACGCAGCAAACAAGCAATTAGTTTTAAATATCTTTTTTCAAGATTTTGAATTTAATTGTTTTTTTGCGGGGAAAATTATGTTGGATTTTAAATTGATATAAATTTATTATTTTTAAATTAGTTTGAACGTGATTCGAAATTTCAGGATTAAAAACAGTTCGGACCGCATCGAAATATGAAAATTTGGTTGAATTTTTAACCGTGGCCAGAATATGGGCTGTAATGGTAACAAAAAGAATATGGGCTTAAAAAATCCTTAAGAATTAGCCAATGGGTTGTACATTTATTAGCAATAATGGCAGATGGGTTGTATGCTGTTTTTCACATATTTGAGGCTGACTTGTGGGCCTACTAGGTTGACGCGTACGCTTTCCTAAAAAAAGGTTGACGCGCTGGCAAGGCCTTGTCAACTTAGTCAACACACGAGAACAGTTATTGTTGGATGTCCATCCAACGGCCGTCATGCTTCTTCAATCTCTGCTCTTCCAGCTCTAGCCGCTCAAACTAGCGCCGGCGGGAGTGCCTGCTCCCTCCTCGCGTGGCCAGCTATGCTGCCGCGCAGGCCTCACCGCCCCACCCTACTCCCATCGCTGGCCTGGCCATCCCTCTACTCACCCACACCTGCTGTTATTCTCTGGCGATGGCAGACGAACCAGTAAACCCTCGTACTCCCCTCCGCATGGGAAACAACTGCCGAGTCTTCCCTGGCTCCGTGTCGTTCCCTTCCTAGGCCTCGCCGTCGTCCACCGCCCTGGTGCTCTCGGCGCGGCGTGGTCAACGTGATCAACGAACAACTTCCATCGGAAGAGGACTGTACATGGAGAGGCTGACAGCTGGGTCCACGGCCGCACACAAGGAAGTGCCTCCTTGTTACGCGCAAAATAATGATTCCTCCACCTGACAGCAGGGGACCACCGGAAGGGCCTCTGTATTTCACGAAAAAATGTTCCTCCCGCTGACAGCTCGGACCCACCAGCTATATCTTTGCAAGCAAGGAAGTGCCTCCTTATTACGGACAAAAAAAGAATGCCCCCTGCTAGCTGGGACCCATAATAGTTGGAGGCTGACTTGTGGGCCTACTAAGTTGACGAGGATGGAGGGCTTTGTCAACTTAGTCAATATGAACGATTCTAGCTCCAGTGACCATACGATGTCCATCCAACAACCGTAGTGCTTCTTCAACCTCTGGTCTTCTTGCTCTAGCCGCCTAAACTAGCAACGGTCGTGCTGCCTGCTCCTGCCTCCCGTGGTCGGCTCTACTGCCGCGCATGCCTCACCGCCCCACCCTACTCCCATTGCTGGCCTGGCCATCCCTGTACTCACCTAGACCTCCTGTTATTCTCCGGCGACGACAGCCTCACACTGCAGCCCAACCAGTAAACCCTCGTACTCCCCTCCGCATGGGAAACAACTTCCGAGTCTTCCCCAGCTCCAGGTCATTCCCTTCCTAGGCCTGGCCGTCGTCCACCACCTTGGTGCTCTCAGCGCGGCGTGGTCAATGTGGTCAAGGAACGACTTACATCGGAAGAGGACTGTACGTGGAGAGGCTGACAGCTGGGACCACGGCCGCATCAAGGAAGTGCCTCCTTATTACGCGCAAAATAATGATTCCTCCACCTGACAGTGGGGACCTACCAGAAGGGCCTCTGTATTTTGGCTTAGCTTTATTTTGCGAAAAAACGTTTCCCCCTGAGAGCTGGGACCCACCAGCTACATCTTCTCATGCAAGGAAGTGCCTTCTTATTACACGCGAAAAAAATTGATCCTCCCCCTGACAGCCCAGACCCACCATCTATATCTTCGCACGGAAGGAAGTGCCTCCTTATCATCCCTGATAGCTGGGACCCACCCGGTCAAAGCGTACGTAATGTAGTCTGACTGGTCGCGGACGTGTACGTACATACTGGTTGAGCGGTCTCTCTGCAACGATGAACCATGGCCGAGCAAGCAGCGGCACGTGTAGTAGTAGAGCCCCCGACGTAGCAGTTCAGGCAGTCCCTTCTAAACTATGTACACATATGTACAACCACATGCCAAAAAATACGGCCACGTACGTACATACGGGCTGGGTCTTGAACGCGTACTCGCGCATACGTACGGCCCGGCCTCGTGTACATGGAGAGGCAACGGACGGCAGCAACAATGTCCTGTTCATCAGGCGGCCAACCGGCTGGGTTGGAACGGAGAAACAGCGTCCTGTTCATCAGGAGGCAACAGACTGGGTCGGAATGCGTCCTGTTCAACGGGAGCCAACCGGCTTGGATGGAACAGCCGAAACAGGGTCTGGCGGACCGTAGTACGGAGGAAACAGCCTTCTGTTCGACCGGCTATGGTCAAAACGGGATCCTTTTCATCGGGAGGGGTCTGGCGTACCGCAAAACGGAGGAAACAAAATTGTGTTGGAGCGCTACGGTCGAAACAGGGGTCCTGTTCATCGAGAGGGGTGTGGCGTACCGCAAAACGGGACTCCACGGGCTACTGTTCACCCACCGTCGACTTCCTTCAGCCTCCACCTGCACTGTTCATCCACCGCGTCTTCCTCCTACCTCCACCAGCTACTGTTCATCCACGAGCTACTGTTCATCCAGCCCTCCACCGGCTACTGTTCAACCGGCCCTCCATGAGGTCCTATTCATCCACCCCCAACCAGCTCGGCTGTGGCGGCCTCCTCTCGGAGTCCTGTTCATCCAGCGGCAACGGCCTACTACCACGGGGTCCTGTTCATCCAAGCCCCATCGGGAACTATTCATCCAACCCCAACCACGTACATCTCGACTCGTTCAACCAACCCCCACGTTCACTGTTCATCAAGAGGCAGCAGGTTCGATCGGCTTCAGTAAGCAGCAGTAGCAGCAGCAGCAATCGATCGATCGATCGCTCGGGCTTAGTTAGCAGCAGTAGCGAAGGAATCACTCGGGTTCAGTTAACAGCCAAGGGATCTATCGCTCGGGTTCAGTAACGTAGCTAGTTCAATCGCTCGGGTTCAGTAAGCGAATGCCTCGCTCGGGTTCAGTTAGAGCCCAACGCCTCGCACACACGCGCGTACGTGTACGAGAGAAACGCGCAATCCCTCCGTGCATCGCTCGGCCCCGACCACCCACCATAACCGGGAACTCCCCGAAATTTTCCTTGCAATCGCTTCTACCACGGTTTTTTCCGTCATGGACGGCCCAAAGAATGTCATGCAGGTGCGTACCCGGCCCACCCAGGACGAAAAGCCCATTTTCTGTCATGATTTTTTGTCATAGAAGTAGGAGCCCACCACATCTATGATACCGGGTTTTGTCACAATTAACATCATAGAAGTGTCATAAGCATGATAGAAAAAAGATTGTTCGGGCCAAAATGTCACGGATGTGTCTTTTTTTTGTAGTGATGTTACTGACTATGTGGAAGCAGCACATCACCGTCTTGATCTGCCTAATGCAAAGGTGGAAGAGGAGGAGGAGGTGGTGGCGGCGGAGGCAGTGAGTTTGACCAACATTGAAACAATGCTACAAAATGCTCACGCATTGCGTAAACTTTCAGCTGCAGAAGAAAAATGGTGGGCCCGCATGTTGGAACAATGCAACATGGCAGTCACCCCAGGAAACAAGCTGTCAGTATTCTCAGCTATGGTCACCTTTCTTCAGGTGAAGACATCTGAGCGGATGACCAACAAATCATTCAATGCGATGTTGGTTGCTTTCCGCAAATCTTTCCCAGATGCGTCTGAGCTGCCACACACCTACAGTAAAATGAAGAATTTCCTTCGTGCAGTTGGAATTGGATATGATTTGATCCATGTTTGTAAGAATAATTCTGTTCTATTTCAGAAGGATTATGCCAACTTAAGTGAATGCCTAAAATGCAAATCATCAAGATGCAAAGATGGCAATGCTGTGAAGAGGATTCCTCATAATGTTCGGAGACATTTTCCAATTATACCAAGATTGCAGAGGTTGTTTCATGATGCTGAATCAAGAGAGGATGTACTGTGGCATTCTAGGAACCAGGAGTACAGAGCTCAGAATGTAATGAGCCATCCATCTCATGGTAGTGTCTAGAAAAGCTTCAATCGGGAACACAAAATGTTTGCTGCTGAGCCGAGAAACATTAGACTTATCTTAGCTACAGATGGATTCAACCCATTTGGCCACCAGAGTGCCACATATAGCATGTGGCCAGTGCTTGTTATCCCTTACAACTTGCCAAATGTCTGTACCAAAGAATCAAACTACATGATGGCCTTGCTCATCCCAGGTCCAAAAAGTCCTAGAAAGGATTTTGATTTATTCATGGAACCTCTTGTGGACAAACTTCAACAGCTATGGAGGGGCGTTCTCACTCGAGACCTATATAGCAGCCCACTAGCTGATTTCTTTCTGCGTGCTGTTATAATTTGGTGCATCCTTGATTATCCGGCTTTGGGCACTATGTCAGGGCGAATGACACATGGTTACAATGCATGTGTTCGCTGTGAGAAGAATCCACTGTCATACGCAATACTTAGCAAGATCTATTACATTGGACACCGCTGTTTCCTTGCTAAGGATAAGCCGTGTCCTACAAAATACCGAAGACATGTGTTCAATGCAAAGCATGAAAACCGTGATGCGCCAAAGAGGCTCACCGGCGATGAGTTGCAAGAGGAATTAGAGAAGGTCAGGCATATTACACCAGGAAACCATCCTGATAATGGTAGCGGCAAGAGGAAGCACGGCAAGGCAGAAGAGATATTATTGTTTACCCGCAGGTCCACTTTGTGGGACTTGGAGTATTGGAAAGATTTGGATTTGCGCCGTAATCTTAAAGGCAAGATGAAAGATACCTTAAATTGAACGCAAGACGAGAAAAATATTGAAGGCACATCGTGAAAAATATATGTGACAGCATTATCGTCACACTTGTTAATATTGAAGGCAAGACGAAAGATACCTTAAAATCTAGGATTGATTTGACACACCTGGGTATCAGATCCGATTTGCAGGTGAAGGCTGATGGTGCATCACGGGATATGGCACCAGTTGTGTACGTCTTGGACAAGGTAAAAACCAAAGAAGTCTGCAAGATCCTGTCACATGTGAGATTCCCACATGGATTTGCTTCCAACCCTGAAAGGAGAGTCAGTGCAGATGGAAACAAGGTACAAGGGTTGAAAACTCATGACTGCCATGTCCTACTTCAAAGGGTTTTACCTGTTATTCTTAGAGGATTGGGCCGCCCTGACTTATACAAAGCAGTTGCAGAGTTGGGACAATTCTTCAGGGAACTCTGCAGTAGAAATATTAGGACATATGCTTTGGAGCGTCTTAGAGACAAGATACCAACTATCCTATGCGACCTTGAGAAGATATATCCTCCAGCCTTCATTGATGTGATGGTGCATTTGGTTGTTCATCTACGTGATGAGGCACTACTTAGAGGTCCAGTACAGTATGGCTAGATGTACCCTATTGAAAGGTGGCTAGGCACTTTCAAGGGCTATGTTAGGAACAGAGCTAGACCTGAGGGTTCCATTGTAGAGGCCTACATTGCTACAGAAGCGTTGACATTCTGCTCAAAATACATTGAAACAGATGATCAGCTTAGCAAAAAGGTGGGTGAAAATAATCCCGAGCTCAATGTTTTTGATTGTTCTGTTCGAGTTACAGGGAAGAGTCGACAAGATGACAAACCTAAAGATTTGGACAAAATGGTTTGGTTTGTGTTGAATAACTGTCCTGAGATTCTACCTTATATCGAGTAAGTGCTAAGTACTGCAACTTATACATCGTAATCTACTAAACCTGCAGCACATTCTTATATATTTAGATGTTTGACACAATTACTATGTTATGCAGCATCTACAAAAAGGAGTTACTGGCGCAAAATCCAAGAAACATTGACAAACCGGTTATGGCAGGATTTGCGAAATGGTTCAAGAGTCGTGTAAGCTTTTGAATTGCACTGTCAGTTTTTTTAATATATTGAGTACATAAGATGATCAGCTTGTCTATTTTCTAACCATAGGTTAAGAAGATGCGGGAGGATGGGCAGGCAGTTAATGATGCCCTTTACGCACTAGCAATGGGTCCTGATACTCGGGTAAGACATTATGAATCTTGCGTTGTTGGAGATGTGCGCTACAACACCCTTGCACGCGACGAAGGCAGGAAGACACAAAACAGTGCTGTCATGAGCATGGATACGTACGGCAATGAGACAACTGAAATGTATGCTAACATAATAGACATTGTTCAGTTGCAGTATATCTCCAGTTTTGAGGTTCATCTATGTGTGGTTCTGTTCTACTGTCGTTGGTACAACCTGTTTTCCAGGATCACAAAACCCAAAGCTGATGATTATTTCAAATCCATCAATGTCAAGGCTGCGTACCACACCGACGAGCCTTTTATTTTGGCAAATCAAGCAACACAAATATTTTTCTTGGAAGACACATATGCATGTAGCGATGACTGGAGAGTATTGCAAAGGTTTGAGCAGAGGAATTCGTTTCATGAAGTTGCACAACAAGATGATGCTTACACTGCTCCTGATGTAGAAGATTCCACAGAAGTTCGTAGTATATTTGAGGACCATCACGTCAATAAGGCTGGGGAAAAGATTCCATGTCGGGCTGTGGACGTACGAGTGTTGATGGATAAGAGGCCAACGTTCGAGGACATTGAGGATGAAGAAGAAGATGACACTGTGGGGAATTACGATTCAGATTGATACACATGGCGAAGATGTTGACACTGCTACTGCGGATGATGATTAGATTGCTCTTGTCGTATTTGCCTGTGAGAAGACAACTTTTTATCTACTATGTGAAATTGTGTTTGCTATGACAACTGAAACCTGATGAAGTTGTTGTTTAGTATTTTGCCGTGAGAACACCACTTATTATGTATGTTGATTTGTGTTTGGTGATTGTATGACGACTAAAACATGATGACATTGTTGTTTAGTTGTACTCATATTTGGCTGTGAAACTTGTATTTGATGACATAGTTTGCTGTTGGATTGAAATTTGCTCTATGTCTTCGAATGGGAACAAAGCTGACCCGATAGGGCCTCTGCTAATTTATTTATTTATGAGCAAAAGGGGATACCCCCCGATTTCCGTTAATACAAATCATTAGATGTTCACAACACTACGCCCAGCCTACTAAACAGGTTTCATTCATTACTAGTTTCAGCAAAGTGCTCATGTCATAGCCACTAAATACATCACGAGTGCTACATACACTGCAAATAAAGAGATAATCATCCTACAGAGCACAACGATCTTGCCCATTATCTTCACAAGCTCTTTCATCTCCTCATTGTTGTCAAGGCCGTTCAGCAGCTATTGCTTGGCCATGATTAGATGAACTGCATATTTAACATTCTGCTCTACATCTTCCTCTTCTGCCGTTCCTTCAGTTACTTGTCCAACACCCCAACCTGCTGGTATTGGGATTCCTCAGCTAACCAAATTATCAGCGTAGTTCCATTCCCCCACATCAGCAACTTCCCACAAATACAAATCACATGAATCTTCCCTTTTCTGCACGAATCAAATTGGAAGATCATCAACCAAACTATTAAAAAAATCAGCAACTCAAAGCTGGTGAACAACACTTAAACATATTATTACCCCATGATTCAGGCATTTGTAGAAGACTCGTCCAGGGTTGAGGATTGTATTTGAGACGCGACAGATGACTATACGTGATTTGCAGCAGTGGCACCACACCAACGGCAGCGGGTTGCGATGAGCAACCGGTTGCGGTGAGTTTGCCGGCGGGGGTGTGATGAGACCCACAGGGGATGGTATGGGTAGCGACTTGGCGCATATCTGGTTGTTGCCTACTGAAGAGCAGGTGGATGAGCCACCAGCGGACATGGTTGCTGTGGCCGGAGCTTCTGATGCTAGGCAGAGTAACTAGAGAAGAGGAGAAGCGAACGTTGGATATGTCAGTTTCATTACTTGCAGAGTAGCATAGCACTATATAGTCATAGTCTAGGTTTGGATCCGAACCAGCTACAGGAGCACGTCTCTCTTTTTTCTAAAACTCAGCAACGTCTATTTACTGGTACACTAGCTTGTTCTGTACGCCTTCTCAAGTCTTTGATTTTCGGGAATGTTATGTGGCGAATGTTCCCTGGGAGGAGGATGGCAAACGAATGCATTTTCCTGGCAGTTTTAGTTGCGACGCAAGATCAAACGGTGGCAATTTCGGGAATGTTATCTGGCGAACGAGCCCAGTTTTTCTTTTCTTCCTATTAAAAAGTATGCTACGTGGTGTCGGCTTAGTCAACACATGATTGTGCCAACCTTGACCGTTGGATTGACATTCGACGTCTATCGTGTTTCTTCAGTCTCTTCTTCCTCCAGCAGCCAAAGCCAAACCAGCACCGGCGGGACCGCCTGCTCCCGCCTCCCACGGCTGGCTGTGCTGCCGCGCATGCATCGCAGCCACATCACACCCTAAAACTCTGCGCATCTTCCCTGGCTCCTGTTTGTTCCCATCCGAGGCCTCACCATCGTCCTTTGCCTTGGTTCGCTCGCTGCAGCGTCATCCTCCGGTGTTGTCAACATGGTCAACAACCGAGAGTACTAAGGAGATGACTGTACATGGTGAGGATGACAGTAGGGACCCACCAGGATCATGGCAGTAGGCAAGCAAGTGCCTCCTTTATTGCAAGAAAAAAAATGGTTCCTCCTGATGGTTTCCTGACATCTAGGTCGCATGCCACTGTCAACGTAGTCAATAAGCGAGATAACTGCACAAGGAGCGGCTGACACCCGGGACCCAGCAACTCGCACAGTATTTGTTTTTGTTTTCGGGATGGAGCAGGGTATCAACTGGGTTGTGCGGGAGCTGTGTGGCCCGTCTAGCCTAGGCTTTTATTTCATATGTTTACCACATGAACAGCCCAGTTTTGTTTTTTCTTTCTGAAAATGGCTAGCCCAGCTATTTTGTTTTTTGCAGAATAACCAACGGAGGCTTACTTGCTTCTCTACGCACTGCTGGGCCAGAAATCTTTCAAGATGAGGAGGGATGCATTCGGCTTGCCCAGAAAATGGGCTATGAGTAATAAGAAATGGGCTGTAAAATAAAAAATACAGCAAACATGCAATTAGTTCCAAATTACTTTTTTCTTTCAGATTTTGATATTTTAAATTTCATTGTTTTTTTGCAGGTAAAATTTCATTGGATTTTAAATTAAGGTATGTTTATTTTTTAAATTAATTTGAATCAGGCTAGAAATTTCAGGTTGTATGCTATTTGGGACAGATTTGGAGGCTGACTTGTGGGTCTACTAGGTTGACGTGTACGAAAGGCTTTGTCAACTTAGTCCACAAACAATTCTAGCAGTAGTGACCGTTGGATGTTAATCCAACGGCCGTGCTGCTTCTTCAACCTCTGGTCTTCTTGCTCCAGCCGCCCAAACCAGCGCCGGTCGTACTGCCTGCTCATGCTTCCCGTGGCCGGCTGTGCTGCCGCGCAGGCCTGACCGCCCCACACAACTCCCATCGCTGGCCTGGCCATCCCTCTACACACCCACAGTTCCTGTTATTCTCCAGCGACGACAGATAAACCAGTAAACCCTCAAACTCCCCTCCATGTGGGAAACAACTTCCGAGTCTTCTCCGGCTCCGGGTCATTCCCTTCCTATGCCTCGTCGTCGTCCACCGCCCTGGTGTTCTCGGCGCGGTGTGGTCAACATGGTCAATGAACGACATCCATCGGAAGAGGACTATACGTGAAGAGGATGACAGTTGGGTCCACGTCCGCACACAAGGAAGTGCCTCATTATTACACGCAAAATAATGATTCCTCCACCTGACAGCGGGGACCAATCGGAAGGGCCTCTGTATTTGACGAAAAAAAGTTCCTCCTGCTGACAGCTCAGACCCACCAGCTATATCTTCGTACGCAAGGAAGTGCCTCCTTATTACGCACAAAAAATGAATACTCCCACTACTAGCTGGGACCCACCATATTTGGAGGCTGACTTGTGGGCCTACTAAGTTGACATAGACGCGGGATTTGTCAACTTAGTCAATATAAACGATTCTAGCTGCAGTGACCGTACGATGTCCATCCAACGGCCATCATATTTCTTCAACCTCTGGTCTTCTTGCTCCAGCCGCCCAAACCATCGCTGGCCGTGCCGCCTGCTCCTGCGTCTCGTGGCCGGCTGTGCTGCCGTGCAGGCCTCACCGCCCCACCCTACTCCCATCGCTGGCCTGGCCATCCCTGTACTCACCTAGACCTCCTATTATTCTCCGACGAAGGTAGCCTCACACTGCAGCTGAACCACCAGTATACCCTCGCACTCCCGTCCGCGTGGGAAACAACTGCCAAGTCTTCCAAGGCTCCGGGTCATTCCCTTCCTAGGCCTCGCCGTCGTCCACCGCGTTGGTGCTCTCGGCGTGGCGTGGTCAACGTGGTCAAGGAATGACTTCCATCGGAAGAGGACTGTACATGGAGAGGCTGACAGCTGGGTCCATGGAGCAGCAAGGAAGTGCCTCCTTATTACATGCAAAATAATGATTCCTCCACCTGATAACAGGGACCCACCGGAAGGGCCATCGTATTTTGTGGAAAAAAAATTCCCCCCTGACAGCTGGGATCCACCAGGTACATCTTCGCATGCAAGGAAGTGCGTCCTTATTACGGGCAAAAAAATGATTCTTCCCCATGACAGCTGGGACCCACCGGGTCGAACCGTACGTAGGGTTGTCTGTCTGGTCGCGAACGTGTACATACATATTGGTCGATCAGTCTCTCTACAGCGATGAACCATGGCCGAGTAAGGAGCGGCACGTGTCGTAGTAGAAGCGTGGACATAGCATGTCACGCCGTCCCGTCTATATGTATCGTGTACATGTACGTACAGCCACACTGCAAGAAAGTAAATACAGCTACATACGTACATACGGGCGGGGTCTCTAACGCGTACAGCGATGGCGTCCTGTTCATCGGCAGCCAACCGCCTGGGTCAAAATGGAGGAAACAACGTTGTGTTCATTGGGAGGCAACCGACTGATCAGAATACGTCCTGTTCATCGGGAGCTAACTGGCTTGGACGGAACAACCGAAACGAGGTCTGGCGTACCGCAAAACGGAGGAAACGAACTTCTGTTTGAGCTCCTACGGTCGAAATAGGGTGCTGTTGATCGGGAGGGATGTGGTGTGCCGCAAAACGGAGGAAACGGACTTGTGTTGGAGCGCCTACGGTCGAAACAGGGTCCTGTTCATCGAAGGGATGTGGCGTACCGCAAAACGGGACTGCATGGGCTACTGTTCATCCATCGTCTACTAGCTCGCTCCAGCCTCCACGGGCTACTGTTCATCCATCGTTGACTTCCTCCTGCCTCCACCAGCTATTGTTCATCCACGGGCTACTGTTCATCCAGCCTCCACGGGGTCCTGTTCAACCAGCCCTCCACGGGTCCTGTTCATCCAGCCTCCACCGGCTACTGTACAACCAGCCCTCCATGGGGTCCTGTTCATCTAGCCTCCACCGGCTACTGTTCAACCAGCCCTCCACGGGGTCATGTTCATCCACCCCCAACCGGCTCGGGTGTGTGGCGGCCTCCTCTCGATCGGGGTCCTGTTCATCCAGCGGCAGTGGCCTCTACTACCACGGGGTCCTGTTCATCCAACCCCCACCGGGAACTGTTCATTTAACCCACAACAACATTCACTGTTCAGCAAGAGGCAGCTGGTTCGATCGGCTTCAGTTAGCAGCAGTAGCAAAGAAATCGCTCGGGTTCAGTTAACAGCCAAGGGATCGATCGCTCAGGTTCAGTAACGTAGCTAGTGCAATCGCTCGGGTTCAGTAAGCGAATGCCTCGCTCGGATTCAGTTAGAGCCCAATGCCTCGCACACACGCGCGTACATGTATGAGAGAAACGCGCATACCACCATGCATCGCTCGGCCCCGACCACCCACCGTAACCGGTAACTCCCCGAAATTTTCCTCGCCCTCGCTTCTACCATGATTTTTTCCGTCATGGACGGCCCAAAGAATGTCATACAGGTGCGTCCCCGGCCCGCCCAGGACGAAAAGCCCATTTTATGTCATGATTTTTTGTCATAGAAGTAGAAGCCCACCACATCTATGATGATACGTGGTTTTGTCACAATTATCGTCATAGAAGTGTCATAAGCATGACAACAAAAATTTTTGTTCGGGCCAAAATATCACGGATGTGTCTTTTTTTTGTAGTGATGGTTTGCCGGATTGCCATTTCATTCCCATCCCGACAATTCCCGGGCACTCGATATGTCCTACTTTCTAGCACAAGTCATGCCGAAATTCACGAAAAATTTCGGCATGACCTTTGCTAAAAAGTGGACATATCGAGCGCCTGAAATTCGCCGGAACAGAAATGAATCAACATTCCGGCAAAACATAGGCCACTCGGAATGAGATTCCCTGCAAATAGGAAAATGTGTCTGCTTGCAAATACAAAATGCATGATATCTCTACTACTCAAAAGATATCATGGCTGTCAAGATAGCTCTCTCTCTCTCTCTCTCTCACACACACACACACATAAATATAGGCCAATAAATTACTCAAGGAAACATAAGCCAACAAATTACTCAAGATAACAATAATAAAAAGAATGAACCCTAGAACCCAATTCAATTCAACCCTAGAACCCTAGCTAGAACAACTTTGCACTAAAATTCAATTCTTTCATTTTTGCATAAATTATAAATTATGCCATTTGAACCATAGAACCCCAGCTAGAACTAAAATTGCTACTATTGAACTAAAATCCTACTAATGAACCCTAGAACTAAATCCTAGAACTAAAATCCTACTAATTAAATCTAGAACTAAAATCCTACTAATGATACCTAATGAACTCTAGAACTAAAATCTACTAATGAACTAAAATTCCTACTGTTGAATCCTCCTAATGAACCCTACTGTTGAATCCTACTAATGAACCCTACTGTTGAATCCTCCTAGTGAACCCTAATGAACTAAAATCCACTACATTCTTAGAGAAGAGGGGGGAGGGTAGAGAGAGGATGCTCACCGGAGGGCTGCAGAGGGCGGAGGAGGAGGCGGCGACGAGGAGGAGAAGGGCCGTCCTCAGGTGGCGGCGGCCCGTGCTCCGGCGACCTCGGGGAAGAGGGATCCGGCGAGGACGGGCTCGGGGAAGAGAGCTTCGGCGAGGACGGGCTCGGGGAAGAGGGCTTCGGCAATGACGGGCTCGGGGAAGACGGCTCCGGTCACGAGGGTCTCGGGGAAAATGGCTACGGCGGCGATGCGATGGAGGAGGCGGCGATGAAAGAGAGGAGTGGGGGAATCGAGGGGTGGGATGGAGAGGAAACCACGCACCTGCCTCTATGTTAACATAGTAGTAGTGCGGCTTTCAAACATGCGCTATAGGTTAGTTAGCTATAGCGCGGGCTGCAAAGCCGCGCTGCTGCTATGCTTAGTAGTTGTAGCACACTTTCACAAAAAACTCACTACCGGTAAGTTAACTATAGTGCGTTTTGCAACCCATCGCTACTGCTATTTTAACTTAGAGGCAGGCGCGGTTTCTCTCCATTCTTTCATTTTTTTCCTATTTAGTTTCTTTTCATTTTCTTATTCCTTTCTTTTTTTGTTTTTCTTTCCATTTTCTTATTCCTTTCCCTTTCCCTTTCCTTTTTCTTTTCATTTTCATTTTCTTATCGTTTCCTTTTCCATCTCTCCATTTTGACTTAGAGGCAGGGTTGTACCGAGCTAGAACCATGGTGCAAGGGGATACAATATATAACTCAGGCGATATATTAGTGCATAACACGGTCAAGTGCGTATACAAAATAGATACAAATATAAATGTTGTTTACTCAGCATCGATGTTTTCATTTCTGAGTGACCTCCTTTCCTTTCTTGTTCGATGTCAAATAATTGAGCCCCTCATTGTGAGTTTTTCTTTTCCATGGAGTACGATCTTTCTTCTATAATGTAGTCCTGATTCTTCTTTTGATGTACGCTTCATCGTCATCGTCATCTTCCCTCATAGGGTTGCCGTACTAGGCGTAGTCTTCCTTGTTGGTGACTCCATCCATTTCGCTGATGTTCCTTTTGCCTCTCCTCATGACAACACGGCTCAGATTGCTTGGGTCGGTTAGGAAGAAGCATTGTGTCATGTGCTTAGCATGTACCCATGGCTCATTTTTGGCGATGTCATTCACGGTAGCGCTCTTGGCGTCGGGTATGGACATGGTTGTGAGAAAATGGTTTTCTCTTTGGACGGACTTAGCCCATCTGACATGGAACATCGATGCACTGTGCAGTCCAGAGTAGTCAAGCTTCCAGATCTCTTCGACCCTTCCATAGAATCTTTCAATTGCGCCATTGTTGCCGGTCATGCATTCCATCGTCATCCCTGAGTCATGGTAATCATTGTTTATATCTTTGGCCTCCATGTAGAACGTGTATCCGTTGATATCGTACGCCTGATAGGTTGCGAGGTTGGGCGCGGGGACATGTGCTAAGGCGTATGAGCAATCCGTTAGTAGAGCCCTCTTCCGGGGGGTTAGCAAGAACATGCTTTTTGAACCAAGTCAAGAAAGTGAGGTTATGCTCTGTAATAACTTCGGCGTCCGTCCTACACAACCCCTGGTCACGGTATTTCTTTGCGATGGTTTCTTTGTGTAGTGTCACGAAAGGATCTACCATGTCTAGGTGTTGTAGCACTACTAAGTTTGCTATGTCAAAGTCGTTGCATCGACCCTTGTGGTTCACATGTAGTTCCCTCCGACCGTTGGTGTGATCTTCACCTTCAAGCCTCCCAAGGTGCTTGTTGAAGGGCAAACCAACAATAGGGCTTCGACTCCTAGATAATTCTCGCAGAAGGAGATGCACTCTTGGGTAAGAAAGCCCTGGACGATGCTTCCATCCAGACAGGACATGTTACAAACGAATGCATTGATGACCCCATTCATCCTCTTGAACGGCATCATGCTGTGCAAGAATGTCGGCCCGAGGTCGATGATGTTGTCCACAATGTGGACACACATATGCACCATGACGTCAAAGAATGTGGGAGGGAAGTACATCTCAAGCTCATTTAGTATGACAACGATCTCTTCCTGTAGCCTTTGGAGTTGCTTCACACTGATCGACTTTTGAGAGATAATATCGAAAAAGTTGCAGAGACCAGTAAGTGTGTCACGGAAGTGCTGGTCCATTATCCCTCTAATGGCAACAGGAAGTATCTTCGTCACCATCACGTGACAATCCTGAGACTTCATCCTGCTAAACCTTTTCTTCTTCGTGTTTAAAAATCTGCTTCTCTTCCCACAGTAACCGGAGCAAACTTTGATTCCGGTAAGGAACTTGAAGAATTGATCCATCTCCTTCGGATTTAAGGTGAAGCAAGAAGGGGGGCAATATTTCTCTTCCTTCTTGTTGACTTTTTTGTCCCTGTCCCCCGGCCCCATCTCCATTTTCGTGTCCTTCGACGACTTTTTACCGGGCATGTGGAGATCTACCCTGATTTTCAAATCTTCTAAGTCTTTTCTTGCCTTCGGCCCATCCTTTTTCTTGTCTGGGATGTTCATCAGTGTCCCAAGCAAACTCTCGAGGACATTTTTCGTGATATGCATTTGATCAAGGCAATGAGGCGTATTGAGTTTGGGCCAGTACTCCAAGTCCCAGAAAACTGACCTCGTTTTCCATACCTTCAGCAGCGGCTCCGGCGTTTTTTTCATCTTTCCCGGCTCGGGGCACTCTTTCCAGTTTTTCAACAACTCATAGATTTTGGCGCCGCTCCTCTTATGTGGAGGTCCTCGATGCTCGGCCTCGCCATTGAATAGGTATCCATGGTTTCTCCACGAGTCATCCTTTTCGAGCCATCTTCGATGCCCCATGTACACGATTTTCCCAGACCCGCCATCTTTCATTAGCTGCTGAGACATTATATCATCCATGCATCGGGTGCATCCACAATATCCGTGGCACACATGGCCTGCGACATATCCGTAACCGAGATAGTCGTGCACCGTCGTTATCAGCGCATCTCTCATATAGAAATGCTCTCCTTTGCTGGTGTCCCATATCTTGACCGGTGTTTTCCATAACGTGTTTAACTCCTATTGAAGTAGACCTAGATACAAATTAATATTATTTCCCAGTTGTTTCGGCTCTTGAATCAGCATGCTCATGTGTATGTACTTTGCCTTCATGCACAACCAGGGGGGAGGTTGTACATCCATACAAACACGAGCCATGTGCTACGGTTTGTGTTCTGGTTGCCAAACGGATTCATGCAATCGGTACTCGCGCCAAGCACTATGTTCCTTGCATCTCCTGCAAAAAAATCGATATGTGGTGTTGAACGTTCTCCACTGGCTTGCATCCTCGAGGTGTCCCAGTTTTGGATCATCTCCATCGTCGGGCTTTTTCCTCTTCGCGTGCCAATGCATTAGCTTTGCTTCCTTAGGATCTACGAAATAACGCTGTAGACGGGGAGTGATCGGTAAGTGATACGTCTACAACGTATCTATAATTTTTTTATTGTTCCATGCTATTATATTATCCATGTTGGATGTTTTATATGCATTATGGTACTATTTTATATCATTTTCGGGACTAACCTATTAACCCAGTGCCAAGTGCCAGTTGCTGTTTTTTCCTTGTTTTTGTCTTTGACAGAAAGTCAATACCAAACGGAGTCCAAACGGAATAAAACTTTATGATGATTTTTCTTGGACTAGAAGACACCTAGGAAGCTTCATAAGGAGGCCAGAAGACCCACGAGGAGGCTACAAGCCCTAGGGGCGCACCCCAGGGGGGCGCCCCCAGGCTTGTGGGCCCCTCGTAGCTCTTCTAATCCTAATCTCAACTCCATAAATACCCAAATATTCCCCCTACACCAGAGGTCACACCAAAAATACTTTTCCGCCACCGTAAGCTTCTGTTCTCATCAGATCCCATCTTGGGGCCTTTTTCGATACTCTGCCAGAGGGGGATTCGATCATGGAGGGCCTCTACATCAACCTTGCTGCCCTTCCGATGATGCGTGAGTAGTTTACCACAGATCTACGGGTCCATAGCTAGTAGCTAGATGGCTTCCTATCTCTCTTTGATCTTCAATACAATGTTCTCCTCAATGTTCTTGGAGTTCTATTCGATGTAATCTTCTTTTGCGGTGTGTTTGTTGAGATCCGATGAATTGTGGGTTTATGATCAAATTATCTATGAATATTATTTGAGTCTTCTCTGAACTCTTTTACGCATGATTAAGATAGCTTTGTATTTCTCTTCGATCTATTGATTTGGTTTGGCCAACTAGATTGATTTTTCTTGCAATGGGAGAGGTGCTTTGTGATGGGTTCAATCTTGCGGTGTCCTCACCCAGTGATAGTAGCGGTAGTGAGGCACGTATTTGTATTGTTGCCATTAAGGATAAAAAGATGGGGTTCATACCATATTGCTTGGATCTATCCCTCAACATCATGTCATCTTGCTTAAGGCGTTACTCCATTTTTGTTAACTTAATACACTAGATGCATGCTGGATAGCGGTCGATGTGTGGAGTAATAGTAGTAGATGCAGAATCATTTCGGTCTACTTGTCACGAACGTGATGCCTATATTCATGATCATTGCCTTGGATATCGTCATAACTATGCACTTTTCTATCAATATCTCAATGGTAATTTGTTCACCCACCGTATGTTTCTTTCAAGAGAGAAGCCTCTAGTGAAACCTATGGCCCCCGGGTCTATTTACCATCAAATTATTTTCAGATCTATAAAACCGAAAATACAAAAATACCTTGGTGCAATTTATTTACCTTTACTTTATTTTCTACTTTTAGTTATCTTTTATACCTATCTCTATCAGATCTCACTCTTGCTAGTGACCGTGAAGGGATTCACAACCCCTTTTTCGCGTTGTGTGCAAGTGTTTGTTAGTTTGTGCAGGTGCATCTATTAGAGACTTGGGTGTTCCTCCTATTGGATTGATGCCTTGGTTCTTAACTGAGGGAAATACTTATCTCTACTTTGCTGCATCACCCTTTCCTCTTCAAGGGAAAAATCAACGCAAGCTCAAGAAGTAGCAGGAAGAATTTCTGGCGCCATTGCCGGGGAGGATATACATCAAGCGTACCAAGTACCTATCATAAACTCTCATCTCTTGCGCTTACATTATTTGCCATTTGCCTCTCATTTTCATCGCCCCCACTTCTAAAACGTTGTCAGAAAAACACAAAAATATTTGCCTTCTTTCCGTTCGCTTTTTTCGTTTGCCTTTTGTTTGCTTGTGTGCTAGATTGCTTGCTTTCCTATCATGGCTAGTCCTTCTATTGCAGTTAGTACCTCGGAAAGCGAAGTTCTTAATTTTAAGCAAAGATTAAAAGTTGCTTGGTATAGAATTTGCGATGCTCAAAATAGATCTACTCGTAAGCAGTCCACTACCGTTCTTCTTCAAAAAAATTATGTGGGTGTTACTACTTGGTATAGATATGTGCTAGACACCATTACTAGGGGTAATTTTTTGGGTAGTCACCCTATGGATCCTTACAATGCTATGATAAATTTTGTGGGATCACCACCAATTATGGTTAATGAAACAACTTTAACCTTGGAACATGGGATGCAAAGGCTTGATATTATTGAGAATAAAATTTCTACCATAGAGCTTATTGAAAATTTGGATAAAAAGATCCACAATCATATTACTCAAATTGGATCAAAGGTAGGAATCACTTTAAAAACCCTAAATGAAAAGGAACCTATAATTAATGAGATAATAGAACAAGGTTCCACTAGAATCGATAAGTTAGAGGATGTTATTACCAATTTGGGTTCCACTTTTGTTGCAGTCAAGACTACTCCAACATTTCCTCCCACTAAAGCTACAAAGTTTATTTATGTTCCTATAAATATGGGTGAACCATCTAGTAAAGGAAACGAGGATCTTAAGATGATAAGTGTTTGCCCTAGCTTTATCAATATTATTAAGGAACCAATTCTTACAAACGAATTTCTTGATTTTTTTACCTAGGAGTTTGATCATTGAACCTAATGAGATCCCTAGGAAGTATGGATGTGAAATTAAAGAATTGAATACCAAAGATGACAATACTTAGATCTATGCATTATGCCTAGCTAGGGCGTTAAACAATAGCGCTTGTTGGGAGGCAACCCAATTTTATTTTGTGTTTTTTGTTTTTGCTTTTTTCTGTAATAATTGTGTTTTAGTGTTTCAATTAGCGTTAAACAATAGCGCTTGTTGGGATGATTTATGGTGATAGTTGATTTGATTTTGCTTAAAAACAGAAACTTTTGCGTCCAGTAGCAGAATTTTGAAAATTCACATAAGCGACGAAAAATTCTTAATATTTTACAAAAGATTGGTGTACAAATTTCCTATGTTTTCCTTATTTGGAAGAATTTTGGTTTCACAGAAGTATGAGTAATATTCAGATCTTCACAGACTGTTCTGTTTTTGATAGATTCTATTTTCTATGCATTGTTCTCTTATTTTGATGAATCTATGGGTAGTATAGGGGGGTATGAACCATGGTGAAGTTGGACTAAAGTAGATATACTGCTAATATGAATTTAGAATGAGTTTACAACAGTACCTAAAGTAGTGGTTTGCTTTTATTATACTAATGGAGCTTACGAGTTTTTTGTTGAGTTTTTTGTTGTGAAGTTTTCAAGTTTTGGGTAAAATTTTGATGGACTACGGAATAAGGAGTTGCAAGAACCTAAGCTTGAGGATGACCAAGGCACCCCAAGGTAATATTCAAGGACAACCAAGCATCTAAGCTTCGGGATGCCCCGGATGGCATCCCCTCTTTTGTCTTCAATCCATCGGTAAATTACTTGAGGCTATATTTTTATTCACTACATGATATGTGTTTTGCTTGGAGCATCGTGATATATGAGTCTTTGCTTTGTTTGCTTTTTAGATTCCCACAATCATCCTTTCTGTACACACCTTTTGAGAGGGCCACACATTAATCATGAATTTATTAGAATACTCTATGTGCTTCACTTATACCTTTTGAGCTAGGCAGTTGCTCTAGTACTTCACTTGTATCTTTTTAGAGCACGGCGGTGGTTTTATTTTGAAGAAATTGATGAACTATCATGCTTCACTTATATTATTTTGAGAGTCTTACAAATAGTATGGCAATTTTCTTAGGTTATGAATTTAGTCCTAATATGATGGGTATTCAAGAGGGATATAATAAAAGCTTTCATGAAGATCATTGAATATATGCGAAGTTTGATTCCTTGCATTTGTTTTGAGATATGAAGATGATGATATTAGAGTCATGCTAGTGAGTAATTGTGGATTAGTAGAAAAACTTGTGTTAAGGTTTGTGATTCCCGAAGCATGCATGTATGGTCTCTCATTATGTGATGAAGTTGGAGCATGATTTATTTTTTATTGTCTTCCTTATGAGTGGCGGTCGGGGATGAGCGATGGTCTTTTCCTATCAATCTATCCCCCTAGGAGCATGCGTATTAGTACTTTGTTTTGAGGGCTAATAAATTTTTGCAACATATATATGAGTTCTGTATGACTAATGTTGAGTCCATGGATTATACGCACTCTCACCCTTCCACCTTTGCTAGCCACTCTAGTACCGCCCAACTTTCGTCGGTGCATTAAACCACCTTGTACCTTTCCTCAAAACAGCCACCATACCTACCTATTATGGCATTTCCATAGCCATTCCAAGATATATTGCCACGCAACTTCCACCATTCCGTTTATTATGACACATACCATCATTGTCATATTGCTTTGCATGATCATATAGTTGGCATAGTATTTGTGGCTTGGCCACCGTTCATATTTTTTCATACATGTCACACTAGATAATTGCACATCCCGATACACCGCTGGAGGCATTCATATAGATTCATACCATTGTTCTAGTATCGAGTGGTAATTCTTGAGTTGTAAGTAAATAAAAGTGTGATGATCATCATTATTAGAGCATTGTCCCATGTGAGGAAAGGATGATGGAGACTATGATTCCCCCACACGTCGGGATGAGGCCCCGAACAAAAAAAAGAGGCCAAAGAGCCCAAAAAAAAGAAATAAAGAAATAAAAAAGGAAAAAAATGAGAGAAAAAGAGAGAAGGGTCAATGTTACTATCCTTTTCCACACTTGTGCTTCAAAGTAGCACCATGTTCTTCATATAGAGAGTCTCCTATGTTGTCACTTTCATATATTACTAGTGGGAAATTTTCACTATAGAACTTGTCTTGTATATTCCAATGATGGGCTTCCTCAATTTGCCCTAGGTCTTCGTGAGCAAGTGAGTTGGATGCACACCCACTTAGTTTTCTTTTGAGCTTTCATACACTTATAGCTCTAGTGCATTTGTTGCATGATAATCCCTACTCCTTGCAATGACATCAATTGAAGGGCATCTCCATAGCCCATTGATTAGCCTCATCAATGTGAGACTTTCTCCTTTTTTGTCTTCTCCACTCAACCTCCACCATCATATTCTATTCCACCTATAGTGCAATATCCATGGCTCACGCTCATGTATTGCGTGAAAGTTGAAAAAGCTTGAGAACATTAAAAGTATGAAACAATTGCTTGGCTTGTCATCGGGGTTGTGCATGATAAATACTTTGTGTGACGAAGATAGGGCATGACAAGATTATATGATTTTGTAGGGATAACTTTCTTTAGCCATGATATTTTGAGAAGACATGATTGCTTTATTAGTATGCTTGAAGTATTATTGTTTTTATGTCAATATTAAACTTTTGTTTTGAATCTTATGGATCTGAATATTCGTGCCACATAAACAAAAGATTATTTGACAAACATGTTAGGTAGCATTCCACATCAAAAAATCTGTTTTTATCATTTACATACTCGAGGATGAGCAGGAATTAAGCTTGGGGATGCTTGATACATCTCCAACGTATCTATAATTTTTGATTGTTCCATGCTATTATATTATCCATCTTGGATGTTTTATATGCATTATGGTACTATTTTATGTCATTTTTGGGACTAACCTATTAACCCAGTGCCAAATGCCAGTTGCTGTTTTTCCTTGTTTTTGTCTTTTACAGAAAATCAATACCAAACGGAGTCCAGACGGAATAAAACTTTACGATGACTTTTCTTGGACCAGAAGACACCTAGGAAGCTTCGGGAGGAGGCCATAAGACCCACGAGGAGGCCACAAGCCCTAGGGGCGCGCCCCAGGGGAGCGCCCCCAGGCTTGTGGGCCCCTCGTAGCTCTTCTAAACCTAATCTCAACTCCATAAATACCCAAATATCCCCCATACACCAGACGGCACACCAAAAATACTTTTCTTCCGCTGCAAGCTTCTGTTCTTGTGAGATCCCATCTTGGGGCCTTCTCCAGTACTCTGCCGGAGGGGGATTCGATCACGGAGGGCCTCTACATCAACCTTGCTGCCCTTCCGATGTTGCGTGAGTAGTTTACCAAAGACCTACGGGTTCATAGCTAGTAGCTAGATGGCTGCTTCTCTCTCTTTGATCTTCAATACAATGTTCTCCTCGATGTTCTTGGAGTTCTATTCCATGTAATCTTCTTTTGCGGTGTGTTTGTTGAGATCCGATGAATTGTGGGTTTATGATTATATTATTTATGAATATTATTTGAGTCTTCTCTGAACTCTTTTATGCATGATTAAGATAGCTTTGTATTTCTCTCTGATCTATTGATTTGGTTTGGCCAACTAGATTGATTTTTCTTGCATTGGGAGAGGCGCTTTGTGATGGGTTCAATCTTGCGGTGTCCTCACCCAGTGACAGTAGGGGTAGGGAGGCACGTATTTGTATTTTTGCCATTAAGGATAAAAAGATGGGATTCATACCATATTTCTTGGATCTATCCCTCTACATCATGTCGTCTTGCTTTAGGCGTTACTCCATTTTTGTTAACTTAATACACTAGTTGAATGCCGGATAGCGGTCGATATGTGGAGTAATAGTAGTAGATGCAGAATCGTTTCGGTCTACTTCTCACGGACGTTATGCCTATATTCATGATCATTGCCTTGGATATCGTCATAACTATGTGCTTTTCTATCAATTGCTCAACAGTAATTTGTTCACCCACCGTATGTTTCTTTCAAGAGAGAAGCCATGTTTCTTTCAAGAGAGAAGCCTCTAGTGAAACCTATGGCCCCCGGGTCAATTTACCATCATATTATTTTCTGATCTATAAAACCAAAAATACAAAAATACATTGCTACAATTTATTTACCTTTACTTTATTTTGCACTTTTACTTATCTTTTATACATATCTCTATCAGATCTCACTCTCGCTAGTGATAGTGAAGGGATTGACAACCCCTTTTTTGCGTTGTGTGCAAGTGTTTGTTAGTTTGTGCAGGTGTATATATTGGAGACTTGGGTGTTCCTCCTACTAGATTGATACCTTGGTTCTTAACTGAGGGAAATACTTATCTCTACTTTGCTGCATCACCCTTTCCTCTTCAAGGGAAAAATCAACGCAAGCTTAAGAAGTAGCAGTAAGTACCATACAACTTTCTGAGGACATTTCTTTCTCGCCTTCTTGTATCAAGAAGCATTTCACACCGGACAACAGGTTTTTCTGTGCGCTCCTTCCGATAAATGATGCAATCGTTGATGCATGCGTGGTATCTAACATGCGGCAGATCAAGAGGGCACACTATTTTCTTGGCCTCATCGGCACTAGTAGGACACAGGTTCCCTTCGGGAGAGCCTTGATATGTCTCCAACGTATCTATAATTTTTGTTTGTTCCATGCTGTTATATTATCATTCTTGGATGTTTTATATTCATTTTATAGCAACTTTATATCATTTTTTGGGACTAACCTATTGACATAGTGCCCAGTGCTAGTTTGATGTTTTTTTGCTTGTTTTTTACTTCGCAGAATATCAGTACCAAACGAAGTCCAAATGCCACGAAACTTTTTGAAGATTTTTTTCTGTCCAGAAGACAACTTGGGAGCCAAGGAAGTGCAAGAGGGGAGGCCCGTGGGGCCCACAAGACACCAGGGCGTGCCAGAGGCCCCTCGAGCGCCCAGGTGGGTAGTGGAGCTCACGGGAGTCCTTTACACCACCTTTTAGCTCTATAAATACCCAAGTATTCCAGAAACCCTAAGGGAGTCGACCAAAAACAATTCCAGCCGCCGCAAGTTCCAGAACCACGAGATCTAATCTAGAGCCTTATTCCGGCACCTTGCCGGAGGGGAACGCGATCATGGAGGGGTTCATCATCCTCGATTGTGCTCCTCCGATGATGCATGAGTAGTTCACCATAGACCTACAGGTCCGTAGGTAGTAGCTAGATGGCTTCTTTTCTCTTTTTGATTCTCAATACAATGTTCTCCATGATGTTCTTGGAGATCCATTTGATGTAATGACTTTTTGCGGTGTGTTTGTTGGGACCCGATGAATTGTGAGTTTATGATCAGATCTATCCATGAATATTATTTGAGTCTTCTTTGATCTCTTATATGCATGATTATTATAGCCTTGTATTTCTTCTCTGAAACTTTGGTTTGGTTTGGCCAACTAGATTGATTTTTCTTGCAATAGGAAGAGGTGCTTTGTGATGGGTTCAATCTTGCGGTGTCCTCACCCAGTGACAAAAGGGGTAGCAAGGCACGCATGTATCATTGCTATTAAGGATAAAAAGATCAGGTATATTCCTACATGAATAGATCTTATCTACATCATGTCATCGTTCTTACTGCATTACTCTGTTTATCCATGAACTTAATACACTAGATGCATGCTGGATAGCGGTCGATGTGTGGAGTAATAGTAGTAGATGCAGGCAGGAGTCGGTCTACTAATCTTGTACGTGATGCCTATATACATGATCATTTCCTTGGATATCGTCATAATTATTTTCTCTTCTATCAATTGCCCAATAGTAATTTTTTTACCCACCGTATGTTATTTTCTCGAGAGAAGCCACTAGTGAAATCTACCGATCCCGGGTCTATTTTCTATCATATTGTTTTCAGATCTATTATTCCAAAAACCTAAAAATACCTTGCTGCACTTTTTCTTTAACTATTTTTTTGTGTTTTTTTCCAGATCTATTTATCCAATCTCATACAATTTAATCTATCTCAATACCGAGGAGGGATTGACAACCACTCTTACGTGTTGGGTTGCAAGTATTTGTTATTTGTTTGCAGGTACTATTTACATAGTGTTGCTTGGTTCTCCTACTGGATTGATAACCTTGGTTTCATAACTGAGGGAAATACTTACCGTTGTTGTGCTGCATCATCCTTTCCTCTTCGGGGAAATACCAACACAGATACAAGCAATTAGGAAGAATTTCTGGCACCGTTGCCGGGTAGACCTCATCAACATCTATCAGGTTCCTAATCACAAATCTCATCTCCTTGCAATTTACATTATTTAACATTTTCCTCTCATTTTCATCTCCCCCACTTCTAAAACGTTTTTGCGAAAAACACAAAAATATTTGCCTTCTTTTCGTTTGCCTTTTTCCCGTTAGATCTCTTCTTTGCTTGCAATCTTGTTTGCGTAGTCACGATGTCTCAAGAAAATACCAAATTGTGTGATTTTTCCAGTACTAATAATAATCATTTTATTAGTACTCGGATTGCTCCTCCCTCCACTAGTCCGGAGTTTTATGATATTAATGCCGCTTTGTTGAATCTTGTTCTGAAAGAGCAATTTTCTAGTACTCCTAATGAGGATGTTGCATCCCATCTAAACACTTTCATAGAATTGTGTGATATGCAAAAGAAAAAAGATGTGGACAATGATATTGTGAAGTTGAAATTGTTTCCTTTCTCTTTGAAGGATCATGCAAAAATTTGGTTTTCATCTTTACCTCATAATAGTATCGATTCTTGGGATAAGTGCAAAGATGCTTTTATTACTAAGTATTTTCCGCTTGGGAAAATTATTTCCCTTAGAAATCAAATCATGAATGAGCATGAGCATGTTGCACAATCTTGGGAAAGAATGAAATTAATGCTAAGAAATTGTCCTACTCAAGGTTTAAATCTTTGGATGATCATACAAAAAATTTATGCGGGATTGAATATTGTTTCTAGAAATCTTTTAGATTCCGCCGCGGGAGGTACTTCTATGGAGATTACTTTGGGTGAAGCTACTAAATTTCTAGATAATATCATGGAAAATTATTCACAATGGCTTACCGAAAGAGCACTTACTAGTAAAAAGATCAATTATGTTGAAGAAATTAGTACTTGGCGGATTCTACCATTAAAAAACCTTTGGGAAGGATTAATGATGTTCTTATTCTTGCAAATAGGAACTATGTGCCCATTGATTTTATTGTTCTTGATATTGATTGCAATCCGTCTTGTCCAATCATACTTGGTAGACCGTTTTTACGAACTATAGGTGCCGTGATTGATATGAAAGAAGGTAATATTAAATTTCAATTTCCACTAAGAAAGGGTATGGAACACTTCGCTAGAACAATAATTAAGCCACCATATGAATCAATCATGAGGGCAACCTATGGATCAAAAACCAAAGATGACAACACTTGAATCTATGCATTATTTCTAGCTAGGGGCATAAAATGATAACGCTTGTTGGGAGGCAACCCAATGAATAATTTTTTTTGTCTTTTTCTTTTTGTTCTTAAGTGTTTTCACAATTATGCTACTGTTATGATTGTGTTTTTATGTTTTAATTAGTGTTTGTGCCAAGTAAAGCCTTTGGGATCATGTTGGGTGATAGTTGATTTGATATTGTTGAAAAACAGAAACTTTTGCGTCCAGTAGCAGAATTTTGAAAATTCACAGAAGCGACGATTTTTTTTGAATTTTTTACAGAAGTTTGATATAACAATTTCCCAAGTTGTCCTAATTTTTCAAAAAAAATTAGAGTTACATAAGTCTGGTCAAAGTCCAGATTACTACAGACTGTTCTATTTTTGACAGATTATGCTTTCTTTGCATTGTGTACTTATTTTGATGATTCTATGGATTGTATCAGGGGGGTGGGGTATAAGCCATAGTAAAGTTGGAATACAGTAGGTATAACGCAATAATAAAATATGAATGGTTTTGCAACAGTACTTAAAGTGGTGATTTTCTTTATTATACTAACGGATCTCACGAAGGTTTTTGTTAAGTTTTGTGTGATTGAATTTTTCATGTTTTAGGTGAGATCACGATGGTTGAACGAATAAGCAGTGTCAAGAGCCCAAGCTTGGAGATGCCCCATGTCACCCCAAGGTAATATTCAAGGAGAACCAAGCAACTAACTTGGGGATGCCCCGGAAGGCATCCCCTTTTTCTTCTAATAACCATTGGTAATTTTACTTGGAGCTATATTTTTATTCGTCACATATCATGATTTTTGCTTGGAGCGTCTTGTATTATATGAGTCTTTGCTTGATTTTCTTTTTAGTTTGTCACAATCACCCTTGCTGGACACACCTTTTTGAGAAAGCCAAAATGATGCTATGATTTGTTAGAATTGCTCTATGTGCTTCACTTAAATTTTCTGAGCTACGGAATTGCTCTAGTGCTTCACTTATATCTTTTTTAGTAGGGTGATGTTCTATATTTTGAAGAAATATGCTCTCATGCTTCACTTAGATTATTTTGAGAGTTAGTAAAATTTTAAAGAAATATCCTCTCATGCTTCACTTATATTATTTTGAGAGATGATGCAAAAATTACTTATGCTCATGTTCTTCACTTAAATTTGTTTGAGAGCTTGTTATAGGCAATGGTAATATATGAAATTAGTCCCAAAGTGATAGATATTCAAGAGGGATATAATAAAAACTTTTATGAAGATCATTGGATATTATAAACTTGATTCTTTGCAATAGCTTTGAGATATGATGATAGTAATATGTGAGTCATGTTAGTGAGTAATTATGCCTTAGTAAGAATATTGGTGTTAAGGTTAGTGATTCCCAATGCAAGCACGAAAGTCAACAGTTATGCAATGAAATTACATCCTACTTGTGGTGCATTATTCGGTGTTAGTTATGCTTAATGCTCGTTTATAAGAATTTTCATTTCTTGGTTGGTTGCTTCTCAATCTATTTGCTAGCCTCCATTTGTACTAAGTGGGAATACTACTTGTGCATCCAAATTTCTTAAACCAAGTTGTGCCATATGAGTCCACCATACCTACCTATATGCGGTATTTCCATGCCGTTCCAAGTAAATTTGTATGTGCCAACTGTAATTTTCAAAATAAATTTCCTTTTTGTGTGCCCGTACCACTCATGAAGCGGCAGGGATGGCCAATATTTTTCCATGCTAGATGTGTTATTCTCAAGATGAGTGTTTATTCACTTGTCATTGCACGAGAGTGTAGTGGTAATAGGGATGCCCAGTCCTGAAATGAAAAAGAAATTTACTTTAAGTTGTCAAATAATAAATTCCTTGGAAAGTGTTGGTATGGAAGGCACCCGTGGATACGGCTAGCCATGGATTGTGAAAGAATGGTGGAAAAAGGAATAAACTTTATTTTATGTTTGGGAACCGCCTATGATGTATCTAGCATGGAAAGTATTGGGAATTCTCGATCGTTTTCGCTGATGGGAAAAGTATGCCTCTCAAAATATTTTCTATCTCTCAATTTAAGCTTTGAGCTCTGGCACCTCTACAAATCTCTGCTTCCCTCTGCGAAGGGCCTATCCATTAACTTTATGCAATTTTTATTTTTTGAGTCTCCATCTTCTCTTATAATGCACCAACTAGGGAGCATTATGATCATACTAGGGCATTGGATGTAGCTAATATTCGAGTGTGTTTCATGAATGGATCAATGATTGAGCATGATGGGCTAGGGATAACTTTCTTTAGTGTTGATATTTTGAAAGACACGGTTGCTTGTTGATATGCTTGAGTATTGAAATCTTCATGTCGAATATAGTCTATTGGTTTGAATTATCTAAAAGACCAAATGTCCATGCTACAATAAGAAAGAATATGTGATGAACATGTTAGGCAGCATTGCACATCAAAAATTCTGTCTTTATCATTTACCTACTCGAAGACGAGCAGGAATTAAGCTTGGGGATGCTGATACGTCTCCAACATATCTATAATTTTTTATTGTTCCATGTTGTTATATTATCATTCTTGGATGTTTTATATTCATTTTATAGCAAATTTATATCATTTTTGGACTAACCTATTGACATAGTGCCCAGTGGCAGTTGTTGTTTTTTTCTTGTTTTTTACTTCGGAGAATATCAGTACCAAACGAAGTCCAAATGCCACGAAACTTTTTGGAGATTTTTTTCTGCCTAGAAGACAACTTGGGAGCCAAGGAAGTGCAAGAGGGGAGGCCCATGGGTCCCATAAGACACTAGGGCATGATAGAGGCCCATGGCGTGCCCATGTGGGTAGTGGGGCCCACGGGAGTCCTTTCCACTGCCTCTCAGCTCTATAAATACCCAAATATTCCAGAGACCTAAGGGAGTCGACGAAAAACAATTCCAGCCGCCGCAAGTTCCAGAACCACGAGATCCAATCCAGAACCCTATTCCGGCACCTTGCCGGAGGGGAACACGATCACAGAGGGTTTCATCATCCTCAAAGGTGCTCCTCCGATGATGCGTGAGTAGTTCACCACAGACCTACGGGTCCATAGGCAGTAGCTAGATGGCTTCTTCTCTTTTTGATTCTCAATACAATGTTATCCTCGATGTTCTTGGAGATCCATTTGATGTAATGACTTTTTGCGGTGTGTTTGTTGGGATCCGATGAATTGTGAGTTTATGATCAGATCTATCCATGAATATTATTTGAGTCTTCTTTGATCTCTTATATGCATGATTATTATATCCTCGTATTTCTTCTCTGAAACTTTGGTTTGGTTTGGCCAACTAGATTGATTTTTCTTGCAATGGGAAGAGGTCCATTGTGATGGGTTCGATCTTGCGGTGTCCTCACCCGGTGACAGAAGGGGTAGCGAGGCACGCATGTATCGTTGCTATTAAGGATAAAAAGATGGGGTCTATTCCTACATGAATAGATCTTGTCTACATCATGTCACTACTAGGGAAAAGCCTAGCAGTAGCGCGGGTATTTGGTGTATCAGTAGCCGCGGGTACCCGCGCTACTGATACGGTGCTATAGCTAACGTTTAGCAGTAGCGTGTTTTGACACGCGCTACTGCTATACCTACTTAGCAGTAGCGCTTTCCAAACTAGCGCTACTGCTAAGTGCTTTAGCAGTAGCGTTTTCATGTCCAGCGCTAAAGAGCGCTACTACTATATTTTCTCATATCTTTTTTTTTGCTACGTATTTGCGATGTTTTTGTATAGGTTTTATACATTATTCTAATCATATCATAAACATGCAATATGCTCATCATATCATACACATAATAGTCTCATCATATCATCCAACACAAATCATGTCGTCACATCATAATCACGATATAGCTATACAAGTTACATGACATGTCTCATCATACATAATGTAGTACTTGAGGCATCGATTCATATCCCTCTCTCGCACTAGCGTGAACCTAAACTAACTACTGGCTATCACTCGGAAACTGGTACACCTGGGCGTGACACTCCGGCCACTCGTCGTATACTCTTGGCGTAGCACTTCTTCGCCATCGATGATCTATGCACCTGCATCGTCACATGAGTCGATGATATGCAACATATATAGTTGAGCAACAGAAAAAGACAGACTTGGCAAAAATAGAAGCAACATATCATAAGCATAAATAACAAAGTTCATCGTACCCAAAATACCCTAACTAGAGTGATCTTCGCTAGTTGAGGAGGACGGTTTTATTACATCACAAATAAAGATTCGTCGTGCATAACTCAGAGTTTCGTCATAGAGAAAGTATGGACTAAACGGACACATTGTCATATATCGTCAATCACTCCAACATGTCGTGCCATCCATCCAAGTTAGGGAGGTAGTCCCCGAGCGCAGTGAAAGGCTTCAGGTCAAGACGCTGAGCGGCTACGCGTGTTCGGACGTCTTCCCGTGACATTTGCCCTTCTTCGTAGAACATCCCTGTTTTTTCGAGGACCTCCTTCATGATGATTTGGGCAAGTTCACGCTGGATGTGATAGAACTCAGCTCGGAGTCGATGATCCGGGATATCTCCTAGGTTCTTTGCCCATTGCAGAATATGGGCATCGCCGGATCTAGGTGACATGCGAAGGTTCTGCTGATCCCGTCTGTACTCCAGAATGTGGTGGAGGACATAGAATCCATCACTAAGAGTACCACTCGGTTGCTGGATGCAGCAGAAGTCGGTCTTATGGCCGAAGGCGGGCGCACGGTTCCTTGTCTTCCTGGTCTTGATCTCTCCACCCCGTAGGTCGTAGCTAAAGATAGCACTGTCGAGAACAGACTTGCTGTGGGTGTAATCCTTTTTCTTCATGTTCTTCGACGAGTCCAAGTAAAGAGCGTGGGAGAATTGGGGGTAAAGGATGATGAGGACGGCGCGCCCGTCGCTGCGCAAAATAAGTAGACCTCAAATTAGCCTCCATGTGTGCAAATGAAATGATTGAAATCGAAGGAAGGATATCCGCGCGGATGACTTACATGGGATGATAAGGCACGAGAATCGTCTCCTTGTCCTTATTGCCGACCATGAAATCAGCGATGTAGTTACTCGCGTATTCACCATGCTTTGGGCAGACTGCCAAGAAGCCCTTGTGCATGAAGTACGGGTCAGCAACACAGATATAAGGTATCTGCTCAGTCCTGATGATGTAGTTCATGTACAAGGCAAAAAGGCGGACAAACATAAAATCCAGCTTTTTCAAGTGAAACATGTCGAAGATGTAATCGAATCGAAGGAAGAATTTCTCCGCGGGGTGTGTCGACGTACAACCTTTGTTGCGGCACGTTAACCACGTAGAGCGGGTATCCTAGATTTTTCGAGGCGATCAGGCTTTTCTCTCTCCATAGCACATCGTCATGAAGTCTCCTTAGATCGCCGTATATGGCCTCTACCGCTGCCTTAGGTAGGATCAGATCACCGGGGATATGCCATTTTGTCGCACCGGGGATAGGTATACGGTCTTGAACCCGAGGCTGCTGAGGCGGCTGGATCATTGAAGCAGCTTTGTTGCCTTTCCTCGATCTCTTCCTATGCTTCTTTGCTACTCGAATGTCTTCTATAATACGTTCGTCCTCCGGCAATTCAGGCACCGACTCATGACGCTCAAACCCTGAGTACTCATACTGCTGAGCCATCAATCCTCCGTCGTTAGAGGCGCCGATATTGAGATACTGTAGAGTGTCATCGTCATCCTCATCGATGACATCGATATCATGCATTGCTTCTTCCTCACCCGGCACGACAGGCGACGCTAATTGGGTAGGTGGGGTGTTGGTGTTCATACCTTGCTGAGGCTGCTTGGTCGTGGGTGTGCTCCCGGCCGCCTCCAGACGAAGCAAACTCTTCGGCCACAACAGGACCCAACACTTGCAATCGCCAAGCTGCCGCGGGGTCTCGTCGTCATCTCCCCCTAGTGCTACCGGAGGAGCCAAATTCTCGTGGCCCAGTTCGACACTGGCCACGGAAACCGTGAAGACATCAGGGGGGATCGGCCGGCTGTGGAACAATTGTTCCTTCGGCTTCATTATCGTCGCCTTCCCCACGTCCACCTTCTGGCCGTTGATGGTGTACAGTATGGTGCACGGGTTTACGTCGGCCTGCAAAGACATGTCTGCGACGTGAGACATCCGAAAGGCAATGGAAACGGGAGATTATACATATATCGAAGAGGGCCGGTGTGACAGGTACCGTGAGGGCGTCGAGCTCAGCCAAAGACGAAGCACCGCCGAGCACTTCCGAGACGGAGGACGGGCTGCTATGAGCAGGTGCGGGAGCCAGTGCAGGAGCAGGTGCGGGAGCCGGTGCAGGAGCAGGTGCTGGTGCAACGCTAGTCGAGCTGCTCCCCAAGAAGTTGGAATGGGGAAATTCCGCTGCATCCTTATTTGGATTTTTCTTGGTCCAACAGACGATAGCCGGAACCAAGACACTATACAAAGCTGCAATCTCCTGTTTTGCGGCACCTACCGCTGTTGCGACTGTCTCAACTGATTTCTTATCAACCGCAATCGCAACCTTCTTGTCGATGTTTTCTTCATTTAACCTCCGTCTTTCCTTTCTCTCCTCCGTGGTCTCACGGTAGTACTTCTTCCACGTGGCGCCATCTTCGACGCCGTGCACGCGTCCATACAACGGCCGAGTGTCCACCGGGAGTCCTTTCAATATGTTCAAGGCCCGGTTGAATGGGGTGTCCCACTTGGGCCTCGCCAACGCCTCAGACGGCGAGTCGCTTTCGGCCGCAATCCTGTGCTGCTCTTTCTGCAAAAGGAACAAGGATCGTTTACAAATATGACTAAACGGGCAGTCGAATTGATTAGAAGCTAAAATTACCAGCAGTCTCATGAACTCCGTCGTGACCGCGTCCGTCTCGAAAACCTTCTTGACTGGGTCCCAATGGTACCGGGCCCTAATGACATCACGCTCCTGTGGGACGGTGAACTCCGCCAAGGAATCTGGGATGCCCAGACTTTCGCGTTTCGCGTCCTCCTTGGCCCATATGGACCTCTTCCCTGCGTAACCACGGCTTGCAAGGTGGTGGCACCCCATGTTCCTCTCTTGAAGCCCCTTCATGTACTCCAACTTTTCTTTGGCTGCTTCGGCAACGCAAGCCGCCTTGAATATTTCAAACTACTCTTCCGAAATTGTCAGATTATCCTTTACAATCTCGGAGTAGGGTTCCTTTTTGTTGATGATCCTTGATTTCACCCTTACTTTCCAGCCGGACAACGCGCCGCTAAACTTGCCCACGGCGCGTTAGTTTATCTTCTTCATTGCCGGGTCTTTATCTGGATCAGTATATTTGATTTCATCACGGCCCGGGAACAAGAATACCTGGTGCAGCTTAGTTAGGAGGGACTCCTTCATATCTGGTATCTTCTTTAGTTTTTCATTGTTGATGGTGGCGGTTGCCCATAGGATGCAGCCTATTTGATTGCCGTAGCACGCGCGCGCTTCCGCAGGCCCTTTTGGCTCAAAATTGCTGTCGTCCACCTCAGTGACCACCAGTCTAGTAGTGATAAGCTGGTTTGGGCGCCGTTGCCTCTTTGGTTTCGGTTCTATACCGGCTTCGCCAGTCTCGGTGCCGGTCTCGGTACCGGTGTCAGTCTCAGCGCCGGTCTCGATGTCGGTCTCAGTCTCGGAAGTGACAGGTGGGCCCTGCAACAACCGTTGCTCATCGAGAAGGTTCAAATAGGCGTCTACCGCCGCGTAGATGTTGCAATCACTAGAACCCTGTCCTTCGTCGTTGCGAGCCATGTTTCCTATGATTAAATCTAGTCAATTAATTCTAGACCTAATAAAATGAATAATGACATGAAAAAGGCCAATGTTTTGCAGGAATGTTGATTCATTCCCGTTGCGGCAAATCCCGGGCACTCGATATGTCCTAGTTTGTAGCACAAGTGATGCCAAAATTCACGAAAAATTTCGGCATGACCTTTGCTACAAACTGGACAAATAGAGCATCTGAAATTTGACGGAATGGAAATGAATCAATATTCCGGCAAAACATAGGCCACTCAGAATCATTCCCTGCAAACAACAAAAGGCCACTTGGGCACAATCGAACCACTTCAATGTTGCATATAACAGGACCACTTAAAAACATGTACATGAGCAACTACGACAGTAGATAAACATGAGCAAACACTATTGAGGAATTTGCATATAACATGACCACTTCAAATTTGCATCTCCTAGTGTTTGACACTTCAAGCAAATCTACACAAATCTCATGCTCTCTCAAATCTCATGCAGCACTGATAGAAATTTATATTTTTATACTGAATTTTGTCTCTAAACTAAACCCTACTGCCCTAATTAACATCTAATTCAAAAACTAAGTTAGAAGAAAATTCAATTAACTACTAATAGAAAAAAAATTCAGTTAACTTTAGTGTTCTATAATGATGAAATGAAAAAAATTCAATTAACTACTAATTTCATTCATTTAGGTCATTCATTTAACTTCACCTAATTAACCTAGTAGCCTAATTAACCTAGTAGCCTAATTAACCTAGCAGCACTACTAACCTAATTAACCTAGTAAAACCCTACTGCCCTAACTAAAAAAATCTAATTAACATCTATTAGTACCACTACTGCCCTAACCTAATTAACATCTACTAGTACCACTATATACTACTAGCAGCACTGCTGCACCATTTTCTTCATTTTGTTCTTTTAAAAAAACATCTATGAAAACAAAAACCATAATTAAACCCTACTGCTCTAACTAAATTTTTGCTCTAAACCCTACTGCCCTAACTACATTTTTGCTCTAACCTAGCCAACTTAATTAACCTAGCTAGTTAACCTAATGAACCTAATTAACCTAGCTAGTAAACCTAGTTAGTAAACCTAGCTAGTTAACCTAGTTAACCTAGATAATTAACCTAATTAAAGTAGTTAACCTAGCTAGCTAGTTCTCTGTTAAATGTTTGTGCTATGCATGAGAGAGAGAGAGAGGAGGGGTGGGGGCTTACAGAGGATGGCTCCGGTGGTGGCGAGGGAGGCAGGGGCGTCTCCAGTGACGGCGAGGGAGGTAGTGGCGGTGAGGGTGGCTCCGGTGGCGGCGAGGGCGGCTTCGGTGGCGTTCATGAGGCCGCGCGGCTCCGGTGGCGACGGGGGTGGCTCCGGTGGCGTCGACGTCGCGTGGCTCTGGTGGCTCCGGGGGCGTCGACGTCGGCAGGAGACGGCGGCGAAGTGGGGCGACTGGACGGCGAGGGATTTTGGGGAGAAGTGGTGGCCGGGGGGGGGGGGAGAAACCGCGTGGGGGTTAAGTCAAATGTAGCGGTAGCGCTGGTAGGCAAAAAGCACTATAGCTAAGTTAGCTATAGCGCTTGTTACAAAAACGCGCTACTGCTATAGGAAGTAGCTATTTATTTTCCTTTTTCTTGTCTTTTTTCCTTTTTCTTTTCTATAGCGGGGGTCAACAAAATGCGCTACTGCTATATTATCTATAGCGCCTGTCCTGAACAGACGCTACTGCTATGCCTTTCACCTTTATTTTTCTTTTTCTTTTATTTTTCTTTACATTTTTCTTTTTTCCTTTCTCCTTTTTCTATTTCTTTCATTTTCATTTACTTTTCTATTTGTTTTTCATTTTATTTTATTTTCATTAGCAGTAGCGCTTTTCTTAGAAAATGCGCTGTTACAATAAGCTTAGCGGTAGCGCGTTTTTCCCAAGATCGCTATGACTATTCCTACCCTGCTCGAAACAGTGTGGGAATTTTAGTAGTAGCGCTATCTCTAGCAGAGGCGCTACTGCTACACTCATATCTGTAGCGCGGTTTGTTTACACACGCTACGGGTAAGTAGCAGTAGCACTTGCTTTTAACAGGCGCTACTGGTAAGATTCTGTGTATAAGGTTTTCCCTAGTAGTGTGTCATCGTTCTTATTGCATTACTCCGTTTCTTCATGAACTTAATACACTAGATGCATGCTGGATAGCGGTCGATGTGTGGAGAATAGTAGTAGATGCAGGCAGGAGTCAGTCTACTAATCTTAGACGTGATGGCTATATACATGATCATTGCCTTGGATATTGTCATAATTATTTGCTCTTCTATCAATTGCGTTGGGTCTATTTTCTGTCATATTGTTTTCAGATCTACTATCCCAAAAACCCAAAAATACCTTGCTACACTTTTTCTTTATTTATTTTCTATTTTATTTTGTGTTTTTTCAGATCTATTTATCCAATCTCATACAATTTAATTTATCTCAATACCGAGGAGGGATTGACAACCCCTCTTACGCGTTGCGTTGCAAGTATTGTTTATTTGTGTGCACGTACCGTTTACATAGTATTGCTTGGTTCTCCTACTAGATTGATAACCATGGTTTCATAACTGAGGGAAATACTTACCATTGTTGTGCTGCATCATCCCCTCCTCTTCGGGGAAATACCAACGCAGATACAAGCAATCAAGCCTTCTTTAGATACTTGAGAAGCTCATCGAGGCTTCTGCGGTCCATTTGTTTTTAGCCTTCGTCTTTAGAAGTTCTAGCATGAAACTCAAGCGGGTCACCTCTAGATCGCAACCACCATACAATGGACTCTTCGAGTCTTCCTCCAGTTGGTCAAGCTTGGACTCCTCTCTAGAAGCAGCTCTGTCGCTAGTCGTCTTCTTGCGAAGCAGGTCTCGAACATGACGGTCCCCCATGATTGAACTTAGTACCGAAGAAGGCTGCGGTGTGTTTGCGGCTTCTCCATCATGTCCGACCTCTTCTCCACCTCCATGTGCAGCCTCTTCTACGCCATCATGCCCAGCCTCCTCTCCGCCGCCATGTCCGGCCTCTTCTCCGCCGCAATTATCGGTCGTCATCTCTTCGTCTGGCCCAACAATGTTGTCATTGGCTGCCCCATCGATGTCAGCATCTTCACTTATCCATCGAGTATAGCCATCCATGAAACCATGCATGAGCAGGTGCACTTTCACACGCCCTCCCTGAAAGGGGTCATGCAAGACTCCTCCTTTGCATCTTCAAAACGGACATAAAATCTCCTTTCGGTTATTTTCATACATGTCCTGCACCGCGGATCGCAACCATCTTTCCACCAGCGTTCTGCCGACCTTCATGATCGCCTGCGCGGTATAATTAATAAGCAAAAGGATTATAAACTCATCCATGCATGCATGCATCAAAGTCATACAAAAATTTGGCATGACCTTCCCTAAAAAAAGGACATATAGAGTTTGCCCGAAATTTGCCGAAACGGAAATAAATCGACATTTCAGCAAAGCATAGGCAACTCATGTCACGCAAGCTCCGACAAATAAACATATATAGGCGGCAACTCATGCATGCCACATGCACATTCCCACCATCATATAGCGCACACAAACATATTTCCATTCTTGCAAAGCACAACTTTTTACTCACATATCATCGTCGCGAGAGAGGAATCGAGCACACGGTAGATGGCAGCCGATGCCGCTATCTAGGGATTGAAGGTAGTGGACAAAGATGTATGGCTTACTTTAAAATTGATAGATCTAGTTGGAAGGAGATGCTCTACCTAACTAGTGGAGAGGGAGGGAGAGCTAGCTAGTGTGACAAAGGTAGGAGTGGGGAAAGGGAAGGAGGGAGTGACAAATAAAGTGAGGAAGAAGCTAGCTAGAAAGAGAGGTCATTAATGGAGGAGATGGTGGATGGGGGCATTAATGGGGAGAGAAGAGAGGTAGGAGAAGGAAGAACTAAGTGAGGGAGGTAGAGGAGGGAGAAGGGAAACGGGGAGGGGGAGAGGGAGAGGGAGAGGGAGAGAGGGTGGGGAAAAGGTGGTTGCCACGCGTAGTAGTAGCGCGGGATTGCTAACAGTGCTACTGCTAATCTCCATAGCAGTAGCGTGTGCCGGAGGACCATTGCTGCTGCTAAGTGGGGCCCACCTGCTGGCACCGTACATGCATAGCGGTAGCGGTGGCCACAGACATGCGCTACTGCTATGACTATAGTAGTAGTGCGGTTTTCCACCAGCCGCTACTACTATGGGCAGCCCCCATCGGTGGCGATGGGACCACTTAGCAGTAGCGTGGCATGGCTGACCGGCGCTACTGCTACTTTGCTACCTGTAGCGCGTTTTCTTTTACCTCGCTACTACTAATTAGCAGTAGCGCCTCTCTCATTCTCGTGCTACTGATAAGATTCTATCTATAGGCTTTCTCCTAGTAGTGGTGGGTTCCCATTCATCATATAATTTTCTAGGAATTGAAATCTCTAAATCTAACTTTTCTTCTAAATCTTTCATCATGGCATCCACAATATGTTTAGTAAAAGCATTATTTTGTTTATAGGCATTGGGTGAATTTATCATGGATTGCAACAAATAAATGCATTCAATCAAAGAATAACTATGATAATTAAAGTCTTTGTAATCCAAGAGAGTGGGCACATTACTAGTTAAACTTTTGACCTCTCCAAACCCACTTTTATCAAATTTTTCATCAAGATTTTCACCCTCCAAATTATGAGGACGCGTTCGAGCTAAAGTTGACTCTTCTTCAGTCCTCTTACCATCAATTTTAATATTACTAAACAAGGAATCAATAGAAGAAACACCAATCATCTTAATATCCTCATCATTATTATGAAAGCAATCGGGCGAAAATGCTTTTTCTAAAAATTATCTTGTAGCTCTAAGCATAGCATTTATTTTCTTACTTTCATCCATAGAAACATACAAAGCTTTAATTGATTGATTAACATCAACCTTCGGTGGAAAATTTTTAATCTTGAGATTTTCTACATCATGTGAAATTCTATCAATGCTTCTAGACATATCATCAATCTTATTCAATTTTTCTTCTATCGTATTATTGCAAACTTTCTGAGCATTGATAAATTCTTTAATATTACTCTCAAGATCAGAAGGCATCCTATTATTATTATTATTATTATTATTATTATTATTATTGTAATAATTTCCATAAGGATTGCCATAATTATTAGAGGAACTTCCAGGAAACGGCCTAGAATTGAAATTGCCTCTATAAGCATTATTATTAAAGTTGTCTCGAGAGACAAAATTCACATCTACGGGATCATTATTTTGCTCAATCAAAGTAGAAAAAGGCACATCATTAAGATCAATAGGAGCATTTCTAGTAGCAACCAATTTCATAAGTGCATCAACCTTTTCACTCAAAGTACGAATTTGTTCAACTAAATTAACTTTTTTACTAGTAGGTGCTCTTTTGGTATGCCATTGTGAATAATTTGCCATAATATTATCAAGCAATTTAGTAGCTTCACACAAAGTAATTTCCATAAAAGTTCCACCCGCGGCGGAATCTAAAAGATTTCTAGAGACAAAATTCAATCCCGCATAAATTTTTTGTATGATCATCCAAAGATTTAAACCATGAGTAGGACAATTTCTTAGCATTAATTTCATTCTTTCCCAAGATTGTGCAACATGTTCTTGCTCAAGTTGCTTAAAATACATGATTTGGTTTCTAAGGGAAGTAATTTTTACAGGAGGGAAATACTTAGTAATAAAAGCATCTTTGCACTTATCCCAAGAATCAATACTATTGCGAGGCAAAGATGAAAACCAAAATTTTGCACGATCCCTCAAAGAGAAAGGAAATAACTTCAATTTCACAATATCATTGTCCACATATTTTTCTTTTGCATGTCACACAATTCTACAAAAGTGTTTAGATGGGACGCGGCATCCTCAATAGGACTACCAGAAAATTGCTCATTCATAACAAGATTCAACAAAGCGGTATTAATATCATAAGACTCCACACCAGTGGCGGGAGGAGAAATCGGAGTACTAATAAAATCATTAGTATTATAAAAATCACACAACTTGGTATTTTCTTGAGACATCATGACTACGCAAACAAAAGATCAAACAAGGAAAAGGCAAATGAAAAATATTTTTGTGATTTTTGCAAAAACTTTTTAGAAGTGGGAGAGATGTGTGACACCCTGATTTTGACAACTTTTTCTTTTCAAACTTTTCTTGTCTTCATTTGAAATTTGAATGGTTTTTGAACCTTTTCAATTGGTCTTGGAAACTTTTGAATTTTTTCCCAAGTGATCCAAAGCCTTATTACCTTGCCAAAACCCTGTCAAGCACCTCAAGGACCCAAATCCCAATTTAAATCATCTTCAAAAACTCTTTTCTTTTATTTGAGAATTTAGGGCATTACTATGGGTTGTGAAGCAACCTATAGTTTGGATGCTTAGAAAATTCTCAAATAATTCTCTAAAATACCTTGGACCATATCTTGCCCCAATCTCCAAAAATATTACACGCCCTAGTTCAAATATTTTGCAAAACAATTCATTTTTGTTCCTGGTCAGTTTGGACCTTTCTGAAGGAAGTGTATGCTAGGGTTGTCCAATTGTCCTCAAATTTTTGTGGCATGAGGACACCTACAAGTGACTTCCCTACACCAAGTTTCAGCATCTAAAGATCTTCCATGTGAGCAGTACTTCAACATTTAGATTCTGGACCAGTTTTGCAAGATACACATGAACTACCCTCAAACTTCAACCAAACCACCTCAAACTAGACCAGTTTTGAGTCCTTCCAACCTAAACCCTCCCAGACATCTCCATTGGCTTCATTCTCAGCTCACCACCTCTCTGGATCTCTCCCAAGTTCTCTGTCAGAAACTACAGTTGATGCTACCCTTCGAGCCAGCTTGTATCTAGCCAAGATAGAGGTGCAGAGGCACTAGATGATCAAAGGATAAGCTCCCAGACATGTTGCGCTGGACCTGCACGGCCTCCACGTGCCGCGCACCACGGTGAGTGCGGTGCTGGCATGCCAGTGCGCGCGCTCCGTAGCTCGCCCACGTCTGGAGTTGCCACACCGGCCGTCCCGCGTTACCAGACGGTGTCCTGGGGTGCCGACATCGACGATGCCGTCCACATAACCCACGCCCATACCTTCCCCTCACCGGGATCCTCATCTGTGGCCGCCACGTTCCCATGCACTGTGCCGCCCGTGGCTGCGCCACTCCTCTGTAGCTCATCTTCTTCCTCTGCTAAGCTCCACCGCGCATTAACTCTACTCTGCCCTCTCCCGCCCCGTCGCCCGCAAGCAGCCAGCCAGCAAGGCATCCTGGCGCCGGCGACGTGGCCTACATCGCACCGCTTTGGGAGAGCTCGGCCGAGCTCTGCTCCGGCCCATAAAAGGGCACGGCCAGGCTCTCCTCTCCTCACCACCTCACCACAATATCCCACAGCCACCTCCAGAGCGCCCAAGGAGGGCCGGGAGCTCGTCTCCCTCAGCTCCGGTAGAAGCTCCGCCGCCCGATCCCCTTTCAATACCAGCACTCCCCAGTCACTCCCAGCTCTACCTGATTGCACCCACGAGCTTAGTGCATTCCACTGGTGCTCCTCGACCTCTTGCCCGAGCTAATCACTGCCGGAATTGCCACCACCGACGAGTCCCGTAGCTGTCACCCGCCGGAGAGGAAGGGAGCGACGCTGTCCGGCCGTCTCCGGCTAAGCTGCGGGTACAGGGAGGCTCGTCTCCTCACGCCTGACCCATCTCCGTCGACTCCCAGCTCCGCCGCCACCCCTATCGGCGGTGAGCTGCCACACTCTGTTTCCCTCTCTCCCCTCTCTGTTTAAACCGAGCCGGCCCCACCCGTCAGCCACTGTGGGCGCGCGCGCGAAGGGGTAAGTGGAGGCGCACTCTCCCTTTACGCCTTCGACGTGCCCCGTTCAGTTTTTTTTTCTAATTTTGAATTATTTAACAGAGTTGACCAGTAGCTTTGACCACTAATAACTTTTTACAGAAAGTTCCAATTGACCTGATTCTTTTTGCATTGTGTTTGTATCAAAGTCCTTTATTTTCTGACCAATTTTGGTATTTTTCCAATACCCACAGAAGTGTTGGTGAATAAAAAGGCTTTATGTGACATTTTCCTTTGCCATTTAAAAATGTTTTCAGAAGGAGATTCTTGTGGATTTGAAGACCAGGAGTTTCTGCACAACCCAACTGATCAAGGCAAGCCAGGACATCCATATTATGAAGCATTTCATAGCATTGCATAATTCATATTCATTTCCCGCACTTATTTAACATAGATAATTCAAGTGAAGTATTTAAATGCCTATTGTTGAAAACTTAAATTGATATGATGAATGACCCTGATTGCTAAGAGAAACTTAGTTGGTTGATCAAGAGTCACCTGTCCGGGCTTACCCGTGCAGCCACATTTGCCGGTATGGGACGGCCTTGACTTGGTCTAACTCCGTGCTCTTTCACTGGTACCTCCAGACAGGGAGGGTTATGCGTGCGTGCTGCCCTGATCAGGTAGACGGCGATAACCCTGTGAGCCCAGTTGAGTTTGGTGCCGGCGTCCCCATTTGGGACAGTTTAGTTTGGCCACAATGGTGGCAGGTGTCACGAGGTGACACAGGGGGCCACCCAGGGTAGGACTCCGGGGGAGAATGAATGCCGGTGGTACGATGGAAGAGTCACGGGTCAGGCGGGTTTCGTTGGAGCAACGCTGGTCCACCCGAATGGGATCACGAGGTCAGGTGCTCCATGGTGTGGGTAAAGTGCGCAACCTCTGCAGAGTGTAAAATCTATTCAAATAGCCGCGTCCACGGTATTGGACAGCCCGTCCAGACCTCTCTAGGTGATCAACCATAATAACCATAGTAATGATGGAGGAACTTGTCGTAAGAGCGGAAGTACTCGTAGCATCGAGTATTCCGAGGGTTGTGAGACAACCCGGATATGAGTAAGTTAATAACAGTAAGTGAATCGGTTAAGAGTTAACAAGTTGATTGCCATGCTATTATTTGCTGCATATTTGGTTGTCATGTGCTTGCGAGTACATTCAATGTATTCACCTGGAGTATCATGCTAGATGCAGGAGAAGACTCAGACGGAGGTCTTGAAGGTCCGTGTTGCGATGCCTAGGATGTGTCCTCAGCAGTGTCCCTGTGGATGGAGTTGCTATCATGTTCCGCTATGCAGTAGTCTTTCGCTGTAGTATTCCGCAGTAATACCGAGGCCCTGATATGTTAGATAAATAATGTAGATATTGTCATAGCACTAGATGTGCTTCTGGCCTCGATGATCATGTAATATATAAGCTTGTACTCGACTTCTATCAATAAAAGTTCAGCTATGTTCTGTTCCAAGTTGTTGTGTGTTTCCAGAAGACTTGATCTCTGGGTTGGAAACACTGGTAAACCGGTTCTCTGAGCCGGGGTGCCACAACGCTTGGTATCAGAGCCGTGCTGACTGTAGGACACCCTTGGTAACCCACGCTAGGACTGCGATTAGCATAGGACTTTGAGTGTGCATCCTGCTTGTTGCATGCCATGCCTCATGCATCATAATTCCCTATTATACTAACCCTTGGCATTGAAAGTGTAGATGGCACCAGTTCCATATCACTTCCATCATGAGCTAGAACCCCACACTTTTCCAGCTCTACTTCGTAGCGTCTGGCTTTGGCTGTATCCCAACGGTGATGACCCGGTGTACCAGGTGTTTTGGGAGCAGTTGGGCGAGTCAGTATATGAGTACCATGCAGTGGCTTACATGATCGCGACTTCGGATATTGGAAGCTCTTCTCGCTCTTCCAAGGGCGGAGTGGCTTCTACTCCGGAACTGGCGATTCAGTTTGCTGCCATGGAGGCTATTACTGACTTGTGCTTCCACGAGGTTGAGATGCAGACCCATCCAGGTTTCTTCCACTATCCCACTCTGTCACTTATGACAGGGCGAGTTCTTTTCTCACCTATTGACCCGGCGTGTGATCATGCGGCTGGTGTTTTGTCTCGCTACCTGAACGCAAGTTATCGTATGATCATTTCCTTGGCTGAGGAGCTGTGTCGTGCTCAGGAGGCACTTGCAGCAGTGACTCCACCACCTCCTCCTCTTGTAGTTCCACCTAATTATCCCCCACCAGTTCCACCTTCGCGTGTGCTTGATACATCTTCTGGTTTTTCTGGACCATCAGGCTTATCGTCTGGTAGTCGACTCGAGACCCCAGCTGAGTGGGCCTCACTCCGAGCCACTCCTGCTCCGCCGATGCTGAGGCGACATGCTCTTTCTTCCGCCGAGGGAGAGCCGTCTCAGCAACGACGTCGCGTCTCTTTTGACCCGGTGACTCACATCATCCGTTCTGATTCTGATTCAGGATCTGACGATGAGGACTCTTTAGATGGCCAGTGTTCGTGTCACCGACGCACTATACTAGAGCTTGAGTAGTAATGCATGCATCTTTTCATATGTCGACTGCCGTATGAGCAGTCTAACCATGATATTCCCCTACTAGCTTGCCATGTATGATGTTGGGTTATCTTGTAAAATTACGTTGTCTTCTTCATTTGCCTTTTTTATGAATCTTCTTTTGGTGTCATATTACCGTATTTCTCCTTATGGATGTTGCTCATCAATTCAGTATTTGCTATGGGAACAAAAATTAGGATGAAGAAAGGAAGTAGCAGTAAAGGCGGTGATGGAAACCCCGTCCGTCGTTCCGCCAGGCAGGCAGGGCAACCGCCCGAAGACTTACCACCACCATCACCTCAAGCACCAACCACAGATCAGATAATGAGAATGTTTGAGGAAAAGAGAAACCAAGACCTAATGGAATTTCTCAAGAGTATCCAGACAATAGTAGGTCAGAACAATGGCAATGGGGTGCATTCCAAACTGTCTGACTTCCAGCGCACAAAACCACCCAGCTTTGGTCAAGCCGTGGATCCTATTGAGGCTGATGACTGGTTAAGAACCATGGAAAAGAAATTGGACATCGCTCGTTGTGAAGAAGCAGATAAAGTCCCATTTGCCACCCATTATCTCGAAGGCCCGGCAGCCATATGGTGGGACAACACCAAGTTAATGTGGCCTGCTGGAGAAGAAATTTCCTGGGAGAAATTCAAAGAGTTGTTCCGCAAGTATCATATCCCCACGGGTATCATGAAGGTGAAGCAGAGAGAATTCCTGGCTCTCACACAAGGAAACATGTCTGTGGGAGAATACCTAAACAAGTTCAACAACTTGGCCCGGTACTCTCCTCATGATGTGGCTACCGAAGAAAGGAAAATAGACCGTTTCCTCGGAGGACTTAATCACGCCCTCCGATGTCAGCTATGCATGTTGGACTTCCCCAATTTTCAGACCTTGGTGGATAAGGCCTTCATTGCCGAATGAGAACACAAGTCTGGGAATGATGATCGTAAGAGGAAGTTCGAGCCTAAAAAGGACAACAGGGAACCATATGCGCAAAAGCTGCCCAGTTGGCAGCCAGGGCCATCTGAAAACAAACCTGTGTGGAACAATGGTGGCAACAACAGCAAGCCAGGCAACCAGAGCAAGACCTTCGGCAAGCAGCCAGTCATAGAGGACTACCACCGCAACAACACCTGTTTCACTTGTGGCCAGAGTGGACACTACACGAAGCAGTGTCCTACTAATAATGGAAAGCAATCAACTGACCAAAAGCCACAAGTCAATCAGATTGGACGCCGCCCCAACCAGAACTTCAGCCATGGATGCGTCCACCACATCTCTGCCGAAGAAGTCTGCGAAGCTCCAGACATTGTCCTTGGTATGTTTTCTATCAACAACATACCTGCAATAATTTTATTTGATTCTGGGGCTTCCCACTCGTTTATTTCGCGAAGTTTTGCCACCTTGCACAAATTTTCTCCTTCACTTTTGGACAAAATCATGGTGGTACAATCCCCTGGCTCTATGCTCAGAACAAATATAATATACAAGGGACTGGAAATCTCAATCCATGGAGTCAAATTCCCAGCTACCCTTGTTGCCATTGAATCCCCAGGACTAGATATAATACTGGGAATGGACCGGTGGGCACTGCACCAAGTGTGTATCAACTGTGCCACCAGAACGGTGACATTGGTGAACCCCGCCGGACAAACCGTCCAATTTCTGGCCAGCAGAATGATAACAAGAAAAGGCAAGGCATACCAGACCACTGTTACAGATATGAATCTGATTCTGGTAGTGGGTGAATTTCCGGATGTATTTCCTGAGGAATTACCAGGACTGCCGCCCGACCGAGAATTGGAGTTCGCCATTGAAGTAATTCCTGGTACAGCTCCAATATACAAGAAATATTATCGTATGCCAGGCCCAGAGCTGGCAGAGCTAAAGAAGCAGTTAGACGAGTTGCTACAGAAAGGATATATTCGTCCAAGCATTTCGCCATGGGGGTCACCAGTATTATTTGTCAAGAAGAAGGATGGAAGTCTATGAATGTGCGTAGACTATCGCCAGCTTAATGAGGTCACTATCAAGAACAAGTACCCGCTCCCTCGAATTGATGACTTATTCGACCAGTTGAATGGAGCACGGGTATTCTCCAAGATCGACCTCAGAACGGGATATCATCAACTAAAAATCCAAAAGGAGGATATCCCCAAGACAGCATTCACCACTCGATATGGACTATATGAGTTCATAGTTATGGCGTTTGGATTGACCAACGCTCCAGCCTAATTCATGAGCATGATGAACAAAGTCTTCATGGGCTTTCTGGACAAGTTTGTAGTGGTGTTCATTGGCGACATCATGATATACTCTAAGGATAAAGAGGAGCATAAGCAACATCTTAGAGCTGTCTTGGAAAGGTTGAGAACCCATCACTTATATGCCAAGTTTAGTAAGTGCGAATTTTGGCTGAAAGAGGTGGGATTCCTTGGACATATTCTGTCAGAGAAAGGAATAGCTGTTGATCCCAGTAAGGTTACTGCGGTCTTGAACTGGAAGACACCAGCCACGGTGACCGAAGTCCGTAGTTTCCTGGGCTTGGCAGGCTACTACCGTCATTTTATTAAAGGCTTTTCTAAGATAGCGAAGCCACTGACGGAATTGTTGAAAAAGAACCAAAGGTTTATCTGGACAGCCGAGTGTGACAGCAGTTTCCAGGAGTTAAAGACGAGGCTAACCACAACCCCTGTCTTAGTCCTTTCAGACATTCACAAGAGTTTTGACATATACTGCGATGCATCCAGACGTGGAATCGGATGTGTGCTAATGCAAGAGGGGAAGGTTGTAGCATATGCATCACGACAGCTACGACCTCACGAGGAGAACTATCCCACACATGACTTGGAGCTAGCTGCTGTGGTTCATGCCCTGAAGATTTGGAGGCATTATCTTATTGGACAACGATGTGAGATATACACAGACCATAAGAGTCTCAAGTATATTTTCACTCAACCCGACCTGAACCTCAGGCAGCGAAGATGGCTTGAGCTAGTCAAGGACTATGATGTTGGGATAAACTATCATCCAGGGAAAGCAAATGTGGTCGCTGATGCCCTGAGCAGGAAACAAGCGGCTGTGAATGCACTAGTCAAGGGTATGCATCCGAGCTTACGAGAAGAGTTTGTCAAGCTCAATATGGTGCTATGTGGCCCAATGACCCCGGATACGTTGGAAATTACTCCAACACTCATGGAGGAAATCAAGGAAGCACAGAAGTCAGATGAAGAAATTCGAGAGATCAAGGAATTAATCCAGCAAGGGAAGGCCAAGTCCTTCTGTGTAGATGAACAGGGTACCATTTGGTTCGAGAAACGAATTTGTGTGCCAAATCAGAACAACTTGAGGCAACAAATACTCAAGGAAGCACATGAGTCCGCATATTCGATCCACCCGGGAGGTACCAAGATGTATCAGGACTTGAGAAAAACTTTTTGGTGGCCTGGAATGCGAAAAGATATAGCATACTATATCGCCTGCTGTGACATTTGCAACAAGGTCAAGGCAGAGCATCAGAAACCCGCTGGGCTACTGCAACCTTTACCGGTGCCCCAGTGGAAGTGGGATGACATATGTATGGATTTTATTGTGGGACTGCCCAAGTCCACGAGAGGTAATGATGCTATTTGGGTCATTATAGACATACTCACGAAGGTGGCTCACTTTATTCCAATAAAGACCAATTCAACGCAAATCAGCTAGCACAACTCTACATGTCCCGGATAGTTAGTCTGCACGGAGTGCCCAAGTCTATCACTTCAGATAGGGGTTCTCTGTTTACCTCAGCATTCTGGCTACGGCTACATCAAGCTTTGGGAACCATGCTGAAACACAGCACAACGTACCATCCGCAGACAGATGGACAGACCGAGCGTGTGAAACAAGTATTAGAGGATATGCTTCGGTCATGTGCTCTCTCCCATGGACCCAAATGGGAGGATAGTTTGCCGTACGTTGAATTCTCCTACAATAACAGCTATTAGGCAAGTCTCAAAATGTCGCCTTTTGAGGCATTGTACGGACAGAAGTGCCGCACACCGCTGAACTGGTTCCAAACAGGAGACAGTCGCATCTTTGGTACGGACTTGATGCTCGAGGCTGAAAGGCAAGTCAAGGATATTCAAGGGCGGTTGCGAGCAGCCAAGTCTCGACAGAAGAGCTATTACGACCCGAAGCACCGGGAAGTAACTTTTGAACCCGGAGACTATGCTTACTTGCGAGTAACCCCTATGAAGGGAGTAAAGAGGTTTGGCACCCGAGGAAAGTTGGCCCCAAGATATATCGGTCCCTTTCCAATGATTGCTTGGAAGGGCAGAGTTGCATATCAGTTAGAATTGCCACCAGCATTGTCAGACGTTCATGATGTTTTTCACATCTCACAGTTAAGGAAATGCATTGCAACCCCAGCCAAGCAAGCGGATATGAGTGAATTAGAATTGGCTAAGGATTTGACTTATGAAGAGAAACCTATCATGATTTTGGATGTAATGGAAAGAACCACTAGGAATAAGGTGATAAGATTTTATAAGGTTCTGTGGGAGCACCACACTGAGGAAGAGGCCACTTGGGAAAGAGAAGATTTTATGAGATCCGTATATCCGTATTTGTTCCCTGAGCAACAGAATCTAGAGGACGAGATTCATCCTAAGGGGGGTAGGTTTGTGACACCCTGATTTTGACAACTTTTTCTTTTCAAACTTTTCTTGGCTTCATTTGAAATTTGAATGGTTTTTTAACCTTTTCATTTGGTCTTGGAAACTTTTGAATTTTTTTCCAATTGATCCAAAGCCTCATTACCTTGCCAAAACCCTGTCAAGCACCTCAAGGACCCAAATCCCAATTTAAATCATCTTCAAAAACTCTTTTCTTTTATTTGAGAATTTAGGGCATTACTATGGGTTGTGAAGCAACCTATAGTTTGGATGCTCAGAAAATTCTCAAATAATTCTCTAAAATACCTTGGACCATAGCTTGCCCCAATCTCCAAAAATATTATATGGCCTAGTTCAAATATTTTGCAAAACAATTCATTTTTGTTCCTGGTCAGTTTGGACCTTTGTGAAGGAAGTGTATGCTAGGGTTGTCCAATTGCTCTCAAATTTTTGTGGCATGAGGACACCTACAAATGACTTCCCTACACCAAGTTTCAGCATCTAAAGATCTTCCATGTGAGCAGTACTTCAACATTCAGATTCTGGACCAGTTTTGCAAGTTGCACATGAACTACCCTCAAACTTCAACCAAACCACCTCAAACTTGACCAGTTTTGAGTCCTTCCAACCTAGACCCTCCCAGACATCTCCATTGGATTCATTCTCAGCTCACCACCTCTCTAGATCTCTCCCAAGTTCTCTGTTAGAAACTACAGTTGATGCTACCCTTCGAGCCAGCTTGTATCTAGCCAAGATAGAGGTGCAGAGGCACTAGATGATCAAAGGAGAAGCTCCCAGACATGTTGTGCTGGACCTACACGGCCTCCACGCATCGGGCACCGTGGTGAGCACAGTGCTGGCATGCCAGTGCGCGCGCTCTGTAGCTCGCCCGTGTCTGGAGTTGTCACACCGGCTGTCCCGTGTTGCCAGACGGTGTCCTGGGGTGCCGACATCGTCAATGCCGTCCACGTAACCCACTCCCGTACCTTCCCCTCGCCGGGATCCTCATCGGCGGCCGCCACGTTCCCGTGCACTGTGCTGCCCGTGGCTGCGCCACTCCTCTGTAGCTCATCTTCTTCCTCTGCTAAGCTCCACCGTGCATTAACTCTCCTCTGCCCTCTCCCGTCCCATCGCCCGCAAGCAGCCAGCCAGCAAGGCATCCTGGCACCGGCAACGTGGCCTGCATCGCGCCGCTTCGGGAGAGCTCGGCCGAGCTCTGCTCCGACCTATAAAAGGGCACCGCCAGGCTCTCCTCTCCTCACCACCTCACCACAACATCCCACAACCACCTCCAGAGTGCCCAAGGAGGGCCGAGAGCTCGTCTCCCTCAGCTCCGGCAGAAGCTTCGCTGCCCGATCCCCTTTCAACGCCAGCACTCCCCAGTCACTCCCAGCTCTGCCTGATTGCACCCACGAGCTGAGTGCATTCCACTGGTGCTCCTCGACCTCTTGCCCGAGCGAATCACTGCCGGAATTGCCACCGCCGACGAGTCCCGTAGCTGTCACCCAACGGAGAGGAATGGAGCGACGCCGTCCGGCCGTCTCCGGCTAAGCTGCGGGTACAGGGAGGCTTGTCTCCTCACGCCTGACCCATCTTCGTCGACTCCCAGCTCCGCCGCCGCCCCTATCGCCGGTGAGCATCGCCGGTAAGCCGGCACACTCTGTTTCCCTCTCTGTTTAAACCGAGCCAGCCCCACCCGTCAGCCACTGTGGGCACGCGCGCGACGGGGTAAGTGGAGGCGCACTCTCCCTTTATGCCTTCGACGTGGCCCGTTCAGTTTTTTTTTTCTAATTTTGAATTATTTAACAGAGTTGACCAGTAGCTTTGACCACTAATAACTTTTTACAGAAAGGTCCAATTGACCTGATTCTTTTTGCATTGTGTTTGTATCAAAGTCCTTTATTTTCTGACCAAGTTTGGTATTTTTCCAATACCCACAGATGTGTTGGTGAATAAAAAGGCTTTATGTGACATTTTCCTTTGCCAATTAAAAATGTTTTCAGAAGGAGATTCTTGTGGATTTGAAGACCAGGAGTTTCTGCACAACACAACTGATCAAGGCAAGCCAGGACATCCATATTATGAAGCATTTCATAGCATTGCATAATTCATATTCATTTCCCGCACTTATTTAACATAGATAATTCAAGTGAAGTATTTAAATGCCTATTGTTGAAAACTTAAGTTGATATGATGAATGACCCTGATTGCTAAGAGAAACTTAGTTGGTTGATCAAGAGTCACCTGTCCGGGCTTACCCGTGCAGCCACATTTGCCGGTATGGGACGGCCTTGACTTGGTCTGGCTCCGTGCTCTTTCACCGGTACCTCCAGACAGGGAGGGTTATGCGTGCGTGCTGCCCTGATCAGGTAGACGGCGATAACCCTGTGAGCCCAGTTGAGTTTGGTGCCGGCATCCCCGTTTGGGACAGTTTAGTTTGGCCACGACGGTGGCAGGTGTCACGAGGTGACATAGGGGGGGCCACCCAGGGCAGGACTCCGGGGGAGAATGAATGCCGGTGGTACGTTGGAAGAGTCACGGGTCAGGCGGGTTTTGTTGGAGCAACGCTAGTCCACCCGAATGGGATCACGAGGTCAGGTGCTCCATGGTGTGGGTAAAGTGCACAACCTCTGCAGAGTGTAAAATCTATTCGAATAGCCGCGTCCACGGTATTGGACAGCCCGTCCAGACCTCTCTAGGTGATCAACCATAATAACCATAGTAATGATAGAAGAACTTGTCATAAGAGCGGAAGTACTCGTAGCATCGAGTATTCTGAGGGTTGTGAGACAACCCGGATATGAGTAAGTTAATAACAGTAAGTGAATCGGTTAAGAGTTAACAAGTTGATTGCCATGCTATTATTTGCTGCATATTTGGTTGTCATGTGCTTGCGAGTACATTCAACGTACTCACCTGGAATATCATGCCAGATGCAGGAGAAGACTGAGACGGAGGTCTCGAAGGTCCGTGTTGCGATGCCTAGGATGTGTCCTCAGCAGTGTCCCTGTGGATGGAGTTGCTATCATGTTCCGCTACGCAGTAGTCTTTCGCTGTAGTATTCCGCAGTAATACCGAGGCCCTGATATGTTAGATAAATAATGTAGATATTGTCATAGCACTAGATGTGCTTCTGACCTCGATGATCATGTAATATTTAAGCTTGTACTCAACTTCTATCAATAAAAGTTCAGCTATGTTCTTTTCCAAGTTGTTGTGTGTTTCCAGAAGACTTGATCTCTGGGTTGGAAACACTGGTAAACTGGTTCTCTGAGCTGGGGTGCCACAAGATGAAAATGAGAGGCAAATGGAAAATAAAGTAAATTGCAAGGAGATGAGATTTGTGATTAGGTAGTTTATATATCTTGCTGATGTCTCCCCGACAACGGCGCCAGAAATTCTTCCTGGTTGCTGGTATCTGCGTTGGTATTTCCCTGAAGAGGAAGGGATGATGCAGCACAACAACGGTAAGTATTTCCCTCAGTTATGAAACCAAGGTTATCAATCCAATAGGAGAACCAAGCGACACTATGTAAACAGCACCTGCACACAAAGAACAAATACTTGCAACCCAACGCGTAAGAAGGGTTGTCAATCCCTCCACGGTATTGAGATAGATTAAATTGTATGAGATTTGATAAATAGATCTAACTAAAACACAAAATAAATAAAATAAATAAAAATCGCAGCAAGGTATTTTTGGTTTTTCATATGATAGAATATAGATCCGGGGGCCGTAGATTTCACTAGAGGCTTCTCTCAAGAAAATAGCATACGGAGGGTAAACAAATTACTGTTGGGCAATTGATAGAAAAGCGAATAATCATGAAGATATCTGAGGCAATGATCATGTATATAGGCATCACATCCAAGATTAGTAGACCGACTCCTTCCTGCATCTAATACTATTACTCCACACATCGACTGGTATCTAGCATGCATCTAGTGTATTAAGTTCATGGAGAAACTGAGTAATGCAATAAGAACGATGACATGATGTAGACAAGATCTATTCATGTAGGAATAGGCCCACCCTTTTTATCCTTAATAGCAATGATACATGCGTGTCATGTCTCCTTCTGTCACTGAGATTGAGCACCGCAAGATCGAACCCATTACAAAACACCTCTTCCTAGCAAGAAAAATCAATCTAGTTGGCCAAACCAAACCAAAGTTTCAGAGCAGAAATACGAGGCTATAATAATCATGCATATAAGAGTTCATCAAAGACTCAAATAATATTCATGGACAGAAATGATCATAAACCCACAATTCATCAGATCCCAACAAACACACCTCAAAATAGATTTACATTAACTAGATCTCCAAGAACATCGAGGAGAACATTGTATTGAAGATCAAAAAGAGAGAAGAAGCCATCTAGCTATTGCCTACGGACCCGTAGGTCTGTGGCAAACTACTCATGTATCATCGAAGGGGCAAGGGTGATGATGAAGAACCCCTCCGTGATTGTTGACCCCTCCGGCAGAGTGCCGGAAAAGGCCTCTAGATTGGATCTCGTGGTTCTGGAACTTGCGGCGGCTGAAAAAGTGTTTCATCGACTCCCCTAGGGTTTTGGGGATTTTAGAGTATTTATAGAGGTGATAGTTGGTGGAGAAGCCTCTCGTGGACTCCTCCACCCACCAGGGCGTGCCCTGGTGACTAGTGGGCCACACGGGCCTTCTCCCATGGGCTCCTTTGGTTCCCTGGGTGTCTTCTGGGCAGAAAAAAATCTCCAATTTTTTGTGGCATTTGGACTTCATTTGGTATTGATTTTCTGTGAAGTAAAAAACAAGAAAAAAATAGCAACTGGCACTAGGCACTATGTCAATAGGTTAGTTCCAAAAAATGATATAAAGTTGCTATAAAATATATATAAAACATCCAGGATTTATACTATAACAACATGGAACAATAAAAAATAATAGATACGCTGGAGACGTATGACGTATCATACCACCTGTCCCTTCAGTCCTGCAGTAATAGTAAACAGGGAACAATTAAAGGTAATAGTGTGTCCTTACCATCAAGGTGAACTCATAGGAATCGCGCTCTATAGGTTCACGCCTGAGGTAAAATGTCAAGGTGAACTTGGAGGAATCACTCCCGATAGGTTCACGCTTGACGTGCTGCGTGATAGAGTCATCATCGGGAGTGATGAGCAAGGAATCACCCTCGATAAACCACACCTGATGTGATACACTACAAAGATATCATTGTAATTGGGATACGCGGCATCACCCTCGGCACTCGATAGTAGCTCTGCAGAGTCGTACAACTAAGGGGGGGTGTTGGTGTGTGTTCAGTCGCTGCACCTTGATCACATTGACCGAGTCATCTGAAAGCAAAGCATGGCAACACGGACAAGGGTGCGGGGTCACTGATGGATCACTAACCAACCTATACTAAGCATATAGGATAATAGGTAAAGTAACAACAGCAGGTTACAAAAGCAGGCTATGCATCAGAATAGGAACTATCGAACAACAATAGCAAAATCTAATGCAAGCATGAGAGAGAAAGAATGGGCAATATAGGAATGTGATACATCTCCATCGTATCTACTTTTCCAAACACTTTTGCACTTGTTTTGGACTCTAATTTGCATGATTTGAATGAAACTAACCTGGACTGACACTGTTTTCAGTAGAATTGCCATGGTGTTGTTTTTGTGCAGAAATCAAAGTTCTTGAATTGACCTGGAAATTTACGGAGAATTTTTATGGAATATATAAAAAATACTGGGAGAAAAATATACCATAGGGGGGTCACCCAAGAGCCATAAGCTCAGGGGGCGCGCCCCCCCCCCCCCCCCCAGGGCGAGCCCTACGAGCTTGTGGGGCCCCTGGACCTCCGAAAACCCTAAATCCAACTCCATATATACCTATTCGCCAAGAAAAAAATGGGAGAGAAGGATTCATCGCGTTTTACCCTGATCTGGAGTCCGTTCGGGGCTCCAGAGGGTGGAATCCGTCACCGTCGTCATCACCAACTCATCTTCACCATCAATTTCATGATGCTCACCGCCGGGAGTGAGTAATTCCTTCGTAGGCTTGCTAGACGGTGATGGGTTGGATGAGATTTATCATGTAATCGAGTTAGTTTTGTTAGGGCTTGATCCCTAGTATCCACTATGTTCTGAGATTGATGTTGCTATGACTTTGTTATGTTAATGCTTGTCACTAGGGCCCGAGTGCCATGATTTCAGATCTGAACCTATTATGTTTTCATGAATATATGTGTGTTCTTGATCCTATCTTGCAAGTTATATGCACCTATTACGTGTTATGATCCGCATACCCCAAGGTGATAATAATTGGGATTGTTTCCGGTGATTACCGTAGTTTGAGGAGTTCATGTATTCACTAAGTGCTAATGCTTTGTTTCGGTTCTCTATTAAAAGGAGGCCTTAATATCCCTTAGTTTTCTTATGGACCCCACTGCCACGGGAGGGTAGGACAAAAGATGTCATGCAAGTTCTTTTCCATAAGCACGTATGACTATATACGGAATACATGCCTACATTACATTGATGAATTGGAGATAGTTCTATGTCACTCTAGGTTATAACTGCTACATGATGAATATCATCCAACGCAATTATCCATCAATGATCCAATGGCTACGCTTTTCATATAATGATCTTTGCTAAGTTACTTTCGCTGTTGCTGTTGTTACAATCACTACAAAATTGTTGCTTTTTCTATTGCTATTGTTACCGTTACTATCAAACTACCATACTACTTTGCTACTGATCACCTTGCTGTAGATATTAAGTCTTCCAGGTGTGGTTGAATTGACAACTCAACTACTAATACTTGTGAATATTCTTTGGCTCCCCTTGTGTCGAATCAATAAATTTGGGTTGAATACTCTACCGTCGAAAACTATTGCGATCCTCTATACTTGTGGGTTATCAAGACTTTTTTCTGGCGCCATTGTCGGGGAGCATAGCTCTATTTGCTGAGTCACTTGGGCTTTATATCTGTTGATCACTATGAAGAATCTGAAAGATACCAGAACCAAGATCGTTCCCTCTAAGACGAGGGGAGGTAAGGAACTGCCATCTAGCTCTGCACTTGATTCACCTTCTATTTTGAGCAAACTTGCAACACCACCACCTGCTATTAATCCTGATATGTCGCAAGTAATTCATGATGCTACTTCTGCTATGAGTGATGCTATTGATGATGCTATTACTTTGCTTGATGATAATGTGCCACTAGGTGAATTTCTTGATGAACAAATTGCTAAAGATAAAGAATTTGAGAGTGCTGAAATTGATGAAATTATTGAAACTAGAAATGATGAAACACCTATGAGACCTAGCTCTCCTAGATATGAATTGCCTAAGATACCCGAATGTTATGTTATGGATGGAGAGATAGCTAGGGAATTTCTTGCTTGTAATGATAGAGATGATCTTAAGAAGTTACTATGTAAGCTAAAAGAAAAATCTCTGAATGCTAGAATGAAATGTGATCCTCAGTTTGCTATGTCTCCCATCTTTGTTACTAATAAGGATTATGAATTCTCTGTCAATCCTGAGTTAATTACTTTGCTTGAATCCGATCCTTTCCATGGTTATGAATCTGAAAATGTTGTGGCACATCTTACTAAACTGAATGATATAGCCACCCTATTTGCTCATGAGGAAAAAAATTCGCTACTACTATATTCTTAAGCTATTACCTTTCTCATTAAAGGGTGATGCTAAGATATGGTTTAATTCTCTTACTCCTGGTTGTGTGCGTAGTCCCCAGGATATGATATATTACTTATCTGAAAAATATTTTCCTGCTCATAAGAAACAAGCTGCTTTACGTGAAATATTTAACTTTGTGCAAATTAAATAAGAGAATCTCCCTCAAGCTTGGGGGAGGCTTCTCCAATTACTTAATGCTTTGCCTGATCATCCTCTCAAGACAAATGAAATACTTGATATCTTTTATAATGGACTAACCGAAGCTTCTAGGGACCACCTACATAGTTGTGCTGGTTGTGTTTTCGGGGAGCAAACTATTGAACAAATTGAAGAACTATTGAATAATATATTGAGGAATGATAATCATTGGACTCTTCCTAAACCACCACCCAAGCCAACTCCGAAGAAGAGTGGCATTCTATTTCTCAGTCCTGAAGATATGCAAGAGGCAAAGAAATCTATGAAAAAAGGTATTAATGCTGAAGATGTGAAGAATTTACCACCTATTGAAGAAATACATGGTCTCGATACCCCGACACAGGTAGTAGAGGTAAATTCTCTCTATATATTTGATGAAGGAGATATTCCTTATGCTAAATCAGCAAGTCAATGCCTTGATGAATTGGATAACTTTATTGTTAAACAAGAAAACTTTAATACATATGTTAGTAGACAATTGAAACGAAATGCTCATATGATTGAATGCTTGAGTGACTTTATGTTTAGAACTGTTAATGATGTCAAGGGTGTGAGTAAACATGCATTCATGATAAAAACCCAAGTAGAACATGCTTTGCTTAATGAGATGAACAATAAGATGAATGATCATGTTGTTAGAGTTATGACTAGGGGTGGTAAAATGACTCAGGAACCCTTGTATCCTAAAGGTCACCCTAAGAGAATTGAGCAAGACTCTCAAAGAATTAATACTGAAGCACCTAGTCCATCTAAAAAGAAAAGGAAAGATAATAGGACTTTGCATGCCTCTAGTGAACCTACTGTAGACACACCTGAGAATCCAAATGACATTTCTATTTCTGATGCTGAAACAGAATCCGATGATGAACATAAACCTAGTAATAATAATAATGATGATGTTCATGTTGATGCTCAACCTAATAATGATAATGATGTGGAAATAGAACCTGTTATTGATCTTGATAACCCACAACCTAAGAATAAAAGATATGATAAGAGAGACTTCATTGCTAGGAAACATGGTAAAGAAAGAGAACCATGGGTTCAGAAACCCATGCCTTTTCCTCCTAAAGCTTCAAAGAATAAGGATGATGAAGAATTTGAGCACTTTGTTGAAATGCTTAGACCTGTCTTTTTGCGCCTTCGTTTGACTGATATTCTGAAAATGTCCCCTTATGCTAAGTACATGAAAGATATTGTCACAAATAAAAGAAAGATACTGGAAGCTGAAATTTCCACCATGCTTGCAAATTATTCATTTAAGGGTGGAATACCAAAGAAACTAGGAGACCCAGGAATACCAACTATACCATGCTCCATTAAAAGAAACTATGTTAAAAACTGCTTTATGTGATTTAGGTGCCGGAGTTAGTGTTATGCCTTTCTCTTTGTATCGAAGACTTGATTTGAATAAGTTAACACCAACTGAAATCTCTTTGCAAATGGTTGATAAATCAACTGCTATACCCATCGGTATTTGTGAGGATGTGCCTGTTGTAGTTGCAAATATTACTGTCTTAACGGACTTTGTTATTCTTGATATACCCGAGGACGACAGTATGTCGATCATCCTTGGTATACCCTTTTTGAATACTACATGGGTTGTTATTGATTGCAACAAAGGCAATGTCACTTTTCATGTCAATGGTAATGAGCATACGGTACACTTCCCAAAGAAACAACCACAAGTGAATAGTATCAATTCTATTAGAAAAATTTCAACAATTACCATTGGATGTTCCGAATTCCCTATTCCTACTGTCAAAAAGAAATATCAAATTCTTATTGTTGGGGAGATGCATATCCCCGTTAAGGTAACCTAGTGTTATACGGAGATTCTCTGGTTTCATGTCATTCGAAAGAAGTTTGTTAATAAGACTTGATCAACCGTATTAATGGATTCCTTTTGACGCGCATGTGGTCGATGAATTTAGTTAACACAACTTTCTATACCCACCTTTTACTTTCTGTTATTTAGAATTAATAAAGTAGAAATGCCATGATTATACTATTTTCTGAATTACCCGTGCAATAAAAAATGACCAAAAAATAAAAGTTCTCAGAATGCCCTGAAAATTTAATATGATTTTTCTGTAATATATTAAAAAAAGTGGCACTGAACACACGCGAGGGGGTGCACTTGTGAGCCACAAGCTCACAAGGCGCGCCCACCCCTTGGGCGTGCCATGTAGCTTGTGGGGCCCATGTAGGCCCCCTCACTTATTGCTGCCACCCATGCTCATCCTCATCGTCCAAAAAAATCAAACTTGCTCCATAGCATGTGTTCTTGCTCTTCTTGCTGCAATTTTTGATCTCTTTGCTCATAGCTCCATTTCCAAAACTATTTTGGTGGATTGCTCATCGGTATTTGACTCCTCCAATGGTCCAATTGGTTTTTGTTCTAGTGGTTTAATATTTGCACATTTGCTACTGTTGGTGACCATGTTCTTGAGCTTGCATGTCAAATTTATATGGTTCAAACTAGTTTTGGTGCATGATGTGTCGTATAGACACTTGTGCGAGTAGTTGCCATCGATTTTATTGAGTTTGGTTCACTTTTATTATGAGTTACTAAAAAAATCAGAAATTTTCAGAGGGAGAAAATGTTTAGGAAGATGTTCCAAGGTGGTTCCTCGAGCAAGAAATCCCCAAGGCTCGCTTTATGTGAGCCAGACCTCAAACCACCACGGGAAGCTCTAGTGCAACCTTGTGAATGGCCGTCAGATTACTTCATTACTCAAGCTAGGTTCAAGGAAGAATTTGATATGTACGCGCACAATGCCGGCTTGACGGACTTCGTGTCAGATAAGTGCTTACAATATTACAATCTCACTAATTCTTTTGTGTGGAAATTTAAGTATTCAGTACATCGCAATACGCATGCTGTTATATTCAATCTGTATGAGAACTCATTTTGCATGGACCTTGAAGAATTAATGAAGCATGCAAAATTACGCAATGGGGCACTTACACAGAACCTCATAAATCTGATTGCATTGAGTTCCTTGCTAGCATCACTAGGGGTGAAATTAGAGGCATAACACAAGCTACTATAGGGAGCATTCAATTTCCTGTTTTACATTATTTTGCTCTCTTCATAGATAGATGCATTAATGGTAAACATGACCATAGCCACCTTTGCGCTCTTAATTTAGCATTCTAAAGAGTGCGGTAATGAACAACAAACAATTTAACTTGGGGGCTATTGTTGCATGTCGGTTACATAATAACGCCTTAGATGGAGATTTCTATGGTGGATTTTATGCCACTCGATTAGCTAATTATCTTGGAGTGCCGATAAAAGAAAATGATACACATTTGTCGCCTGCTTTCCTTGATTATGACGCTATGGAACGTTTCCAGTTTCTTGAAAGGGGCGATACGCCATTTCTGTATAGACTAATCTTTAACAGGCGCCGTGTTTTCCATATTACGCTTCCCGCTCCTACCTTCTTTAACTTTTAGGGAAAACAGAGATATTTCATACTTATGGAGGAGGCAGAGGAGTATGAAAGGGCGAGGGAGGCCGCTCGCCTCAATGAGGCAGCCCGCCAAGCGATGGCAGCCGCAATCCAGTACAACCCAAACTACGACTACGAGTATCATCCAGGCTAGCCATGGCCATAGACCAACTTAAGCCAAAAGCCTAAGCTTGGGGGAGTACGTATTTCTCACCGACAGTACATTCATATTCACACATTCATTCCAGTTGTCGGTGTTCATCCTTTTTCATTGTATAATCCATGTTAGATTTATTTTCTCTCTTTCTTCTGCTGTGTTTGAGAAACTTTGAGAAAATCCAAAAATATTTCTCGCTTCTTTTCGGGTTTTCTTTCTAGTTTAATTTAGTTGTAGTATTAAAAGAAAACCCAAAAAGATTTATGTTTCTTCTTTTCCTTGTTGGGAGCTTTCCCGTGTAAATAGTTTTTCTCATTTTTGTTTTCCTTTCGTAAATTTGCTTCCTTCAAGAAAAATCAAAAACTCCAAAAAATATTTCAGTGTGTTTCTTTGAAATTCTTTTCTTTGGGTCGTCGTAAGGAGAAGACCACGATGAAAATGTTGAGTGGCTCTCATATGCATTATTGTTGATTTAACAAAGAGCCCATATTACCTTGTCTCGTCCTTTGAATAAATGTTTGCAAATTCCAGCTTAGTCCACGGCACATGCACTCTTATTATTATTCACATCGTTCGGTCGTGCAACTGAAAGGGAATAATGACGAAATTTGATGAAACGATTGAGGTGAAGAAAAGCTGGTATGAACTCAACCTATTTTTGTTTTTGTAAATATGTTTAGCTCATCGTTCTTGATTCAGCCTATTATGAATAAACATGCTTGCAATGACAATTAGAGATCATAGTTACTCATGCCATGTTTAAATAGCTAGGAGTGGATAATGGTTTATCTTGTGTGTCAACATGCATTTAAAATGGTCATGATGTAGTATGATAGGATGGTATCCTCCTCTGGATGATTCAAGTGGCTTGACTTGGCACATGTTTACGCATGTAGTTGAATCAAAACCAACAAAGCCTCCACGATATTTATGTTCATGGTGTTTTATATCCTACTCATGCTTGTATTCAATGTTGATTAATCTCAATGCATGTTAATGACCATCGTTGCTCTCTGGTTGGTCGCTCCTCAATCTATTTGCTAGCCTTCACTTGTACTAAGCAGGAATACTGCTTGTGCATCCACTTTTTTAAACCCAAAGTTATTCCATATGAGTCCACCATACCTACCTATATGCGGTATTTACCTGTCGTTCTAAGTAAATTTGCATGTGCCAAACTCTAAATCTCCAAATAATAATATGTTTTGTATGCCCAAATCGATCATGAAGAAATAGGGGGCGGCCAGCACCTTCCTTGCTAGGTGGGTTATTCTCATGATGAGTGTTTATTCGCTTGTCATTTGCGAGAAAGTGTCTGGTAATTGGGATGCCCAGTCCTATGATGAAAATCAAAATATAATACTGAAACAAAACTCCCCCGGATTGTTGTTGGTATGGAGGGCACCCGAGGATTCGGCTAGCCATGGCTTGTGTTTGTTGGTGGAGGGGGAGTAAAACTTTACCTTTCTGTTTGGAAACCGCCTATAATGTGTTTAGCATAGAAGATGTTGAAAACTCTTAGTCGCTACATTAACAAGGAATGCATACCCCTCAAAATTATATTCATCTCTGTTTTAAAAACTGCGAGCTCTGGCACCTCTGCAAATCCCTACTTCCCTCTGCGAAGGGCTTATCTATTTACTTTTATTGTTGAGGCATCATCTTTTCATTAAAGCACCAGCTGGAGAGCACTATTGTCATTTTTATGCTTTGCGTTTAGTTGATGTTGAGTATGAGCATGACTGGATCTCTTTTGCCATGAATTATAATATCTAGTCAGTGCTTGAACTTCAGAGGTGCTCTGCATTTATGTTTTGCAGTCTCAGAAAGGGCTAGCGAGATACCATTATGTCATATTATATCATGATGGTTTTGAAAAAAAGTGTTGTCATCCGAGATATCCTATTATTGCTCGCTAGTTCGTTATGCCATTGATGTGAGTAAATGTGATACCTAAGTGTTATTGTGAATATGGTTAATTCATAATCTTTGCTGAAAACCTGAGCATTGCTTAGGCATATTTACAACAACAAGATCAAACAGAGTTTGTAAAAGTTTTTCTTTGTCACTTTCAGTTTCTCAACTAAATTGCTTGAGGACAAGCAATGAGTTAAGCTTGGGGGAGTTGATCCGTCTCCGTCGTATCTACATTTCCAAACACTTTTGCTCTTGTTTTGGACTCTAATTTGCATGATTTGAATGAAACTAACCCGAACTGACGATGTTTTCAACAGAATTGCCATGGCGTTGTTTTTGTGCAGAAATCAAAGTTCTCGGATTGACCTGAAAATTTACGGACATTTTTTATGGAATATATAAAAAGTGCTGGCGAAAAAATATACCAGAGGGGGGCCACCCAGGAGACACAAGCTCAGGGGCGCCCCCCAGGGCGCGCCCTACGAGCTTGTGGGCCCCCTAGATGTCCGACAACCTTAAATCCAACACCATATATACCTATTCGCCAAGAAAAAATGGGAGAGAAGGATTCATCGTGTTTTACAATACGGAGCCGTCGCCACCTCCTGTTCTTCATCGGGAGAGCTGATCTGGAGTCCGTTCGGGGCTCCGGAGGGTGGAATCCATCGCCGTCATCATCACCAACTCATCTTCACTGCCAATTTCATGATGCTCACCACCGGGAGTGAGTAATTCCTTTGTAGGCTTGCTAGACGGTGATGGGTTGGATGAGATTTATCATGTAATCGAGTTAGTTTAGTTAGGGCTTGATCCCTTGTATCCACTATGTTATGAGATTGATGTTGCTATGACTTTGCTATGCTTAATGCTTGTCACTAGGGCCCGAGTGCCATGATTTCAGATCTGAACCTATTATGTTTTCATGAATATATGTGTGTTCTTGATCCTATCTTGCAAGTTATATGCACCTATTATGTGTTATGATCCGCATACCCCAAGGTGACAATAATTGGGATTCTTTCCGGTGATTACCATAGTTTGAGGAGTTCATGTATTCACTAAGTGCTAATGCTTTGTTCTGGTTCTCTATTAAAAGGAGCCTTTATATCTCTTAGTTTCCTTATGGACCCCGCTGCCACGGGAGGGTAGGACAAAAGATGTCATGCAAGTTCTTTTCCATAAGCATGTATGACTATATACGGAATACATGCCTACATTACATTGATGAATTGGAGCTAGTTCTATGTTGCTCTAGGTTATAACTGCTACATGATGAATATCATCCAACGCAATTATCCATCACTGATCCAATGCCTACACTTTTCATATATTAATCTTTGCCAAGTTACTTTCCTCCTTGCTGTTGTTACAATCACTACAAAATTGTTATTGTTTCTACTGCTACTGTTACTATTACTATCAAACTACCATACTACTTTGCTACTGAACACCTTGCTACAGATATTAAGTCTTCCAGGTGAGGTTGAATTGACAACTCAACTGCTAATACTTGCGAATATTCTTTGTCTCCCCTTGTGTCGAATCAATAAATTTGGGTTGAATACTCTACCCTCAAAAATTGTTGTGATCCCCTATACTTGTGGGTTATCAGAATGGTTAAGGGGGTTTTGCTTGCCTAGAAGCTCTGCTGAAAGGGACTGGTCGTCAGGAGTGTAGTCGTACCCGGGAGCAGTGTCAGTCTCGGGGTCTACCGGAGAGAAGAGGGGGAAGGAACAGTAAATATAAAGCAATCAAATGCATCACAATGCATGACATGGCAATATGCTGTCCTAGGGGTGACCTAATGCAATGCTAAGCATTACAGATGGAGCGGGAAAATATTTGAGAATATTTTCCCGGCTTTAGGCAGTTATTGGGCAGACGATCCGGAGGGGAAGGTTCCATTGCAGTCTTAGAGGCATGTGAGAGGTATGTGGATGGCATAAACAGTTTTGTCTTATTTTTTTTGATCATTTTTATATATAAATTATTTTCATCCGAGTTACAGATTAGTTTATATGAATTTTCAAAGTTTTAAAGAATTTTTGGAATTTCCTGATTTATTACAATTTTGAAAAAAAAATGGATAAAATGTTATGGGTACACAGAGAGTATACCCAGTTGTTTACATGTGAGGCTGACAGTGGGGTCTGTTGACTGCTGAGTCAGTAGTCAACAATCAACAATTGACTGGTCAAACTGACCAGGGGGCCCATCTGTCATAGGCAGAGCAGTTTAACACATTAGCTTAATTTAACTAATTAAGTTAATTAGCAAGTGGGACCCACCTGTCGTTGACACATTAGTTAAACTAATTAGTATTTAAAATTAATCGATTAATTAAATTAGTAATTTAGTTAATTAGCATGGTGGGGTCTATAGGACAGTGACTGGGGCCACCCAATCAGCACTTTGACCAGGTCAACTTGGTCAACTGGCCCCGTGGGACACACTAGCAGTGACCCAGGGTGGGCCACAGGGCTGGCCACGTCGACGGTGGCACCGGAGCTAGCTCCGACGACCAAATCCGCGGCCGAGCGGCTCAGGCCGATGTCGGGATTTGGCCACAGGGCACGGGGAGGAGCATGGCTAGGCGCGTTCGAACGGGCATTCGACGAAGCGTCGATCTACGGTGGTGGCATCGCCGGAGATGGCCTACAGCGACGGCGGCGACCTGCGAGGGCGGCGGCCGGAATCGGGCGAGGTCGGGCGCATGGCTACGGAGCACGGGAGGACAAGTTGAGGGCACGGGCAGCACCAGGGAAATCCCATGAGCATGTTCGTGAGGTCAGCGGGGCACGGCATCGGCGACAGTGACAATAGCGAGCAACGCGACGGAATCGAGCTTCGGCGAGCATGGCAGCAGGGGCTAGGGGGCGTGCGCGAGCAAAGAGAGAGAGGGGGGACAGAGAGAGGGGCTCATAGCGGTCCTGCAGGTGAGCAAAGTGGGCTCGGGGGAGGTTCAACTACGTCGGAATCATCGGCGGAGCTTGTTGGGGCCGAGGAAGAAGATGCGGGTGGAGCTCGTGGACACGAAGACGAGGCGTGAGGAGGCCGGTAGCTATGCGAACGACGGTGGCGCAGCCATGGCAGAGTTCGGGCGCCGGTTCAAATCAAGAAAGGGAGTGAGGGGAGAGGGGGATAAGGAATGGGGACCGTCCCGAGGAGTCAGGGCTGGCGTTCTTATCCCCTCCCGACGCCTATAGCAGTGTGCGGTGGCAAGGTGGCTCGGCGGCAACGGCGAACCGGCCCGGTCGGGCTCGACAGGTGGAAGATAGAGGAGGGAGAAGATGTGGGAGGCATGCTGGGCCAAGCAGTGTGCACTAAGGTCTTGTGCACATTGTCCTTTACCCTTTTCTTTTTATTTTTATTTTTTCTGTTTTCTTTATTTCTTTCTATTTTGCATTTCTTTTTAGCAACAAATGAGTTTCATAAAATATGGAACTTGGCCAATTAATTAGATTTCAATATTTCGCACTGCCACAAAAGTTTGGGAGGAGTTTGAGTTGATTTGGATTTTTCACAAAATGGAAAACCATTTAAAAATACTGATTTGGCACTGTTTTAATTGCTATAGCCCAATTAAGCAAATAAGGTCTACTACGCATAGACGGTTGTGTCTTGAGAATGAGATACGCGCGGCTCTTATCGGGGTGACGGCACACCGGGTGGTCTTGCTGGTTTAGTTTTACCTTTGACGAGTGACTTGTCCACCGGAATTCCTTATCGTAAGCATCGTGTTATCATGGTGTGGGGACGTTCCATCAAATTCATGTGGTAATTTATAATGGATTACTTGGAGCACCCCTGCAGGGCTAAATCTTTTCGGAAGCCGTGCCCGCGGTTATGTGGCGACTTGGAAATTTATAATATCTGGTTGTAGAGAACTTGACACTAAACCTCAATTAAAATAAACCAACTGTGTGCGTAAGCATGATCATCTTTTTTTGAGGGTGTTCAGGAAGAGAACACGGTGGGGTTATGTATGACTTGTAAGTAGTTCAGGATCATTTCTTGATCATTACTAGTTTACAACTGTTATGCGTAGTTTACTATTCTTATTCTTGTACTCGTAGGTTAGCCACATACAATGCTTAGTGCTTGCTGCAACCTCACCACTTAACCATTCCATACCCATTAATCTTTGCTAGTCTTGATACCCATGGTAATGGGATTGCTGAGTCCTCGTGGCTCATAGATTACTAAAGCAGCAGGTGCAGGTACAAGTAAAGCGATGCTTTGACGTGAGAGCGATGCAAGTTTGCTTTTGGAGTTCTTCTTCTTCTTCTTCCTCTTCTTCTTCTGCTTCTTCTTCTTCATCGATCATAGGATGGGTTCCGGGTCGGGAGCCAGGGATTAGCAGGGTGGATGTCTTTCTTCTTTTTGTTTGATTTCATCTGTAGTCGGATCCTGCTCTTCGGTATGATGATTGCTATATATTGATGTATTTATGTTGTAGCTTGTGGCGAGTGTAAGCCTTTATCTGGTATTGTTATCTATTCAGTAAATGGTATGCTGTAATGATATCCACCTAGCTATGCGCTCGAAATGCAATTCTGCCCCATGAATTCATCACGTGATCGAGATAGAATTGCATCTTGGGCGCTATAGTTGGTTTGCAGCACCTCGCTGGCGCCATACGTGTCCTTCAGCCGCTCACACACCAGCTTCACCTAGATGAGGGCCTCCTTGCTCACCCCCATTTGGTCTTCTGGGACATGGTATAGGGGGTAGGCTGTGACGGAGGTCGATGGTGGTGCGGGCGCAGGCCTTGGAGTCGGAACCATAGTGGTCGCAGGCGTAGAGCTGCCCTGGGCAAGAGGACTCGATCTGGTGGGCCTTGCAGCAGTCTTGCAGGGTGAAACATGCTCCACTCGGTGAGGAGATGCCTCCTGCATGACCACATCGATGTTGGTCACCACTCCCTTGTTAGCCTCCGGGTTGGGTGGGTCGACCTTGTCGTCATCGTCCAACTAGATGATCTCAGTCGGCGCAGCGCAAACACACATGTTAATGTATCAATACAAGTCAGTCGGATGGAAATCCAGAAGTCTAAATCAGTCGGCGCCTTGGTACGCCTCCGTCGTATCTATAATTTTTTATTGTTTCATGCCATTATTCTACAACTTTCATATACTTTTGCCAACTTTTTATACTATTTTTGGGACTAACATATTGATCCAGTGCCCAGTGCCAGTTCCTGTTTGTTGCATGTTTTTTGTTTCGCAAAATATCCATACCAAACGAAGTTCAAACGCGATAAAAACTTATGGAGATTTTTTTGGAATATATGTGATTTTTGGGAATTGGAATCAACGCGAGACGATGCCCGAGGGGCCCACAAGCCCTGGAGGTGAGCCCCCTACCCAGGGTGCGGCCAGGGGGCTTGTGGCCACCCCGCCACCCCGTAAGGCGGTTGGTGCCATTATTTCACCGCAAGAAAGCTAATATCCAGATAAAAATTGTGTCAAAATTTCAGCCCAAGTTACGGATCTCCGGGAATTTAAGAAACGGTGAAAGGGCAGAATCTGGAAACGCGGAAACAGAAGGAAACAGAGACAGAGATCCAATTTCAGAGGGGCTCCCGCCCCTCCACCGCCATGGAGGATAAGGACCAGAGGGGAAACCCTCCTCCCATCTATGGGGGAGGTCAAGGAAGAAGAAGAAGGAGGGGGGCCCTCTCCCCCTCTCTCCCGGTGGTGCCGGAACGCCGTCGGGGCAATCATCGTGTGACGGCGATCTATTCCAACAACTCCGTCATCTTCACCAACACCTCCATCACCTTCCCCCATCTATATACAGCGGTCCACTCTCCCGCAACCTGCCGTACCCTCTACTTGAACATGGTGCTTTATGCTTCATATTACTATCCAATGATGTGTTGCCATCCTATGATGTCTGAGTAGATTTTTGTTGTCCTATCGGTGATTGGTGAATTGCTATGATTGGTTTAATTTGCTTGTGGTTATGTTGCTGTCCTTTGGTGCCCATCATATGAGCGCACATGTGGATCACACCATAGGGTTAGTTGTATGTTGATAGGACTATGTATTGGAGGGCAAGGGTGACAACATCTTCAGCCTAGCATAGAAATTGATGCATACGGGATTTAAGGGGACCAATATATCTTAATGCTATGGTTGGGTTTTACCTTCATGAACGTTAGTAGTTGCGGATGCTTGCTAATAGTTCCAATCATAAGTGCATAGAATTCCAAGTAAGGAACAACATGCTAGCAGTGGCCTCTCCCACATAAAAACTTGCTATCGGTCTAGTAACGTAGTCAATTGCTTAGGGACAATTCCGCAACTCCTACCACCACTTTTCCACACTCGCTATACTAACTTAATTGTTTATTTATCTAAACATCCCCTAGTTTTTATTTACGTGCTCTTTATTATCTTGCAAACCTATCCTACAACACCTACAAAGTACTTCTAGTTTCATAGTTGTTCTAGGTAAAGCGAACGTTAAGCGTGCGTAGAGTTTTATCGGTGGTCGATAGAACTTGAGGGAATATTTGTTCTACCGTTAGCTCCCTGTTGGGTTCGACACTCTTACTTATCGAAAGAGGCTACAACTGATCCCCTATACTTGTGGGTTATCAAGACCTTTTTCTGGCGCCGTTGCCAGGGAGCAATAGCGTGGGGTGAATATTCTCGTGTGTGCTCATTTGCTTTATCACTAAGTAGATTTTATTTGCTGTTCTAAGTTGTTATCTATCTTTAGTTATGGATATGGAACACGAAATACCAAAAAAATTAGGTGTACTTGATACTCATGGAGATCTGGAACCTCCTAAAACCCTCGATGCTCGTTATGTGGAAAATATTATGCACTACTTTGATAATCCTGAGAAAACCCCATTCAACTTGATAATGGGAGACACATTGGATCAACGTGAATACTTTAGGGATTACCGATTGACTCAAAAAGGGAAACTCTTATGGGATCAAATTCATATGTTGCATTGGTATGCTTGGAATTTATGTCTGAGATATGATTATACTTGTTGCTCTAGGATGAAGGCTCCACACCTTCCCTTTTCATGTAAATTTAATGATAATGAAACCTTGGCTTCTTATGCTAATGGTATATATGATTACTATGATGTGGAACAAATAGAAGAATTCGTTGCTTTTAAGGGTGCTTATGAAATTGAATCTTTGTTTGAAAAGTGTGAAAATCCTGATGATGCTGTTTACAGACCTGAAAATTATGCTATACTTAAATATTGCTATGAGAATTATGAATATAATGCCGATATTAATGAGTTTATTGAGAAAGTCTCCACTATCCAAGAAGAGACTAATATTTTGCAGGAATCTATGGAAGAAGAAATTGATGACACTGTGTGCTCATTAGATGAAAAAGATGAGGAGGAGAGCGAAAAACAAAAAGAGGAAGAGCGGATTGATCACCCGTGCCCACCTTCTAATGAGAGTAACTCTTTATCCCATACATTGCTTAATTTCCCTTCGTGCTTACCGAAGGATGAATGCTATGATGATTGCTATGATCCCTTGAATTCGTTTGAAATATCCCTTTTTGATGAACCTGATGCTTGCTATGCTTGTGGCCATGATGCCAATATGAATTATGCTTATGGAGATGAACTTGCTATAGTTTCTTATGTTCAGAAGGAAATTGTTGCTATTGCACCCATGCATGATAGTCCTATTGTCTTTTTGAATTCACCCAACTACACTATATCGAAGAAGTTTGCGCTTATTAAGGACTATATTGATGGGTTACGTTCTACTATTGCACATGATGATTTTGATAAATATAATATGCATGTGCTTGCTGCTCCTACTTGCAATTATTATGAGAGAGGAACTACATCTCTGCCTCTCTATGTTTCCAATACGATAAAATTGCAAGAAACTGTTTATGCTATGTATCGGCCTTTACTATGTGTGCATGAATTGTTCTTTTATGACATGCCGATGCATAGGAAGAGAGTTAGACTTCATTGTTGCATGATATATGTTACTTTGTGCTCACTACTAAATCACAAATCATTGTTAATTAAAATTGGCTTTGATATACCTTGGGACCCGAGTGGATCCATTACTTGAGCACTTTATGACTAGCTTAATGGCTTTAAAGAAAGCGCTGCCAAGGAGACAACCTAGAAGTTTTAGAGGGTCATTTATTTCTGTTGAGTGCTTTTAAAAAGTTTAAAAACAAAAAATAATAAAGTGGGGAACATAAAACTTTTCAAAAAGTAAAGTGAAAGTAAGAAGGACGAGCACCGTTGAAGTGGGGGAGCTCCTTGAACTTTGTTCATTCCCATGGAAACTTTGAAAATCTTGAATTACAGAAACTTTTCAAAAAAATCCCCTTGTACAAATCCATTGTATTATAAAAATAATGTGCCAAGATTTGCCTTTAGGATGATTAGATTGCTTGTTTGGTGTGTGCAGTGCAAAAACAGAAACTTTTGCTGTAGCGCGTGAATTTACATTTTTTAACTAGAATGTGCAAAAATTCTGAAATTTTTACACAGTACTGCTATGCAATTTTTCCTAATTTTTCAGAATTTTTAGAGTTACATAAGTATAGTGAATATTCAGATTGTTACAGAATGTTCTGTTTTTGAAAGATTCTGTTTTTTATGCATTGTTTTTGCTTGTTTTGATGAAACTACCGATTGTATTGGTGGTGTAAGCCATAGAGAAGTTATAATACAGTAGCTACAATGCAAAAATAAAATATGAATGGGTTTGCAACAGTACTTAAAGTGGTAATTTGCTTTATTATACTAACGGATCTCATGAGGGTTTTGTTAAGTTTTGTGTGATTAAAGTTTTCAAGTTTTGGGTGAGATCACGATGGATGAAGGAATAAGGAGTGGCAAGAGCCTCAGCTTGGGGATGCCCAAGGCACCCCAAGGTAATATTCAAGGACTCCCAAGCAACTAAGCTTGGGGATGCCCCAGAAGGCATCCCCTCTTTCTTCTAACGACCATCGTTAATTTTATTTGGAGCTATATTTTTATTCGTCACATGATATGCGTAAATCTTGGAGCGTCGTGTGCTTTTTATTTTTATTTTAATAATGCACCATGCTGGTATGAGATATTCCTTGGTTGATTTATAGAATGCTCTTTGCACTTCACTTATATCTTTTGAGTATGGCTTTATAGAATGCTTCATGTGCTTCACTTATATCATTTGAAGTTTGGATTGCCTGTTTCCCTACACATAGAAAACCGCCATTTGTAGAATGCTCTTTTGCTTCACTTATATTTGTTAGAGCGTGGGCAAAGCTTTTGTAGAAAGAATTGAACTCTCTTGCTTCACTTATATCTATTTAGAGAGTCATCAGGAATTGGTCATTCACATGGTTAGTCATAAAATCCTACATAAAAACTTTTAGATCACTGAATATGATATGTTTGATTCCTTGCATAGTTTTGCGATATAAAGATGGTGATATTAGAGTCATGCTAGTGAGTAATTGTGGATTGGTAGAAATACTTGTGTTAAGGTTTGTGATTCCCGAAGCATGCACGTATGGTGAACCGTTATGTGATGAAGTCGGAGCATGATTTATTTTTTGATTATCTTCCTTATGAGTGGCGGTCGGGGACGAGCGATGGTCTTTTCCTACCAATCTATCCCCCTAGGGGCATGCGTATTAGTACTTTGCTTCGATGGCTAATAAAACTTTTGCAATAAGTATGTGAGTTCTTTATGACTAATGTTGAGTCCATGGATTATTCGCACTCTCACCCTTCCATCATTGCTAGCCTCTTCAGTACTGTGCATTGCCCTTTCTCACCTTGAGAGTCGGTGCAAACTTCGCCGGTGTATCCAAACCCCGTGATATGACATGCTCTATCACACATAAGCCTCGTTATATCTTCCTCAAAACAGCCACCATACCTACCTATTATGGCATTTCCATAGCCATTCCGAGATATATTGCCATGCAACTTCCATCATCATCATATACATAACTTGAGCATTCATTGTCATATTGCTTTGCATGATCGTAAGATAGCTAGCATGATATTTTCATGGCTTGTCCATTTTTTGATATATTTGCTATGCTAGATCATTGCACATCCTGGTACACTGCCAGAGGCATTCATATAGAGTCATACTTTGTTCTAGATATCGAGTTGCAATATTGAGTTGTAAGTAAATAAAAGTGTGATGATCATCATTATTAGAGCATTGTCCTAGTGAGGAAAGGATGATGGAGACTATGATTCCCCCACAAGTCGGGATGAGACTCCGGACGAAAAAGAAAACAAAAAAATAAAAAAAGGCCAAAAAAAAGAGAGAGCCCAAAAAAATGAGAGAAAAGGAGAGAAGGGGCAATGCTACTATCCTTTTACCACACTTGTGCTTCAGAGTAGCACCATGTTCTTCATATAGAGAGTCTCTTGAGTTATCACTTTCATATACTAGTGGGAATTTTCATTATAGAACTTGGCTTGTATATTCCGATGATGGGCTTCCTCAAATGCCCGAGGTCTTCATGAGCAAGCAAGTTGGATGCACACCCACTTAGTTTTCAGTTTGAGCTTTCATACACTTATAGCTCTTAGTGCATCCGTTGCATGGCAATCCCTACTCCTCGCATTGACATCAATTGATGGGCATCTCCATAGCCCGTTGATTAGCCGCGTCGATGTGAGACTTTCTTCCTTTTTGTCTTCTCCACACAACCTCCACCATAATATTCTATTCCACCTATAGTGCTATACCCATGGCCCACGCTCATGTATTGCGTGAAAGTTGAAAAAGCTTGAGAACATTAAAAGTATGAAACAATTGCTTGGCTTGTCATCGGGGTTGTGCATGATGAAATACTTTGTGTGGTGAAGATGGAGCATAGCCAGACTATATGATTTTGTAGGGATAACTTTCTTTTAGCCATGTTATTTTGAGAAGACAGGATTGCTTTATTAGTATGCTTGAAGTATTATTGTCTTTATGTCAAATTATAGACTATTGCTTTGAATCACTCGTGTCTTAATATTCATGCCATGATTAGATTATATGATCAAGATTATGCTAGGTAGCATTCCACATAAAAAATTATCTTTTTTATCATTTACCTACTCGAGGACGAGCAGGAATTAACCTTGGGGATGCTAATACGCCTCTGTCGTATCTATAATTTTTTATTGTTTCATGCCATTATTCTACAACTTTCATATACTTTTGGCAACTTTTTATACTATTTTTGGGACTAACATATTGATCCAGTGCTCAGTGCCAGTTCCTGTTTGTTCATGTTTTTTGTTTTGCAGAATATCCATACCAAACGAAGTCCAAACGTGATAAAAACTTACGAAGATTGTTTTTGGAATATATGTGATTTTTGGGAATTGGTATCAATGCGAGATGATGCCCGAGGGGCCCACAAGCCTTGGAGGCACGCCCCCTACCCAGAGTGCGGCCAGGGGGCTTCTCGCCACCCCGTAAGGCGGTTGGTGCCCTTCTTTCACCGCAAGAAAGCTAATATCCGGATAAATATCGTGTTAAAATTTCAACCCAATCGGAGTTACAAATGTCCGGGAATTCAAGAAACGGTGAAAGGGCAGAATCTGGAAACACAGAAACAGAAGGAAACAGAGAGAGAGATCCAATGTCGAAGGGGCTCTCGCCCCTCCGCCGCCATGGAGGCCAAGGACCAGAGGGGAAACCCTCCTACCATCTAGGGGGGAGGTCAAGGAAGAAGAAGAAGGAGGGGGGCTCTCTCCCCCTCTCTCCCGGTGGCGCTGGAACGCTACCGGGGCAATCATCGTGTGACGGCGATCTACTCCAACAACTCCGTCATCTTCACCAACACCTCCATCACCTTCCCCCATCTATATACAGCGGTCCACTCTCCCACAACCCGCTGTACCCTCTACTTGAACATGGTGCTTTATGCTTCATATTATTATCCAATGATGTGTTGCCATCCTATGATGTATGAGTAGATTTTTGTTGTCCTATTGGTGATTGGTGAATTGCCATGATTGGTTTAATTTGCTTGTGGTTATGTTGCTGCCCTTTGGTGCCAATCATATGAGCGCGCGTGTGGATCACACCATAGGGTTAGTTGTATGTTGATAGGACTATGTATTGGAGGGCAAGGGTGACAGTAGCTTCAGCCTAGCATAGAAATTGATGCATACGGGATTGAAGGTATCTTAATGCTATGTTGGGTTTTACCTTAATGAACGTTAGTAGTTACGGATGCTTGCTAATAGTTCCTATCATAAGTGCATAGAATTCCAAGTAAGGAACAACATGCTAGCAGTGGCCTCTCCCACATAAAAACTTGCTATCGGTCTAGTAACGTAGTCAATTGCTTAGGGACAATTCCGTAACTCCCACCACCACTTTTCCACACTTGCTATACTAACTTAATTATTTATTTATCTAAACAGACCCTAGTTTTTATTTACGTGGTCTTTATTATCTTGCAAACCTATCCTACAACACCTACAAAGCACTTCTAGTTTCATACTTGTTCTATTTAAAGCGAACGTTAAGCGTGCGTAGAGTTGTATCGGTGGTCGATAGAACTTGAGGGAACATTTGTTCTACCTTTAGCTCCTCGTTGGGTTCGACACTCTTACTTATCAAAGAGGCTACAACTGATCCCCTATACTTGTGGGTTATCACGCCTCCATACCTTTGGAGGTGGTGGCATCCGTCGCATCGGTCTTGCCCTGACCCTGCTTAGGGGCATTCGGATCCAATGATGTCGTTGATGTCTCGTTACTGTAAAACACAATATCACTCGGCCGTCAGCCGAGTCAAGTAGACAATGGACAAAGAATTGTCAAGAACACTTACGTCGCCGCCACTGGCACGGTCACCTTGATCCGGGGCATAGCGGCCTTGCAGGGCTTGGAGGCAGTCTGGTTGGGCTGCTTCTCAGCGGAGTTCTTCGCTTCAGCACGCCCGCGCTTCGAGCCTCGCATCGTACGCCCTAAGGCAGTCGGCTGTTGAGCCCCTCCCGCCTTGCCACTCGGGTCATGCAATGCCTTGGAGTGAGGCTCCCTGGGACCCTCGGACGACGGCAAAGACTCGGCCTCCTCCCCCTCCTCGGTGCTCTCGTCCTCATCACTCTCCTCATCATCATCATCGTCCTCCTCTGAGTACTGGCTCTCGGTGTCACTCGTCACGTCCTCCGGTAACCGGTCAACCACAGGTATGTAAGAAATCAGGTGCTGGAAACTCTAGAGAAAAAGAAATGCCACAAAAGGAAGTCAAATGTGTGAGAAATATCTTATGGATAGTCCGACTGGTCAGAAAAAGGTTACCTCGACTGGCGGCAGGTCCTTGGCATACGGGGGCACTCACCTGGGCCCCCATGGGTTATCCCACGTGCATGTAATGGCCCTGATCTTTGTGCCCACATCCTTCTCGGCGAGCTCCTCCGGGTGCACCCGAGTGGGATCACTCGAGCCCTCTTACATCCACATGGGATGCACCCTAGCCTGCAGTGGATGGATCCGCCGATTGAGGAATGTCTCCTGCAAATCCATCTCATTGACGCTGGCGTTCACGACCCCAACCAAGGCGCTGGCTAGGATGCCGACCTCCATCTTCTCCTCCTTTGTCACTATGAGAGGCTTAGGAGCCTTCACCCTCTCTGTCGAGTACAGGGGAAGGCCCGAATAGTCGTTGGCCCCAAGGACATCCTTGCAGTAAAACCAACTCCCCTGCCACCCCTTGATAGAGTCGGGAAAGCTCATCTTCGGGAAGGCACTGCCCCCCTGAGCTGGATCCCCAGACCTCCACATAGATAGGTGACATGGGTCCTCGCACCAGCCGGCAAATCCTTCTTTACAGTCATCGACCGACACGTGAAGATATGACTGAAGAGACCCCAGTGCGGTTGGCAGCCAAGAAAGTTTTTGCAGAGAGAAATGAAGATAAACAACGGCGTTTGGAGGAAGATGGTGGAGCTACACTCCGATATAATCCAAAAAGGCCCGAAAGAAAGGCTGGGGAGGCATCGAGAAACCTCGATCGATGTGAGTCACCAGGAGGACGCGCTCGTCCTCCTGCGGCGCCGGCTCGACCTCTCCCGCTCTTGGATGCCTCCATCCATTTTGAGGGATGAGCCCCTCTGCGGCAAGGTCCCCCAGCCGCTTGGCTAAGATGCACGAGGCGATCCAATCCCCCGATGCACCTCCAGCCGGAGTGCCAGAGTTCAAAGAAGTGGCCCTCTCGGCCTTCTTTGCCTTCTCCGCCTTCGCCATGGAGTTCCTTGCCATGGCTTCGACTGCTCTAAGGTGGTCGGGTGGAGAAGAGAAGCGAAACGGTCAAGGAAGAAAAGTGGATATGGAGAAATAAACCTAGCCTCGAATTTTTTATACCTCCGGTAAAAATCTCGCCGCAGATTTCCAACCACAGATCCCTGGATCGACAGTGCCCACGGTGGCAGCATGCATAGAGCAACAATGGCACGTGGTGGATAGTGGGGGCGAAAACCAAGGTGTCGTGCCCCCACTAACCCACAATGTTACCACTTTTGCGCGCGCATTCTCAATTTCGAATCCTGTAATTTCTGTGGTGAATCAATCCGATTGATTACCCACTGTCCCTTTCCTAAAGGGCATACGTCGGTCCGACTGACCACCTTCTGTGGGGACCCGTACACTTGGACATGCAAAACACCCAACAGAAGTCACCTTCAGGATTGCTATGAGATGAGCTTGACGCCCCTCTGTGGGTTAACTTGGCCCTTTCACTAGGATCCAAGGCGCATGACTCGTAAACTTGGACTCGGAGATGGCCTGCACTGGCGTTCCCCTGGGATAAGGAGTGGCATCTCCCCAGAGAGTCAGACCACGCGCTGGCGTCGCCACTCGAGTTCTAATGGCATGTCCACACTCGGACCTCAAGTCTATCTCTCCCGAGAGATAAATGAATGCCACCAACTTTTACTCGCCGATCAACAACACCCAGTCATCTGGGGAACCCTTTAGTCCAGAATCCGTTGTGTTTTCGTCCAAGGCGCAGCAGGCTACTATCCAGAAACATATTCCGAGTGCCCCTGAAGCACTCAGACTTAACCAAAAAGCTCAGTCCGTTTGCCCTACGAAACCTGAACCAATTCGGGGGCTAATGATGAGGTCACCTACTATAGGTAGGGTCAAGGACCTATCATTTGGGGCCCACCTAGGGCCCCACACCATCATTGGTATATCTCAGGACCACACGAGCATTGAGATGCAAATAACAGGAAGTCCACTCGGGTACCTCGACAGCACTTGGACGCCCACTCGCCAGTCGGCACGACCACCACCACTCGGACAAGAGGGGTGAAGGGACGACATGGGAGCTGCAACGGTCGAATAGCCTAAAGACATTCTTTAAGTATAGTCATAGCTACCTTTACCTGTAACTGCCGTAGTTGTGACTATTTACAACTGTAACTGTGATGACCCACAAGTATAGGGGATCAATCGTAGTCCTTTCGATAAGTAAGAGTGCCAAACCCAGCAAGGAGCAGAAGGAAATGACAAGTGGTTTTCAACAAGGTAATGTCTGCAAGCACTGAAATTGTCAGTAACAGATAGTTTGATAGCAAGATAATTTATAACCAGCAAGCAACGGTAACAGTAACAAAAGTGCAGCAAAGTAGCCCAATCCTTTTGAGGCAAAGGACAGGCCAAAATGGTCTCTTATGATAAGCAAAACGTTCTTGAGGGTACAGAGGAATTTCATCATATCACTTTCATCATGTTGGCTTGATTCGTGTTCGCTACTTTGATAATTTGATATGTGGGTGGACCGGTGCTTAGGTGATGTTCTTGCTTGAACAAACCTCCAACTTATGATTAACCCCCTCGCAAGCATCTGCAACTACGATAAAAGTATTAAGATAAAATCTAACCATAGCATTAAACTTTTGGATCCAAATCGTTCCCTTACGAAGTAGCGCATAAACTAAGGTTTAAGCTTCTGTCACTCTAGCAACCCATCATCTAATAACTACTCCACAATGCATTCCCTTAGGCCCAAATATGGTGAAGTGTCATGTAGTCGACGTTCACATGACACCACTAAGGGAATCACAACATACATATCATCAAAATATCAAACACATATCAAGTTCACATGATTACTTGCAACATGACTTCTACCGTGTCCTCAAGAACAAAAGTAACTACTCACAAATAATAATCATGCTCAAGATCAGAGGGGTATTAAATAACATAACGGATCTGAACATATAATCTTCCACCAAACAAACCATAAAGTAATCAACTACAAGATGTAATCAACACTACTAGTCACCCACAAGCACCAATCTAAGGTTCTGGTAAAAAGATTGAACACAAGAGATGAACTAGGGTTTGAGAGGAGTTGGTGTTGTTGAAGATGTTGATGGAAATAGCCCTCCCAAAGATGGGAGAGTTGTTGGTGATGACGATGACGATGATTTCCCCCTCCGGGAGGGAAGTTCCCGCGGCGTAATCGCTCCGCTGGAGGGCAAAAGTGCTCCTGCCCAAGTTCCGCCTCAAGACGGTGGCGCTTCGTCCCAAAAGTCCTCCCCTTATTTTTTCTAGGACAAAATGACTTATATACCAGAAGAGGGGCACTGGAGGTGGGCCGAGGAGGGCACAACCCACCAGGGTGCGCCTGGGCTCCCTGGCGCGCCCAGGTGGGTTGTGCCCACCTGGTAGGCCCCCTCTGGTAGTTATTTTCTCCAATAATTCTTATATATTCCATAAAAAAATATCCGTGAAGTTTCAGCTTATTTGGAGTTGTGCAAAATAGGTAGCTCTGATGTACTTTTTAGGTCCAGAATTCCAGCTGGCGGTATTCTCCCTCTTTGTGTAAACCTTGCAAATTATGAGAGAAAAGGCATTAGAATTACTCCCAAAAGCATTATTGTGCATAAAAACATTATAAATAGTTGTAGGAAAACATGATGCAAAATGGACGTATCAACTCCCCCAAGCTTAGACCTCGCGTGTCCTCAAGCGAAAACCGAAATCGAAAAACATGTCCACATGCTTAGAGAGGGAGGTGTTGATAAAAACAAAATACGGATATAGAAGCATCATGCATATTATTATAACATCAAAGAACTTTAACATAAAACTTTATTAAATAACTTTTATCATATAACTTCTTATGAACAAGTAACAATTCATCACAATATCGAAGTACAATGCATAAACCTTATTGAAAACCAACAAACTATGTTCTCAGTCAACTTTGCAACTACAATTCATCACATTTTCAGGAAGGGTCACGTGTCAGAGCCTTTTGGCAAGTCCACATGCTCAACCATCATTTAATCTTCTATGATTGCTAACAATCACAGCATACCCATGAACAAAAAGTTTCAACCAGACACATAGGAAGAGAGGGGCTTATAGTTTCGCCTCCCAATGTATTCACCTCAAGGGTGATGTCAACAATAATAACTCATGTCTAATCATATCCAACTAGATATATGTGCCTAGATCTTTCCTCAACACATGGTGCTTGCAAAAAGAGAAAATAGAAAGGAATAGGTAAGAATACTTTGACTCTTACATAAATGTAAATGCATAGAAATAAAAGATAGGCACTTCGCAAAGGGAAGCAGAGGTTGACATGCGCTTATTTTTTTGTATGCCAAATCCCTTAATGCAAAAGAACGTCACGTTATATTGCCCCTTATGATAGCAACCTTTATTATGCAGTCTGTCGCATTTATTCTTTGCCATCACAAGTTCGTAAAACGCTCAATTTTCTCTTACACTAAATGATCCAACACATTTAGAAGCAATTTTTATTGCCTTATTGCACCGATGACAACTTACTTGAAGGATCTTACTCAATCCATAGGTAGGTATGGTGGACTCTCAAAATAAGATTTTGGGCTAAGGGTTTTTGGATGCACAAGTAGTATCTCTACTTAGTGCGGAATTTTGGATAGAAAAGATATTGAGCAAGCACCACATGTTAAAGGATCTATCACTGGTACAGCGAGGTGCTATACAAACGGTTTTTAACCGCTTTCCGCGATGGCGTTCTGAACCGTCGCCTAGTGAGTGACTGCGATAGGGGGGTCCTTCCCACACGACCCAGAATTCGTCGGGGATATGCCCTCCTGGCACACACGCTCGGCAAAATGAGGTAGTGTGCGACCGGCGAGTGATCAAATACGGTTATACGTACAGTAGTGCTAAAAAATACAATTATACAGGCGAAATCGTTTCCGGTCGTAAGTACATCCCACACAGTCAGTCCCCGCTAAAGGTTTCCGTTCGTATATACATCCCACACAGTCGCTCCAAGGAAAACGTTTCCGTTCGCAGGTACATCACACATAACTTTCCCCATTAAATCGTTTGTGATAGCGTTGCCATTGCACACGATATTAACAATTTTATCGTTTGCCTTATTGAATGCATCACACACGGTGCGTAGAAGAAACTGTGTGGCAAAGGCTGTCCATCACACACAGTTTTTATGTGGTAAACGTTTGCGCAAGGTGGCCTAACGCAAACAGTTTTCAAGAGGATGTCGTGTGTGATTGTTCATTGATCCAACACGGTTTATTCCTAGAAACTGTGTGCGTTGCCTGAGGTCATCGCCCACTGTGTTTTCTCAATAACCGTTTGCAATAGAAAAACCAAATTAGCAGGCTAATTGTCCTATTATTAATAATCCATTTATTAATATAATTGACATTTCATATTAAGCACACAATATATTTCATTTCCATATTAAGAAAGCAGGATTTCGTAATTGAAATACATCAGAGTACAACATCATATAGCTTCAGCACTCAGCTACCCCATTACACAACTGCACCAGCACCAAGTTTCACATGCAACATATACAACCTTTTGAAATTAGCATCATAGACGGAACATAGACAGATGAATCTCATCTGGAAAACTGCTGAAGCGGAAGGCGAATATTGAGCCTTCATTAATGTTGAAGGTCTTTGCAACTTTAGGCCAGTGCCTGTGGATGATTGACCGTCCATCCTTCGTCCTCTTCAGGAACACTTCAATATTGAACCGTGGGTGTTGTATGAAAACCTTCCTTGCCTCCTGACCATACAGGTAGTTTGAGAGGTAATCATCAGTGAACTGCTTTGGAAAGGCCTGAAAACAAGGATATGCATAAATATCTTCTCCAGATTTAAAATGGCGCAAAGGAATTAAAAAGACAAGGTATAACAGTTAGTACCATCCCGTAGTGAACTGATGTCTTCTTCATTTGTCGGTGCAACAAACCCTGGGTCTGTTGCCCAGACTGTGCACAGGCCTAAAAGAGCAAGGTTGAAACATCCAAGTCCAGACCAAGCAAGGAGTACAGCTCTTCGAGGAATCAAAGGGCAAATCAAGAGGACCAAGAAAAGCTAAATGAGCAAGACACCACTAAGGAGAAACCTCCCTTGCCTGGCAGGCGAGCCTGGCGAGGACGAGGTGGCCCCGAAGACAAGCCTCAAGACCATCCCGGCAGGCCTGCCAGGCGCGACCAAGGCAAATTACCCCGCCAAGGCTCCAACGATCCACCTCACAGCGACGCAAGTCATCGATCGGTGCGGTGTCAAGCCCCCAAGTGACTAAGTGGCTGTTATTTGGCACGTGGCAGCCACTTCCTATGGAAATCACCTCCAAATGACACCCGTCCAGTAACGTGGCAAGCAGATAGATGAGGAGGTGGCCGATCAACCCGACAAGGCTTGCCGGGCATGCCACGATGTGACACTAAGCGACGCATTTAATACGCCCTGCTTTGACTGCAGAGTTAGGTATGATAGCACTGTTTGCTATCTAATCAATACACAATGACTGATTTGCCACTGTGGTGACACCTTGATCTATAAAAGAAGGGCCATGGCAACCACAGAAAGGATTCGGACCCTTGTACACTCATATGCGCGTAGCTGCCCTCGCCCCGAGGCAACCCTGCCGGGCAAGAGCACTGCATTTCCACCACAATCCACCATCAATCCACCAAAGCACGAGTAGGGTTTTACGCCTCGCGGTGGCCCGAACCTGGGTAAAACTGCCCGTGTGATCTCTGCTGTGTTGCGCTATGTTCCTCCGCTCTTTGTGTAATGTGCTCATCCCCCCTGCCGAACCACAAGGGGCTGATGGCCCCATAGGTGGCCGTGGTTTCCCACGACATCTTTGGCGTGCCAGGTAGGGGAAAGCGCTTGCGCGAACCCGAGAAGCGTACGTAGCGCGTCATCTTTATCATCTTCTTCGTCGACGGCTCCATCGTCCATGGCGCCCAAGAAGAAGCCTTGTGTTGTAGCCCATTCGTCCACTTCGAAGGCCCCATTGCACACGGCCGCCGACACCGCGGGGGCTACGGGGACGCACGGAGACGTGGACGCTGCGAGGGACATGGACGGCGCAGGCGGCGGCGTCACCACCTCCCCTGCGACCGAAACGAGGGCGGAAGGCACCGGGGAAGGACAGCACCAAGAACATCCCAGTGGCCACGCTCCACAAGGTACGGGTGGAGAAATCATTCTGTCTGCACCTCTCTACCCAGCTGAAGGGCACAGCCGCAGTAGTGGCGCTCGCTCTGGGGCGAATCGCAACTCTCCGGCCGCACCCGCCGCGGGCGCAGCCGCAGGACCCGCGCCACTCCCGGAACGAGCTGGCCCAGCTGATGGGCCCAGCGGAGCCACTGTCCCTCAAGCACCTCCACCTCGTCACCTCGCCATCCTGGCGACGGGCTCACGATGACGAGAACACGGCACAGCTACTACTGGCACCATGAGGAGCCAAGCAACGCTATGGTCTACATCGTCATCCCTGCCAAGCACCGCTTCGGAGGCTATGGCGTGGGCCCAGCTGCTGTTGGGATTTCCGCTGGCAGCCGATCAGATGGATGAGTGGAGAGCCACCATTCAAAGCCTGATTGGTTTCGCCGAGGCTGGAGGATCACAGCGAGCTGGCCCGCCACGGCCTCCCCAGGCGACGACGACGACTCGTGTTGCTGGACATGCCGAAGGGGCCACCCCCACGGTGCAGGCCCCTCTGCGGCAGCCTGTGCAGGGGCCACGGCCGGAGCCATACGATCAAGAACCCGACGACGTCTCGATGGCTTCGTCTGGCCCTCGAGCACGTCGAGACCAGTGGCAGGCCCAGGAGGACAGGCAAGGGGAAGGCGCGCACGAAACCATCGAGTGGCGCCGTGACACCCACCGCTAGTCTGATAGGAGCAATGGCCCTGACATCGACGAGCCCACTCTCGGTGAAGGTTGGTACCTACCTTTCGAGGTTGCGTGCCCCGCCTTCACTCGTGAGTTGCGACAAGTCCGTTGGCCATCTTCCCGCACATTCAAGCCAGAGATACCAGAAAAGTACGATGGAAGATTGAACCCGACAGAGTTCCTGAGTATCTACACCATCGCTATTCAGGCTGCCGGGGGAAGAGATGAGAAGGTGTTCGCCAACTACTTTCCTTTGGCACTCAAGCCAAATGTGAGGTCTTGGCTAATGCACCTGCCGGAGAACTCCATCTCAATTTGGGCTGACCTGTGCCATGAGTTTGTTGGCGCCTTTACTGGCGGCCATCAAGAACCAGGACGGCCCAGCGATCTGCAGCTCCTCCCACAGAAGGAAGGAGAAAGTCTGTGGAAGTACATGCAAAGGTTCAGTCGAGTGCACAGGAACATCCCTGATATCCACCCGGCAGCTGTGATAGCCGCATTCTAGTCCAACGTGCGCAACCGCAGGATATGTTCCAAAATGAACGTCCGGCTGCCCAAGACTGTGAATGAGTTATACACTCTGGTGGATAAGTGTGCTCGCATAGATGAGGGAAGGCGACTTCCCGGTAATGAGGATGGCGTCGACATCAATTCAGACGATGACGACAATGCCACCAGTCAGAAGAAGAAGAACAAGAAGCGCAACAAAAAGCGCAAGGAGAAAGTTGTGATGGCCGTCAAAGGATCAAGCACACCTAGTACCGGCAAGAAGGACAAGGCCGAGGCCCCCGGTAAGGAGGTTTCCGCGTGCACTGACTGCCGGGCGGCCGCGGCTGCCGAGAAGGCTGGGAAGGGTGATGGGCCGTACTGCAAGATCCATAGGACCAAGGGCCATGACCTTCAGGAGTGTCATTAGGTTGAGCAGCTCGTCAAGAAGCAGAGGGCTGAGTATGAGAAGCGTGATAAGGAGAAAAACCAGGATGGTGCTGGCGGGAAGGGCCGAGGCGGCGGAGTAAGTCGCCCCGGCAAGGCTCCTCAGAATCAAGGGAAACCCGCCAGAGGCCGTAAGAAGGAGGATTGCAATGATGAGAGCGATGAAGTAGATGAAGAGGAAACCAGCGAGCAGGAGTTCCAGAAAGCCACTGATGCCCTGTGCATTGATGGGGGTGCATCTCTGCACTCCTCTCACTGCCAACTTAAACAGTGGGCGCGTGAAGTCAATGCCGTGGAGCCAGCGGCAGATTCTCGGAAGCCGCTCAAGTGGTCCCGCACGCCCATCATCTTTGACGAAGAGGATCACCCTGACCGCATCATCGCGGTAGGGTGCTTGCCGTTGTTGGTCTCACCAACAATACGCAACCTCAAAGTCACAAAGATGCTGGTTGACGGCGGGGGCCGGGTTGAATCTGATATCTCCAAAGGTCATCAGCAAACTTCAGATAGCAGATGAGGAACTCAAGTTTACTGGCACATTCCAAGGAATCAACCCCGGCAGGAGTCGTCCTAGGGGAAAGATCACGCTGCCGGTGACGTTCGGAGGGGAGTTAAACTACTGGACTGAGAAGATCGTGTTTGACATGGTTAACCTCCCCTTGCCGTACAATGGGATCCTTGGTTGCCCAGCTCTGGCCAAGTTCATGGTGGCATCCCACTATGCCTACAACACCTTGAAGATGCCAGGGCCGATAGGAGTCATTTCCATTCTGTCAGATCAGAAGGACGCAGTTATATGCGTGGACAAGATGTACCGGGAGGCAGTTGCAGCAGAGGCCGCGGAAGCCACTGCTCCCGCCAAGGAAAGTAAGAAAATGAAGAGAGCTAGTAAGGATGCCAGCAAGGAATCCGGGAAGCGTGCCTCTCCGGAGTGTGCTGCGCCTGTTGATGACTTGCCGGAGAGTTCCAATAGCAAGAGATCCAAAGCTGCTACACCTGCTGTGAAGAAGGTCTCGGCAGGGCTGGCTAGCTCTGATGGTACCTTCACTATCAACGCCACCCTTGATGACAAATAGGAAAGCGCGCTTGTTGCCTTCCTGCGGGCGAATATCGATGTGTTTGCCTGGCAACCATCTGATATCCCCGGTGTTCCCAGGGAGGTAATTGAGCACCACCTTGCTGTCTGCCCGCATGCCCGGCCCGTCAAGCAGAAGGTTCAGAAGCAAGCTTTGGAGCGGCAACAGTTTATTGCCGAGGAGATCAAGAAGCTTGAAGCAGCTAGTTTGTTCAGAGGAGTGGTGCATCCCACATGGTTAGCAAATCCAGTGGTGGTACGCAAGGCGAATGGGAAATGGAGGCTTTGCATAGACTTCACAGATCTAAACAAGGCATGCCCGAAGGACCTGTTCCCCTTGCTGCGCATCAACCAGATTGTGGACTCCACTTCTGGGTTTGACCTGCTTTCCTTCCTGGATGCCTACTTCGGATACCACCAGATCTTCATGTCCAAGGAAGACGAAGAGAAGACGACATTCATAACCCCATGTGGCATGTACTGCTTTGTACGGATGCCCTTCGGGTTGAAGAGCGCCGGATCCACTTTTGCGAGAGCAGTACAGATCGGCTTTGAATCCCAGCTGCACAGAAACATTGAAGCTTACATGGATGATATTGTGGTTAAGACCAAGGATAGATCTACCCTCATCCAGGATTTGGAAGAAACCTTTGCTAATCTGCGTAGGATCAACTTGAAGCTGAACCCAGAGAAGTGTGTGTTTGGAGTTCCCTCCAGCAAGCTACTTGGCTTCTTTGTGTCTCATCGAGGGATAGAGGCCAACCCTGACAAGATCAAGGCTACCGAGTAAATTCAAGCACCCAAGACAGTCAAGGATGTGAGGCGTTTGACTGGATGCGTGGCTGCACTGAGCAGGTTCATTTCCAAGTCTGCCGAGCGTGCCTTGCCATTTTTCAAAATCATGAAGAAGGTAGGACCCATGGAGTGGACCCCGGAGGCAGATGCTGCACTGCAAGATTTGAAGACCTATCTTTCCTCTGTGCCCACCTTGGTCGCCCCCAAACCACAAGAGCCGTTGCTGCTATACTTAGCGGCAACCAATCAAGTGGTTAGTGCGGCACTAGTGGCGCAGCGGGAAGTGGATGACGCGGCACCCACAACCACTGTTCCCCCTGAAGAGGAAAGCGAACCTGTCCCAGCAAGACCAGAGTCAGTCCAGAGCGAAGAAAGGCAGGGCAGCGGAAGCGGTTCTATGGTTGCGGCAAGGAAGAAAGTGGTGCAGCGCCCAGTGTACTTCGTCAGCTCCCTGTTACAAGGAGATAGATCGAGGTACTCTGGCGTGCAAAAGTTGATTTTTGGCCTCATCATGGCCTCAAGGAAACTGCGCCACTACTTCCAAGCCCATGAGATCATAGTCGTCACCCACTTCCCCTTCCAACGCATACTCGGAAACCCCGAGGCCACTGGCAGCATTGTGGAATGGGCTTTGGAGTTGTCCAGCTTTAGTTTGAAGTTTGAAAGCACGTCAACCATTCAGAGCAGAGCACTAGCAGAGTTCATTGCAGAGTGGACACCAACTCCTGATGAAGAAGTATTGGAGACGATCATCCCCAGCAAGGAAGCGCCCCAAGAATGGATTATGTATTTCGATGGTGCCTTCTCCCTACAAGGTGCAGGGGCTGGCGTGCTTCTTGTTGCCCCCACTAGGGAGCACCTTAAGTACGTCGTCCAGATGCACTTTCCCCGGGAGAAGGCTACCAACAATACTGCAGAGTATGAAGGGCTCCTTGCCGGGCTCAGGATTGCAACAGAACTGGGAATCAAGAAGCTGATCATCCGCGGAGATTCACAACTTGTGGTAAGACAAGTCAACAAGGATTACCAAAGTCCATTGATGGAGGCATACGTCGAGGAAGTGAGAAAGTTGGAGGAGCGCTTTGATGGATTACAAACAAAGCACATGCCTCGTGCGGAAAACAACATTGCTGATCATCTGTCAAAGTGCGCTGCGCAAAAACTCTCTGTGGAACCAGGGACTTTTGTTCTCCATCTAACTCAGCCCTCCGTATCCCCGGCAACAATGGCCAGAAAGAGGAGGAAACTGGACTCCGGCAAGCCTCACCCGGCAGAGCCTCTCGAGGCTCCCGGCAGAGAGCTTGGCGGGAACAACTCCCCTTCGATCAATGAGCTGCACCATCCCGACAGACAACCGGTCCATGCGATGGAGAAGTGCAATCCTGCGAATGAAGAGGTGCCGCTGGTCCTTGTTGCCGAGCCCCTGACCCCAACCTGGGCATGGCACATAGTCCATTTCCTCCAAACTAGAGAACTCCCCGAAGAGCAAGAAGAAGCTGAAAGAGTAGCCCGGAGGGCCAGTATGTATCAGTTCGTGGACGACACACTGTATAGAAGGAGGCCCAGCGGTGTGAAATTGAAGTGCATTTGCCGGGAGGAAGGAAAGGAACTGTTGGCAGAGGTACACAAGGGTATGTGCGGCTCACACATTGGATCAAGGGCTCTGGTTGGAAAAGCCTTCCGGCAAGGTTTCTATTGGCCCACAGTCCTCCAAGATGCAGTTGAGCTTGTCACCAAATGTGAAGCCTGCTAGTTCCATTCCAAGAACATCCATGAGCCTGCCCAAGCTCTTCAGATGATCCCTTTATCATGGCCTTCTCGGTCTGGGGGCTCGATATCTTGGGCCCCTTCCCCCGTGCTACCAGGGGCTTTGAGTTCTTGTTCATCGCTATCGACAAGTTCACAAAGTGGCCAGAGGTGGAGCCCATGAGAAAGGTGACTGCTCAGTCAGCTATCAAGTTCTTGAAAGGAATGGTGTGCCGCTTCGGGGTGCCTGCCCCAATCATCACCGACAACGGCACCCAATTCACGAGTCGCGCCTTCATGCAATATGTTCATGCCCTCGGAAGCAAGATCTCATTTGCCTCTGTCGCCCATCCCAGAAGCAACGGACAAGCTGAGAGGGTGAACGCTAAAGTGCTGCGAGGTCTCAAGACAAGAACCTTTGATAGACTGCAGAAGTGTGGCAGGCGATGGATCGACGAGCTGCCGGTGGTTCTTTGGTCCCTCAGAACAACACCAAATCGAGCTACCGGGCAGACTCCCTTCTCCCTAGTCTATGGGGCAGAAGTAGTTATCCCCACGAAACTCATATTCGGATCTCCTCGAGTGCTTGCCTACGATGAAGTAGCACAGGAACGGCACCGGCGTGACGACGCTGTGCTACTTGAGGAGAACCGTCTCTGGGCCGCTACACGTGCTGCACGCTATCAGCAAGCCCTGTGTCGCTATCACAGCCACTGGGTTCGTGCCCGGGGTTTTGAGGAAGGCGACCTTGTCCTTAGGCGTGTTCAGTCCGCCAAGGGTACAAACAAGTTGACGCCGAAGTGGGAAGGCCCTTACCGGGTAGTTCGAGTCACCAGACCTGGCGCAGTCCGTCTGGAGACGGGAGATGACATTCAGTTGCAAAACTCATGGAACATTGAGCTTCTCCGTAAGTTCTACCCATAAGGCCACCCTTTTGTACAGGCCTTGCTGATGTTGCATGTAACCCCTTGTACAAAGCCAAGCACAGACCCTGAGCAACAGAAATAAATGATGCGCCGGGGGGCCCCCAAAACTTGCATGCATGCATAAGCATATCATGAGCATAGCATGATCATGTAGATGAGGTCGCACATGGCATCATTTTCATCTGCATTAAAGTTGCAGGGTTCTTGCCGTGGACTCGGTCTCGAAAAGAAGAAATGAAGACGAGTCTACGTGACGATCCTCGGCAAGCCAAACAGATAAGTTCTCTTCTTATCCTTACGTGTTCTGTAAGTAGAAACTTGTGCGTATGAAAACCTTGTCACCTTCGAAACTTAGGTGCTCCTATCCTTTAACTCGAACATTGCTTCGGTCAGGATGGTCGCAATGGCCTTTGACGGAGAAGGCTTGGCGGGGGGCTGGTCCCTCTTTACGATTTGTGCCCGGCAGGCTTAGCTCCACGGCAACAATTCATGGGTGCCGGTAGGATAGCTTGCCGGAGATAAATTTTTTACTTGAACGTATAGAGGCATTTCACCTCTGCATGAGTATGATGCATGCACAAGTGCCTGGCAAAACTTGTCTTTTTCATTAATATGCAGATGAACAAGTACAAATCTTACAGAACACCAACATGGATAAGGAAGATTCCATTATTTAGACTAAAGTTTGGCAAGTGCCTACACATTTTAGATTCAAAAAAGATAAATGCCTGTGATGCCTTTACTCTGTCCCTCCCCTCCTTAGAACTACAGGGGGAGACAAAGAAGATGGAGGGAAGGCCTGGCTGGGATTTGGCGCCTCCCCAGGATCAGGAGGGTGCCATTCCTGGGATAGAGGAAGAAACCGGAGGGCAGGTGCAGGTGGTGGCGCTACCGAAGCCCAGCCGGAGATGATGGTGCTGTCGGCAATCACGCCATGACGGAGCGGTCATCCCTGCTCTTGATGCGTCGTGGATTGCTGCCACCCTCCCGGTCGCTGTCGCTCGAAGAGGCGCGTCTGCCGCCACTCAAGCCCCCGCCGCGGCAGCCAGGACGGGCACCGGGTGCTTCGGGAGACTCCACAGAGAGCATGGTCGTCTCCATCAACCCGAAGTTAGAAGGATGCCCTCCCCTGAAGAAGCATACGCGGGCACAAGGAACCCACTCATACGCAGGGCAGACAGTACCCCGAAGGAAGGGATCGGTCGTTACCAATGGCGAACCACTCCCGCGGTCTCCCCTCAGCATCACAGGGAAAAAGGGGATAGGCCACGAGTGATTACCACACTTTGTGGGCTCAGGCGTGGTGTCGCTCACATAGCCCCTCACTGGAATTGAAGCTCCGGGCAGCCCGACAACAAACGCACCAGAGTCATTACCTCTGGCGCTACCGCCGCGCCACCCGCGCGCCTTCCTGAGGCCTGTGCAAAGACGGGAGAAGGGTATCGTCTCAGCAAAGGCGCGACCACTCCCTTCTACTCCCCAGGCACCTACACAAGCTTTCAGCGTCATTGACCCCAAGCCCGGGGCCTGGCCCTGGTCTCTCCCTCTCAACATTACTGGAAGAAGAAAGGAAATGGCGAGAAGAGGTGCGTGGACGAGCACTTCCGCTTCCCCCGCCCCCTTTTATAGGCAGGCTGGGGGCTGTTCCATCGGTGGGTGACCGCCGTCCCTCTCCACCAACCCAAGAAAACCGGGCCCATGCCCTAACGCCCTCCCGCACCACGCGCCTTCGTTACCTACCCCACTCAATGCATGCAACATACATGGCCAGGGATAAGAGCGTGGTGGGAAGAGTCAATTGGCAGTTACTCGCCCGTGCGTTAAAGTCATTCACGGGCCATTACAAGGATGGAAACACTACAATTGGCGTTACGCGACGTGCGGGAGAACCGGAAACTGACCTGGGCTCAGATTAATGAAGAAGCAAAGAAGATCTCAAAGGACAAGCAACTGCTACCCTCTTGCCTGTGCACTGGATAGGGCCAACCCCGACGCCCAGCAGCGTGTTCTGGCCAGGCCCGGGGGCTCCTGTCGGTGCAACAAACCCTGGGTCTGTTGCCCAGACCGTGCACGGGCCTAAAAGAGCAAGGTTGCAACATTCAATTCCAGACCAAGCAAGGATTACAGCTCTTCGAGGAATCAAAGGGCAAATCAACAGGACCAAGACAAGCTAAATGAGCAAGACAACACTAAGGAGAAACCTCCCTTGCCGGGCAGGCGAACCTGGCGAGGACGAGGTGGCCCCAAAGACAAGCCTCAAGACCATCCAGGCAGGACTGCCAGGCACGACCAAGGCAAATTACCCCGCCAAGGCTCCACCGCTCCACCTCACAGCGACGCAAGTCATCGATAGGTGCGGTGTCAAGCCCCCAAGTGACTAAGTGGCTGTTATTTGGCATGTGGCAGCCACTTCCTATGGAAGTCACCTCCAAATGACACCCGTCCAGTGACGTGGCAAGCAGACAGACGAGGAGGTGGCCGATCAACCCGACAAGGCTTGTCGGGCATGCCACGATGTGACACTAAACGGCGCATTTAATGTTCCCTGCTCTAACTGCAGAGTTAGGTATGATAGCACTGTTCGCTATCTAATCAGTACACAATGAATGATTTGCCACTGTGGTGACCCCTTGATCTATAAAAGGAGGGCCATGGCAACCATAGAAAGGATTCGGACCCTTGTACACTCATACGCGTGTAGCTGCCCTCGCCCCGAGGCAACCCTGCCAGGCAAGAGTGCTACGTTTCCACCACAATCCACCATCAATCCACCAAAGCAGGAGTAGGGTTTTACGCCTCGCGGCTGCCCGAACCTGGGTAAAACTGCCCGTGTGATCTCTGTCGTGCTGCGCTATGTTCCTCCGCTCTTTGTGCAATGTGCTCATCCCCCCTGCCGAACCACAAGGGGCTGATGGCCCCATAGGTGGCTGTGGTTTCCCACGACATCATTGTGCAAACAAAGATCTTGTTGTTTTTTGTCGCTAATTTCTTTATCGTAACAATCTTTCTGAGTGTCTTGACTTGACTGATATTAATGGACAACTCATTTACACATATGCAAAAAGGGTCAAACAGTGGGTCAAAACCTCTAACAGAAGGACCTACATGTGCAAGACCAAATTGTTAAAAAACTAATATTTAAAAACAAGAAGTGGAAAGGTGTGTTATTAACTGCAACAGGCCTAATATTTTAAAACAAGCAAACGTAGTCATTCAAACTTGTATTGTGCAGGTCTAAGTACACTAGTTATTGGCCCTATTTGGATCCATGGGTTAGGGTTAGTATGAGCTAGTTTGGGCTCAAATAGCCCTAAAGTATCCAAACATGAGGGCTAGTTTGAGCTAGTTGCATCAAACCCACCCAAAACAACTATCCCACCCAAGAGGTGCTGATTGCGGCTAGTTCTCCCAGTGCATTTATTGTCAATCTAACACTGTCATCCAAACACCTCTTTGGCTAGAGTTAGTTTAGGGTTAGTCATTGTTGAGTATCATTGTTATTTAGGAAACGTAGGATAGCGTAGGATTTATTCTACCTTGACTTGGACTCCAAGATGACCATGTACTCCTATATATATGCCCACGAGGCTCAAGCAATACAATCAACTATTCCACCAATCTCTCTCTCCCTTTTAATTGTCATGAGCTAGAAACTAACTGTAACCTCTAGCTAAGTTAGAGTATCCAAACAGTGCCATTGTTAAATCAAATGGAAAGGCGTGTTCAATACTCCCTCCGGTACTTTTTACTCTGCATATAAGAATTATCTGAAGTCAAACTTCATAAAGTTTGACTTTATTTATATGAAAAAAATATCAACATCTAGCATGCTAAAGTTATACAAGATGAAAATTTAAGTCATGACACATGTACTGATATTTATTTCATATTGTGAATGTTGGTATTTTGTTCTATAAAGTTGGTCAAACTTTAAGAGGCCTGACTTTAGACAAATCTTATATGCGAACTAAAAAGATTTGGAGGGAGTACAACATGCTTAACAGTGACCAAATATTGTCTTTCATAGAGCTATTGTTAAATTTGGTATTGATGAAATTGAACTGCAGAGTTCATACTAGCACATATAGAACATCACACTGTTAATAGCTGAAATAAACAAGGCATACTACGAACAACCAAAGATGGCAATTGAAACTGGACATATGCTAACTACAAACAACCGAACAACCATAAACTGTAGAAATAAACAAGGCGTAATGCAAACAACCTAATATAGCAATAAATACTGGACAGGTTCTCACTACAAAAGGGGTTCGAGAAAACAAATCATGGGTTTCCTCACTTGTCACAGATTGGCTCCTCCTCGTGGTCGCCATCGATGAGGTCTGACTTGCCAGCTGAGGATCCCAGGCCAGCGTCGCAGAACGTGTCCTTCAGAAATGACAAAAGGGGCTCCATGGCGATGAAGGATGGCAAATTGTTCATAACGAGCCGCAGGAGATCAGCGGCAGGGCCATCGATGAGATCAACGGCTGTCGAACCTGAAGGGTTGGGGGTGGGCAACTTAACCTATGACATAACCCGCGTCAAGCCGTCGGTGTCGACGACCTCGATGTCGTAGCCGGCATCCGCGAGATGCCAGAATACTCTAGCCCGCTGATTGAAAGGCTCAATCCAGGTCCAGTCATCGTCGCCAGCTTCCTTGGTGGCTACCTTGCCGACGTCGGGCGAAGAGGCCGTGGTAAAGCTCTTTTGGGCCATTCGCTCCTCGAGCTCCCCGGGAAGCGTAGCCGGGCTTAGGCTGCGATGCACTGGAGTGGGGGAGGGGGTGTGGATGGGGATCTCTGGGAAAGGGGGCGTTTTGCAGGCGTCATCTAAGAAACTCAGGGCAGCGAGGGTATGTATATCGGTGGGTAAACTACACGGGCAGACCGGCAGAGGTTGACGATGGAGGCAGCGTGGCGGCGGCGGCGGCGGCCTAGCTAGGTTTGGAGCGAGGGAGGGGTGGTGTGTATGTGTGTGAGCGGGGGATTTGGGGTGAGCGAAGGATTTGGGGTGTGTGTGTGGAGGGGGTCCAAGGTGGTGTTTGAGGAAATGTCGCGGGTACTGAAAATTTTACTAGGCGGGAGTAAAATGGCGGGGCTACCGAAAATTTGGATCAAGGGATTGAAGCAGAGCGGGGCGGGAGTAAAATGCCGGGGCTACTGAAAATTTGGATCTACTGATTGAAGCAGAGCGGGAGTAACAGACATCGCACACGGTCCAGACATACTAATCGTGTGCTATCAAACAGAAAAACCATCTACGCGGGTAGATATTTTCGAGATTGCGAGGGAGTAGATATTTTCGAGAGGGGGAGGGAAGCCTTGTGGAGCCCAATCTACTGTGATCATGTGGGTGACAGGTGAGGGGCAGGGGCGCGGCACACAGGTAGTCCTAGGGAACCGTGTCTGTTTCGTACCCGATCGCAGACGGTTGCTGCGGCCGACTTGTCTGTTGTTTATAAATTTGGCCAAAAAACACAGGAAAGGGTCAAAACACGAACACACTTGCATGTGGACCAAATATATGTATGAAAAGGGTGGTTTTATGTTCAAATACCCAATGCACAACTTTGATGTGGCACCTGTCGCACAAAGAGCACGTTATTATTGCTAGCCCCCCCCCACCCCCAAACACACACACACACACACACACACACACACACACACACACACAACACACACACACACACACACACACACACTTCATGTTGCCGGGAGAGGAATCCTAGCTATGAACGCATGCCCCCAAATAGCTAGGTCTGACATCTCACCGTACCGTAACACAAAACCAAAAGGATTACATCAACCCCCCTCCCCCCTTTGCTTCTGATCAAATGTGGACCGTGTGCGGGCCCACAGATGTGTTCTTCTGGCGTTAGATGGGTGACACCACTTACCAACCACACTTGCGGGTGGCACGATGTGTGTGTGTGTGTGTGTGTGTGTGTGAAAACAATGTGCTATGATATTTAAATAACCAAATCACAAATTTGATGTGGCACATGTGCATCGCAAATTAACCGGGCATCCCCAACCCCACGGAGGTTCATCTAGTACGAAGTAGTACTGAGCCCCCCCCCCCCCCACACACACACACACTTTGAGTCGGTGGGAGGGGGCATCTCACCAAGGCGTATTGTAAGACTGACCAAGAAGAATCACCACCTTGGTCGTATAACCTCTCTTGTTTGTTGGGTCAAAGTCATCCATTGATGTTCCACACGCGGCCCCACAAAATAGGCTAGCTTGTCACCGATAACCACGCGAGGGAGTGCCTGAAGACAACCACTGCGTGCATGTGGCCCAAACATATGTATGAAGTGTTTGAATATACCCAATGCACAACTTTGATTCATGTGTATGCGAGCCCTCAAACTTAGGTCTCGAATATCACCATGATCGACGTACGACTATACGGTAATGCGAACCAAGAGAAGAAGAATCCACCCTGGTAACCTCTCTTGCGTTGTTGGTCGAACTGATGGAGACGTCAACGCGGACCCAAGAATATATAGGCTGTCGATGATAACCAAGCGAGGCAGAGTGTCCAAAGACAACCACTGCATGTATGTGCCCAAAACATATGTATGGACATGCGTGATGCATGCATATATGTTTGAATACCAAAAGCACAACATTTTGATGTGGTGCATGCATGCGTCGAAAAACACACAATCCCCATACAGATCTGGTTCATGATGTGTCGCGTGCTCCCCCCCCCCCCCCCCCCCCCCCCCCCCCCCCCCCTGTCTCAGGCCCGACCCCCCCCGCCCCCCCCCCCCCCCTTCTAACCCTTTTTTATTTTTCTGTGTCTCCTAGCCTGGGCGATAGTATAGTTTGCATTACGCAACCCATATAAGACGAACCAAAATTTAATCCCCTCCTAATTATAAGTCAAATTAACCTCTATCACTGTCGGTCGAAGGGATAGACCAAGTAGGCACACAGAGATGGATGAAGCATCTCCCGATAACCCCGTGAGTGAGTGCTAGAGGACAACCGCCATCGCTTGCTTGTGGGCCAAACACATATGTATGGAGATGTGTGGTTGTGATGTTTGAATACCTAATATATATGCAGAACTTTGATGTGGCACCTGCCTCGGGAACCTTTAAGTCCCCCACACACGAACCGAGGTTCATGACACGTAGTATATATATGTTGCCCCCCTTCCCTCTTCGACGCGTAATATATACTCCTACGTACATACCGTAACACAACCCAAAAATAATCCTCCTTGTTCGTCAAATTACCTTTCTCGTTGTGTCATATATTAGATGGACGATGACCTCACTGGCCCATGGAGGGAAGAGTCGCAGGTGAATGAGTGACAACCATCATCTGCACATGGCCCAATGTGTTGGTGATGTTTTTAATACCCAATATGCACAACTTCTTTGCGGCACCTGCCTCGGAAACCAAAAAGTCCCCACAAGGAGCGAGATCGATTCATGATGTGTGTGTAGTATATATGTGCTGCCCTGGCCCCCTCCTCCCCTCTTCGACGCGTACTATATACTACTACCGCAACACAACCCAAAAAGAAACCTCCTTGTTGGGTCAAAGTGATGGAGGACAACCTCGCGGGCCCACGGATGGAAGCATCGCACACGAGTGAGTGTCCTATATGACGCGTAGTATTGCCCCTGGCCACCCTCTTCAACGCATACTATATATATATACTCCTACCATACGTATAACAAAAACCAAAAATGACCATCCTTGTTGGTCAAATTAACCTCTCTCATCGCATGTCACAGTGCTGGACGGCGACCTTGCGGGCCCATGTGAGTGAGTGTCCTAGGACCACCGCGTGCATGTGGCCCAAAGATGCATGTCAAACTTTTTCTGCAGTGAACATGCGACCAAAGGAGTTTAGTGTTGAAAATTGAAAAAAAAATATAACAGACATTTGTTTTTTATAAATTGATTGATTTCCCAGGGATTTAAATGTGCAAAATCAAATTTGATCTACATGAGACCCGTGATAGTGCACAAAAATGGATTGCAAAATCATATGTGTACGTGTCGCTTGGTGCATGTTTAGTCCCCATGTAAGAAATTTCTAACATCTAGAATCTTGATTTTGAAATCCAATAAATCCAAAACTAAGTTTAAATTCATGAAACTTATCGTGGTGTCATATGGACACCAATGGACAGTGATATTTTTTTTTTTTCAAATTTGAGACAAGTTTTGATATAATCTTCTTACATACAGGAAATTATAAATAATTATCAACCAATATCATAAATGAACTCTTTATTCGAACCGTGTGCGTTAGACCAACAATGTAAGTGCCGTGCTTCGGTTAAGCAATAAAGCGGTAGAATTAATCATCAAAAAGGAAAAATCAATATAATACGTGCCGCGCACGCGTCCCGTGTGCCGTACAAGCATGCGTGAGTTAACGAGACGCATGCTAGCAGGCAGACTGGGAGGCCGAGGCATGCGCGTGTTCGCTACACACTCACCGTGCGGAGTGCTAGTAGCTGTGTGAAATGACGGTAGGCGTGCCAGTAATCCGCCGCACAGGCTCACCGGGAGGCGAGCCAGCCCTTTGACCGCCACCCACCTCGCTCCCACTATTCCATATTAATGGCGCGCCCGCCTCGCTCCGTGAAATGATGGTATAGAAATGCCAGAAGTCTGCCGCACAGGCTCACCGGGAAGCGAGACAGCCTTTGACCGCCGCCCACCTCGCTCCCACTGGTCCGTATTAATGGCGCGCCCGAGCGGCCGCACCCCCCATCCTCGCCACACACACAATCTCTCTCTCCGCCCACATCCTCGACACCGCTCTTAGTCCTCAAAGCCGGCACCCCCCATCCTCGCCACACACGCAATCCTCTTTCTCCGCCCGCATCCTCGACGCCGCTCTTAGTCCTCAAAGCCGTCAGTGTATGAGGATGCCGCCGAAGCGCCCCATCGGAGGGAGTGGCGACGCCGGGGCTGCTGAAGCACCGGAGCACGGCGTGAATATGGAGACAGAGGTTTCCATCGCCACCGATGAGGTGGAGAACGAGGCTGCCAACAAGCGGAGGCAGGTCGAGAAAGAACCACAAGCGACTCCAGCAGGCCTAGACTTCATCAGCAGCCTCCCCGATGATATGTTGACAGTCATCATATTCCTCCTCCCAATCAAATATGGGGCGAGGACAACCGCCCTTTCCCGGTGGTGGCGCCCCCTATGGCTCTCCACCCCTCTCGACGCCCACGACCTCTGCCATGGCTATCGCAAAAGCTTGGATGCGTTCTCCCCGATCCTCGGCAGTCACCATGGCCCAATCAGAGGCCTTATCACGGGCAAGTTCTGTTCCAATGGCAAGGACCGAGCCAAGCTTGACGAGTGGTTCTGATCCCCCGCCCTAGATCAGCTCGAGGAGCTCAGTTTTAATGATGGGCATACGCGCTCGCTGCCAATGTCCGTGCTCCGCTTCGCGCCCATGTTGTGCCTCGCCAAGTTCATGAACTGCCATTCCCCCCCCCCCTTAATGACGTGCCCGCTCTTTTTCTACCACGACTGAAGCACCTCGAGCTCGTCGTCGTCTGCATCCCAAAGGATGACATGGAGCGCCTGCTCTGTGGCTGTACTGCACTCGAGTTCCTTCGTCTTCAGGCGATGAATTGGTAGAGTAGCTTCCACATCACCTCCAGGACTCTCTGGACTATTTATGTGTGTTGCTGGTGCTGCAACGAGAGATCACAAAAGGTGGACCACAATATGGTCATTGAGGATACACCTTCAATTGAGAGATTACTTGTAGTTGATCAACAAGGTCCAACAAGAATCAATGTCATTTCTGCGCTGAAATTGACAGTGGTGGGCTACTCGTATATCAAATACTACTACTTTCAGGTACAACAGTCGCCTTCTACCTCTCCTTCTTGATATCAACATTATTTCTAGTTTTGAAGATGTATGTTCGTCTGTCATCCAACAAAGCTTCACCCAGATTCTGCGCATAGTGAAGGTATTGGCACTAGAATCTGTCGGCCCCAACCTGGACCAAGTTGTCAGTTTCCTGAGATGCTTTCCGTGCCTGAAGAAGCTGTATATCGAGGTGATGTTCCTTTCCTGTTAAATGTTAACCATAAGGGAGTTCAATTTTTTGCACCTTTTCCCAAGTTTACAATGACAATGTACTACGATTTCTGAAGGAATTTTGGAGGATTTTAGGACATACACCCCCCACCCCATATTGGTTGCTTGATTCATATGGTTACAATCCATAAGCATTTCTCCTTTGGATTCATCTGTACTAGTTTTCTTAGGGAATTTTTCATCCAATCCAACCTCTTGTGAAGAAGGCTACATTTTTCTAGATTGTAATCAAATGCCCATGTTAATCATGTCAGATCGAAGATGGCACGTTGGTGCATTTTACAAATCATGCAAACCAAATAGGCGTGTAGTAGTGTTCAAAACTGCATGTAGGCACTAACACGTTCTCTTCTTTTGCAGATAATAATAGGCCCGGAGGTGGATAATGTTTATAACGATAATCACATTGAATGCCTAGATCTGCATCTCTCAAATATTACTTTGAACTACTACCGAGGGACCTTATCGGAGATTACATTCGCCAGGTTCCTTCTTGCCAGAGCAAGGGTCCTGAAGGTACTGAGGTTGAACACGCATTTAATTTGGAAAGATGAATGGTTTGGTTATCAGAGCCGGCAGCTACTGTAGAATGGAAGAGGCTCCAAAAAAGCTAAACTTTGTATTGGAAGAGCATATGACAGAGTAATTGGAAGTCATTGTGTCAAACCCATACATGACTTGTTAGCGGCTGATCCCTTTGCAGAAATGACAAGGTGTGGAAAGCGGCCTTACTATTTTAATTTTTAGTTTGAACCTCTCTTATATCCATGTTCAGCTGATCAGCACGGGCGTTTGCAGCTGAATGAGCTGAATTTCATTTCTAATATCAGTTTGAACCTTGTAATCTTTGAATTTGACCCATGTAACTCTGGAATTTGAACCTTGTGAGATGGCATCGTATGAGACTCGTAGATTGGTAGTACTATTTTGACCTTAATATGCAATAGACCTAGATTTTATTAACCATTCACGACCAGGGATCCAGCCGGAAGCAGAGCAATGGCAAACGTCGTCGCAACAAGATGTAGATGATTAGATGCTCGTTTCTCCTAGTTTAGTATGGATGTAATGGCTTACTTTGGTGTGTGGAAATGTTATGTGTGTAGTCACTTATGTAATTGTATGCTTAGTTTGGTCATGCAATGTTGTTCTTATAAGTATATATGTTGATGTTCTATAGACAGAGCATATCACATCGCACACGGACCACACTAGGGAACCCGTCAGTCATGAATTCATCAATCGCAGACGGTTGTATACGAGCAAGCGTTTGCCCACAACACACACGGCTTATTCCATCAAAAACAGCTCCGATGGATCAATTGTATGCCACGTATCGCACACGCAACTCTAATCTGATTCGTGCTTGATGTCTCCGCCATCGCTCGCACAGTTCATCTTATTTCCCACGTATCACTCTGTCGGCCTCTGCTCGCGTCCCTCGGCGCGTTGTGCTCGCCGTTAGGCGCCACGGCGCGCTCTGCTCGCGTCCGTCAGCGTGCTCTGTTGTCCGTCGGTGCGCTCTGCTCGCGTACCTCCACGCGCTCGGCTTGTGGACAGCTTTTCCTTGCGTGTTCAACTACTATATGCATATATATGGTTGCTCACCATTGAGGCGACCGCGGAGTGCTCTGCTCGCGTCCCTCCACGCACGCTCTGCCAGCGGTTGGGCCTGCGCATGATCACGTCGGGGGCCCCATATGCATGCGGTTGCGCCGCGCGCGTCGCCACTTGATGCAGTTACGTGCGGCAAGATGGAGTTACGCGCTCCAAATTAGAATTGCCATCTGGGCGTGCCGATATTCCAGGCCATCCGACTTCCCATTTAATTCCTGTAGCCATTATAATAACCATAGTCTCTTCAACCTTCCGATCATGCCCGACAACACAACAAGCACACCCACGATGACGCATAGAGAGGGGATGTCTAGAGGCGCTCCAATGGAGTTCGGCGAGCATAAAGTGGAGACCCACGCGAGGGAGACGGATCTCTCGATGGTGTACACCATCGACCCGACCGTGGTGGACGACTACATCAACACTGTTGAGTAGTTGCTTGCTCGAGACAAGTACAAGGTGGTCGGCATCGACCTCCAGTACACCGGTGGTCATCCCAACATAGATCAGAAGGTTGCCGCCGCCCAGTTGTGCGTGCGCCATCATGTCCTCATCTACCACTACTGCATGGCCACAGAGCCTTGCGACCGTTTCGCCAGGTTAGTCAACAGCACCGACTACAAGTTCGCTACGGTGGAAACCACCAACGATGTAAAAGCTCTCAGGGTTACGGGCTTGGCCTGCAAGAACCTTGTCGAAATCCGTGAGCACTACAGGGTCTGGGGCAGCATGAAGAAGGACTCCCTGGTTGAACTCGCCTCGGCCATCATCGACCCATACTATGAAAAGATGAAGCAGGATGCCAACAGAACACATCCCGTATCCTGGCACGGGGCCTGGATGCGGCAACTGGATGAACCTCACCTCAGGTTCGTGGCCAAGAGCGTGTACACATGCTATGAGATGCACAGGCGGATCATTGACATGAGGAAGTGCCTCATTACCAAAATCGATGAGGCCGGATCGAGCCACAAGCAGAGTAGTAGCGGCAAGCATCACAAGAAGTAGATGATGATCAGATGATCATTTATCCTAGTTAATTATGCATGTAATATATAGTTGACTTTGGTGTGTGGAAATGTCATGTGTGTAGTAGCCACCTATGTAATTATGCATGTAATAGTTTACTTTGGTGTGTGCAAATGTCATGTGTGTAGTAGCCACCTATATAATTGGATGTTTAATTTGGTTATGCAACCATGTCCTTATAAGTGTGTATATATATATGTTGTTGTTCTGTATGCAATCCCAACGCACAACACACACTTCTTATTAGCAGCAATCGTCTGTGTTATTATCGGTCTTCGCACACATTTCTGATTACAGACCTGTTTGCTGTGTATCACACACATCTTGTTAAATTAAACCATTTCTGTTATCTTGGCTCAATGCAAACAGTTCATCCGAGTGAACTGTTTGCCCTCTATCGCACACACCTTGAACTGGCTGCCTGTTTCTTTTGTTCCGCCTCATCAAAAATAGTTTATCCGAGTGAACCATATGCCTTAGATCACACATGCCTTCATCTGGCTGCCCGTTTCTTTTGTTCTCCCTCATCGCAAACAGTTTATTGAACTGAACCGTATGCCCCGCATCGCACACTCAACTAAATTCAGAACCGTGTTTGATGTATCCTTCATCGCAAACGTTTTGTATCTTTTTTGACGGTTTTTTTACAACACCGTTTGCGATTATTGCATCGCACACAGTTTCGTCGAAGGGTCTCTGATCGTAGTGTCGCGTTAGCAGCATCCTGCAGTAGTGTATGACAATATAACTTCTATGTGAATATGAACAAACATAAATCATTATGTTGTCTTCCTTATCCAACGTCAACTATTTTGGCACAAAATATTTAATGGGGGATCACAATCATAAAAGATGTCCAAGATAGTGTATTTGCATGTGAATCTTCTCTTTCCTTATTAATTCTTTCATGAATTGCATCATTGACCAATGTTATGTTTGCCAATCTCCAATAAATTTTACCACTTATACTTTTCCTTATGTGATGTCATTACTTACCATAAGATTAGCATATGATCTTTTCATTTATTTTCCTTTCTTTTTATTGAAACTTAAAAGTAAAGAAGCAAAACACAAACTAAACTTTATTATATATCTTGCACACGATTAGATTGATAGATAGATCACTAAGCAAACACTCAAAAAGAAAGGATCGAACTAAACATTTATTCAACTAAATCATAGGAAAACTAAAGATAGAACTAAAATAGATAAAGCAAAGATAGTGGTGGTGATATGATACCGGGACACCTCCCCCAAGCTTGGCACAAGCCAAGGGGAGTGTCCATACCATGAACTCAAGACTCCTTTGGTGATGAAGAAGGTGGTGGTGGTGGTGATGTAGTAGCGGGATTATCCTTCAGGCTCAAAAGATACTCCAATCTACGGATGACGCTCCGGAGGGCAATGATGTGCTCTTGCAATAGAATATTTTCACGAGCGAGATATTTGTTTTGAACACAAACCGTTTCAATGATCCTAAAAGCTTCAATTTCAGTGGGGGTAAGATGTTCATAATATGGTTGAAGGATATCCTCTTCTTCTTCCTCTGCGGGCAAGGCTTGCTCTACTGCTGGAGCTTGATCTCCAACAGCTTCCTTGCTCTTGTCCCCCTGGAGAGCTTCCTTTGGTCCTTCTCTCTTTAGTTCCATCTTCATCAACCAAGCATCTTCTTCTACGCTGTTGGAGGAGGGAGAAGACATGATGCCTGGCTTTGAGAATCCCTGACAGAAAAACAGCAAGAAAGAGGAACAGGGGATTTCTCCGTTATACGGTGGTCAATACGTTCGGGGGGTATATAAAGATTTTTTTATCTTGGGAACAAGCAAACAGGAGGAAAACAGAGTCGGGAAGGTTTCCGAGGTGGGCACAACCCACCTGGGCGCGCTAGGGGGCCCAGGCGCGCCCTGGTGTCTTGTGCCCCCCTCGGGTGCCTTCCTGGTTGTTTCTTATTTTCCTAATTTTAAAAATATTCCAAAACTGACAAAAAATATTTTTGCCGATTTTTCGGAGTCCGTTTACTTACCGTATCATGTACCTCCGCTTTTTAGTTATTCTGGAGTGTTCCGGAAGGTTTCCTTTATGTGTTCTTCAGGTGTCATGGTTTGAATAATATTGCTTTCAACATTAATAGGTGTACCTGAGATATAGTGTTTAATTCTTTGCCCATTGACCACCTTCGGGTTCGTACCTTTGGCATTATTTATTTTAATAGCTCCAGAGCGATAGACCTCCTCGATGATATAAGGTCCTTCCCATTTAGAGAGAAGTTTACCTACAAAGAACCTGAAACGAGAGTTGTATAGAAGAACATATTCTCCAACTTTGAATTCTCTCTTTTGGATTCTTTTATCATGCCATCTTTTGACCATTTCTTTAAATAACTTGGCATTTTCATAAGCTTGGGTTCTCCATTCATCTAGTGAGCTAATATCAAATAACCTCTTTTCACTGGCAAGTTTGAAGTCATAGTTGAGTTCTTTAATTGCCCAATAAGCTTTGTGTTCTAACTCAAGAGGCAAATGACAAGCTTTTCCATAAACCATTTTATAGGGGGACATACCCATAGGATTTTTATAAGCTATTCTGTAGGCTCAAAGTGCATCATCTAATTTCTTAGACCAATTCTTTCGGGACCTATTAACAGTTTTTTGTAAAATTAATTTTATTTCTCTATTACTAAGTTCAACTTGACCACTAGATTGAGGGTGATAGGGTGATGCAATTCTATGGTTAATATCATATTTAGCAAGTATTTTACGGAAAGCACCATGAATAAAGTGTGAACCACCATCAGTCATTAAATATCTAGGGACTCCAAACCTTGGGAAAATAACTTCTTTGAGCATTTTAATGGAAGTGTTATGATCAGCACTACTAGTTGTAATAGCTTCTACCCACTTAGTAACATAATCAACAACAACCAAAATATGAGTATACCCATTAGAGGAAGGAAAAGGTCCCATACAATCAAAACCCCAAACATCAAATGGTTCAACAACAAGTGAATAATTCATAGGCATTTCTTGACACTTACCGATATTACCAATTCGTTGGCATTCATCAAAAGATAAAACAAACTTACAGGCATCCTTGAAGAGAGTAGGCCAATAAAAACCAGATTGCAATACCTTATGAGCAGTTCTATCTCCCGCATGATGCCCTCCATAAGCTTCGGAGTGACATTTCCGTAGGATTTGTTCCTGTTCATGCTCGGGTACACAACGTCTAATAATACCATCTACTCCTTCTTTATAAATATGTGGGTCATCCCAAAAGTAATGTCTTAAATCATAGAAGAATTTTTTCTTTTGTTGGTATGTGAAACTAGGTGGTATGTATTTAGCAACAATATAATTAGCATAGTCAGCATACCAAGGAGTGTTATGAGAGACATTTATTGTAGCTAATTGTTCATCAGGAAAGCTATCATCAATAGGTCATCAAGAATATTCTCTAACCTAGACAAGTTATCAGCTACGGGGTTCTCAGCTCCTTTCCTATCAGTGATATGTAAATCTATTTCTTGTAACAAAAGAACCCACCTAATGAGTCTAGGTTTAGCATCTTTCTTTTCCATAAGATATTTAATAGCAGCATGATCGGTGTGAACAGTAACTTTAGAATCAACAATGTAAGGTCTGAATTTGTCACAAGCAAACACCACTGCTAAGAATTCTTTTTCAGTAGTAGCATAATTTCTTTGGGCACTGTCTATAGTTTTTCTAGCATAATGAATGACATTTAATTTCTTATCAACTCTTTGCCCTAGAACAGTACCAACAGCATAATCACTAGCATCACACATAATTTCAAAAGGCAAGTTCCAATCAGGTGGTTGAACAATAGGTGCAGAAGTTAATGCTTTCTTAAGTGTTTCGAAGGCTTCTACACAATCATCATCAAAAACAAATGGAACATCCTTTTGTAAAAGATTTGTAAGAGGCCTAGAAATTTTAGAGAAGTATTTAATAAACCTCCTATAGAAACCAGCATGACCAAGGAAACTACGAATACCTTTGATATCTCTAGGACATGGCATTTTCTCAATTGCATCAACCTTACCTTTATCCACCTCAATACCTCGTTCAGAAATTTTATGCCCCAAGACAATACCTTCATTAACCATAAAGTGGCACTTCTCCCAATTCAAGACAAGATTATTTTGCTCACATCTCTGCAAAACTCGACCAAGGTTGCTCAAGCAATCATCAAAAGAAGTTCCATATACAGAAAAATCATCCATGAAAACCTCAACAATCTTTTCACAAAAATCAGAGAATATAGCAGTCATACATCTTTGAAAGGTAGCAGGTGCATTGCATAAACCAAAAGGCATACGTCTATAAGCATAAGTTCCAAAAGGGCAAGTAAAGGTGGTTTTCTCTTGATCAGGTTGTGAAATAGGCATTTGAGAAAAACCAGAATATCCATCAAGGAAACAAAAGTGTGTGTGCATTGATAATCTTTCTAGCATTTGATCAATAAAAGGAAAAGGGTAATGATCTTTTCTAGTAGCTTTATTTAATTTTCTAAAATCAATTACCATTCTATAGCCAGTAACAATTCTTTGTGGAGTGAGTTCATTTTTATCATTGGGAACAATAGTAATACCTCCTTTCTTAGGGACACAATGAACGGGGCTTACCCATCTACTATCAGCTATGGGATAGATTATACCTGCTTCGAGAAGTTTTAATATCTTAGTTCTTACTACTTCTTTCATCTTAGGGTTCAAACGTTGTTGATGATCAACAACGGGTTTAGCATCGGGTTCCATATTAATCTTGTGCTGACAGAGAGTGGGACTAATGCCCTTAAGATCATCAAGAGTATAACCAATGGCAGCACGGTGCTTATTCAGAATTTTCAATAATCTTTCCTCTTCATGTTCTGAAAGGTTAGCACTAATAATAACAGGATATATCTTTTTCTCATCGAGATAAGCATATTTCAGTGTCAGGCAATTGTTTTAATTCAAACACAGGATCACCCTTAGGTGGAGGAGGACCTCCTAGAGTTTCAACAGGCAATTTATGTTTGAGAAGAGGTCGTTGTTCAAATAAAATTCTATCTATTTCATTTCTTTCATGCATATACATATCATTTTCATGGTCTAGCAAATATTGTTCTAGGGGATCAGTAGGAGGCACAACAATAGAAGCAAGACCAATTATTTCATCCCTACTAGGTAACTCTTTCTTGTGAGGTTGTCTATTAAACTTGGAAAAATTAAACTCATGAGACTCATCACCAAAGCTAACACTGACAGTTTGTTTATGGCAATCTATAGTAGCATTGACAGTGTTCAAGAAAGGTCTACCAAAGATAATGGGACAGAAGTCATCTTGTGGGGAACCAAGAACTAGAAAATCAGTAGGGTATTTTATTTTCCACACAAGACTTCAACATCTCTAACTATCCCAAGTGGTGTGATGGTGTCTCTATTAGCAAGTTTAATAGTAACTCTATGTCTTCTATTTCACCGGGTGCTATGTCATTCATAATTTCTTGATATAAGGTAAAAGGAATAGCACTCACGCTAGCACCTAAATCACATAAACCATGATAACAATGATCTCCTATTTTATTCATCGGGTTTGGCAATTCTAGCAGCTTCATCACAGAAGTAAATAGCATGCCCATCAATATTTTCTACCAAGAGATCTTTAACCATAGCAACACTAGATTCTACTTTAATTTGTTCAGGTTTAGGTGTTCTAATATGACTTTTGCGAACCATAGTCAAAACTTTAGCATGTTCCTTTATCCTAACAGGGAAAGGTGATTTCTCAATATAAGCAGTTGGAACAACTGGGTCAACATTGTAAATAATAGTTTCATCTTTAGCTATAACCGGTTCTTTAACTTCTTCTTTAATAGGTGGGTGATATTTAAACCACTTGTCCTTAGGGAGATCAACATGAGTAGCAAATGATTCACAAAAAGAGGCTACTATCTCAGAGTCAAGTCCATATTTAGTGCTAAACTTCCGAAAAGCATTAGTATTCATAAAAGATTTAACACAATCAAACTCAAGATTAATACCTGACTCTTTACCTTCGTCGAGTTCCCAATATTTAGAGTTGCGTTTAACTCTTTCTAAAAGATCCCACCTAAATTCAATAGTCTTCTTCATAAAAGAACCAGTACAAGAAGTATCGAGCATGGATCGATCATTATGAGAAAGCCGATCATAAAAATTCTGAATAATAATTTCTCTTGAGAGCTCATGATTGGGGAATGAATATAACATTAACTTAAGCCTCCCCCAAGCTAGAGCGATACTTTCTCCTTCACGAGGCCAAAAATTATATATGTAATTCCGATCACGATGAACTTGATGCATAGGATAATTTTTTTGGTGGAATTCCAATTTCAATCGATTCCAGTTCCAAGATCCAATATCATCGCATAGCCTATACCATGCCAATGCTTTTCCCTTCAAAGATAAAGGGAAAACCTTCTTCTTAACTTCATCTCCGGGCAAACCTGCAAGCTTAAATAATCCACAAATTTCAGCAACATATATCAAGTGCATATCACACTACTGCGGGATGTTGCTAACGCGACAGTATAATCAGAGACCCTTCGACGAAATTGTGTGCGATGCATTAATCGCAAATGGTGATGTAAAAAAACCATCAAAAAAGATGCAAAACATTTGCGATGGCGGATACATCAAACACGGTTCAGATTTTAGTTGCGTGTGCGTTGCGGGGCATACGGTTCAGTTCAATGAACTGTTTGTGATGAGGCAGAACAAAAGAAACGGGCAGCCAGATGGAGGCGTGTGCGATATACGGCATATAGTTCACTCGGATAAACTATTTGTGATGAGGCGGAACAACAGAAATGGGCAGCCAGATGAAGGTGTGTCCGATATACAGCATACAGTTCACTTGGATTAACTGTTTGTGATTAGGCAACACAAAAGAAAAGGTCAGCCAGATCAAGGTGTATGCGATAGAGGGCAAATAGTTCACTCGGATGAACTATTTGCGTTGAGCCAAGATAACAGAAATGGTTTAATTTAACAAGATGTGTGTGATACGCGGCAAACAGGTCTGTAATCAGAAATGTGTGCGAAGACCGATAATAACACAGACGATTGCTGCTAATAAGACGTGTGTGTTGTGCGATGGGATTGCATACAGAACAACAACATATATATATACACACACACACACTTATAAGGACATGGCCGCATAACCAAATTAAACATCGAATTACATCGGTGGCTACTACACACATGAGGCATGACATTTAATTGCACATAGCAAAGTAAACTATTACATGCATAATTACATAGGTGGCTACTACACACATGACATTTCCACACACCAAAGTAAACTATATATTATATGAATAATTAAGTAGGATAAATGATCATCTGATCATCATCTACTTCTTCTGACGCTTGCCGCTACTGATCTACTTGTGGCTCGATCCGGCCTCGTCGATTTTGGGAACGAGGCACATCCTCATGTCAACGATCCGCATGTGCATCTCGTAGCATGTGTACACACTCTTGGCCGCGAACCTGAGGTGAGGTTCATCCAATTGCCGCATCCAGGCCCCATGCCAGGATACGGAACTTGTTCTGTTGGCATCCTGCTTCATCTTTTCGTTGTAGGGGTCGATGATGGCCGAGGCGAGTTCAACCAGGGAGTCCTTCTTCGTGCTGCCCCAGACCCTGTAGTGGTCACAGATTTCGACAAGGTTCTTGCAGGCGAAGCCCGTAACCATGAGCGCCTTTACATCGTTGCAGGTTTCCACCATAGCAAAATTTTAGTCGGTGTTGTTGACAAACCTGGCGAAACAGTCGCAAGGCTCTGTGGCCATGCAGTAGTGGAAGATGAGGACATGATGGCGCACGCACAACTGGGTGACGGCTACCTTCTGATCTTTGCCGGGAAGACCGCCGATTACTGGAGGTCGATGCCGATCACCTTGTACTTGTCTCGTGCAAGAAACTGCTCCACGGTGTTGATGTAGTCCTCCACCATGGTCGGGTTGACGGTGTAAACCACTGAGAGATCCGTCTCCCTCACGTGGGTCTCCACTTTATGCTCTCCGAACTCCATTGGAGCGCCTCTAGATATCCTCTCTGTATGTGTCGTCGTGGGTGTGCTTGTTGTGTTGTGGGGCAAGATTGAAAGGTTGAAGAGACTAAGGTTACAATGGCCGCTGGAATTAATGGGGAAATTGGACGGCCTGGAATATCCGCACGCCCGGATGGCAGTTCTAATTTGCAGCGCATAACTCCATCGTGCCACACATAACTGCATCGTGGCGACGCGCGCGGCACAACCGCATGCATATGGGCCCCGAACGTGATCGTGCGCAGGCCCCAACCGCTGGCAGAGCGCGCCCAGGGACGCGAGCAGAGCACTCCACGGTGCCTCAACGGCGAGCAACCATATATATGCATATAGCAGTTGAACACGCAAGGAAAAGCTGTCCACAAGGCGAGCGCGTGGAGCACTACAAGAAATATGTCAACTTATGACCTTCTCTCAGTGACCCCAGCTGAATTGGTTGTAAATCCACGGCCATTTCGCTTGGAATGGCTCAAACCCTGAAATTGCCTTACACCAAATGGTCATAAAGCAGACAAGAGTGGTCGACGACCTTATTTCTACCTGATTGCGACCAATATAAATGGTTATGAGGTTGTGAACGTGGATGCATTGGTACTTAAGGTGTCGCTCAAGGTGGGCTTGGGCCTCGGTGGAACGAGGCCACCTCCTTTTTAAAAAAAAATCCGTGTGCCATGTAGGCCTCGGCCCATCCAGGAAGAAATGTGGGATGCCCTCACATTACTAAAAAAACATATATTCGGCCCAACGAAAATGAGAAAAATAACAAGTTTTTCATTATTACCATTTGGTAAGGATGGTCAGTTATCTGAAAAAAAAAGTTTTCATTGTCTAAAAAACAGGTTTCATTGTATAACTCTAAAAAGGGTTTTCCTTATAGAAAAATCTCGAAACCAATTAAACAATATAAAATTATAAGAATAGGAAAATAATGAACTCCTTCGTGAATCTTGCTATATGGTTTAGCAATTAGAAAAAAAAGTGTAATTCAAAAAAATGTTAATGCTAATACGTATTTCAAAAAATGTAATCATGTGTTTAAAAAATTAAATGTGTGTATTTGAAAAGTTTCATGCATATAAAAAATCATAATCATAAATAATATTAGATATGTATAAAAAAAGTTTCATGTGGATGCAAAAAAAGTCATCGTACGTATATAAATTTTTTTACAAATATATTATATATGGAAAGTAGATAACAAACAAGATTTTTAAAAATGTTAATCATGTATTTAAATTTTTCTAACCAATATCAGCAATGTTTATAGTATACAAAAATGTACAATGTGTAAAAAAAATATAGACACAAAACGTATGTATGAAAAAGATGTTTTTTGTTGGGAATATATGAAAATATGTTATCATGTATTTGAAAAAAGTAAACATATATGTACAATGTGTCTTAAAAAATGTAGACATGTGTTCAAAATATTAGACATCAAAATATTTATTAAAAATGTTAATGATGTAACTAAAAACCATTTAATATCTATAAAAAATGTTTCTATTGTACACAAATTTGTTCATAAAATGTGGTCTAATATTCTTAAAAAATGGAGAAGTTTTTTTACAACAAATATTTGTTAGGTTCTTCACCAAAAAACTCATTTTGGGAACTCGAAAAATGGAAAATGAATATGCGGAAATTTGTCTTTTTCACGAGAGGTGGATCAAAAACTTTTTACACCCAACCATTTGGTCAATTGTACATTAAATATGGCCTAGTATTTTAGAAATTTGATTTGGTCCAATTTTGCAACAAATATATGGTAGGTTCTTCACAAAAAAACCTCATTTTGGGCACTAAAAAAATGGAAAATTGATTTTTTGACCAAAGAAAATAAAAACTCCCTTAGGAAACATTATTCGTCATTGCAAGATGCACCCTTGTGCACTATAGGAGATCATTTGAACAAACTATGCCATGATTTTTCATGCCCGTTTCAAAATGCGGTCAAAACGGCAGACATGACCGTTCCTTGCTAGTGGTTGAATCTTGGAAAACTTTTGGTGTTTCTCTGATTAAATAGATACTTTTGTACCTTAAAATAATTTTTGGGAAAAATAAATAGCAAACTTTGAGGCAGCTGCAGTTCAAATTTGACCCGCTTCCTATTGAATCGGTGGAAATTTGTCTTTTTCACGAGAGGTGGATAAAAGCTTTTGACACCCAACCATTTGGTCAATTGTGCATTAAATATGGCCTAGTATTTTAGAAATTTGATTTGGTCCAATTTTGCAACAATTATTTGGTAGGTTCTTCACAAAAAAACTCATTTTGGGCGCTCGAAAAATGGAAAATGATTTTTTTCATCCAAAGAAAATGAAAACTTCCTTAGGAAACATTGTTTGCCATTCCAATATGCACCCTTGTCCACAATATGAGATCATTTGAGAAAACTATGCCATGAATGTGGCCATAAGATTGATCATTTGGCTTGAAAGCCATTGATCTCCACACATGATAGCTCGTTTCTGAGAACACTTTTTAAAAATAATTGTCGTATTACAAGTTTATTATTTTTCGTGGTAACTTGGCCACATATAATGACACAATTCGAAGGTTTTCCAAATTTTTGATTTTTTTTAATTTTTCATGCCCGTTTCAAAATGCGGTCAAAACGGCGGGCATGACCGTTTCTAGCTAGTGGGTGAATCATGCAAAACTTTTTATGTTTCTCTGATTAAATAGATACTTATGTACCTAGAAATGATTTTTGGAAAAAATAAAGAGCAAACTATGAGGCAGCTGCAGTTCAAATTTGACCTGCTTCCAACTGAATCGGCGGAAATTTGTCTTTTTCACCAAAGGTGGATCAAAGCTTTTGACGCCCAACCATTTGGTAAATTGTGCATTAAATATGGCCTAGTATTTTAGAAAATTGATTTGGTCCAAATTTGCAACAAATATATGGTAGGTCCTTCACAAAAAAAACTCATTTTGGGCACTCGGAAAATGGAAAATTGATTTTTCATCCAAAGAAAATGAAAACTCCCTTAGTCAACATTGTTTGCCATTCCAAGATGCTCCCTTGTGAACAATATGAGATCATTTGAACAAACTATGCCATGAATGTGGCCATAAGATTGACCATTTGGCTTGAAAGCCATGAATCTTCACACATGATAGTTCATTTCTGAGAACACTTTTTTAAAATAATTCCGTATTACAAGTTTATTATTTTTCCTGGCAACTTGGTCACATATAATGACACAATGCGAAGGTTTTCCAATTTTTTGATTTTTTTTAATTTTTTATGCCTGTTTCAAAATGTGGTCAAAACGGTGGGCATGACCATTCCTAGCTAGTGGTTGAATCTTGGAAAACTTTTGGTGTTTCTCTGATTAAATAGATGCTTATGTACCTAAAAAAGATTTTTGGAAAAAATAAAGAGCAAACTATGAGGCATTTGCAGTTCAAATTTGACCCGCTTCCAACTGAATAAGCGGAAATTTGTCTTTTTCATCAGAGGTAGATCAAAACTTTTGACACCCAACCATTTGGTCAATTGTGCATTAAATATGGCCTACGGTTTTATAAAATTGATTTGGTCCAAATTTGCAACAAATATTTGCTAGGTTCTTCACAAAATACTCATTTTGGGCACTCGGAAAATGGACGAGAGATGGACGAAAAACTTTTAAGAGGGAACCATTTGGTCAATTTGTACATAAAATACGGCCGATTTATTTTTTGAAAATTGTTGCGGTCCAATTTTGTAACTAATATTTTATAGGTTCTTCACATAGGTGAAAACAAAGAGGAGAAACAAAAAGAAAAAACACATTTACATAAGCTTAATTCTCATTGGTGGAGATGTTTGTGCCATGGATTGATGACATGGCACACATCCATCCACCCATCCACCCATCCATTCATCTAAAGACAAAAGGAGAAAAGGAAAGAAAAAGAAAACCCCACCCGCAACCCACGACCCAAACCTTAACTCCCCCGATTCAGATCCCCTCCCCCGATTCAGATCCACCAGCCGCTGCCCCTGCCCTCCCCCTTCTCACGCAACGGAGAGAGAGGCGCCGCTGCCCAGCGAGGATGGAACCTAGCCATCAGCCCACCCCACCCCACCCCACCGACCGGCTCGCTCCCCCCTCCCCCACCCAGAAATCCCCAACCCAAGCGGCGAGCGACGACCATGGAGCCCGTCAGCGGCGGGGGCGCGTCCTTGGCGGCAGTGCGGTACCGCGCGGAGGCGGCGCGGGCGTTCCAGCACTACCTGGACCGGGCGACGCCGCACACGGCGGGGAGGTGGGCGGGCACGCTGCTGGCCGCCGCCGTCTACGCGCTGCGGGTCTACTACGTGCAGGGCTTCTACGTCGTCTCCTACGGCCTCGGCATCTACCTCCTCAACCTCCTCATCGGCTTCCTCTCCCCCATGGTCGACCCGGAGCTCGAGGCGCTCGACCAGGCCGGCCCCGTGCTCCCCACCCGCGGCAACGACGAGTTCAAGCCATTCACCCACTGCCTCCCCGAGTTCAAGTTTTGGTATATCCATCTGCTGCTCCCTTCTCGTCTCCAGCCCCCTTTGATTTGATTGCGCGGAAAGGATATGCTGCATTTTCTAGGCCAGCTCTTGCACTTTTGTGCAAATTCCATCTTGCTAACTGTTGTTACTTCCCTATGAAGCTCGGATATTCTACAATCAATCTCTTTCCAATTTGCAAAAAGCATATGTTAACTCCGTCCGCTGTATTGCTTTTCAAGTCACTGTGATGTTCTTTCAGTGGCATTTAGTCTGCTGTTGTATGGTTTAAAAACTCGGATGGGATTGTGTAGACAATCTCTCTCCAGTTACTTTGCGCATGTAGTACGAATTAAGTTCAAGAACTGCTTCTGTAGCATCATTGCTTTTCCCCAGCAAGCTCAGTGAAAAGATGCATTGGTTGCTTTTGGTGCACATGGAGTAACATTTTTCTATGAAATAACTATTGTGTAGTGAATTGTACTGCTGGAGTAACGTTCTTCTATGAAATAACTATTGTGTAGTGAATTTTACTGCTGTAGATCAGATGGCATGGAATAGGCACTAGTCTAAAAAGTTTTTTGTTTTCCGGCGCCTATGGGTTCTTGGCCTTTGTTTATCTGTTATGCTGTGTGCTGTGCAAATATACAAAAACTACACTAACCTACTGCTGCCATTTTCAGGTATGCCATCACAAAAGCCTTCTGTGTTGCTTTTGTCATGGCATTCTTCTCGGTATTTGCCGCTGTGCCAGTCGGAGGTGCTGCTGCTACATTTGGCGGAGCTACCGCTGCCGCCCCAAAGGGCAACCTTCATCAGACACTACCTCATAACAGTGCCTCAAAGTTCTGTGCCCCATCTCCCCTCTTTCTGAATTACTGAAATAAAAACATTGTAAATACTAGTAGGAAAACATGTTAAATCTTTTGTGTATAGAACTGGAATAACCCTGCAGTTTGGTTCCGCAGAGTGGTAAATTCAACCTTGACGCTTTATGGGTTTGTGTTCCTTTGTTTTATTTCCCTTTTGATCCGTACTGTCAGTTGGCTAGTTCTGCATTTGTCTTTTTTTTCAACCTTGTTTCATACTGGTAGAAAAATATGGAACCGGATGGCATTGTTAGAACTTCGGATGCAGATTTTCATCAACTGTTTCTGTGATTTTCCACTAGAAAATGTATATGCATTGTTTATTCTATTTTAAACTTCATCATGGTATGGTCTGTTTCTATTCTCCTGGCTTGATTCTGTTGACACTAGCATGCTCTGTTTGTTTTGGAGCCCAACCATGGACTGTACGTACTAAGCTAGCTCAAGCACACACACAGCCAACTTGATTTGCCTCACTCTGATGTACATTATATTACTTGGGTTACTGCAACGTTGCCTGCCTACTACTGTCTTAGTCTGCAACGCAGATCAAGTTGATTTCAGTGCATTTTTTTCCATAATTAGACTTATGAAGCTCAAACTGTCCATATCGCTGTCACTTGATATATACTTAGCTCGTACTTGAAGCTGTCGTTTAATGATGGTTATTTTGTTCTACTTGGATGCATTGGTACCCCCATCATCGAGCGCACGGATGCAACGATGGCAAGAAGATGATGGTCGTGTGCATCATCACATCAAGCACACCATGGTGATCATCTACCTCCTCACAAATGCTAACTCAATTGTCATCCACATGTGTCTCTCGGTTCCTTTTATTCTCTCCTACGTTTGTGATGTTAGTGTATGTGCTTTGACTAGTAATGTTAGATCTTGCCTATTGAATGGATGGCCGTGGTAGTAGAATGGCATTGTTGTTTTAGGTGCAATGTGTTGCGGTGAGGTTACAGGACCAGCACTTCATGCATATTCATAGTCTCTGTTTTCTTGTATGAATAAAAAAGCATGGTACTAGCTGGATTTGTGTTATCATTCTATATACAAAACTGTCCTTTTTTGAATGGAATGTTGATAATATATTGGCTCCATTTGTTCTGATTCTTCTCAGCTTATTCATGTAACAGGGCGGCCATGGAAGGCCCGTGGAGGGCATGTTGCTGTTCTGTTAGCCCAGTCTTGAATATGGTTGTCTAGTGAATTCGGCATATGATCGCTATCGAAGGAGCTCCATGCTGAAGAAGAAAACACTTGTAGAGCTTATGAAGTATCTAGTTGTTACCTTATAGAGCTTGTAATTATGATTGCCATACCTGTAGAGCTTGTATCGTTATTCCACTTGTAGAGCTTGTAAAGTTTGTGTTAGAGCTTGTATTACGTGTTATTTGGAGAGCAGGAGCTGCATGAATCTGGTTGGTATAATTTGAAGTATTACATGTGTTTTCTGCCAGTGCAATTTGAATACTGCCAATTTAAATACCAGTTATTTATTTACTATTAAATTGAAATATGAATAATATGACCCTGACAGCTGGGACCCATGTGACAAGTGGACCCCTTTTTATATAAAAGAAGAAACTGTTGAGAAAAATAGCCCGGCCCAAAAATAAAAAGGCTCCAATGTTGGGCTTGGCCCATGTAGCTGACTAATATTGATAGAATAAAAATATAAATAAGTTGAATTTGTTGGGCTTGGCCCATGTAAAACACCGAATTGGACCGGGCTGATTCTTATCCACGTCAGCTTGCCATGCTGGATCCTACGTGGCCTAGGGAGGCTGCCAGTGACCAAAAATTTGGTCATGGAACCAACGACCTTTTACATATCACAAAGAAGGTCGTTAATTTCCATTAACGACCATCAGCTTTTGACCATCTATTTTTGGTCACAAAAAGGTCGCAAATGAAAAACAATGACCTTTCAGCGACCAATAGTGATGGTCGTAAGTTGACATATTTCTTGTAGTGGAGGTACGCGAGCAGAGCGTGCCGACGGACGCGAGCAGAGCGCGCCGCGGCGCCTAACGGCAAGCACAGTGCGCTGCAGGCCTAACGACGAGCAAAGCGTGCCGAGGGACGCGAGCAGAGGCCGACACAGTGATATGTGGCAAATAAGACGAATTGTGCGAGCGATGGCGGAGACATCAAGCACGAATCAGATTAGAGTTGTGTGTGCGATACGTGGCATACAGTTGATCCATCTGAGCTGTTTGGGATGGAATAAGCCGTGTGTGTTGTGGGAAAATGTTTGCTGGTATACAACCGTTTGGGATTGATGAATTCATCACCGACGGGTTCCCTAGTGTGGTCCGTGTGCGATGTGATATGCTCTGTCTGCACAACATCTATGCTCTGTGTATAGAAGAACAACATATATATACTTATAACAGGACATGGTTGCAAAACCAAATTAAACATCCAATTATGTTATATAACAAATACCATAAATATTGCAACGTTCAAATTCCAGCATTACAAGGCCCAAATTCAAAGATTACAAGGTTCAAACTATTCAGACACATAAAAGTCATCTTCTTCAGAATCTTTTTCATGCATTATTTCTGCGAAAGGATCAGCCACCAAGAATTCATATAGCGGCTCGATATAGTGACTTCCGAATAATCTGTCATATGAAGTTACAAACTGAAATTCAGCTTGTGCAGAGCCTTTTCCATTCAGCTGTAGACGCCTGCGCTCGTTAGCAATCCATTCACTTCTGCGCAGTAAATATAGGGCAAACCTCATTACCTTGAGCAACCTTGCTTTCTCAACAAAGAACCTAGCAAATTTAATTTCTGGTGTGGTGCCTCGGTACTCGTTAAAAGTAATTTCTATGAGATGAAGATCAAGGCATTCAATGGGATTGTTATATTCCCCAACATTTTCTACTTTCGGGCCTGCAAGTATCTGCAAACGAAGACAACATATTAGTGCCTAGCTGCAGATTTGAACACTTCGGGCCTCTTTGATTTGCAGGATTACTAAATAAACGAAAAGAGTGAAATGCCACCTTCAATCTTTCATGATAAACTTTTATCACGAAAGCATGTCGGGCGAAGGAATAAAACGCGTACAACACTAGCATCTCAAAAAATATATGTATTGAAATCCTCCAAAATTCCTTTAGAAATCATTCTACATTTGTCATTGTAATCATGGGTAAAAGTAATAAAAAATTGAGCTCCATTGTGGTTAACAATTAACAGGAAAGGAGCATCACCTCGATGTATAGCTTCTCCATGCAAGGAAAGCATCTAAGGAATCTAACAACTTCATCCAGATCGGGGCCGACAGATTGTAGTGCCAAGATCTTCACTGTGCGCAAAGGCCGGGTCAAGCTTGTGGGAATCATTTTCTGGATGACAGACGAACATATAGATCAACAACAATTAGATAAAATGTGTTGTCCAATAATATATAAGTAGGAGAAGAAGAAGAATAAGAAGAAGAAGACTATTGTACCTGAACGGATAATGATCCAGTAACAAGTTCGTTGAATTCAGCACACGAATAGCCTAACACTGTCAATTTTGGTGCGTGAATGACCCTGATTCTTGCTGGACCTAATTTATCAAGTACATACAATCTCTCGAGGAAAGGCGCATTCTCAATGACAATATCATGAAACACCTCAACTGATAGCCTTGGGTGGTGCCAGCAATGCACATAAATCGCACGGACATTCATTGAGGTGATGTGGAGGCTACTGAACCCATCCATTGCATGAAGACGAAGGTACTCGAGTGATGTACAGCCGACGAGCAGGCGCTCCAAATCCTCCTTCGAGATGCAGACGGCAATGAGGTCGAGGTGCTTAAGTTTAGGGAGATGAAGAGCGCACGCGGCATTGATCCGGGGGAAAAAGCACCGCCTGAATGTAGCGCGGCGCAGCGTGGGCGTGAGGCGGAGCACGGACAGCGGCAGCGAGCAAGGACGTCCAGCATGAAAGCTGAGCTCCTCGAGCCGATCCAAGGCTGGGGATAGGAACCAGTAGTGCAACCTAGGTTCGGTCTTGTTGTGGGGACTGAGCCTGCCGATAGCAAGGTGTCTGACCGACCAAGGGTGCGTGGTAAGGATGTGGGACAATGCGTCCAGGCATTGCTGCTCCCCGCTGCAGAACTCATGGTCGACGATGAGGTCCAGGGGGTGTAGTGCCAGAGGGGGCTCCACCGCCGCGAGAGGACAGTGGTCCGCATGCCATATTTGATGGGGAGGTGGGATATGATGGTTACCAACATCTCGTCGGGTAGGCTGCTGATGAAGTCCACGTTCGCCAGAGGCTCTTGCGGTTCTGGCTCGACCCGCCCCCGCTTGTTGGCCAACTCGTCCTCCATCTCGTAGCAGGCGGCAATCCTCGGCGGCGGTGCTTGTAGATGAGAAGGGAGGACTGTTCTGCATACCTTCCCGAGGCGGCCCAAACAAAAGTCCAAAACCAGCAATAAATTGCAGCGCTCGCGGCGTGCGCGGCGGACTGCTCACAGTCATCCCGTCTAATCAAACTGCCGCCCGCGGTAGTAAATGGTTAGTAGAATGCCCATGGTTTGACTAATACGACCGTTTGCGATAATAACATGGTGGCTATTTGTTAAAAATGCCTAGGAAAATCAATGTATAAAAAGGCGAAACGAACCCTGAATAATTTCATATGTTTAGCACAGTTGCATGTTGCCTCTGTAAAATAAATCAAGGCGGGAAGACACAGCGTATGTCATTTCGCGACCAGATCATGTGACCAAGTTCCCTCTCGGAACCATGAGGCTTCTTGATAGAAGCTCTGGTTTGTATGAAAGAAAATATGGGTCAAAGCCAAGTTGAAAAGGGCAGCAATATCTAACCCCAGCTTACAGAAGGTACAAAAGCACGATGATTAATTGTTCATCAGGTTTACACAAAATCCAGATTGAACAGGACAATAACAACTAACTCAACCAAAGTTTTGAGCAGTCACAGTCAAATGGATCGGTCTGATCCATAAAATCAAGATCCTGGACCAGAAAATCTACTGCTACATGAAGACAAGTTGTTGTAAATAGAAGTCGAGCACGTTCAGAAGCCCTTTTGTCCACCTAAAACTTCTTTTTATGTTGTTCAACGTGTCCATCAGTGAGAAAGTGTCTGTTAAAAAACATAATCCTCATGGACAATAGTACTCTCGCATTCAGCAGGAAGAATGTGACAAAGCTATTGTTTGCATGGTTGGATGCATATCCTTCCAGCGTTATTGTCCTCAAACGAATGTCATGAGAACTGAGAAAATCCCGGTGCTTCTTATGCCACCGATTGGTTATACCTTTTTGTCCATGTCCTTTAGCCTAAATAGACATGAAGACTGAAAACATTTAATGTCTAAAAAAAATAGTACAGCTAAACGGTTAGTTCTAGTAAAGTATATCAATGTGCTTGATATCATCACCTCTATATACAAATTCTCCAGACATGGAAAGCATCGCAGCAAGCCAATAACCATGTTCAGATCAGAACACCACGTACTGATATGTAAGGTCTTGACAGAATCCAGCACCATTGATAGGCTACCCATGGACAAACTCTTCATTGAGCATAGAACATAATATTAGTACCAAAAGCGTACTCCAAGATTATATAAAACTTATGCGCACAAATGAAAAATGCAGCTTATGATTACAAAAGTGTTGATGATATAAAACTTACGCACAAAAATGAAAAATGCAGCTTATGATTACAAAAGTGTTGATGATAATATACAGTACCTGAATAAGTGTGGAGCCAACCACCATCTTGTAACCTTCAAACGGATCAGGAATTACACCCAAGGTCTCCAGTTTAGGCGCAGAGACCACAGTTATTTGCGAAGGTGCATAACGATAATCAAGGAGTAGCCTTTGGAGTGAAGGGGCGTCTTTGATGATGAGATCCTCTCCTTTAAAGAAAATTCCAATGCTTACCAGGTAAGGTGACTTTATTTGGAGACAACGGATACGGATTTCTTTTCCAAAAACAAGCAGCAAGCGCTCTAGGGCAGGGCAGCAGGAGTGGATGATGTTGTGCAGTGAGGCCTCTTACAGATCGACCACCACAAGCGCGAGTTTTTTAAGCAGTGGGAGTTGAAGCATTTGTACCAGATTGTCTGGTAGATGACACCGGGCCAGGGTGGCGGTGTGGAGAGAGGAGGAAAACCATGATATGGACATTGGTGGTGAGGGCACAGGTACAACGCTTGGTGGACAACTATTTGCATAGTAATGGTAGAACTCAAGATGCTGGAGTTTTTTGAATTTACAGGATGTCAGCCAGGCATCCACCGTGCAGGGTATGTGTAGCAGGCAGCATGCCGGGATGCATAGGCATTGAACGGAGCCCTGGTGGGAAGAGACGATGGCTCCGTGGAGTTCAAAATCATGAATGACAGATAGCCGGCGACAGTCGAGATTAAGAGGCGCGGCGCGCCATAGAGTGCGCCACCGAGATGCGAGGACCTGTGTGCAGCAGCCATCCATGGTGGGGAGAAGGAAGATGATCTCCCCAAGGATGGCGTTCGGGAGATCGCTGATGTGGTCCTCCCGATATTCTACGGGTTCCTCGGATCCAGGGGCGTGGCCGCTTCTGCCCGCGCTACCGGGTGCAGGATCTATAGCCGGCGGCGCTGCTGGCCGGAGCCTCATCTGTGTACATAGCAATCTGGAAAAAAAGGTAGAAACATACATGTAGGACATTCAAAATCAATTCTCAAGATCTGGAAGAAAAAAAAGGCACAAACATATATGTAGGACATTCAAAATCAATTCTCAAGATCTGGCTACGAATTATTAGCATGCACGCTAACCCTAGTTGGATTATTAGCAAAAAAATCATTTGTACAGAACAAACAATTAATCACTAACCATAGATACCATTCAAACAATCAATACACTGCACGGATCTAATGAATCTTACTCTGATTTCATGGACTGGGTGAACATAACCAAGGATTTCTGTTCCCAACAAAAGGGGCGGGGGGGACTAACCGGTTTTCCGTCGGAGTCGGAGTTGTTGCCGGAGTAGCTGTGGACATCCGGCTCCGCCTGGGGAGGCACGACGACGGCGACGAAGTCAAGGTCGCGTAGCTGCCCGCGCGAGACCTTGTCGGCGGTGATGTCAACCTCTGCGCCGATCTTCATGCGTCGCGCGGGTGCTTCACCAGCCCCGGCGTCGCCACTACCACCGATGATACACTCCATGCGGCGGTGACAACTTTGGACGGGGTGTGCAGCCACCTATTATGACCAGCGGATCGGGCGCTCCATTAATATGGAGCAGTGGGAGCGAGGTGGGCGGCGGTCAAAGGGCTGGCTCGCCTCGCGGGGAGCCTGCGCAGTGGACTGCTGGCATGCCTACCTTCATTTCACACAGCTACTAGCACGCCCCACAGTGCAAGCGGATCCCTCGGCCTCCCGGTCTGCCTGCTAGCATGCGTCTCGTCAACTCATAAATGCTCGTACGGCACACGGGACGCGTGCGCGGCACCTATTATATTGATTTTCCCTTTTTGATGATTAATTCTGCCGCTTTACTACTTAACCGAAGCACAGGACATACATTGTTCGTCTAACGCACACGATTCGAATAAAGAGTCCGTTTGCGATATTGGTTGATAATTATTTATAATTTCCTTTATGTAAGAAGATTATATCAAAACTTGTCTCAAATTTGAAAATAATAATAATATCACAGTCTATTGGTGTCCATATGACACCACGATAAGTTTCATGAATTTCAACATAGTTTTGGATTTACTGGATTTTAAAATCAAGATTCTTGATGTTAGAAATTTCTTGCATGGGAACTAAACATGCACCCAGGGACACGTACACATATGATTTTGCAATCCATTTTCGTGCACTATCACGGGTCTCATGTAGATCAAATTTGATTTTTGCACATTAAATCCATGGGAAATCAATCAATGTATAAAAATGGACAAATGTTATCTATTTTTTTCATTTTTTAATACTAAACTCCTTTGGTCGCATGTTCACTGCAGAAAAAGTTTGCCATGCATCTTTGGGCCACATGCACACGGTGGTCCTAGGACACTCACTCGCGTGGGCCCGTGAGGTCGCCGTCCAGCACTATGACATGCGATGAGAAAGGTTAATTTGACCAACAAGGATGGTCATTTTTTGGTTTTTGTTACGTACGGTAGGAGTATATATATAGTACGCGTTGAAGAGGGTTGCCGGGGGCAATACTACGCGTCGTATATATAGGACAGTCACTCGCGTGCGATGCTTCCATCCGTGGGCCCGTGAGGTTATCCTCCGTCACTTTTACCCAACACAAGGAGGTTTCTTTTTGGGTTGTGTTGCGGTAGGAGTATATAGTACGCGTCAAAGAGGGGAGAAGGGGGCCGGGGCAGCACATAGTACACACACGTACGTCATGAATGATCTCGCTCCCTGTGGGGACTTTTCGATTTCCGAGGCAGGTGCCACAAAGAAGTTGTGCATATTGGGTATTAAAAACATCACCAACACATTGGGCCACGTGCAGACAATGGTTGTCATTCATTCACCTGCGACTCTTCCCTCCATGGGCTCGTGAGGTCATCGTCCATCTAATATATGACACAACGAGAAAGGTAATTTGACGAACAAGGAGGGATTTACGGTATGTAGGAGTATATACTACGCGTCGAAGAGGGGAGGGGGAAACTTATATATACTACGTGTCATGAACCTTGGTTCGTGTGGGGGATTTAAAGGTTTCCGACACAGGTGCCACATCAAAGTTCTGCATATATATTAGGTATTCAAACATCACAACCACACATCTCCATACATGTGTTTGGCCCACAAGCAAGCGATGGCGGTTATCCTCTTGCACTCAGTCATGGGGTTATCGGTGAGATGCTTCGTCCATCTCTGTGTGCCCACTTGGTCAATCACTTCGACTGACAGCGATAGAGGCTAACTTTACTTATAATTAGGAGGGGATTAAATTTTGGTTCGTCTTATACGGCACGGTAGATGCAACTATACTTCAAGCGCATGTGTACGCACGAATCCCTCCCACTGGGTCGAAGTGGGAGGTGGGGGGTGGCGAGCACACGACGCGTCATGAACCATATCTGTGTGGGGACTATCCGATTTTCGACGCATGCATGCGCCACATCAAAATGTTGTGCTTTTGGTATTCAAACATATATGCACATGCATGCATCATGCATGTCCATACATATGTTTGGGGCACATACATGCAGTGGTTGTCTTTGGACACTCTCCCTCGCTTGGTTATCATCGACGACCTATATATTCATGGGCCCGTGTGGATGTCCATCACTTCGACCAACAACGCGAGAGAGGTTACCAGGGTGGATTAATCTTCTCTTGGTTCGCGTTACCGTATAGTCGTACGTCGCTCATGGTGAGATTCGAGACCTAAGTTCGAGGGCTCGCATACACATGAATCCCTATATATATATATATATATATATATATATATATATATATATATATATATATATATATATATATAGTATACACGTTGAACCCTCTCTCCGTGTGGGGACTTTCCAGTTCCAAAAGCACGCTGCCACATCAAAGTTGTGCATTGGGTATATTCAAACACCACATGACACTTCATACATATGTTTGGTCCACATGCACGCAGTGGTTGTCTTCGGGCACTCCCTCATGTGGTTAACGGCGACAAGCTAGCCTATTTTGTGGGGCCGCGTGTGGACGTCCATGCATGACTTTGACCCAACAACAAGAGAGGTTATACGACCAAGCTGGTGATTCTTCTTGGTCAGTCTTACAATACGCCTTGGTGAGATGCCCCCTCCCATCGACTCAAAGTGTATGTGTTGGGGGGGCCACAATACTACTTCGCACTAGATGAACCTCCGTGGGGTCGGGGATGTTCGGTTAGTCTGCGATGCACATGTGCCACATCAAATTTGTGATTTGGTTATTTAAATATCATACCACATCGTTTTCACACACACACCCACACATATCGGGCCACCCGCAGTTGTGGTTCGTATGTGGTCTCACCCACCTAACGCCAGAAGAACACATCTGTGGGCCCGTACACGGTCCACATTTGATCGGAAGCAAGGGGGGGTTGACCATGATGTACTCCTTTCGGTTTTGTGTTACAGTAGGGTGAGATGTCAGTCCTACCTATTTGGGGGCATGCGTTCATAGCTAGGATTCCCCTCCCGGCAACATGAAGTGTGTGTGTGTGTGTCTGTTTGGGGGGGGGAGGGAGGGGGGCTAGCAATAATAACGTGTGCTTTGTGCGACAGGTGCCACATCAAAGTTGTGCATTGGGTATTTGAACATCAAACCACCCTTTTCATACATATATTTGGTCCACAAGTGTTCGTGTTCTGACCCTTTCCCGCGTTTTTTCGCTAAATTTATAAACAGCAAATGAGTCAGACACAACAACCATCTGCGATCGGGTACGAAATAGACACGGTTACCTAGGACTACCCGTGTGCGGTGCCCCTGCCCCTGTCACCCACATGATCACAGCAAATTGGGCTCCACAAGGCTTCCCTCCCCCTCTTGAAAATATCTACCCCCTCGCAATCTCGAAAATATCTACCCGCCTAGATGGTTTTTCTGTTTGATAGCACACGATTAGTATGTGTGGACCGTGTGCGATGTCTGTTACTTCCGCTCTACTTCAATCAGTAGATCCAAATTTTCAGTAGCCCCGGCATTTTATTCCCACCTGCATCCCTTGCAATCTCAAAAATATCTGCTTGGCTGGAGTGTTTTTCTGTTTGATAGCACACGCTTATTATGTTTTAATCATGTGTGATGTTCGTTACTCCCACCCCGCTCTGCTTCAATCCCTTGATCCAAATTTTCGGTAGCCCCACCATTTTACTCCCGCCTAGTAAAATTTTCAGTACCCGCGGCATTTCCTCAAACACCACCTTGGACCCCCTCCACACACACACCCCAAATCCTTCGCTCACCACAAATCCCCCGCTCACACACATACACACTAACACACCATCCCTCCCTCGCTTCAAACCTAGCTAGGTCACCGCCACCACCGCTGCCGCCATCGTGCTGCCTCTATCGTCAACCTCTGCCGGTCTGCCCATGCAGTTTACCCACCGATATACATACCCTCGCCGCCCTTAGTTTCTTAGATGACGCCTGCGAAACGCCCCCTTTCCCAGAGATCCCCATCCCCACCCCCCTCCCCCACTCCAGAGCATCGCAGCCTAAGCCCGACTACGCTTCCCTGGGAGCTCGAGGAGCGAATGGCCCAAAAGAGCTTTACCACGGCCTTTTCGCCCGACATCAGCGAGGTGGCCGCCGAGGAAGCTGACGATGATGACTGGACCTGGATTGAGCCTTTCAATCAGCGGGCTAGAGTATTCTGGCATATCGCGGACGCCGGCTACGACATCGAGGTCGTCGACACCGACGGCTTGACGCGGGTTATGTCATAGGTTATGTTGCCCACCCCCAACCCTTTGGGTTCGACAGCCGTCGATCTCATCGATGGCCCTGCCGCTGATCTCCTGCGGCTCGTTATGAACAATTTGCCATCCTTCATCGCCATGGAGCCCCTTTTGTCATTTCTGAAGGACACGTTCTGCGATGCTGGCTTGGGATCCTCAGCTGGCAAGTCAGACCACATCGACGGCGACCACGAGGAGGAGCCAACCTGTGACAAGTGAGGAAACCCATGATCTGTTTTCTCGAACCCCTTTTGTAGTGAGAACATGTCAAGTATTTATTGCTATATTTGGTTGTTTGCATTATGCCTTGTTTATTTCTACAGTTTATGGTTGTTCGGTTGTTTGTAATTAGCATATGTCCAGTTTCAGTTGTCATCTTTGGTTGTTCGTAGTATGCCTTGTTTATTTCAGCTATTCACAATGTGATGTTCTATATGTGCTAGTATGAACTGTGCAGTTCAATTTCATCAATACCAATTTTAACAATAGCTCTATGAATGACTATATTTGGTTGCTGTTAAGCATGTTGTACTCCCTCCGAATCTTTTTAGTTCGCATATAAGATTTGTCTAAAGTCAAGCCCCGTAAAGTTTGACCAACTTTCTAGAAAAAAATACCAACACTCAAAATATGAAATCAATATCAGTAGATGTGTCATGAATTAAATTTTCATATTGTATAACTTTAGCATGGTAGATGTTGATATTTTTTCATATAAATAAGGTCAAACTTTATGAAGTTTGACTTCAAACAATTCTTATATGCAGAGTAAAAGGACCGGAGGGAGTATTTAACACGCCTTTCCATTTGATTTAACAATGGCACTGTTTGGATACTCTAACTTAGCTAGAGGTTAGAGTTAGTTTCTAGCTCATGACAGTTAAAAGGGAGAGAGAGAGAGATTGGTGGAATAGTTGATTGTATTGCTTCAGCCTCGTGGGCATATATATAGGAGTACATGGTCATCTTGGAGTACAAGTCAAGGTAGAATAAATCCTATGCTATCCTACGTTTCATAAATAACAATGATACTCAACAATGACTAACCCTAAACTAACTCTAGCCAAAGAGGTGTTTGGATGACAGGGTTAGATTGACAATAAATGCACTAGGGGGTGTTTGGTTCCCTGTGTTGCATGGGGCTCGCATCCATCATGCAAGATATGGGTTGTTTGGTAAGCTGTATGGGCCCTTCAGCATGGCCTGGTGGATGCAAAAAGAGGCCTCTCAGCCAGGCTGAGGGAAACGCAGGATTCCTGCGTATCACTCATGCAGGCTCGTTTCTCTGTTCTCCTTCATCTCCCTTCTGCCTCTTCGTCAAGCGCCGCCGCCGGGACAGCTTCCCCTGTATACCCATCGACCAAACACCGCCTCATTCGTCTTTATCAAGCACCACCACCTCCGTTCTGCACATCAAGCGCCGCCGCCGTCCTCTACCAAGCACCGCCACCGCTGCCCACCAAGAGCAACCGCCGCCGCCAGATCTTGCCTCCTCGTGCCGCTGCCGGATCTTGCCTCCTTGTGCCGCCGCAGGGAGGAACACCGTGTTCGCTAATGGGTTCCCTCGACCAAGCGCGGCCCCCGCCGCTGCCCTTGTCAAGTGCAGCCATCTTCCTTCGCCTCCAGCAAGCGCCGCTCCGCACGCCGGATCCTGCCACCGCAAGCAAGGATCCAACTATCTGGAACCACTGAATCCCATCGCTTCACGCTGATGCATGCTCCTCCTTCCGCATAATTTTCAGCAACATTCAGAAGAAATCCACCTCATACAACCATGATATACACAGGGAACCAAACACCCATCTTGGCTCTATATTGCATCAGCTAAACCAGGTCGTGGTCAAACAGGTACCCCCGTGCAATGCAGTCAAAAGCCACCCATGCAACCAAACACGCCCTAGGAGAACTAGTCCCAATTAGCACCTCTTGGGTGGGATATTTGTTTTGGGTGGGTTAGACACAACTAGCTCAATGTAGCCCTCATGTTTGGATACTTTAGGGCTATTTGAGCCCAAACTAGTTCAAACTAATTAACTCTAACCCATGGATCCAAACAGGGCCAATAACTATAACTAGTGTACTTAGACCTGCACAATACAAGTTTGAATGACTATGTTAGCTTGTTTTTAAATATTAGGCCTGTTGCAGTTAATAACACACCTTTCCACTTCCTGTTTTTAAATATTAGGTTTTTAACAATTTGGTCTTGCACATGTAGGTCCTGCTGTCAGAGGTTTTGACCCGCTGTTCGACCCTTTTTGCATATAGGGAAATGAGTTGTCCATGAATATCAGTCAAGTCAAGAAACTCAGAAAGATTGTTCGGATAAAGAAATTAGCGACAAAAACAACAAGATCTTTGTCTGCATAATGAAGAAGACATCAGTTCACTACAGCATGGTACTAACTGTTATACCTTGTCTTTTTAATTCCTTTGCGCCATTTCAAATCTAGAGAAGATATTTATGCATATCCTTGTTTTCGGGCCTTTCCAAAGCAGTTCATTGATGATTACCTCTCAAACCACCTGTATGGTCAGGAGGCGAGGAAGGTATTCATACAACACCCACGGTTCAATATTGAAGTCTTCCTGAAGAGGACGAAGGATGGACGGTCAATGATCCACATGCACTGGCCTAAAGTTGCAAAGACGTTCAACATCAATGAAGGTTCAATATTCGCCTTCCACTTCAGCAGTTTTCCAGATGAGATTCATCTGTCTATGTACCGTCTATGATGCTAATTTCCAAAGGTTATAGATGTTGCATGTGAAACTTGGTGCTGGTGCAGTTGTGTAATGGGGTAGCTGAGTGCTGAAGCTATATGATGTAGTACTCTGATGTATTTCAATTATGAAATCTTGCTTCCTTAATATGAAAATGAAATATATTGCGTGCTTAATATGAAATGTCAATTAGATTAATAAATGGATTATTAATAATAGGACAATTAGCCTGCTAATAGCCAATTAGCAGTTTTTCTATTGCAAACGGTTCTTGAGAGAACACCGTGGGCGATGACCTCAGGCAACGCACACAGTTTCTAGGAATAAACTGTGTTAGATCAATGAACAATCACACACGACATCCTCTTGAAAATTGTTTGCGTTAGGCCACCTTGCGCAAATGTTTACCACATAAAAAGTGTGTGTGATGGACAGCCTATGCCACACAGTTTCTTCTACGCACCATGTGGGATACATTCAATAATGCAAATGATTTAATGGGAAAAATTGTGTGTGATGTACCTGCGAACGGAAACGTTTTCCTTGGAGTGACTGTGTGGGATGTATATACGAACGGAAACGTACTTCTTGGATTAACTGTGTGGGATGTACATACTAACAGAAACGTATTCCTTGGATTGACTGTGTGGAATGTACATATGAACGGAAACGTTTAGCCAGGACTGACTGTGTGGGATGTACTTATGACCGGAAACGATTTGGCCTGTATAATTGTATTTTTTAGCACAAATGTATGTATAACTGTATTTGATCGCTCGCCCGTCGCACACGACCTCATTTTGCCGAGCGTGTGTGCCAGGAGGGCCTATCCCTGGCGGTTTCTGGGTCTGGTGGGAAGGATCCCCCTATCGCAGTCACTCACTTGGCGACGGTTCAGAACGCCATCGCGGAAAGGGGTTAAAAACCATTTGTATAGCACCTCGCTGTACCAGTGTCAGGATGTTCAGTTCCATCTCCTACATAAGGATTAGCTAGCAGTTGCTCTATCATACCCGAAGGATTTTCATAACCAATATTTTCAGTAGGTGCAGTAGATTGAGGGGTAACTAATTGTGGTTCCGGTCGAGGTGAAGATACCCCAAACAAACCCCTCAAAGGATGATTCTCCATAGTAACAAGTGACAATAAATTTCAGCACGTAATAATAATTTTTGCTTACCAATTTCCACTTACCAAGAGCGCTTCACTCCCCGGCAACGGCGCCAGAAAAGAGCCTTGATGACCCACAAGTATAGGGGATCAATCGTAGTCCTTTCGATAAGTAAGAGTGTCGAACCCAATGAGGAGCAGAAGGAAATGACAAGTGGTTTTCAGCAAGGTAATGTCTGCAAGCACTGAAATTGTCAGTAACAGATAGTTTGGTAGCAAGATAATTTGTAACAAGCAAGTAACGGTAACGGTAACAAAAGTGCAGAAAAGTAGCCCAATCCTTTTGAGGCAAAGGACAGGCCAAAATGGTCTCATAAGCAAAACGTTCTTGAGGGTACACTGGAATTTCATCATATCACTTTCATCATGTTGGCTTGATTCGTGTTCGCTACTTTGATAATTTGATATGTGGGTGGACCGGTGCTTAGGTGATGTCCTTACTTGAACAAACCTCCTACTTATGATTAACCCCCTTGCAAGCATCCGCAACTACAAGAAAAGTATTAAGATAAAATCTAACCATAGCATTAAACTTTTGGATCCAAATTGTTCCCTTACGAAGTAGCGCATAAACTAGGGTTTAAGCTTCTGTCACTCTAGCAACCCATCATCTAATAACTACTCCAGAATGCATTCCCTTAGGCCCAAATATGGTGAAGTGTCATGTAGTCGACGTTCACATGACACCACTAAGGGAATCACAACATACATATCATCAAAATATCGAACACATATCAAGTTCACATGATTACTTGCAACATGACTTCTCCCGTGTCCTCAAGAACAAAAGTAACTACTCACAAATAATAATTATGCTCAAGATCAGAGGGGTATTAAATAACATAATGGATCTGAACATATAATCTTTCACCAAATAAACCATAAAGTAATCAACTACAAGATGTAATCAACACTACTAGTCACCCACAAGCACCAATCTAAGGTTTCGGTACAAAGATTGAACACAAGAGATGAACTAGGGTTTGAGAGGAGTTGGTGATGTTCAAGATGTTGATGGAAATAGCCCTCCCAAAGATGGGAGATTTGTTGGTGATGATGATGACGATGATTTCCACCTCCGGGAGGGAAGTTCCCCCGGCGGAATCGCTCCGCCGGAGGGCAAAAGTGCTCCTTCCCAAGTTCCGCCTCGAGACAGCGACGCTTCATCCCGAAATTCCTCCCCTTATTTTTTCTAGGTCAAAATGACATATATACCAGAAGAGGGGCACCGTAGGTGGGCCGAGGAGGGCACAACCCACCAGGGTGCGCCTGGGCTCCCTGGCGCGCCCAGGTGGGTTGTGCCCACCTGGTGGGCCCTCTCTGGTTGTTATTTGCTCCAATAATTCTTATATATTTCATAAAAAATATCCGTGAAGTTTCAGCTTATTTGGAGTTGTGCAGAATAGGTAGCTCTGACGTGCTTTTTCAGGTCCAGAATTCCAGCTGCCGGTATTCTCCCTCTTTGTGTAAACCTTGCAAATTATGAGAAAAAAGGCATTAGAATTACTCCCAAAAGCATTATTGTGCATAAAAAATTATAAATAACAGTAGGAAAACATGATGCAAAATGGACGTATCAAACTGCCATAGTTATGGACATTAAATACCCCGACAATGTGGGAGTGATGGAGGATGCGGCGCACTCTATATAAGCCGTCCTCCTCCTCCTGAGGAGGGGTTAAGCACTATCTTTAATCATACCCCTAAATAAAACAAGCCTCAAGGCACAAGAGAAGGGTTGTTACCTCCTCCGAGAGGGGCCCGAACTCGTAAACACCGAGTGTTACACCTGCGCTGTAGCTAGGCTCTGCCCCTCTTTCGTACCCCTAGTACTCATTGTCAGGATCATAACCTCGACACTGGGGGGTAGGGTGCACCCCCAGGCTTGTGGCTACCTGGTGGGCCCCTTTCGGTTACTTCTTTCGCCAATAATTTTTATATATTTAAAAATAATTCTTTGTCAATTTTCAGGCCATTTGGAGTTGTGCAGAATAAGTGTCTCCGATATAGCCCTTTCCGGTCCAGAATTCCAGCTGCGGGCAATCTCCCTCTTCATGTGGAACTTGCAAAATAAGAGAGAAAAGACATAAGAATTGTATCATAAAGTGAAATAACAGTCCATACTACAGTAAATATCAATAGGAAAACATGATGCAAAATGGACGTATCAATACTTCTTCTGTTGGTTGCTTTATGAAGAAAACTATTGAATTCTATGGGGTCTTCTGGAAAGAATTAAATGCAACTCTGAAGATTGGGAATTCAACAAAGTTAAAGAGTCAGGTATAAAACTTGAGTTTGATTGTGTTAAATCTTTTATGGAAAGTGATGCTTTTCATAAGTTTAGTACTAAATATGCACTTGACTCTAAGATAGTAGCTTCCTTTTGTGAATCATTTTCTACTCATGTTGATCTCCCTAAGGAGAAGTGGTTTAAATTTAATCCACCTATTGGAGATATGTTAGAGGAACCTGTTATAGCTAAAGATGAAATTGTTATCTATAATGTTGATCCAGTTGTGCCTAGTGCTTATATTAAGAAATCTCCTTTCCCTATTAGGATTAAGGAACATGCTAAAGCTACAACTATGGTTAATAAGAGTAATACTAGAGCACCTAAACCCTCTGAACAAATTAGAGTGGAACCTAATATTGCTATGGTTATGGATCTCTTGGTTGATAATATTGATGGGCATGTTATTTACTTCTGTGATGAAACTGCTAGAATTGCTAAACCTGCAAGAAATGAACAAGATATGCTAGGTAAGAATAAGCCAGTAGTTGGCATGCCTGTTTTTCTGTTAAAATTGTAGATCATTGCTATCATGGTTTATGTGACATGGGTGCTAGTGTAAGTGCTATTCCATTTACTTTATATTAAGAAATTATGAATGATATTGCACCTGCTGAGATTGAGGACATTGATGTTACTATTAAGCTTGCAAATAGAGATACTATTTCGCCACTTGGGATTGTTCGAGATGTTAAAGAGTCTTGTGTGGTAAGATCAAATACCCTACTGATTTCTTAGTTCTTGGTTCACAACAAGATAATTTTTGTCCCATTATATTTGGTAGGCCTTTCTTAAATACCATTAGTGCTGAAATTGATTGCGTTAAAGAAAAGGTCAAAGTTTGGTAATGTATCTCATGAGTTTAATTTCTCTAAGTTTCGTAGACAACCACATGAGAAATAATTATCTAGTAAAGATGAAATTATTGGACTTGCTTCTATTGTCGTACCTCCTACTGATCCGTTAGAACAATATTTGCTACACAATGAGAATGATATGCATATGAATGAAAGAAATAAAATAGATGAGATATTCTTCAAACAAGCACCAGTCCTTAAACATAATTTGCCTATTGAAACTCTTGGAGATCCTCTTCCACCTAAGAGTGATCCTGTGTTTGAATTAAAGAAATTGCCTGATACACTGAAATATGCTTATCTTGATGAAAACAAGATATATCATGTTATTATCAATGCTAACCTTTTAGAGCATGAAGAAAAGAGATTACTTAAAACCCTGAGGAAGCACTGTGCTACTATTGGATATACTCTTGATGATCTTAAGGGCATTAGCCCCACTCTGTATCAGAACAAGATTAATATGGAGCCTGATGCTAAACCCATTGTTGATCACGAATGTCGTCTGAATCCTAAGATGAAGGACGTGGTAAGAACTGAAATTTTACAGCTTCTGGACGCAAGTATAATTTATCCCATAGCTGATAGTAGATGGGTAAGTCATGTTCATTGTGTTCCTAAGAAAGGAGGTATTATCGTTGTTCCTAATGATAAAAATGAACTTATCTCACAAAGAATTGTAACTGGTTATAGGATGGTAATTGATTTTAGGAAACTAAATAAAGCTACTAGAAAAGATCATTATCCCTTGCCTTTTATTGATCAAATGTTAGAAAGATTATCTAAGCATACAGACTTTTTTTTCCTTGATGGTTATTCTGGTTTTTCTCAAATACCTGTATCACAAGAAGATCAAGAGAAAACCACTTTTACTTGTCCTTTTGGAACTTATGCTTATAGAAATATGCCTTTTGGTTTATGTAATGCACCTGCTACCTTTCAAAGATGTATGACTGCTATATTCTCTGACTTTTGTGAAAAGATTGTTGAGGCATTCATGGATGATTTTCCAGTTTACTGGACTTCTTTTGATGATTGCTTAAGCAAGCTTGATCGAGTTTTACAGAGATGTGAAGAAACTAATCTTGTCTTGAATTGGGAGAAGTGCCACTTTATGGTGAACGAAGGTATAGTACTTGGGCATAAAATTTCTAAACGAGGTATTGAGGTAGATAAAGCTAAAGATGATGCAATTGAGAAAATACCATGTCCTAAATATATTAAAGGTATATGAAGTTTTCTTGGTCATGTTGGTTTCTATAGAAGATTTATTAAAGATTTCTCTAAGATTTCTAGGCCGCTAACTAATCTTCTTCAAAAAGATGTTCCATTTGTTTTTTATGATGATTGTGTAGAAGCCTTTGAAATACTTAAGAAAGCCTTAATTTCTGCACCTATTGTTCAACCACCTGATTGGAATCTAACCTTTTAAATTATGTGTGATGCTAGTGATTATGCTATTGGTGTTGTTCTAGGTCAAAGAGTTGATAAGAAATTGAATGTCATTCATTATGCTAGTAAGACTCTAGACAGTGCTCAAAGAAATTATGCTACTACGGAGAAAGAATTTTTGGTAGTTGTGTTTGTGTTTGATAAGTTTGGACCTTATATTGTTGATTCTAAAGTTACTATTCACACTGATCATGCTGCTATTAAATATCTTATGGAAAGGAAAGATGCTAAACCTAGACTAATTAGGTGGGTTTTATTATTACCAGAGTTTGACTTGCATATTATTGATAGAAAAGGAGCTGACAATCCCGTAGCAGATAACTTCTCTAGGATGGAAAATGTGCTTGATGATGGTAGTTATCCTGATGAACAATTAGCTGTTATAAATGCTTCTCGTTATAATCCTTGGTATGCAGACTATGTTAATTACATTGTTGCTAAATATATACCACCTAGTTTCACATATCAACAAAAGAAAAAGTTCTTCTTTGATTTAAGACATTACTTTTGGGATGACCCACATCTATATAAAGGAGTAGATGGTGTTATTAGACATTGTGTACCTGAGCATGAACAGGAAGAAATCCTTTAGAATTGTCACTCCGAGGCATATCGACGGCACCATGCTGGAGACAGAACTGCGCATAAGGTATTACAATCTGGTTTTTATTCGCCTACTCTCTTCAATGATGCACATAAGTTTGTCTTATCTTGTGATGAATGTCAAAGAATTGGTAATATTGGTAGACGTCGGGAAATGCCTATGAATTACTCACTTGTTATTGAACCATTTGATGTATGGGGTTTTGCTTACATGGGACCTTTTCCTTCCTCTAATGGGTATACTCATACTTTAGTTGTTATTGATTACGTTACTAAGTGGGTAGAAGCTATTCCAACTAGTAGTGTTGATCATAACACTTCTATTAAAATGCTTAAAGAAGTTATTTTCCCTAGGTTTGGAGTCCCTTGATATTTAATGACTCATGGTGGTTCGCATTTTTATTCATGGTGCATTCCGTAAACTTCTTGCTAAATATAATGTCAACCATAGAATTGCATCAACTTATCATCCCCGGTCTAGTGGTCAAGTTGAATTGAGCAATAGACAAATAAAATTGATTTTGTAAAAGACTAAGAAAGAATTGGTCTAAGAAACTTGATGATCCATTATGGCTTATAGAACTGCTTATAAGAACCCTATGGGTATATCTCCATATAAAATGGTTTATGGAAAAGCATGTCATTTACCTCTTGAGTTAGAACATAAAGCTTATTGGGCAATCAAAGAACTTAATTATGATTTCAAACTTTGCGGTGAAAAGAGGTTATTTGATATTAGCTCGTTAGATGAATGTAGGACACAAGCTTATGAAAATGCTAAGTTGTTTAAAGAAAAAGTAAAAATATGGCATGATAAAAGAATCCAAAATGGGAATTTAAAGTAGGTGATCAAGTTCTATTATACAATTCTCATTTCAGATTTTTTTGCAGAAAAACTTCTCTCTAAATGGGAAGGACCATATATCGTCGAAGAAGTTTATCGTTCCGGAGCTATTAAGATAAAAAATGCTGAGGGCACAAATCTGAGAGTAGTCAATGGGCAAAGAATTAAGCATTATATCTCAGGTACACCCATTAATGTTGAAACTAATATTATTCAAGTAATGACGCTGGAGGAGCACATAGAAGAGACCTTCCGGAATGCTCCAAAACCCTGAAAAGGAGTAGGTACGTGGTATAGTAAGTAAACCGACTCTAAAAGTTCCATAAAAGCACTTTTTGTTCGTTTCGAAATATATAAAATATCAGGAAAGTGTATGAGGAAGCTACAAGCCCAGGGGCACGCCCTACCCCCCTTGGCGCGCCTCCCAAGATTGTTGCTGCCTCATGGACTTTCCCGACTCTGTTCTCTCCCAGATTACTTGTCCTGCATGAAAAAATTCATTATATATATACTCCTTGCTGTTTTGACCATCGTATCACAAGTTTCTCCTCTGTTCTTGTTTCGGGCTGTTTTTCTGGCAGATCTGACAGCATGTCATCCCAAGACTCAGATGGAGAGAGCTATATTTCTCATTGCATTGCCAATCCAAGGGTTTACGATGATGTTGTCCATATGAGTGGCCCACAGATGAAGAAAAAGAAGAAGAAGAAGAAGAAGAAGAAGAAGAAGAAGAAGAAGAAGAAGAAGATTTGAAACAGATAGATTGCTCAAGCGAAGAAGAAGAATATGTCCCTCTACCTCAACCGGGGGACATGCATGTGGAGTTCAAGAAATCAAGCCTCCCAAACATAGTAAAAGACTCTAAGTTCAAATTTACTCCTTTTCATCATTTGTAGGAAGACGAGGACAAATTGCGTCGCAAAATCCGGGAACTTGAGCAGGAAGTCTACAAGCTGAAAGAGGAAAATTGTATCCTTAAGTGGCAGGACAAGCCTACCACCTCATCACCATAATCGTCAAAGAAAGACACTTGAGTACACAAGTATGGGCACCACCCCTGCTTGTTCCAAACTTGGGGGAGGAGCCCCGGTATCGTATCACCATCACTTTTATCATCATTATCTATCTTAGTTCGATCCTTAGTTATTTCGTGATTTAGAAGAGTAAAGTTTTAGTATGATCTAGTTTCGAGTGCTTATTTCGTGATCTATCTATCTATGTAATCGTGTGAGAGTTATATAATAAAGAGTAGTTTTGAGTTTTGCTTTGCTTTCTTGTTTCAATCTTAGCAATGAAAGAAAATAACAAAGAATGAAAAGATCATATGCTAATACCATGGGGAGTAATGACTTCACATAAAAGAAGTATAGTTGATAAATTTTGTTGGAGTTTAACAAACATAGCATTGGTCATTGGTGCAATTCATGAAAAAATAATAAAGGAAGAGAGGTCTCACATATAAATATACTATCTTGGACATCTTTTACGATTTTGAGCCACCATTAAATATTCTATGCATGATCAAATAGTTGACGTTGGACAAGGAAGACAACATAATGAATTATGTTTGCTTATATTTACATAGAAGTTATATTGTCATGGATCCTCTAACATGTGGTGTTTGCTTAGGATCCTTTGCGAGGAAAAATTCGCACTAAGTAGAGATACTACTTGTGCATCTAAAACCCTTAAACCCAGTCTCTTGCCATGAGTGTCCACCATATCTACCTATCGATTGAATAAGATCCTTCAAGTAAGTTGTCATCGGTGCATAAAGCAAGAAAAATTGCTCCTAAATATGTATGATCTTTTATTGGAAGGGAAAATAAACTTTGTACGAACTTGTGATAGTGAAGAAATAAAAGCGACAGACCGCCTAATAAAGGTTGCTATCACAAGGGGCAATATAAAGTGACGTTCCTTTCCATTAAGAGCTTGCACATCCAAAAATAAAAAGTGCATGACAACCTCTGTTTCCCTTTGTGAAGGGCCTATCTTTTACTTTTCTGTATTTACTTATGCAAGAGTCATTAATGTTCATCCCTATTCCGCTCTATTTATTCTCTAGTTGGCAAGCATCATGTGGTGGGGAAAGATCCAGATATTATATATATATATATACATACATATATATATATATCCAGTTGGATGTTGGTGATCATGAGTTATTATTGTTGACATTATCCTCGAGATAAGTAAGTTGAGCGGTGAAAATTATAAACTCCCATCTTCCTATGTGTTTGACTGAAACCTTTTGCTCTCTAAATATGACGTGAGTGTCAGCAAACATAGAAGACTAAATGATAGTTGAGTATGTGAACTTGCTAAACAAAGATCTTACATAGACTCTTTCTAAAAATATGATGGATTGTGATTGTTTCAATGACTGAGATCATAGTTTGTTAGTTCCCAATAAATTTCATACTTTAGCTTGTGAATGAATTGTTACTTTAGCATGAGAAGTTTATGATGATACATTGATGCTATGATAATGATCATGGTGCCTTCGTGTCCGTATTTTATTTTCATCGACACCGCTCTCTCTAAATATGTGGACATAATTATCGATTTCGGCTTTCTCTTGAGGATAAGCGAGGTCTAAGCTTGGGGGAGTTGATACGTCCATTTTGCATCATGTTTTCCTACTGTTATTTATTATGGTATGGATCGTTATTTCACTTTATGATACAATTCTTATGCCTTTTCTCTCTTATTTTGCCAGTTTCACATAAAGAGGGAGATTGCCGACACCTGGAATTCTGGACCGAAAAGGGCTACAGCAGAGATAGCTATTCTGCACAACTCCAAATGACCTGAAAATTTATGGAGATTTCTTTTGGAATATATATAAAATATTTACGGGGGGGAGGGGCACCAGGGAGCGACAAGCTCAGGTGGCGCGCCCTATGAGCTTGTGGACCCCCTGGCAAGCCTTCGGTGCCCATCTTCTGCAATATGAAGCCATTTTCCCTAAAAAGATAAGAGGAAGACTTTCGAAATGAAGCGCCGCTGTCTCGAGGTGGAACCTGGGCAGGAGCACTTTTGCTATCCGGCAGAGCGATTCCGCCAGGGAAACTTCCCTCCGGGAGGGGGAAACCAAAGCCATCGACATCAACAACGATCCTCTCGTCGTGGGAGGACCAATCTTCATCAAAATCTTCACCAGCATCATCTCATCTCAAACCCTAATTCATCTCTTGTATTCAATGTTTGTCCCAAAACCTCAAATTGGTACCTGTGGGTTGCTAGTAGTGTTGATTACATCTTGTAGTTGATGCTAGTTGGTTTATTTGGTGGAAGATTAAATGTTCAGATCATCAAGCATATTCAATACCCCTCTGATCTTGAACATGAATATGATTTGGGAGTAGTTACTTTTGTTCTTGAGGACATGGGAGAAGTCTTGTTATAAATAATCATGTGAAGTTAGTATTCTTTCGATATTTTGATGATATGTATGTTGTTGCTTCCTTTAGTGGTGTCATGTGAACGTCGAATACATGACACTTCACCATACTTGGGCTTAAGGGAAGGAATTGTGAAGTAATAAGTAGATGATGAGTTGCTAGAGTGACAGAAGCTTAAACCCTAGTTTATGCGTTATTCCGTAAGGGGCTGATTTGGATCCATATGTTTCATGCTATGGTTAGATTTATCTTAGTTCTTTTTTCACAGTTGCGGATGCTTGCGACAGGCGGTAATCATAAGTGGGATGCGTGTTCAAGTAAGAACGACACCCAAGCTCGGGTCCACACACAAATTTAAGACATTAAAATTGAGCACTAATCGAGGCCTCTCAGGCCATTAGCGCCTCGAACCGTTGGTTGCCTGTTGTGGATGTTCGTGGCCGTTAGATTTCACTGTAATCCCGACGGGCATTTTTTTGCTGAGCGTCGAGCACTGCATGTTAGGGTCGCTGCTCCCGTAACAAATTTGGACATCTGGTGTAAACTTCGGCCAAATGGGCTTGGGGCCTTGGGCCAAGCCATGTTGTAGCCACAGAGACACGGTCGCCCCTCCTCCTTCCCCGTTCGCATTCTTCTCTCGGCTCTCTCTCTCTCTCTCTCTCTCGTTTTCCTCCTCACCTCCCTGACCTCTCACTCAATCGGGTTGCGCGAACGAATTAGTGCCCCGGACATCAGCACTGCGCCCCTATGGAGATGAAGGAGATGCGAGGGATAGGATCACAGCGAAATATGATTCTCGTTGTGCGTAGGTAACGCCTTATCTTCCTCTGCACCTTAGGATCAGCAGATCCATCTTCCACAGCGACGGCGGCAGGGAGGTGCTGGTTCTTTTTTGTGCGGTAGCGATGCCTTCCCCTGCCGCTCCCCTTCTCTTATCTCCTGAGCCTCCGCTCCTTCCTGACAATACCACTCCAGTCGCCTCCTCCGGCATGTGCACTGCTCCTTTTATCCGCTGATTTGGTCTATCCAGATGTTTTCGGATCCACCAATTTCTTACTGGGGGAAAAGTTAAGTAAGGCTATATTGATTCCCCTGCAGTATGTTTTTAGGACCATTTATTTATGATTTTGCTCGATCTATGGATTTTATGGTCTGCTATGTTGCCCCTTTTCACCTGGTATTTGTCTCCCATGGTACCTCAACATCTGAACCCGTCAGTACAATTAGCTTGGCTATTTATATTGTTTGGAGATGAATCTAAAATTCTTCCAACGTGTAGACTTAGCAATTGGTTATACTAACTTTGTATCGTGCTACTATGATATATTTTCTAAGATAAAATTTCTAAGTTCACGATCATATATTGGGTCTGGTTATATTGTCTTGGTCTCCATTGTGTGTGTGTGTGTGTGTCTATATATATAATTTTAGATGCATTGCAAACTGACCTTAATATTTTGTCATACAATTTTGCACTCCTTCAGCTCCACATTTCTTATAACCATTTTTCTGATTCTTGCAATCCATTTACTTCTAAACAGGGGAAGTCCCCATAATGCATGTCTCTGGTCAAGACCGCAATATGGACAGTGGCCTCAACCAGATCAGCCAAGTTTTTTTGAGCCCATACTATTTGGCTACAAATTTACTTCCATGAATGACAACTATGCCAATGTCAAGGTTTGCTACTCGGCTCGTTGTGCAAACATAAATTTCCATTGCAGAATTTACATTTATTTTGGGTTTTGGATACAAATATAATTGAATACAGTGTTTGTTCATTCATTTCTCTGATCTCCAGATCTGCTCTAAATGGCATAGAATTCTGATTGTTTTAACATGAGTTCAATACCGAAGATAAAAATGGTATTTTCAACCTTGGTCAGCAGCATGTCATCAGTAGCACTTCAACTTATTATTTGGAGATTGCAGGACTAGAGATGTTACTATTTTGCTACCATCAATATCCATGTAACTAAGTTACTCCTCCGTTGGTGCTTTTACTGAAACAATATTCTAGTCGGTGTTACTAATATTTTGCTACCATCAATATCCATGTAACTAAGTTAATCCTCCATTGGTGCTTTTACTGAAACAATATTTTAGTCGGTGTTACTAATATTTTGCTACCATCAATATCCATGTAACTAAGTTACTCCTCCGTTGGTGCTTTTACTGAAACAATAGTTTAGTCGGTGTTACTAATATTTTGCTACCATCAATATCCATGTAACTAAGTTACTCCTCCGTTGGTGCTTTTACTGAAACAATATTTTAGTCGGTGTTACTAATATTTTGCTACCATCAATATCCATGTAACTAAGGTTACTCCTCCGTTGGTGCTTTTACTGAAACAATATTTTAGTCAGTGTTTTGAATGTGTTGTTGAGTAGCATCTAAGAGCTAGCACAATTGTTTTAATATATTCATTATCAATTTTTAATCATATCCACTTTCTTTTGTTTTTACTCCTTGAAATTGAAATTATTCTCACTTATAAAAACTCTGCCCATCTTTTCTAAATTATTGTTTTACTTGCAACAACAGTTACAAATAATTTTTCTCTAACCTATCACAGGGCCCACTTCAATGACGCCACATATCCCTATTGTTCTATTGAAAAAATACGGGTGCAGCAATGCGAGCCGCTATGGTATAGTCAATTATCAAAGTAGTGAACGTGAATCAACTAAACATGATAACGTGGCTAGATGATAATTCCCATGTGTCCGAGAGCACTTTGTTTTTATATAAGAGAACTTTTCAGCTTGTCCTTTGCTATAAAAAGGATTGGGACACCTTGCTGCACCTTTGCTACTATTGTTACTGTTACTTGTTACGAATTATCTTGCTACAAAACTATCTATCATTGTTACTTTCAGCACTTGCAGAGAATACCTTGCTGAAAACCGCTTATCATTTCCTTCTGCCCTCGTTTGGGTTCGACACTTTTACTTATCGAAAGGACTATGATTGATCCCCTATACGTTGTTCATCAAGGGTCTAGAGTAGCTGGTGTTATTATGAACATCAAGCTGTTGAGAGATGCGAATGGTGGGATTACGCTGCTTCAATCTCACCATGTGGAAAAGGTCTTGAGTCGTTTTGGGTATAGCGACTGCAAGCCTTCTCCAACTCCATATGATGCTAGTGAGTTGCTTTGAAAGAATCGACGGATTGCTAGAGATCAACTGAGGTATTCTCAATTATTGGCTCGCTTATGTATTTGGCAAGTGCCACGAGGCTTGATGTCTGTTTGCTGTGGTAAACAGAGCTGTTTGTGTCAAAGCCAGAGATGATCATTGGCATGGCGCTTGACAGGGTTATGCGCTATTTAAAAGGCACTGCGAGCTATGGTATTCACTACACACGGTACCCGAGAGTACTGGAGGGTTATAGTGACTCAAACTGGATATCTGACACTGATGAATTAAGACCATGATGGATATTTTTTTTCACTTGGTGGTGGCACTGTTTCCTGGAAGTCTTGCAAGCAGACCACTAACGAGTCAACTATGGAAGCAGAACTCACAGCATTAGACCGGCCCACTGTTGAAGCAGAGTGGCTTTGTCGGCTCTTGATGGACTTACATGTGTTTGAAACACCAACCCGCTATCCTGATGAACTGTGATAATCAAACTGTGATCATCAAGATAAACAGTTCTAAGGATAATATGAAGTCCTCAAGGCATGTGAGAGGAGATTGAAATCTGTCAAAAATTGAAGAACTTCGGAGTTATTACGTTGGATTATATCCAAACGTCTAAAAACCTGGTAGATCCCTTCACAAAGGGTTTATCACGATATGATAGATAATGCATCGACGGAGATGGGTTTGAGACCCACCGTATGAGTTGTCCACAGTGGTAACCCACTCTATTGATCGAGATCCCGTGAAGTAGAAGTGGGAGACAAGCTGTGGGTCAGCTAGGAGGAGAGTATCCCTATATTAATTATCCCACTCTATGAAGATGCAGTACTCTCCTAATCTGCATGGCAGGTTAATATATCTTAATGAGTTCCAAGTGGCTTATCTGTGTAAGCAAGACGTTGTCCTGCAGAACATCTCCCGAGAAACACACCTATATGAATTTGACTGTTAAACATCATAGTCTTTGATAATTGGGTGTTCTTTAATAAATTCATGAAGGCCCTGGAGTATGACTATACGCTCTACCCGCGGGGAAGCCTTGCGGCAGCCCAGTATCGGTCAAGAATTTGTGTGAAACTAGTCTCGCAGAAAACTTGTAGTTCAAGGCATAGTCCCTATTCAAGTTGTGATCTAGTGTAGATAAAATTATAAGTGGAAATTCACTTAACAGTCTCCACTAAGCAATGTTTTGGAACTAAATGATGAGATGTGCCAATGAGACTTTGGGGGGATTATTGGATTTTTTCTAATAGGCCTTTGGCCCCGCCCAACTAAAATATGAAATTCTCATGGCCCATTCTTGCATGGCGATGTGTGTGGTGTGAGTGGGACTAATATTTAGTCCCATACTGCTAGTGAGGTGGAAGTTGCACCACTTTATAAGCTGAACTCTTCTAGCACTTGTATGAGAATGAGAAGAGAGAGCCTACACGCGCGCTCCTCCACCTCCCCCCCGCCTCGCCATGACGCGCCGCCGCGTCGGGTTGTTCGGGAATGACCGAGCCGAGGAAAAAGCTATGCATTTGTCTATATTTTTGCTACTCAGGTGATTAATGAGTCAATTAATTAATAGTTAACGGATGCGTTAATTACTCAGTTGTTTCCCAATTCTTTTGGTTATATGAGGCTGTTATCCGACTTGGATGCGGGGTTTACTCCCCCGACCTACCTGGCCTGCCACTGTATAGATAGGAACGTCTACCCAGCCGCCGTCACAACATATGGTCTCGCGCCGTTCAAAATATTGCGCCGCCACGTAAGTCTTCTCCATCCCTCCTTCCGACGTGCACCGCGAAAAGGGACAACAGGCCTCCGAACCCCGCCTCTCATGATCCTGTACGGGAAAGGGGCATCAGGTTTTTGGGGGCACCGCGTCTGCTGCAGCGACGATTTTCTTAACGACAACTTCTTCCGACCTCGCACGCCTCTTCATCAACAACATGAGCGACAACATCACACCCAACGGTTCTGCTCCCGCTGCACCGTATGTGATTCTATCCTCCTTGTTTGAGATCGTGCTAGAATTCCTATATCTGGTATGTGCGCTTGATTCGATCTGTTCATCTATTATGCTATGTCCCATGATTAGTCAATCTCTGCTATTATCCTCATTTTTATTTACTGGTTATTCGATTAAATCTCGTAGTAATTTGCTCATATATTCAACGGGACACAAACCCTACCAAAGTTCAAAGTTAACATCTAAAAACGAAGCCCTCCCACCACACAAGGGTCGGATCCATCGCGCCTCCATGGCCCTACTAAGGCCACCGAGACAAGGCGACCGGCGGGGCGCCGACGCCGCAGGAGGCGGCGAAAACTTAAACTTGGGAAGGAGGCAGTGGCTGTCCACGTTACTATCTCACATATGTCCCCATCTCTTTCATAGATCCGATTCCATTAACACCCATTAGGCGTCGCGGTAAGGGCGATCGCCGGGCGATCCACCTGCCGAGATTTAATGTGCCGAACGAAGACAAAACATACCCCAAAAAATAAGAAGAAGAAAGAACGAAGACAAACAAAACACGAAGGGGTTGTTTGGAGCCAAGTTATAGAGAACTAGTTCTAGTTAAACTCAATTTCGGTTGTAACAACAAAAAATCTGTTTGGATCATCTAACCAAATCATGGATAACAAAACCGAGTTCTCTACAGCCTCAAAAACCCAGTTTTTGAAAAAACTACTAGTTTGACGTTTTTTATAAACCCCGTTTTCTGAATACGGCGGCCACTGAGCGCAGGGTGCCATGGCCGACGTGCTACCCGACTGGTTCCCCCTTTGTCACGTCTCTGTACCCGTGAACGCTCCATGCGTCTAGCGCCTGTTTGAACCGTCTCGCTTCTTTTGCTGCATTCTGTGTGCCCCATCCCTTATAAATCCCCTTTTTTTTTGTGTTTTTTGCTACTCCCTCCTCCCTACTCTTACCCCCCGCACCGTCAAATTATGCGGGTGTGTCCAGCCCCGGCCTAAGTAACTCTTACTGCCGCCCTTTCATCCTCTGGTGGCGTGTTTGCTTTCTGTCGTCCCCTTTGCTTAACTGCTCCTACCCCTGCTGCACGCCTTGCTGGCGCTGCCAGGTGTCTGCGTCATTTGGGCGTCTCGACACTACCTCACGTCTCAACGAGCACCCTCTGTACGCCTCCTTTTAGGGTGCCCTGACGACGCGCCGTTCTGCCAGCCGCGTTTAGTTGCACCCTGTCTGTGAGCTCTCGTTCATACGCTGCTGTCGCGCGGCTCAGTACGGCCCCTTCGGCGGGCGTCCTCGTCACGGCGACTCATGAGAGCGCCGCTACGCGTCTCTCTGCAATGGCACAAGTGCAGGCGACGCTGGAAGACTTGCGTCTTGGTATCTCCAACGGGTCTCGCACAGGGACTCAGTGGTCCTCGGTTTGCGCCGGGAGAGTACAAGAGTCTGCGTCCCACGCCCCGGGCAAAAAAAAAAACCTATGACGCTCATCATTCTGTTGACGTCAGTCTGCGACTCACATTCAAACTACTTTGCGCGCTGCGTCGCGTGTGCAGGTAACGATCACCAGCTCGCGAGGTCCGTTGCATGCATGAGCAAGGCACGTTCGGAAGTCGCAAAGCCTCGGCGTGTGTGGCACTTCACCGGGGGTGTGGCTTGCGAGGCGAGAGCCGCCACGTGCCATGGCCTATGTGTTCCTCCTCCTCCTACTACCCGAACTACTGCCTTCTCCCAGACCCGACCTTTCTCAAGAGGCCCCTCTTTTTTTCTCCCCGCTTGTCTGCTCCCGGTTACGCCTCTTCCGTGAAACCATTAGCAGAAGGAAGGACGCAGTTTTGTGGAGCAGCGGATGCGAGTGGAGAGGCACATCACATCGTGAGCACTGCTCCCTGCCGGGTCATCCAGTGGCGCACAGAGGAGACTGCTGCATGCCTGCATGGCTGGGAGCCTCTGTTCGTTTCTGTCCTCGACGGACACAACAACGGCGGCCTGTCGCTGTCGCCGTTCTTGGGGAAGCGGCTGCAGCGAGCCGACAGGAGCGCTCGACGGAGACGCTCCCGCTAGGTGCGAGCAGCTCAAACAAATCGACGAACGATTTTTTGGAATTTTGACGAAGTCGCTGTGTGATGGAACTGTGTATCCATGCTTTACTATTTTTTCCATCCAAACAAGGTATTTATGTACTTATCTTAACAGACTAGCTGAGTGCCCATGCGCCGCCACGAAATAATAAATAAAAGCTATATAGAGAGATTGATTATCTGCATTTTCTGTTTTACGAATGTCTTTATCAGGGTAATGTGTATGCGATGTCTGACATCTAAAACATTTTTTTATTTTCCCCTGTTTTACAGTAGTCTTTTGGTGTATTCTCATAAATGGCCCATGTTGTATCATTAAAAAGAATGTCATAACCATGATACTTCCAATACACAAATCCACTTTCTCATAGTACCACGCATAAAAATACACCATTAATTGAACAAGGATTATAAAGTATCATTAATCATATTTGAAAGGGGATTAACAAAATACCCCAGGCACAAGTTGTGTTGCACTGTTGCCCTTCCCAGAATCATATAGCACGTCGGATTTTCAGCAATCCAACCGTACAGAATTTTCATAAGCAATCCAACTTCGGTACCCAGGACTTCTGCTGACAAGCATATATCAATATCACCTCCTAAGGATTCGTAAAGTTGCAAATGAGTGCCAATGACATCAGTCCTGCAGCTGTAATCTCTCACATTCTTATTAATACCCCTCCGTACCAAAATAAGTGTCTTGACCTTAGTACAACTTACACTAGAGTTAGTACAAAGTTGAGACACTTATTTTGAGACGGAGGGAGTAGTTAAATATGTAACAGTTAGATCCAAAGTTCAGACAAAAACCGTAAGGATCTATGACTGCAGTTTCAGTTTAGTGAAACTAAATTAGAATAACTAAAGCACAGGGGAGGGAAGGAGAGTCGCTGCATTGGTATTCCATTATATATTTGATGTAGTTCTTCCTCAAGTATGCTCCTGTTGTATGTCAAGGGCCTTTGTATTCCAATTTCTAAATACATATGAGATATATACAAGGTTAAAGAAATATGACCAGCTTATCTATTTCTCAAAGTTGAAGCACAAATGAAGAGAGTACAATTCATGATTGCCCTAAGCCAAAGAGTACAATTCAAGATTGCTGCAAAATTCTTAGCGTTGCCATCACCTCAGTTCTGTTACTTTTCTTGACAATATCTCCTGAAATCTTGTGAACAAAAACTTCACCATTATCGCCCCCCCCCCCCCCCCCCACCCACCCAACACACACACAGCATACACTTCCATTTTTATACATTAGGGGATCAAATGTTGACATGTGAGATGTCATTGATACTCGGTAACACTGACAGTGCAAAGCTAGGCCCCGGCCCCAACAATGACAAAATATCACCTTTCCAAGGGGCTAAGTCCTTCTGCAAGGCATTCAAAAATGTAAGTGTGAGAATAGGATAGGACACCATTTTAAGAAAATTTGATATGATTCTGATATGCAAAGTCAGAGCAATTGGTATCTGCTTTCCACGTTCCATCGGAGTTGGTGTGTGAGAAAATCAAATGTACACGCTATTAAGACTACAAAAAACTCACGCAGTAACACATACGAAGCTTAAAACCAGAATAAATATTGTATTGCCAAATTAGTTGAAGGAAATAAAGGGTGTTATCGAATTGGATACTTGTGCGAGGACTCCCATAGCAATAATGTTTCTTACTCGATGGACGTACGTACAGAGGTGTGCACATCGGAGGATACCACCAATACGACCGCCTCGCCGATTCCAACATCAAACAAGTTAATCAACCCATACTTTGTCTTTGGGAACATGGAAATGACGCAGGGAATACCTAGCAATCCATGTGCGGCTGCTACGACAGTGGCCGGGTTTGAGTTATCCGGAAGGAAACTCAGGGTGCGACTGCTACGCATTTTCTGCTGATTGCAAGAACCGCAAATTCTAGTCGGTGTTACTAATATTTTGCTACCATCAATATCCATGTAACTAAGTTAATCCTCCATTGGTGCTTTTACTGAAACAATATTTTAGTCGGTGTTACTAATATTTTGCTACCATCAATATCCATGTAACTAAGTTACTCCTCCGTTGGTGCTTTTACTGAAACAATATTTTAGTCGGTGTTACTAATATTTTGCTACCATCAATATCCATGTAACTAAGTTACTCCTCCGTTGGTGCTTTTACTGAAACAATATTTTAGTCAGTGTTTTGAATGTGTTGTTGAGTAGCATCTAAGAGCTAGCACAATTGTTTTAATATCATTATCAATTTTTAATCATATCCACTTTCTTTTGTTTGTACTCCTATGAAATTGAAATTATTCTCACTTATAGAAAACTCTGCCCATCTTTTCTAAATTTATTAGTTTTACTTGCAACAACAGTTACATAATTTTTTCTCTAACCTATCACAGGGCCCACTTCAATGACGCCACATATCCCTATTGTTCTATTGAAAAAATAGACGGGTGCAGCAATGCGAGCCGCTATGGTATAGTCAAATTATCAAAGTAGTGAACGTGAATCAACTAAACATGATGAACGTGGCTAGATGATAATTCCCATGTGTCCTGGAGAGCACTTTGTTTTTATATAAGAGAACTTTTCAGCTTGTCCTTTGCTATAAAAAGGATTGGGACACCTTGCTGCACCTTTGCTACTATTGTTACTTGTTACTTGTTACGAATTATCTTGCTACAAAACTATCTATCATTGTTACTTTCAGCACTTGCAGAGAATACCTTGCTGAAAACCGCTTATCATTTCCTTCTGCTCCTCGTTGGGTTCGACACTTTTACTTATCGAAAGGACTATGATTGATCCCCTATACTTGTTGGTCATCAAGGGTCTAGGAGTAGCTGGTGTTATTATGAACATCAAGCTGTTGAGAGATGCGAATGGTGGGATTACGCTGCTTCAATCTCACCATGTGGAAAAGGTCTTGAGTCGTTTTGGGTATAGCGACTGCAAGCCTTCTCCAACTCCATATGATGCTAGTGAGTTGCTTTGAAAGAATCGACGGATTGCTAGAGATCAACTGAGGTATTCTCAGATTATTGGCTCGCTTATGTATTTGGCAAGTGCCACGAGGCTTGATGTCTTGTTTGCTGTGAGTAAACAGAGCTGGTTTGTGTCAAAGCCAGGAGATGATCATTGGCATGCGCTTGACAGGGTTATGCGCTATTTAAAAGGCACTGCGAGCTATGGTATTCACTACACCGGGTACCCGAGAGTACTGGAGGGTTATAGTGACTCAAACTGGATATCTGACACTGATGAGATTAAGACCATGAGTGGATATGTTTTTTCACTTGGTGGTGGCACTGTTTCCTGGAAGTCTTGCAAGCAGACCATCTTAACGAGGTCAACTATGGAAGCAGAACTCACAGCATTAGACACGGCCACTGTTGAAGCAGAGTGGCTTTGTCGGCTCTTGATGGACTTACATGTGGTTGAAACACCAACCCGCTATCCTGATGAACTGTGATAATCAAACTGTGATCATCAAGATAAACAGTTCTAAGGATAATATGAAGTCCTCAAGGCATGTGAAGAGGAGATTGAAATCTGTCAGAAAATTGAAGAACTTCGGAGTTATTACGTTGGATTATATCCAAACGTCTAAAAACCTGGTAGATCCCTTCACAAAGGGTTTATCACGTAATATGATAGATAATGCATCGACGGAGATGGGTTTGAGACCCACCGTATGAGTTGTCCACAGTGGTAACCCACTCTATGTGATCGGAGATCCCGTGAAGTAGAAGTGGGAGACAAGCTGTTGGTCAGCTAGGAGGAGAGTATCCCTATATTAATTATCCCACTCTATGAAGATGCAGTACTCTCCTAATCTGCATGGCAGGTTAATATTTATCTTAATGAGTTCCAAGTGGCTTATCTGTGTAAGCAAAGACGTTGTCCTGCAGAACATCTCCCGAGAAACACACCTATATGAATTTGACTGTTAAACATCATAGTCTGTGATAATTGGGTGTTCTTTAATAAATTCATGAAAGGCCCTGGAGTATGACGTATACGCTCTACCCGCGGGGAAGCCTTGCGGCAGCCCAGTATCGGTCAAGAATTTGTGTGAAACTAGTCTCGCAGAAAACTTGTAGTTCAAGGCATAGTCCACTATTCAAGTTGTGATCTAGTGTAGATAAAATTATAAGTGGAAATTCAACTTAACAGTCTCCACTAAGCAATGTTTTGGAACTAAATGATGAGATGTGCCAATGAGACTTTGTGGGGGATTATTGGATTTTTTCTAATAGGCCTTTGGCCCAAAGCCCAACTAAAATATGAAATTCTCATGGCCCATTCTTGCATGGCGATGTGTGTGGTGTGAGTGGGACTAATATTTAGTCCCATACTGCTAGGTGAGTGGAAGTTGCACCACTTTATAAGCTGAACTCTTCTAGCACTTGTATGAGAATGAGAAGAGGAGACCTACACGCGCGCTCCTCCACCTCTCTCGCCTCGCCATGACGCGCCGCGTCGGGTTTCGGGAATGAGCCGAGCCGAGGAAAAAGCTATGCATGTTGTCTATATTTTTGCTACTCAGGTGAATTAATGAGTCATTAATTAATAGTTAACGGATGCGTTAATTACTCAGTTGTTTCCAATTCTTTTGGATTATGAGGCTGTTACCGACTTGGATGCGGGGTTTACTCCCACGACCTACCTGGCCTGCCACTGTATAGATAGGAAGACGTCTACCCTAGCCGCCGTCACAACATATGGTCTCGCGCCGTTCCAAAATATTGCGCCGCCACGTAAGTCTTCTCCATCCCTCCTTCCGACGTGCACCGCGAAAAGGGACAACAGGCCTCCGGAACCCCGCCTCTCATGATCCTGTACGGGAAAGGGGCGATCATGTTTTTGGGGAGCGCACTCGCGTGACTGCTGGCAGCGACGATTTTCTTAACGACGACTTCTTCCCGACCTCGGCAGCCTCTTCATCAACAACATGAGCGACAACATCAACACCAACGGTTCTGCTCCCGCTGCACCGTATGTGATTCTATCCTCCTTGTTTGAGATCGTGCTAGAATTCCTATATCTGGTATGTGCGCTTGATTCGATCTGTTCATCTATTATGCTAGTCCACATGATTAGTCAATCTCTGCTATTATCCTCATTATTTATTTACTGGTTATTCGGATTAAATCTCGTAGTAATTTGCTCATATATTCAACGGGACACAAACCCTACCAAAGTTCAAAGTTAACATCTAAAAACGAAGCCCTCCCACCAACAAGGGTCGGGATCCATCGCGCCTCCATGGCCCTACTAAGGCCACCGGAGACAAGGCGACCGGCGGGGGCGCCGACGCCGGCAGGAGGCGGCGAAAACTTAAACTTGGGAGAGGAGGCAGTGGCTGTCCACGTTACTATCTTCCACATATGTCCATCTCTTTCATGATCCGAATTCACATTAAACCCATTAGGCGTCGCGGTAAGGGCGATCGCCGGGCGATCCACCTGCCGAGATTTAATGTGCCGAACGAAGACAAAACATACCCTCAAAAAATAAGAAGAAGAAAGAACGAAGACAAAACAAAACACGAAGGGGTTGTTTGGATAGCAAGATTATAGAGAACTAGTTCTAGTTAAACTCAATTTCGGTTGTAACAACAAAAAATCTTGTTTGGATCATCTAACCAAATCATGGATAAACAAAACCGAGTTCTCTACAGCCTCAAAAACCCAGTTTTTAGAAAAAACTACTGTTTGACGTTTTTGTATAAACCCGTTTTCTGAATACGGCGGCCACTGAGCGCAGGGTGCCATGGCCGACGTGCTACCTCGCCAGCTGCTGCGCTCCAGGCTCGTCATTTAGCAAGACAGACGCACCACGAGCAACCCATGACGTCCTTTTCGGGCATGAGCGAGGCGGCGCCGAGTCAGTGAGCTGGCCGCTCGGGGCCCGGACGTGGCCGTCGTCGTGTCGCACGGCGACACATGAGAGCGCCGCTACGTCCTCTGCAGGCACATGCGAGGCGACGCTGGAAGACGTGCGGCTTGGTGAGCTCTCGCCGCTCTGCCCCGGACGTGGACGTAGCCGAAATCAAAAACACGCCGCCGTCGTCGTGTGGCACGGTAACGAATCACAAGCTCCGCGAGGTCCTTTGCAGGCATGAGCAAGGCTACGTCGGAAGTCGGCAAGGCTCGGCGTGCATGGTGGCACCTGTCACCGTGTGGCATGGCGAGGCGAGAGCCGCAACGTGCCATGGCCGATGTGTTCCTCCTCCTACCGACTACTGCTACAACCTGTTCTCCCCAGCTTGTGTGCTCCACAGGCTATACGACATCTTCCGTGAAACCATTAGCAGAAGGAAGGACGCAGTTTTGTGGAGCAGCGGATGCGAGTGGAGAGCGACATCACATCGTGAGCACTGCTCCCTGCCGGGTCATCCCAGTGGCGCACAGAGGACATTGCTGCATGCCTGCATGGCTGGGAGCCTGGTTCGTTCTGTCCTCGACGACGCAACCAACGGCGGCCTTGTCGCTGTCGCCGTGCTTGGGGAAGCGGCTGCAGCGAGCCGGACAGGAGCGCTCGACGGAGACGCTCCCGCTAGGTGCGAGCAGCTCAACAAATCGACCGAACGAATGTTTTGGAATTTTGACGAAGTCGCTGTGTGATGGAACTGTGTATCCATGCTTTACTATTTTTTCCATCCAAACAAGGTATTGTATGTACTTATCTTAACAGAACTAGCTGAGTGCCCATGCGCCGCCACGAAATAATAAATAAAAGCTATATAGAGAGATTGATTATCTGCATTTTCTGTTTTACGAATGTCTTTATCAAGGGTAATGTGTATGCGATGTCTGACTATCTAACAACATTTTTTTATTTTCCCCTTGTTTTACAGTAGTCTTATTGTGTATTTCTCATAAAATGGCCCATGTTGTATCATATAAAAAGAAATGTCATAACCATGATACTTCCAATACACAAAATCCACTATTTCTCATAGTACCACGCATAAAAATACACCATTAATTGAACAAGGATTATAAAGTATCATGTAATCATATTTGAAAGGGGATTAACAAAATACCCCAGGCACAAGTTGTGTTGCACTGTTGCCTTCCCAGAATCATATAGCACGTCGGATTTTAGCAATCCAACTGTACAGAATTTTCATAAGCAATCCAACTTCGGTACCCAGGACTTCTGCTGACAAAGCATATATCAATATCACCTCCTAAGTGAATTCGTAAAGTTGCAAATGAGTGCCAATGACATCAGTCCTGCAGCTGTAATCTCTCACATTCTTAATTAATACTCCCTCCGTACCAAAATAAGTGTCTTGACCTTAGTACAACTTTACACTAGAGTTAGTACAAAGTTGAGACACTTATTTTGAGACGGAGGGAGTAGTTAAATATGTAACAGTTAGATCCAAAGTTCAGACAAAAACCGTAATGATCTATGACTGCAGTTTCAGTTTAGTGAAACTAAATTAGAATAACTAAAGCACAGGGAGGGAAGGAGAGTCGCTGCATTGGTATTCCATTATTATATTTGATGTAAGTTCTTCCCTCAAGTATGCTCCTGTTGTAATGTCAAGGGCTTTGTATTCCAATTTCTAAATACATATGAGATAATATAAAGGTTAAAGAAATATGACCTGCTTATTCTATTTCTCAAAGTTGAAGCACAAATGAAGAGAGTACAATTCATGATTGCCATAAGCCAAAGAGTACAATTCAAGATTGCTGCAAAATTCCTTAGCGTTGCCATCACCTCAGTTCTGTTACTTTTCTTGACAATATACTCCTGAAATCTTGTGAAACAAAACTTTCATTATCGTCTCACCCCCCCCCCCCCCCCCCACACACACACACACACATGCATACACTTCCATTTTATACAATTAGGGGATCAAAGTGTTGACATGTGAGATGTCATTGATACCTCGGTAACACTGACAGTGCAAAGCTAGGCCCCGGCCCCCAACAATGACAAAAATATCACCTTTCAAGGGGCTAAGTCCTTCTGCAAGGCATTCAAAAATGTAATGTGAGAATAGGATAGGACACCCATTTTAGAAAAATTGATATGATTCTGATATGCAAAGTTCAGAGCAATTGGTATCTGCTTTCCACGTTCCATCGGAGCTTGGTGTGTGGAAAATCAAATGTACACGCTATTAAGACTACAAAAAAACTCACGCAGTAACACATTACGAAGCTTAGAAAAACAGAATAAATATTGTTATTGCCAAATTAGTTGAAGGAAATAAAGGGGTTATAGAATTGTGATACTTGTGCGAGGACTCCCATAGGAAATAATGTTCTTACTCGATGGACGTACGTACAGAGGTGTGCACATCGGAGGATACCACCAATACGACCAGCCTCGCCGATTCCAACATCAAACAAGTTAATCAACCCATACTTTGTCTTTGGGAACATGGAAATGACGCAGGGAATCACCTAGCAATCCATGTGCGGCTGCTACGACAGTGGCCGGGGTTTGAGTTATCCGGAAGGAAACTCAGGGTGCGACTGCTACGCATTTTCTGCTGATTGCAAGAACCGCAACGACCAGACAATGACTGAAGTGAGCAAACATGTTCAGGTTCTTTTGGCATAGTGAGTGGCATCCTATTCCTAGCTACAAACAGTTTGAGGCCAAACAGACGGCAGCATCACAAATAGAGAGCTGAAATAAATTGCAAAAGCAGAAGAACAACTTAATGTAATCCGATAGATCAAGCAAAAATAATTAAAACAAACCTTCTGTCTGTTATTCAATAGTTGGAGTGCTTTAGTAGCAGTATCGAACTATTGATAGATTAGATAGAGTTGTCAGTTCTGAACTTATGCTAGTATAAGCGGCCTCTTTTGGGTTTTGTCACACAAGCAGAAACAAAGAGGAGGAAAACACAACAAGCAGCAGCGAGAATGAAAGGCTGGAGGGTAGCATCACTCACCTAAGCCTGCTATGAGCCTGTGACCGTGACGGTGCCCATGCCGCCCGTACCCCTACCCGGCGTCCGGTTCCTCCATGGCTCCATCACACCATTCACACGCGACGGCTACATGTACGTCCACGCCAAGGGCTCCAACCTCACCATCATCCATTGCTTCCATTCGTCTCCTATTCCATCCACCGGCCACCAACCCCGTCGCTGTTGTTGCCGTTGCTGGCATGATGTGTGTTGTAGGCTCGAAACCCTGCTTGCACATGGGGCACTGTAATACAGTACATTATACATCCTACAGGTGCACGCCATACAGTACATTATACATCCTACAGGTGCACGCCGTGATCCGCACCGTCGGGAGCGAGTCCATGATGACAACGGCGCCGGCGCTGATGTGGACGGCCACCTCGCAGTCGACGCTGATTGTGGGGAGGACATGCCTTGGCGAGGTGGCGGCGCCGGTGCAAGAGCCCAGGCACCGTGGAGCCGTCGTCGTACACGATCGACCCACCGGTGCGAGTCCCGTCATGGTGCAGGTGCAGCAAGAAGAAACCTGGCGACGGGAGAGCGGCGTGCAGCATCGACCAACCTCGTGGAGGAAGCAGCCGAAGAAGGGTAGGCCAAAGATGTCGATTGCCGGGTAGATTGGGAGTAGCAGATGGCGATGATGACTTCCTTGGTGAACGCGATGACGAATCCTGTATTCTTTGGCTTCCCCTTCGGGGGATGTTGCGCCTGCCCCGCGTCGTCCGATCTCGACGGAGCATTAGAAACTTATAGTGGAGTAGGCCCGGCGCTGCGGCGAGAGGAGAAAAGACGCGACGGACAAATCAGAAACAATCGCTACTTTATTAGTAGGTAGATATGTGACTATGTCACATCTAGATATTTGTGACATCATCAAGAGTCAACGCTCATCCAGCCATTTTTTTTTTCTTTAGCGACAAAAAAAGAATTATACAGAGCTCCTCAAAGGAATCGAACTCAGCACCACGCACCAAGAAACGCCAGCTCCAACCAATCGAGCCAATGACTGCTGTTGTAATTTACAAAGCGAGGAATTTAGATAATGTAATACAGCGTCGATATTATAAGACATTTTTGAAAACTTTTGAATTTTTTTTTGCAAATTGTGAACAGATTAAAAATGTTGAATATATTTGAAAACCCAAGTAATTTAAAATTGTCGAAAAATATTTTTCAAATGGGAATACAATTTGTAATCCGGACATTTTTTTGAAAAATAAGAACAAAATTTGGTATTCCAAACAATTTCTTCATGAACAAAGTTTGAAAACATGAACAATTTTTGAAAATCCCCAGACAGTTCTTAAAGTGTGGACACATTTGAAAATTCCGAACATTTTTTAAAAAACACGAATAAATATAAATAGTGCACGTCGCACAACGACGTCCCGTGCGGCGGGCTCATGCGCGCTGTGACTCGGGGCGTCGCTATCGAACTACAGTAGGACACGCTATCGAACTACAGTAAGACGCAGTGAAGACAAATACAGAACACTACAATATCTTTACATTCTGGCACTGCGCTCTTTTGTTATAGTTGCCATGAATGCTGTTGCTTCGCTCTGCTACAGTACCTTGCATGCTAGTGTAATGGGACAAGTGAGTGCATCGAGTGATTAAAGTATTGGGCTGTTAACTACTACATGGTGGGACATTGCTAAATCAGTTTTAAAAAATCATGAATTTTAAAAAAATAAAGAAGAAAAACAAATCTAATCATGTATGTCAAAAAGTTAAACATGTATATATATAATATGTTTCTAATGTATACAAAAAAAATGTTGAATGTGTGTTACAACACCCGCAAAAAAAAGAATGTGTACTACAAAAGTTCACATGTGTCAAAAAAAGAAACCGATGAAAATCGACAAAAGAACAAAGAAAAATGAAGAAACCCAATAAAACCCACAAAGGAAAAAGCAAAGAAAACCAAAAAAGAAAATTAAAACCGAACAAAACCTATGAAAAACAATGAAAACCAAGAAAGAAAAGGAAAATAAAAAACCCGATAAATATCAAGAAAGAAACAATGAAATTTGAAAAAAAAAACAAAGGAACCAATGCAAAAATGGAAGCAGTAAAAACCAAGAAAGAAAAAAAGAAAACCGAGAAAGAAACAAAGAAAAAGAGAATGAAAAGAAAAACGAGTGAAAACCAAAAAAGTAACCACAAAATAAAAATTAAATCATAATAATATTTAAAGAATTCATACATTGAATTTTTTTTTTTAGAAATTTAACAAAAATAAATTAAAAAGAAAAGTAAAAGATCGGCCCCTAGTTGCGAGTCGAGGGTGTGATTGCAATTGGGACAAAAAATGGTCAGGCCCCAATTACGAGTTGAGGGTGAGATTGCAACTAGGAAAAAAAAGGTTGGGCTCCAGTTGCGAGTCAAGGGTGGACATGCAACTAGAACAAAAAATGTTAGACCGGAGTTGCGAGTCGAGGGTGGACTTGCAACTAGGACAAAAAATTCTCAGGGCTGAGTTGCGAGTCGAGGGTTGACTTGCAACTAGAAAAAAAAAGATTGGTTCAGTTGCTAGTTGATGATGGAATTGCAACTAGGACAAAAAAATCTCAGGGCCCAGTTGCGAGTCGAGGGTGGACTTGCAACTAGGAAAAAAAGTTTGGTTGCGAGTCGACGATGGACTTGCAACTAGGACAAAACAATTATTAGGGCCCAGTTACGAGTAGAGGATGGACTTGCAACTAGGAAAAAAAAGTTTCGTTTAGTTGCGAGTCGACGGTGGACTTGCATCTGGGACAAAAAAAATGTTGAGCCTGCGAGTCAAGGGCGGACTTACAACTGAGACAAAAAAAAGTTTGGACCCCAGTTGCGAGTTGAGGGTGGGGTTGCAACTAGACAAAAAAAGGTCGGGCCCCAGTTGCAAGTCGATTGTGGACTTGCAACTGAAAAAAAAGGCTAGGCCCCAGTTACAAGTCGAGTGTGGACTTGCAACTAAAAAACGGTCGGGCCCCGGTTGCGAGTCGAGTGCGGACTTGCAACTGAAAAAAAGGTCGGGCTCCAGTTGGGTGTCGAGGGTGAATTTGCAACTGTGACAAAAAAAGACCGGGCTCCAGTTGCGAGTTGAGGATGAATTTGCAACTGGGACAAAAATATGTTGGGCCGTAGTTACGAGTCGAGGGTGGACTTGCAACTGGAAAAAAAAAAGTTACGGACCTCAGTTGCGAGTTGAGGGTGAACTTGCAAATGAGACAAAAAAATGGCGAGGCCTAGTTGCGAGTCAAGGATGTGCTTTCAAATGAGACAAAAAGAAAGATCGGACCCCAGCTACAAGTTGAGAGTGGACTTGCAACTGAAACAAATAAAAAGACAACCCCTTATTTGATGATGGACAGTCAATTAAGAGCGATGAGAAAAATTCATAGATTAAAAAAAATGAAAAAGAGAAAATAAAAATAAAAATAAGAAAATATTGAATTGAAAAAGTTTACGATTTTGAAACACACAAATAAAAGGGAAAAAGAAAATAAGAAAAAAACACAGTCATGAGCCAACTCCAAGACCTGCGCATGCACTACAGTCACCAATCACGAAAGAAAACAAACAACGACCCAGCCCCAACTAGCATCGACCTGGACATGGCCGCGCGCGAGACAACGCACCATAAGCAAGCACAACAGCAAGACAAACACGTTTCCACGAATGTTACATAGGGACAAGATCTAAAGGCTCTAGACTTAAATGTAACTGATAAAGAAAATAACCCAACGAGGGCACTAGCGCATGAGGCATGAGAATTTTTTTGCACGAATCTTATAGCCTTCAATTTATCGTGTGGTGTACAACTTAGATGTGATATAATCAATCACAGTTTGATCGCGTCGCATACGACCACGCATAGAGGGACATGTGTGTAGCTGCATAGTTAGTATATTATGAAAACACAACAAAAGAAAAAAAGTAACAATAGCTTCTGTAAAGAAAACACATTCAAAAATGCATAGAAAACAAAAAACACAAACAAACAAAAAAGAAAATGAAAAAAAGTAATGTTGCGACCGTTTTCCCATTACTACCACACCACACAAACCGCTCAAAAAGAAAAAAAAAGATAAAAATGACATCCGGCCAAACAGACTACAAAAGCCTACTACACAAATCCATGGAGAAAAAAAACAGGCCAACGCAAAGCAGCGCTGGAGGATTGCTCTGTGGTAACAGCGAACAAGCGAACCAACCTGTGGTTGGATGGTTAGAGGGACTGTGGTATCCCCAGCCCACCAGGGTTCAAATCCTGGTGCTCGCATTTATTCCTGGATTTATTTCAGGATTTCTGGCGATGCGCATTCAGTGGGAGGAGACGTTCCCGTCGACGACGGGGCACCTACGGTGACTTCGTAAATCTCAAGATGATATGCCAGCTCAGTCTTTCGGAGGTGCTCATAGGGGTAGGGTGTGCGTGTGTGCGTTCATAGGGGTGAGTGTATGCGCGTGTATATGAGCGCTTGTGTCTGTACTGATGTTAAAAAAAGTGAACAAGAAAAGCTGTGAAATAGCAAAGCCGATATATATATATAGTAGAGATAACTAACAAAAACTGATTTTCCTAAAAATCCTATAAAAACTTGTTTTCTAAAATCTCACATCTAATTCCCTGTATCCAACAACCACGAACGATCCTAAAAAAACACGATCGAGAGCCGGACTGGGCAGCGAGCCAGCGGCCTTTCCTCCTTCCGTCCTTCGTGCACAACGCCCCTCCTCCCACGTCTAGGATTACCGCCGCCGCCGCCCTCCCTGCGCTCGTGCGCTCTCCATCTCCCGCCCGGAGCTCCACCTCCTCCAACCCCTGCCTCTGCTCTGCCCCTTCCTCCTCGTTGTCGCTCGGAGGCATGGCGCCGTCGGGGACGTACCGGCCCGCACCCTCAAGGAGGCGAGGACGCCTGCATCCTTGCCGGCCTCGGCGCCTCCGATGGCCGGCCGGTTCCAGTCGCAGCCACCAACCTACGTGATCTCCCCCGGCTACCTATATCTAAAGCTCAGGGATTGACGCGACGACGTGGGCCAAGCCGGTGCACACGGCAAACGGCGGCTGCGGCTTCAGCTCCGACGCGGGCGCCGCAGAGGTGGAGGCGGAGCTACGGCGGCTGGCGATGGACGGCCGCGACAGCGACGTCAGCTTCCATGAGTTCAATCACCTCCACTGCTATGTTAGGTTCGTTGCTTGCTCGCCGTTGGGTCCGGTCGAAGCTCTGTTGCTTCGTTCGACGGTTCCACTCTCCTGCGTCGATCTGACATCTAATGGACAAGGACTAAATTTGTTCAATTGGCGCACACTGTCAATTCTGTCACCAGATAGGGATGACATTCTCACCATGAATTACATAAGCTAATACTCGCTAAAGTACTAAAATTGATGACTATATGCCTGCATATTTAGTTGTTAATTTACTATTTATAACCTGTTTGTGATAAGCTTCATACAAGTGTAGGAGGTAGCTACGGTGTAATCATGCACAAAGCGTTGGGTTCTCCACGGATGGTTTTGTGATGACTACAACCATGAGAGAACTTGGACTCATTTGGGTGGCAAATAGGATGCACATTGAGAATCTCAACTCCTTGATTTCCGCCTGTACTGAGTAGTGGTAAGTGGTAACTCGGTTGAAGCTCTCAATCATATATGTTCATGATGTTTCTACTTCTGTTCATAAAACTTCAAATACTTAGGCTGCAAAACATAAATCTGTGCTTCCACTTTGAGATTGAACAGCAGGTTAAGGGAGCATTCCTCAATTTTTTTTGGGGTTCAACAGGACCGCAGGAGTGTGGAGAATTAAGGCACTCGAGGACTCTGGAATATGGATGGAGAGAACGACAGTTGAAGACATGTATATTGTTGTCCGAGCACATATGAAGGGATGGAAGTTTGTGTATGGTATTCTTAACAATGTTGAGGTACTTGAATAACGTCTCTTATGGTTTATGACTTTCCTGTATGGCATTCATACCTTTACTGATCATTCAAATTGTGCTTCACGAATTTCCATTTCAGTGTCGGTGTGAATTGTCGGAGTCATACGAAGCATACAGAAAACAATAACATAGATGGCATTCTGGTCCAGTGCAGTTGTTTAGACTATGCTTTGTGGACATTACCAAATAAAAGGTATTAATGTAGGCATATTTTGAAATATGAGTTTTATTTTCCGGTGAAGAAGATGAGTTGAACTGCATTATATTGAGCACGATGTTCAAATTTTAGTTCCATTGTAAGTATACTCGATTTAAGTTTGTCATTTTCTTGGAGTTGACAAGATTTTACCTGCACTCAGCTGGATAATTAAGTACAGTTTGATTAGTATGACAAGGCACGTCAGCAGGATGAATATTTACAAGGTTGATTATCTCCTAGGAAGAAGTAGGAAGTATGTTTGCAAGTTTTCATGACCAAATTATACAATTATATAAACTGTGTTCCGCTTGAAGTTTGGTCAGTTAAAATCATGTTGACTCGCCTACTGTTTAATGGTTCTATTTTGATCATATAATTAGATTTACATCTTGACTCGCTCGATTTGATAAATTCCATTCTTACCAACGGTCATCAGTTATGTATTTCCTCTTCGGAGGGTGACCTCGTCGCCCACTGAGAAGCAATCCAAGCAGCAGAGAGTAGGGTCTGCGCCCAACCTCGACTCCCTATCAAAGGAGGGGAAGTGGCTGCGAGCACGCGATCGGCATTGGGTCGATGGTGTCGTGCCTCGGCAGCCGGGATCAGGCAAGGCAGATGGGAAGTAGCAGTGCCGCCTCTCCCCCGAGCTCCAGATCCATGGCAGCAACATCGAGGTGAGCAGCGGCAAAGGTTCCCAGCTGAACAGATCGAGCCGTGACACTGGTACGTCGCAACCTCCAGTACTACTACGACTGATGGCTATCCTCTACCCGTGAGTGTTATGCAAATTTGCGTAATTTAGCTCCAGTGACGTCGATTTCGTTATGTGGTAATTTTGTTTATGTAGAAATTGATGCATTGGAATTAGTAAATCCGTTATCTTGTTTACCAGTGTGGTGATGCCGATTGTGGAAATTGGGCAATGTGGGATCTCCTTTCCTCGTGCTGATTTGACTTTGCTATGTTCATCCGACTCAGGAATCATGAGGTTGTTCATGTCCGACGGAACACAAGCCTTTTTTTAATACATGCTACTTATGCATATCTATGCTGAAACTGCATCTGCAAGGCACTGTTTATCCTGCGTTTCAGATCGATGCCGCTTTATTCATGGGTTGGGCTGCCAGTTTCAAGCCACTTAATTTTCGGGTTGCGATTGTTTCAGTGTTGTTGGATAGTACTAATCAATGGTCCTGCGTCTGTAGGTTCTGACCTAGTAGTATCATGTATGTACTCAACAAAACGTGAATTGTCTGCTATGGTAGTATTATGATTCCTGGCTACCATGGTAGTATTATCTATAGTGTTGGATTTGTGATGTCTGTAGCGATCTGAATCTGGGCGCATGCGTTTTGTAATACCCTGATTATTATTGTTGTTAGCTACGGCAAATTTTATAGCTCTATTTTTATTTGATAGCAACCTTGGCCAGCATGTTTATTTGATAATTTTACAAATATATCTTTTCTTCGTTTTGTGTTGGAAAGTTAAGCATGGACCATTTAGAGAATTCAACAATATGACTCATCCTCATCTCCATGTCAATGCTAGGAGGAGAAAAACTACATTCAGAGGTTACGGAATGGCAATGGGTGGGTTACCTCCTGGGAGCAGAAGACTGGCATGGTTAGTGATTACTAGGCCATGAATCTCACTGATCCCATGATACAGGTACATCGAGGAAATTGTAATAAGTTCATGGCACAACAGATAATTTAATTGTGCAGGTCATTTTCAGTTGTTTATTTGTGCAGATCATCTTCAGCTGCCATGGCATTTTAAGAGTAATACAACCAGCACCATCAATTGTGCAGCTTTAAAGGTGTTTCTGTTTTTTATATTGCATTCTTGTTGGTTAATTGAACTTTTCTTTTCTTATTTCTACCATTTAGTGACCTGAATGTTTTTCATGAGGCGATACATGTTCTTTCAATCTTCCTTGTTAACATAACTTCTCTTTTCCTCATGTTTGTCCACAATGAATATTTGTCTACAATGAAAATATTTGTCCATACTGACTTATAATTACAAATGCTTTGCACATAATCGAGTAGAAGCTGCATTGCATTCTCTTGTGGGAGAGCAACATGAAGGAACTGGAGATGAAATTGGAAGACAACAGGTCTATCCTCTGAACTTTTTTATGTGTACCATTGTTAGATATTTTGGCGCTTGGAAATCTTAATAATTTGAGATGTGCAGATGTTATGTCTTGGTTTACATGCCAGTTGCATGTTGATATATAGTATTGCTTTTTTATACATTTGATATTTTATAGCATTGCTTTTTTATTTTATACATTTGATTTCTCTTGGCATTTCAAATTTTCAATATTGAGTCCCCCTTCTCTCGAGAGTCGGTCCATATGGGTGCCGTGTCGTTCTCGCACCTTCACACGTGGCGCTGGAGAGATGGACGAGGTGGTCGAGCAGTCTGTGCGTTCGTCCTCTTCCCACGGCGTGTCGAGACGAGGAGACGGATGAGGAGGCCAAGCCGTATGTGTCGTCTTCATGTCGTCGGTGATTTGTCTTAATCACAATGCATGCTATGTTGTTTCAATTCTTGCAGAGCAAATTGACGCACTCTATAGATTGAGTCTGCTTATGGCAGTATGATACGGATCATAAAATCTTATATTGTCATAGGGCTGGCGTTGATTATGCATGCATAAACTACCTTTATAGTATGTGACTATAAATTGGACGTTTGTCAAGATTCATCTGTGTTGACATTTTCTACAAGTGACTAATGTTGTGCCGGCTGTCACCCCTGAGGTTAAGGATGCCGTGTCAAGAACATAAGGAGAATGGCACCACAGCCGCTCAAGATTTGTGTTGATGTTGAGATGAAATGCTTCCAGTTCGATGGTGTTCTTCACATTAAGGTTCTGTTTGCTTCCATCTATGCAGTTTGGTTTTCAAGTGTATGCTTGGTTGTGAGTTGATGATTCTATTTTGCAGGAAGCCATGAGGAGAGCTGAAGTTGCTGGAAATGCTGATTGCCCTATGAAGATTAAGCCTTGATGGGGAACAACCTTTATATGCCAGCATATTTTGTTTAGATATTGATTATTCCATACTAAATTTGTACTCAGTACCAAATGGATAAATGGTCAATGCAAAACTATCAGTTAGTTGCACTAAGCTTGTACATGTGCTCTACCCCACAGCCTAAAAAATAAATTGAAAAGTGCGGCCTACTACCTGGCACCGCACCAGAACGCCCAGGCTGGCGCGCCCCATCCACCAGTACAAAGATAAAGGGGTAGTACTAAGGACCTGCTATCAACTAAGGTCTGATAATAGTGCTAATGGATGTTATGATGTCAGGCTCATCCTCTTTGTGCCCCAGTACCACCACTAAGGGCCCCGTGCCTCCACGAGTGCACGACCGGGTGAGGAGTCATCTAGCAGTTGCCCAACCTGTGGTACCAGTTGTCATCATTGGTGAGCTCCTTTTTCATCTCTCTCCTCAGCTTTTTCACAGTTTAGTTTCCCATGCAAGGAAGAGCAGAAGCGGGATGTCACACTGGCTTGCTTTTTTCTCTCTTTTCCTACCATTCTGGGCGAGGAGGCCGGTTCTTCTGCAAGAGACCGCTTTGGTCTGTAAGCAGCATGCTGGACCATCCGAACCTACGTGTATAGCTGGAGCAGCACTCCACGGTGGAACATTGGCCATGCCCTAAGAACTACTAGTTTTTTTTTAATAAGAAGAAAAGGGGCCGACGGCCAATGACAAAGATTGTCATAGAACTAGTATAGTAAAGCTCAACAATTTGTGTTTCGCTGCAAACATGGTCCATGAAAAACGGAAGACAAGTTAAGTTAATTAATAAGAAGATGACGCAAGGGTTTGTTGTGGCCCCGATGGATGCAATGCACTGTGTTATGCATAATCGAAGGGAACGGGACCAAATGGCAGATGATGCAACTGGAATAGCAAAGAAGGAATGTGTTGCTGTGCAGCTCTAGTGTAAAGCCTAGTGTGTTGTACTATAGAGCTGTACTAGTAAGCATGCACGTGCAACACGCGTCTCTCAAATATAACACTTGCCTTTTGAAATCTATTTATTTTTATTGAGTTGATTTTTATTTAGTTTCTTTCCACCTAAATAAGGTATCATGGGCCTAACGGTGTAAGCATGTTGATTCAGCGGAGCTAACTGCTATAAAAAAGGCATGTTTCTTGCAGAAAAAGATGATAGCAAAAGCGTGGAAATTGAGTTGGACTGCATGTTTGCGGTAGAATCGGTACAATTGATGGATGATTATTTGGATCTTGACGTGGCAGTATTATGGAGTGTAAGCAATTTGCGATGGGCTTCACCAAAATATGCTTTAAGCATTGCTTCCGCGAAGCAAACCAAGTTGTTGATTCTCTAGCCAATTTTTTTAGTAGCCGATCTTCTAATTGTGGGAAGATTCGATCCCAGACTTTGTTTCTCATCTCCTTATAAATGATATGATCATTATATGAGAAATATAGTCTATTACCCGTCAAAGAAATGTACGATTCACACAAACGACAATTTTTAAAATCGACAAAGCATGAAACTATATTATTATTATTAGTTTCCAAAAAAATACAATTCAATCCCAATTTGAAGCAACGCTTAAAAAACAAAATATTTAGAAACACTATACCTTTTTGTTCTCTGATAAAGGTCCACCTATTTATGCGTTGGCATCATGGATTTCGAGTCGCTCGACTAGTCGCGACTAGTCATCGAGTCACAGTTCCAGGGCCGACTCAACCTCTCGACTCGACTCCTGGGATGAGTCGAGCGACTCGCGCGACTAGTCTCGACTAGTCGCGGTTTTTGGGTCGAACGACTCGAGGCAGCGCTGGATCTGGAGCACTCTCCCGCCGCCGTGCTGCTGATGCTGCTGTTGTGCTGCCTCGCTGCTGCTGCTGCTTCTGCGCCCCCGTCCCCGCCGCCGCGGGCGCTGCTGCCGCATCCCCCGCTGCAGCGTTGGCCGCCGCTGCTGCTGCTGCTGAAGCTGCAGCGGCAAGAGGAGCGGGCTGGGAGGAGGAGCCGTGGCAAGAGAGCTGCTGCGGGGGAGTTGAGAGATCCATTGCTGGGAGGAGGAGTGGTGGCAAGAGAGTGGCAGCAGAATGTGTGGCGGCTGTGGTGAGGGAGGAGGGAGTGTGGATGGTGGATTAGGTCACGGGAGGAGTATATAGCTACTAGATGGGCTTTTGGGCCACAGGGAAGTGCATAACTAGTGGCCCATCTCTCAGTCGGCCCTGGTTACTGCTGCTGGTGGTGTGCTCCTCCCCTGGTTGCTGCTGCTTGTCTGTTGGCACGTGTGCTCCTCCCTGACTGCCTGCTGCTTAACTCACGTCGACTCGTCCATGTCGACTCGTCGACCATGAGTCTAGACTAGTCACGACTAGTTAGAGTCCCCCCCCCCCCCCCCCCCCCCCCCCCCCCCCCCCCCCCCACCCCCCCCCCCCCCCCCCCCCAAGAGCGACGTCGACTCATCGACTCGAAAACATTGGTTGGCATAGATATTGTTTGTTGCTTCACTGTTAGTGAACTTCAAAATATGTACCAAAATCGCTTCCGTGAATCCATGGTAGTAACTTATATTTCTATAGCTTCCTCATCAGACATATATTATTCAATAAAAAATTATCCAATTGTTTTTAATAATTTTAAATTAAAATTTAATTGCCAATGGACTCTTTATATTATCACAACCTTTAAAGTACGCTTTGAAGGCCTGACTTGATTAATAAAAAGATGGATAGATACGTGGCCACACACACCACTGACACTCTCATCTTCCTCCCTATCTTTCTCTCTCTCACACGGACAAAGTACAAGCAGCGCCTCCGCCCTCCCCACTGCCTCCCGTCGCTGGCGCAGGGACCCTCCCCCTCCCTTGCTGCGCGCTGCTTTGGCAGGGACCGCCCTCCCCTGCCTCCCCAGTCCCCACAGCTGCTGAGACGCCGCCCTTCCCTTGCCTCTCCACCTCCATCGATGGATGGAGGCGCAGACTTCGCCTCCACAAGATCCTCGGTTGCGGACTCGATGCGAGCGATGGAGGGCTCTACAGCGCCTAACTCCTCCTCCCGCGGGAAAAGACGTGGAATCGGAGCGAGCGCTGAGGAGCGCCGGCGAGGACTCCCTGCTCCGGTGGGTTGGGCGTATCGCGAGCCTCACCGTGTGGCCAAGTACGACGTGCTCTAGAGTGGAGTAGTCGACGCTCTCCCCACGTCGCCCGTGCCTGGTATTTCGTCATCCGCCCTCTATTCGGTTCAGCTCTGTCCGACGTTGCGTGCGCCTTGACGCCGCCGCCCTAGCCACAGCCCCACGCCTCGCACCACGGCCGCCACAAGCCCATGCCTTGGCTTAAGTGTGATCTAATAATCAGAAATGTTTTTCTATAATCAATTGCTCATGCAATTCTATAGGCTGTGGAAACTGCTCTTTTACACTGGTACAATTGCAGTCTTAAGCTCTGTAACTTATTTGTAGTTTATTCACAATGAGTACATAATATCTCTATATAATGCCACACCAATAAGGCATATTTGATTAGTCTTGTTTGTTCGAACATTCTTACATGTAATTCTGGATGTTATAGCTAATCTGTGTTCTCATTTATGACAAGATGCATTGTTGTATATCTGAACGGCAGGTTTAGCTCTGACAGAAAAAGCAATAGGGCAGGTACAACATGAAGTTGGGTTCTAGTGTTTTAGATACAGTGCAGGTACATCTTCCTTGCTTAGTCTAATTGGATTGTCAAATATTCCTTGATTGCTGATTTTTTTGTGAAATCTTCTTGTGCATATGTGAAGGGAAGCCAGCTTGGATTCACTAAATGATGTGTACACACCAAATGCGCCTTGCTTTCATAATAGCAGGCAACCCCATTCTGAGGTATGTTCTCTTCGCTTGCAGCCTTTTTAAGAGTTTGATCTCCTCTGATGGTGATGCTTGATAAGTGGTCTTTATCGATGTGCTGTCTCATAAAAGCGCTTTCTCCAGCGATTGATAATTGTAGCTCTATATGCTTGTGTTGCAAACATCAGAAGCAACTGGACAACCATTTGGTTCATAAATTCAAACCATTGAACTTAAAAACATCACCTTCCGCAGCTGGTGTGTATCATACAAGAAAACTTCGGCAAACCAACATTTAATTATTTAAACAGAAGTTCACCTTATTAAGCACAGAAGTGGCACTTGGAGTATGCATTTGAGAAACATGCATGCATAGTACCCAATACCAATTGGCAGGCCAACATATAAGAACAAATTTTGCTTAATTGTGTTGCAGATATTTAGAGAAGCATGTACTGAATTTTATTGGCACAAAATGATTTGTCGTAGATTGTCATAGAGGTCCTTTCATTCAAATGGCCTAAAAGTAACATAAAAATTTGGTAATCCATTGGCACTACAAATGGACTGCATACAATACTCTCAAGTCTGCAATACAATACCAATTGGCAGGCCAACATTCAGAGAAGCGTGTACTGAACTTAGGTTGTCGAAATTCAGAGAAGCATGTACTGGATTTAGCAAGTAGAAATTCAGAGAAGCATGAGTGAAAGAGCCGAGTCTACCTTTTCCTGGATGTTGTCTACCTTTTCTGCTCATGGTCTTGTTGATCCAGAACTTGTTGACTATCTGACTTTCATACTACAAAAGATAGGCATCTCCTAAATCATGTTGCTAATTCTTTCGTTTACCCAAGTTGGATGTCAGTCCTCCCAATTATGCGCTTACTTATATAACAGAACATATTAGAGAAATGATCAGTGCCATGCATTCAGTTTCATGCAAAGCACATAAACTCTATATTACAGGCCATTGTATTTATTTTTACTCGGTATATTAAGAAATAGGAGCACAATTGTAGTCATGTTATTTTTGTTACTCTTTGTATTTCTGAATTTTGACCCAAATCTACCATGAGGAATCTGCCCATGAACTTTGAATGATGTCCATCATTTTGTTCATTATTAATTTTGTTTTCGCAAGTGCAGGTTCTTCTGATTACGGCACTCTTAATAATTGAAGGGGAGAGTTGGTGTTCATGAAACCAGATTGCTTTGCTTGCTACAAAGTATGAGCCACCAAGGTTTGTTTCCCGTGAGCTAGCTTCCTACGCCCAGCCGGTGGCTTGATGTTAAGGTAAAGAAAAATCTGATCAAAGTTAGTACCTGATCCAAGTTCGTTGGCTTGGTGGCGAGGGCCTCAATGTGGCGACGGCGGCAACCTGTGCTCGCATCTGTGGGTCAGCAGAGCAGATTTGCAGGCGGCCACGGCGCCCCGCGCTCACGTCCGTGGGGCAGCAGAGGTGGAGCGGACGGTGGCGCCGGAGATCCTCGCTGGCATCCATGGGGAAGCAGAGGAGAGCGGCAAGCAGCGACGGCGGCCTGCGCTCGCGTCCTTGGGGCTGTAGAGGAGCGGACAGCGGCGACTGAGTCCAGTGTTCGCGTCCGTTGGTTAGCAGAAGAGGAGAGAACCGCGGCGACGTCGATTAGCGCTCGCGCCCATGGGGCAACAGCCAGCAGAGGAGGAGCGGCGGGCGTGTGGCGGGGATCCGCGCTGGCGTCCGTGCAGCAGCAAAGGAGGAGAGACAACTTGTGATTGTGAGGGCAGAGAGAAAATTACGGGATTGAAATCACGTATCCCCGCTAATTGAGGACGAAGGGGTGCGCTGGGCAGTCTGCTCCGGCAGAACATTTCATCTGGATCGTTCACTTGTTTGGCAGACCCTTGATGTAATATGGACTGTTAGATGTGATTTAGTTGGATTGATCAAACGCCTCCAGTAATCCTATGTACACTTTATGGTGTGTCTGTAGGGAAAATTATGTTTGCTTTTTTAATAGTAGTATAGATATCATATTTTTTGCAGTATTAAACCAACGCTAATTAATATGAATCGGAGGGAGTAGTATCTATGTGTGTTTGGTTGGTTGGGTTGCTCGTAGGCTATTGTCACTTGTTTCTGTCGTCTCCCCATCATGCCAATGAATTGAATCGAATCGAATTAAATTGATGCCAAAGCATTAGGCGTACCTGCTATGCTATGCTAGTGCCGTCTCTCTCTCTCTCTAGCATGATTGGATTGGATTGGATTGGATCTCTCCCTAAAACAAGTTGATGAGGATGCTAACCAACAGCGATCCTGACTTTGCATTTGTTTTGATTTCCCAACAAAAACAAAGTGACAAACGGGGCAGGCAGCTACCGTTTGCCATTTGGTCACCTTCCACGAGTCGTCTGGTCACCGTTGTGCGTGCTGCTGCCAGTCTGTCTTGTGTGGCAAGGAGAAAGTTTCCACACCTCACGTTTGTTGTTCGTCGCCGTCATCGTCGTCAACCCTATCCCGGTGCCGTGTTCTGCTGGGCGTATGTATACATAACATGGGCCTGGCTCGAAATTTGGAAAGCATAGCTAGTGTTGCGTTTGCTTATCCTGTTTTAGGACAGACACACCTAACAGTACTTAATAAATGCATGCAGCATCTAGGCTGTATCTGTATCAGCCGTAATGTACTACTCCTAAGCTGGAGCCAGTCAAGATGATCCCCTCTTTGCAGCTGGAACCCATGACCAGCTGCTTCTTTTATTTAGTTTATTTATATATACACTATTTATTACATAGTTTTATTTATTTATTCAATTTGGCCCAGCCCCATCCACCTAGGCTTTCTTTTCACCCAATCCTTATCAGATTTGCATGGCATTGATTCTTCTCCAACTGGAAATGCAAATACTATCATTATCATCTCATCCTTGACCATGCCTCCTCCCCTGCTCATCCCTTCATCATTGGACTTGGAGAGGACAGCCTCTTAAACACCTTGGTTAACTCCCTTTCAAGCCAAGGAAAAGAAGCCACACATTCTACAGTTAATTACCCTTTTTCATCCTTGCATGCATGCATGCATGATGATGCCACCACCACCACCACCAAAAACAATACACCAAGTAATAATCTCTCCACCAACAAGATGCTAGCTAGCTGCTACTACTAGGACTAGCTGTCGCACAAGAAAGAATGAATTAATCATCGGACAGCCGGCAATAATAATGTAAGTACCCGCAAAATAATCAATAATGTATCATGTATATCTACAAATTCCATTATTACCATCCTCTCTGTATAAAAAATAAAAAATTTACAGTGTGTTCATATATGTATATACGATGATTGAGATCGCCCATTTTACACTACCAAATGAATGATTTCCACTAGTGTTGCGCCAAGCAGCCGTGCCCGTCGCAGTGCACCGGCGGGCGGTGTAGGAACGCGAGGCACTGGTCCGCCGGCCGCTGGTCCGGACGGCCGGCGATGCAGTTCTGCCGGTCGTCGTTGCGCCGAAGCGCCATGCACCGCTCCGGCTCGCCGCAGAAGTAGTTGTACGAGTAGGTGAAGTTGGCCAGCCGCGGCAGCGCGCAGATGCCCTCCGGGATGTGTCCGGCGAGCTCGTTGTGCGCGACGTCGAGCTGCTCCAGCGCGTGCATCCCTGCCATGGACTCCGGCAGCGTGCCCTGGAGCTGGTTAAAGCTCACGTCCAGCACGGTGAGCTCGCGCAGCCACCCGATCTCCGGTGGGATGCAGGACCGGATGCCGGAGTTGAGCATGACGAGCTCGTTGAGCGTGCCCCCCATGCGCCCCACACTGGCGGGGATGCAGCCACGGAGGCGGAGGTTGGCAAGCACGATGACCGAGGCGGGGGAATTGCCAAAGTTTTCCGGCAGCTCGAAGTCGAAGTGGTTGTCGTTGATGAAGAGCGCGTCGATCTTCTTGTCGAAGATGGCCGGGGGTACGGGGCCGCACAGGTTGTTGAACCTGATGTCCACGTACTTGACGTTGGGGAGGCAGAGGATGTGCTGCGGGAAGCCGCCGGAGAGGCGGTTGTTACTGACGTCGAGCTCGTGGAGGAGGGAGAGCTTGGGGAGGGAGTCCGGGAGCCCCCCGGCGAAGCGGTTGGAGTTGAGGTGGAGGACGGCGAGGTCAGTGAGGTGGCCGAGCTCGAACGGCAGCGTGCCGGCGAGGTCGCCGTGATTGAGGTCGACGCCGGCCACGGCGCGCGCGCACGGGTCGTCAAGGGACGGCGCGCAGAAGACGCCGAAGTAGGCGCACACGTCCGGGCCGCACCAGTTGCGCGTCAGGTTCTTGGGGTCGTCGGTGATGGCGCGCTTGAGGGCCTGCAGCGCCACGTACGCGCGCTGCAGCCGCGGGCTGTTGTCGGCCGTCTGCTTCGGCAGCGGCACGGGGCAGGCCGAGCAGAGCAACGCGGCGGAGAGGAGGAGCGCGGCGGCAAGGAGCAGCGGCGGCGGCGACGCGGTGGTCGGCATGTTTGCGTGTCTTTGGGTGTGTGGGTGTGTGTGAATTGGGTTGAGCTGGGTTGAACCGGGTATATATACAGGGCGATGCTTTGACACGGTTTCCTTTCGTGGTTGAGTTTGCGCGTCATGATTTCGTTCTGGGTTTCTTGCTTTCTTTTGCAAGGTTGATTGCTGGGCTTTCCCACCTTTATTTTTGTATTCTTGTTTTTCGAGGTTTTCTGGCTTTTCCCCCATTTTATATATAAAGCAACGGCCGAATAAGGTACACGGCCGAACGATACAAGATGCTGAGATGACCCTCTTATAAAGACGATCCGAGGATAAGCGGCATACGCAAAACACTACGCAACCAAAAGAGACAACACAACACTACGCCCTAGCACACCTAAGCTCCACGACAACGCCCTTAGAAGGGAGAACGGCGCAAAGCGTCACCGCCGCCGAGTCTGCAACGAACAAAGGTCTTCACCCGGAGCCCTGTCACAGAGAGGATACCCACGACGACATCTTCAAGAAGATAGTGGCACCCGCAAGCGTCGCCGTCATCGACGCCGAGGCGCTGAGTTTTCGCTTAGCAGCTCACCCATGCTACTACGAGGTCACCAGGACAAGCTCGATGAGGAAAGATCCCCAGTTCCGGATCGGAGCCTCACTAGTGCTATGGCAAAGCGCCCGCCTGAGCCACCCACCTCTAGCCATCCCTCGGCCACACGCCCAAGACATATAGTCACCACCGCCGCAATGTTGTCTGCCGAAGAGCCAACATGCAGACCACCACCCAGGGCCGCCACCCTAGCATCCATGTCCAAGTCATCATCATCCGCATCACGATGCACCAACCACGGTCGGAGGAGTAAAAGGTGTCTCCTTTCACTCCTAGCCCGACATCAGCCACGAAGTCTAGATCAACACCTCCACGATAGGAGGTGTCGACACCTGCGTCTCCAGCCAGTCCCGGTGGAACGGGGAAGACCCAACTCCGTAACTACCGACGGCCGCCGCCGAACATGCTCGTACGACGCCAAGTCCGTGGTCTTCGATGCCGATCTACCCAATGAACACGCGATGTCTCGACCACCACCAACAGCCACAGTACCCACGAGTAGAGGGTCCTCATCATCCGCGGGCACCACCCGGACCAGGCCCACCATCATCTACCTGGAGCGAAGCTTCGACCCGTCCCGGGCCCAAAATGGTCCGCTCGAGCACGAGTTCCCGGTCCTAGACATCTCCACCGTGTGAGCACCCCACGCCATCGGCCCAGACCGGAAAGAAGAGAGGCACCACCACCCCCCCCACCCCCGCCACCGGCCGCCTACCACCGTCACGCTGCAGCAACCGTCTCACCGACCGATGCATCCACCTGACAGCCGAACCGGACCGGGGTAAGGGGAGAATCCTGCCACGACCTAGCCCTCTGCCCGCCAGAGCTGTGAGGAGCCAGCAAGGCTAGCCAGACCCGCGGACGACCTTGAGCAGCTCCTCCACATCACGCCCGCAGCTCCCTGCCAGGTCCTGGTCACCACCAAGCGCCCGCAGCACAGTCGGTCTGCCGGCCGCCAGGACAACCAGAAGGAATGGCCGCGACCTCCGGCCCACGCCAACACAGCCCGCGCCACTCAGCTCCAAATCGGTCGGGTCGCTGCCGCCAGATCTGATGGCCGCAGACCAGACCGAAGCAGCCCACCAGCTAATCCAGTGTAGCAGTCACAGTCCAGCCATCCACCCACACTGCTGATGTGCCTGCATGACTCGCCACTGCCACGCCCCACGCGAGTGCTGCGCCCCCATATCGGTGATGCACCCCGCGCTGCGCACAGCAATGGGAGGGGAGAAACGCCCTACCACCGCCTTCACCGACCGGGCTTTGCCCGGCGACGTGCGCCGGCGGCGGCGAAGGGGAGGGAGGGTGAGCAGGGAGAGGTGAGGCGGGAAGGGAGGCTGCGCATGCTAGGGTTCGCCACCCGCTTGCGGGAGCGGTGAGGCGAGACGAGGGGGGCATTTTGGGAGGTTTTGATTGGAATATACTCTAGTAGATAATATTTCATTCTGCTTGATTCTCAAAATTTATGTGTTTTTTCAATGTTGCTTTCATTGCAGGTTTTTGGTTGTCATTTTACGATAATTAGCTGGCTAGCTAGGGGTCATGTGATTGGTTGTGATAATTGATCGCATGATTACTCAAAATAATTTCTTGAGATGAGATGCCCCTCTACAAATAGCCAACGCCGCCTCCTCAGATGCCCACATACGCCATATGAGCGGTAGTTTGCAATCTAACTCAGATTTATGCTTGTCCGCTGACGCGTCCGCTGGTCCATCCCAGGCATAAACTGGGGACGTTCGCAGGCATATGGACCCCCGCCATGTAGTACTTCAACACACTAAGGACCCGAGTTCACTTCCTAGAATCGACAGGTGATGCACAGGGGTTTTCCCTCATTCATTGAGGATCAAGCTTGGTGTGTGGTGGAACCAATCATCAAGAAATATTTTGATACTTATTTAAAAAATTCCGAGGGCCATGTTTATCTTGGTACTCATACTAAAATGGATGTATGCATCCCTAGTTGGTGTTGAGACCGCGAAGTGAAAATCTCTCCCGTTTTTGGAGAGGCCGCTCCCATTTTTTAAATTTGTTGAGAGCTGTTAGGACCGAGAGTATATCGACCAGAGGGGGGGTGAATGGAAGATTCAAAAATTCTTGCGAATGTTTTGAACTGGTCCCAAACACAACAACGGAAATAAGGTTCGGTAGAAAAAAACTTAATCAAGCACGCTATTGAGGAACAAATCTATCGAGGTAGGAAGCAATAATGGTTTGAGCATATGATATCATAGGTTTGACAATAATGATGACAATGCAATATGCGAACAGATGCAGTAGCATGAGAAAAAAACAGTGTGAGAGCTATGAAGAAAAAGCACAGGAATAAGGTGACGAGGTGAAATACAGTGATACAGGGAAAACACGTCAATCTTAATACGATACGTGTGAAGAGAAATATATATATGACTGGAAAGACTAAATTGAATGATGAGAATGAAACATGATGAGCAACAAACTTAAACAGAGATGACAGATACGAAAGATATGCAACACACAATGATTGATCAGATAAACTATTGTCACAGAGCACGAAAGTAAACTGCTGAAGATAATGTAGTAAGGTAACGTGAACCAGTGGTGCTCGATGGCGACAGATGGATTTGGTAGACCAGTTCACCCTTCTGCCAAAGGACTATGTTTGGTTGGAGGGGTTGTGATTTAATACAGAAGATAAACTCTCTTCGCCCTATTCTCCTTCAACTCAGAGCTGATCAAACTCCAGTTGATTTCACTCGTGGTAGATACTTGTCGGTGATCTCCAAACCTTCGACAGACCTCTTCGTGAACCACAATGACTCTTGGTTGCTGAAAATCTTGCTCGGTGAAGACAACAACTCTTCAATACTCGAGCCGACACCTATCCGTCTAGAGAGTGCGCAACTCTCAAGAGTAATAGGTACAAGAACTCTTAAGTCAGAACTACTGTGATGCTCAACCACTGTCTAAGTTTTGGCTCTTGATTTTTCTCTCGGTGGATCTTAAACTCAAATCACTCGAAGAGGGGATGCTCAATCAATCTTCTCAGAAATCTTAAGCGGAGCAGCCAACGGGTAACATTAGAGCGGGGTGGCTATTTATAGCCGCAGCCTTCCCTGAAGGGAAAAGACCAAATTGGACATGTGGAGCAGCCAATGGCCGAACGACACGAGTCCAACAGTCGAAAATTGAGCACAATGGTAACATTCCTTGCGGAGCAAGTAATGCTAACTCCTCAGTTCGAAAGATATTTCCTGTAGCACGAGGAACAACGTCTACTGCTGGCAGGTAATCATTCAAAACATAAAGAGATTTCTCACAGTCTCGCATAGGTTTTGGGCAAAGCATCACAGCGGATCTAAGCTTCGAGAACCTATACCCCTCTTAATAGTACGGAGGTCCTATGACTCAAATAAATGAAAGAAGAACAACGAAATGAATACTATGTTTTCACTTTGTCTTCGACTTCCATTCGCTGCAGTCAATTTTCTTCGGACAGAATCTCCAAACCTATTGCTTCACATCAGAAATAAACTCTCGAGGGGTTAACTCCTTCACATCAATCTTCTCGCCTACATGTTTTCAACATATGTAGCTCATTCTTCTATGCAATGCAGATATTCTTCGGTGAAGTTCCTCGAACTTGGCACCAGAGACAACATTCTCTTCGGTTCTGCATGGACTATTTCTCTCTATGTGCACTAGCAAACAAATTAGTCCATGCATGTTTCTGTCAACAATCTCCAAAACATAAGAGGGCAAATATTGCACCAACAATCTCCCCCTTTTGGATGATTGTTGACAAAACAGAACACATCGAAAGATAGATAACAGAATGAAATGAATGTGAAGGATAATGAAAGACGAGAGATAATTACGAAGATAAAACATGCTCCCCCTGAAGATATGCATCATTTGGAGAACGCATAGGAGATAAATCAGAAGGTGGCGAGATGAATCTTCGTATGAGTGACATTGACATATAATCTCATTCGTGGTCTCTTTCAATGCACTCGACAGTGTCTGAGGTATTTCCTGTCACACACAATCTTTGAAAAAGATTTGTTAGAAAAAATGAATACTTTGAAATGATTTGTGACGAAAGATAATTCATGAGGCTTTCACTCAGAACACGGTTTGAATCCACACGAGATATAAGTTCCCTGCAAGTTAGATACTCGAGGAGAATCAGAGCAAGGGAATCGCAGGTATAATGCTCGGAGTAGATATGCTTCAGACGAGGTTTTCCTGCAACAAGGATGATACGATGGAGATATGCGAGGAAAAACAGCTTATGAGACAGATAGAGAGATTTCGAATCTTAAGAAATTTAATCTGAAGCTAACTTTCTTCTCTTGCAAAGTTAGATAGCGAAAGATAATCATTATAGAATATCTAAACATAAGACACATATAGTTTCAAGGAGTGAAATATCTCTTCTAGAGAAGCATGGTTTCCAAACCTCCTTGAAATGCTTTTACTTTCCCTGCACGATAAATAAGTATCAAGGATAATTATTGCAAGGAAGTAAGCTTTTGATTGCACCTGCAAACAGATAACTGAAAGCAAATAGCATTGCAGAGGGGGGTTATTAATGGTACATGATGACCAAGTGTTCCAACACCACAGGCGGTGCTCCAAGTTCCAAAAGCAAATAGTTTGACGAAAACCAAATAGTTCGACAGAAAACCAAATGGCGAATGGAAACACCCTACAAATAACCCGCTTATCTATCACTCGATGTTCTTCTCCCCCTTTTTGTCAACAAGTATCAAAAAGGAAAGAGAATGCATGCGAGGAACTACTCGTCCGAAGAATCCTCAGAATCAGAACTTGCACTGTTCGGCGAAGCAGAGCGAGCAATGGTTGAGGCTGAAGCAGGAGTTGGAGATGCAACATGGGCTTCGGGATCAGCTTCGGGAGTAGCAGCACGAGGTGCATCTGGCTTGAAGATAAATGTTCCTGCTGTGTCTTCAAGATCATCATCTGGTTGAACAAACAGTAGGTCGGTGGAGGCGGAACGCTGAGGAAGCACTAGGGTTTGCCTTCGGATAGGAGGAACTTTAAACAACTCTAGATAATCATATTCTTTCTCGATACCCTTGGCAGATAGTTGTTTGCAGAATAATGCTTGCGCAGAAGGGTCCAGGAGCGCTTCTTTTGTTCCTTCTCATACAAGAGAGCTTGGCGAGAATAATTATGAAGCAGATTTATCTCAGTCATCATTTCCAGCTTCACTTTCCGGTCGAGCTTGATATGACTTTCCAGAGCTTGCCAAGTGCGAAGACAAATTTCGTACAGTGAAGGATTCTCTTCATGAGGGATTTCAACTTTTGCCTTCTTAACCTTCGGAGCTTTAGCAGAAGCAGACATAGAAGCAGGAGCAGTGGCATCAATCGGTATCTTCCCTTTGCGGATGTCCTTCACAATCCAAAGTGTGTCGCGGACTGGTGGCATATAAACTTTCGGGATATGTGGGCAGAAAAACTTTTCCTCAATAAGCTGCTCGATGGCAAACATGGCCCAAGGTGCATATGGCTTCAAAGCTTGAGGGCTATCAGCTGCGCAGGCCAGATTGTGAATGAAAAGATCTGAAATGTCAAAACGAATACCCTGAGTTGTGGCTAGAAGAGCATTTGCCACGATGACATTAATGGTTTCTGGCCTGTTTGTTGGCGTGAGGGAGTTGCAGAGGATATAGAACAACACTTTGTTCTCATAAGTCAGATTCTTTGGATTTGCCTCTATACATTCATCACCAACAAGCTTGGGGTCCATCGGCATATGAAGTTGAGCTTCGGATACATCCCAATAGTGCAGTCTATGTTCATGAGTAGCATCAAATTCGCACGGACGAAGATTCAATAGGGCTAAGAACTGGTCAGCCGAACATTTGATCTTTTCTTCTCCTGTCATCCATTCGAGGATCCAAGTACTGCTATCTGCAAGTTCTCCTGAGATATAAAGAGTGGCATAGAACTGAAGAATCAGTTCACGATTCCAGCCTTGATTAAAACGAAGGAAACTCTCCAGGAAGACCAGTCCAATCTGCTTGATGGTATGATGGAAGCAGGGTAAACTTTCGAGCTCTGTGAAATCCAGAATCTTGTGCTTGAAAATGTGATTCTTCTTATACAGATTATGAGCATAGTACACGACATGTTTCTTTGTCCAGAATCTTGGTGACAAGGAAGTTCTTTCTCCATCATATGGGCTGGTTCCAAAGAATGCAAATTTCAAAATATGAAACTGCTCGTTAAAGGTAGGACCATTCGGGCCATCTTCAACAGGAAACAATGGAAAGGTTTCCAAAGGGTTTCTCAGATGTTCCTCTTCACCCATTGTCCGGGTCCGAATGTCATCAGGTCCAGGCACACCTTCCTCAATAGGCTTGAGAGGAGCACGAGGCTTCCTTGATTTCTTTTGCACAGATTGCTTTGAGGAACTTGACGGTCTATCATTTTTTCTCGCTGGAACTCCTTCAGCAGCTTTCAGACTTTCGGGCACTAGGGCCTTTTCTTTCACTATATCTCCTTCGGTTGGAGGCACAACGACCTCTTTCTCAGATGCTTGGGGCACAACTGGTGGAGCAATTTCTTCTTGAGCCATCGGGTCGTTAGATTTCTTTTCTTCCTCTTCCAACTGTGGTGTAGTGGAACAAGGAGCAGGGTCAACATCCATCTGGGTAGGGGCACCAGATGATGTGACCAGGGTGGAATTGTCTCGGGAAGCATTTAGCTCCCCCCCTCATTCTTGTCAATCTCCTTCTTGTTTGATTCAGAGGGCTCATCTTGCAATGTTTTCAGAGGCGAGGGATCTGGCTTCTCAACTTCAATTTCCTCATCAACATCATCAATAGGTGCTTGCTGCTCAAGCGAAGCATTTTCTTCATCATTCTTTTCCAGGATGATATCAACAACATCAGGTTGTTCTGGGGCTGCTGTAGTAGGAATGATAACCTCCACATGGCTAGCTTGCTGCATCAGTTCATCCTCGTGAGGTGGAGATGGTGGAATCTGCTGCAAGGGAGTACTAGAGTCAAGTGGAGCATCAGTAATAGTCTGAAAGCGGCGATATTTGTTTACTTTCGGATCGCTAACTCTCGCTTTAGCCTTCTGACATTTTTCTTCTTTAATTCTTCTTCGAGCAAGATTTGCCTTGCTGTCAATCTCCTCGTTTCTTCTGTCACACAACTGAGACACTTCCATGTGCAACTGTGAGTGCCAATCGATCTTCTCATTCCGCATGAGACTGAGAGCCTTGGTGATTTCAACAATCTCTTTGTTCAAATTCTTTCTTTCGGATTCAGAGTTGGCGTCTCTCCTCATTTGCTCGACGGTTTCTTGTCCTTGACAGCTTGATTCAGCTTCTTGGAAATTTTTCTCAGCTTAGTGAAATGCTTCGTTACCAATTTGGTAACATCATCAGGAAGTCCCAGACTACTTATACCATCAGATTTTGCATCATATGCAGCACTGTCAATCACATCGATCATGAAATTGAAATCATACTTCTGTTCCTCTGTGGGAGCAGGAATACTGGGTCTGGCCTTCTTGGCAGAAGCATCGGCTTTTCCTTCAGACAACAACTTTCTCTTTGATGCAGAACCCGAAGGTTTGTCAGTGAGGGGAATGGGTGCACCCCTTGGTGATCTCCTTGGAGAGGGTAAAACTTTCACTAGTGAGGGGCTCTTGAATGGCTTGTTGAGAATGGCACGTTAGTCATACATTGGAATTTCATCAGAAGCATCTTCGCTGGATGACTCATCAGAGGAGCTAGAAGCAACCTTCTTTGATTTCCTGGCGACGATTTTCTTTCAGGAACCACGAGGGGAACCAGATTTCCTGGACTTGCTTCCCTTAGAGGCAGAGGCACGATCTTTCTTCTTCTGGACGTCTTGCTGTGTCAGCGTGATGTTTTCTGCTTCAACTTGGTTTTTCTTTGCTTCCCTAGCATCACGCTTGGCTTTGGCCTTCGCCCTCTTAGCCACTTCATTGGGAAAATCAACGATGGTTTTGAGGGAGTCGGGATGAGCATTTAGAGGTTGTTGTGGTCTGACTTTTTCGTCATTGGGGCCAATGCAGTTTTCAGCATGCAGTCATTCCATGGTGGTGTGAAGGCAAACAGAATCTGATACTTCTCGCGAACATTTTCATAATTGAACCATTTGTTTGCCCAGTGGCGGCGAATCCTTTGAAGCCTATTGTTGTGTTCATTTGTTGATTCAACCCTAGGTGGAGTTCTGTAACCATCTGGATCAGACATTTCAGCCGTGGTTTTCTTATCTCTGCCACGACCACCCTTTTTAGGATTACCATCAGAGAACATGGTTAGGGCGTTTGTGACCAATTCATCTTCGGGCTGACTGTGAGCAGAAGGAATCTCTTCATCATCTTCTTCGGATTCAGACTTGGGTTTATTTTTCGGTGCTTTGGGAGGCTTTGAAGATTTTCCTCCTCCTGTTAATCTCATTCGATCAGACCTTGGTGGAAGCCGAGGCAATTCTCCTTCAGAATCTGAATACTCTTCTGAACTCTGTGCCATGACCAACATGTGAAAAGAATAGATACGAGGGAAATGGGGTAGGGTCATAAACATGCACAGAAGGTATTTTGAACGAAAAAGAATGTTTTTTGAAGAAATATAAGAATTCATGGTAGTCTTAGAGAAGATATCCTCGATAGATTTTAAACTAGCCATAGAATGGTTCAAGGCTGAGTAAAGACCATCTATTCTTTCGGATGAGAGCACTTGAACCCTAGCTCGAGGAGAACAAGTACGAGGAAGATCTACAAACTGTACCAGTCAAATCTTAGTGATTGCTAAAGATCTACAATGGTGAAATAAATCAATGAAAATAGCCTTGGTAAGAACTGCCCTAAGAACAGAGTTATGGACAGGTGCAATTCCAGATCCAATCGCCCTAACTTGGCAACTTGAATTAGCTACGACAATGCGGGAGGAAGGATTACCGCACCAGCGTGATCAACTGCGACGAAGTTTTCAGCGGAGTTGCACGGCGAGGCTTCTCGCCGGAGTTGCTTCGAGCAAGGGCTCGGGTGAAGGTGGATGAGGGTTTGTGGAACAGGGAGGAAGAAGACACGATGAGGGGTATTTATAGCCGGTGAGCTGAACCACCTCTCTGAAATCTACGGCCCTCAGAAGCAGGACGTTCCGCATTCAATGGGCACGATCATGATCATGGGGATCGTGGGTACGTGGCAATCATTTTCTGTGAGAAACTCGGGAAGAGAGCGGGAGGCCGAAAGGTTCAAGGGAGGGCAAACGCCAAAAATGATTAAACGTTCGAAGTCGATTTCTTTCGTGACCAAGGACGTCGGACAGAAATTTTCTTCAGATCAAATTGCATGCTTATAGATTTGGATGAGAAAGAATAGAGGGATAAAAGGGTCCGAAACGAAACACTCAGCCAAAAGAGAGAAAACATAAACACACGGTGCTATGAGTGAGTTGTTCATCGGACAAAACACAAACATGAAGAAACGAAGACAAACACACGAATGAGAGCAAACAAACACAAAGAACAAGCAGCAACAATATTGAACTCAGGGCTAAGAATAAACGAGTAGAATCCCTGAGAGAGTTCCTGCCAAAAGGGTTAGTTCTTTTTCGCAACCCATACTTGCGTGGGCAGCGAGAATATCATTTGTTTTGTCTGAGCAGGGACATTCCTTCGGTGAGCTCTGTAGTTCACCTGTGCATTTCGAGAGTAATCATATGAATATGCATTGAAATTGTTTCTAGAGACATGAGCATAGTGATTTGAGGAGGTACGCATGTACTCCTTCTGTCAAAAGTTTGACCGATATCCATTCGAGGAAGTTTCAGTGGCAATCTGTGAATGATAACCATTTCCTCGAAGAGAATTACTCTGCATATTCAAGTTAGCAGTGACGGATAAATTTTCAATGATGCACTTCTTCACCCAGATTTACTTCTTGGGTGAACCAGACCTGCAGTTAGTCTCAACATACCGAGCGAAAACCTTACCATTCTGTTGTTTGAAGAATTTGTAGTTTGAGTCACCAGACTCGTCAAAAACAACAGAAATGGGAGTGTCATATCCAGACAGAATTGCAGGTTTGAGAGTTTTACTTTTACCAAGAACCCAACTCGTTCGAGGATATTGCTCGGGAGTCTAGTAGGTTCCATCAACGTTGAGTTTCCTTTTGAAACCCAATCCTTCCTTTCAGGGATTTTTGTGCAGTATTGACTTCTGGAGCACATCACAGAGAGTTTGATGCCCTTTGAGTCTTTTTAGCATTCCAGTCTCAAAAAAGTTCTTTAACCTGCGATTTTCATCAGTGATAGCAACAAATTCCTCGAGAGAGGGGTTACAAATACCATTCGTAGTTGTTGCAACATTCTCGATGATAGTATTAGATACTTCAGCATTTGAATCAACATTGCTACGTTCTAGGCATTTTGAGCAAGGAGGCACAAAATCATCAGGAAGTCGTTTAGATTGCTCAGCGAAGAGAGAAGCCTTTTCTTTCGCTAGCACATTATGAGACTCTTTCAATGACTCGAGTTCTTGATTCCTGTTAAGGAGTTCATCTGATAAACTCTCATAGTCGACTGTAAGGGAATCATATCGTTTGGAAAGATCTTCAATAGTTGAAGAAAAAGCATCATGCTCTTCAATCAACTTTTGATTCTTCTCCATCTCTTCGACCAGTAATCCTTTGGTTTTCCTAAGATTCTTCTCAAGTTGTTCAAGCTCATCTTGTTGAAATTTTGCAATCTTAACTAGTTTAGCATAGGTAATGTATCCAGGAGAATATTCGTTCATAGATTTTTGGTGTTTTGCTGATACCCGATCCTTTGAGGTCTTTGCCATGAGACAAAATGCGATTAGTTCATAATAACTTGAGGCATTGTCATCAGTGTCCGATTTGAGTGATTTCTTAGATGATTCATGAGCAATGAAAGCATTGCTTCTTCCTATCCTTCTGTGAAGCTCTTCATCTTCTGATTCAGATGTCTCATCCTCAGAATCCATACCATTTCGGTACGAACTCTGTTCAGTTGCGATATTCTCTTCATATTAGATTCGATGGTTGCTTTGGCTCGCACGTAAGTGACTGGTGTCTTCGAAGAGGATGAGAAAGATTCATTTTTCTTCGAGAGCTTAGTGTGACGATCCATTCGAGTGAATCCATTGCAGTGAAGATACATCCATCTGTTGCTAGGTTTTCATTCCAGCAAGGATAGTCTGCTATGAGGTGACCGGATTGTTTGCACTTGAAGCACTTCATTTCTTTCGAAGGTAACCTTCTTGAAGATTCAGGCAAGTCAAAATTGTCATCATTTGTGAGACACAAAATTTGTCTTCTGAGATCACTTAACCTTTCTATGAGCATTTCTAGTTCCCTTGTGATAGTGTGTTGATTCTCAACATCTTCTTCGTGTGAACTGTCATAGTGTGAAAGAATTTCCCCTTCACTTTTCGAAGAAGATTCTTGATCTCCATTTTCAAGTTCCTTCTTTTCTTCGTGAATAGACAATAGTGTCTTTGCTTGATTTCAGCTACGATTGGATCGAAGGATGAATCAAGAGCACTCAGTAGCTTGTTGACCACATCTCTATCGGTGATATCTGTTACTCCTCATTGATGAAGTCTTTCAACAATGTTGGCCAACCAATCAGTGAGTTCCATAGCACTTTCCTTACGAAGACTTCTGAAACCAGCAAACATGGCACGAAGCATTTGAGTGTGAGGATATGTTCTGGTAATAAATTCTTCATGATCATTTTTTATGGATCCCAGAGTTGCTTTGCAGTGTCAAGCTTTCAGAACAGAATGAAAATGTCTTTCGAGATACTTTCACGAATAATATCTTTTGCTTGTGCATTCAACCGCAGCATAGCTTTGTCATCAGAATTGGAGCATCAGGGTGCTGAATGGTGTATCCATTTTCCACAATCTGCCAAAGTTCTATGTTGGTGGCTTGAAGTCTGATTCTCATTCTCTCTTTCCAATAGATAGAGTCATTTCCATCGAAGATAGGAAACCTTTCAGAGTGCGAGGATCTACCTGCATACGACATACTCAAAATTCCAAGGTTGTTAGAGCTTTAATAAACAGAGACAGGGAGAACCTTCTCTGATACCAATTGTTAGGACCGAGAGTATATCGACCAGAGGGGGTGAATGCGAGATTCAAAAATTTTTGCGAATGTTTTGAACTGATCCCAAACACAATAGCGGAAATAAGGTTCGGTAGAAAAGAACTTAATCAAGCACGCTATTGAGGAACAAATATATCGAGGTAGGAAGCAATAATGGTTCGAGCATATGATATCACAGGTTTGACAATAATGATGATAATGCAATATGCGAACATATGCAGTAGCATGAGAGAAAAACAGTGTGAGAGCTACGAAGAAAAAGCATAGGAATAAGGTGACGAGGTGAAATACAGCGATACAGGGAAAACACGCCAGTCTTAATATGGTACGTGTGAAGAGAAATATATATACAACTAGAAAGACATAACTGAATGATGAGAATGAAATATGATGAGCAACAAACTTAAACAGAGATGACAGATACGAAAGATATGCAACACACAACGATTGATCAGATAAACTTTCGTCACAGAACACGAAAGTAAACTGCTAAAGGTAATGCAATAAATTAAAGTGAACCAGTGGTGCTCCATGGCGACAGATGGATTTGGTAGACCAGTTCACCCTTCTGCCAAAGGACTGCGTCTGGTTGGAGGGGTTGTGATTTAACACAGAAGATAAACTCTCTTTGCCCTATTCTCCTTCAACTCGGAGCTGATCAGACTCCAGTTGATTTCACTCGTGGTAGATACTTGTCGGTGATCTCCAAACCTTCGACAGACCTCTTTCGTGAACCACAATGACTCTTGGTTGCTGAAGATCTTGCTCGGTGAAGACAACATCTCTTCAACCCTTGAGCCGACACCTATCCGTCTAGGGAGTGCGCAACTCTCAAGAGTAATAGGTACAAGAACTCTTAACTCAGAACTACTGTGATGCTCAACCACTGTCTAAGTTTTAGCTCTTGATTTTTCTCTTGGTGGATCTTAAACTCAAATCACTCGGAGAGGGGATGCTCAATCAATCTTCTCAGAAATCTTAAGCGAAGCAGCCAATGAGCAATGTTGGAGCGGGGTGCCTATTTATAGACGCAACCTTCCCTAAAGGGAAAAGACCAAATTCGACATGTGGAGCAGCCAATGGCCGAACGACACGAGTCCAACAGTCGGAAATTGGGCACGATGGTAACATTCCTTGCGAAGCAAGTAATGCTAACTCCTCAGTTCGAAAGATATCTCCTGCTGCACGAAGAACAACGTCTACTGCTGGCAGGTAATGAACCGAAACATAAAGGGATTTGTCTCAGTCTCGCATAGGTTTTGGGCTAAGCATCACAACGGATCTAAGCTTCGAGAACCTATACCCCTCTTAATAGTATGGAGGTCCTATTACTCAAATAAACGAAAGAAGAACAACGAAATGAATTCTACGTTTTCACTTTGTCTTCGACTTCCATTCGCTGTAGTCAATTTTCATCGGACAGAATCTCTGAACCTATTGCTTCACATCAGCAATAAACTCTGAAGGGGTTAACTCCTTCACATCAATCTTCTCGCCTACATGTTTTCAACATATGTAGCCCATTCTTCTCTGCAACACAGATATTCTTCGGTGAAGTTCCTCGAACTTGGCACCGGAGACAACATTCTCTTCGGCTCTACATGGACTTATCTCTCTGTGTGCACTAGCAAACAAATCAGTCCATGCTTGTTTCTGTCAACAATCTCCAAAACACAAGAGGGCAAATATTGCACCAACAGAGCGCATTTCATATCTATCTTTGGGGCTCAACCCTCTCATGTCGCCCCCCTTGTGGGCAACACGAGAGGTGACAGCCTAGCCGCCAGTGACCCTCTTGACCTCCCTCCTCCCCCTCTATTGCTGCCAGGGGTTGGCGCCGGGCTAAGCCCGTGTGTTGGCCAGTTGTCGCGGAGGGTTGTTCCTCCTTCTCCCGGAACTGTGGCGAGGGTGCTGGATCCGTGGGACGGCCTCTCCCTCGATCCACGATGGCGCGATGTGGCTCCCGACGGTGGTGCTTGGCGGCGTGGGTGGAGTTCGGATGTGCGTGGCATGGAGATCGGTTGGGCGTGGTCTAAGGATGGTGGTGGGGATGGGCGTGACCGGTGGTGGTGGCGACGGTGATGGCTACCCCGGATCCGGCCATGGTGGTGGAGGCATCCACCATCGGGGATGATGTGCCAGAAGGTGTGTCTTTGTGGCGGCAACGGTGGCGGCGGATCTTGGGATCCCGTGTCCGGGCCTGTCGCAGGATGCGCGTGGCGGCCGGAGCTTCCACCGGCGTTGACGGCCCTTGATGCGGGACCACGGCGGCAGTTGCCGTTGTATGGGCGATGACAGCGGCTGGCACGACAGTGGGTGCTCCCTGTAGCGCCCGGAATCAGGGCGACGACCCTTCTTCATCAACGGCGGCGGACTCCGAGTCGTGCGGGCGACTTGAAGTCTAGATCTCGAGGTGGTGACGGCCTTCTGAGGCTGATGGTGGTATGGGACGTGCCTTCCATCAACAGACCGGGTTCAATGCGGCTCAGCAGGTGACACATGTGCCTATTTCAGAGTTGTCAGGCGATGTCGTCAGCAGGTGAAGCCATTGGTGGATGCGCTACCAGCAGATGCTACACACGACGTCTTATACGAAGACGTCAAGTCATGCCTGCTACCGGAAGGTGATGCACGGTGGCTCTGGTGGAGGTTTCATGTTTAGCCTGTTGTTGTTGGATCGAAGGTGGTGCGACAGTAGTGGGAGGTAGGCGGTATGGGACGTCTTTGTCTTCCGTTGTCTCCTCCAGAGGTATCCAGCTATCGAGACATCGGCAGACGGATAAGGGCAGATGGTACAGGCGGCTTCAACAAGGAGTTTAGGCACTCCGTGGAAACACACACTACTAGGGAAAAGCCTAGCAGTAGTGCGGGTCTAATGCCTAGCAGTAGCGCGGGCACCTGCGCTACTAGTAAGGCACTACAGCTAACTTGTAGCTGTAGCGTGTTTTGACTCGCGCTACTGCTATACCTACTTAGCAGTAGCGCTGTCCTTACCCACGCTACTGCTAAGTGGCTTAGCAGTAGCGTTTTCCTACCCAGTGCTACTATATTTTCACATATTTTTTTGCTACGTATTTGCGATGTTTTTGTACAGGTTTTATACAGTATTCCAATCATATCATAAACATGCAATATGCTCATCATATCATATACATAATAGTCTCATCATATCATCCAACACAAATCATGTCATCACATCATAATCACGATATAGCGATACAAGTTAACTGACATGTATCATCATACATAATGTAGTACTTCTTGAGGCGCCGGTTCTAGCGTGAACCTAAACTAACTATTTTCCGCTTCGGCTCTGCTATGGAACCCTCTTTGGCTGTCGCTCGGAAACCGGTACACTTGGGCCTGACACTCAGGCCACTCGTCGTATACTCCTGGAACCTTCCCTACGTACACGGCATAGCACTTCTTCGCCATCGATGATCTATGTACCTGCATCGTCACATGATTCGATAATATGCAACATAATATATAGCTGTGCAACAGAAAGAGATAGAGCTATCAAAAAATAGAAGCAACATATCATAAACATGAATAACAAAATTCATCATACCCAAACTGCCCTAACTAGAGTGATCTGCGGTAGTTGGGGAGGATGGTTTAATTACATCACAAAGTTTCATCGTGCATAAATTCAAAGTTTCGTCATAGAGAAAGTAGTGACTAAACGGACACATTGTCATCGTCAATCACTCCAACATGTCGTGCCAACCATCCAAATCAGGGAGGAAGTCCCCGAGCGAAGTGAAAGGCTTCAGGTCGAGACGCTGAGTGGCTACGCATGTTCGGATGTCTTCCCGCGACATTAGCCCTTCTTCGTAGAACATCCCTGTTTTTTGAGGACCTCCTTCATGATGATTTGAGCAAGTTCACGCTGGATGTGATATAACTGAGCTCAGAGTCAATGATCCGGGACATTTCCTAGATTCTTTGCCCATTGCAGAATATCGGCATCACCAGATCTAGGTGACATGTGAAGGTTCTGGTCATCCCGTCTGTACTCCAGCATGTCATGGAGGACATATAATCCATCACTGAGAGTACCTCTCGGTTGCTGGATGCAGCAGAAGTCGGTCTTATGGCCGAAGTAGGGCGCGCGGTTCCTTGTCTTCTTGAGCGTGATCTCTCCGCCCCGTAGGCCATAGGTTAAGATAGCACTATCGAGAACAGACTTGATGTGGGTGTAATCCTTTTTCTTCATGTTCTTCGACAAGTCCAAGTAAAGAGCGTGGGAGAATCAGGGGTAAAGGATGATGAGGACGGCGCGCCCATCGCTGCGCAAAATAAGTACACCTCAAATTAGCCTCCACGCGTGCAAATGAATGATTGAAATCGAAGGAAGGATATCCGCGGATGACTTACATGGGATGATAAGGCAGGAGAATCGTCTCCTTGTCCTTATTGCCGACCATGAAATTGGCGATGTAGTTCCTCGCATAATCACGGTGCTCTTGGCAGACTGCCAAGAAGCCCTCGTGCATGAAGTACGGGTCAGCGACACAGATATAAGGTATTTTCTCAAGCCCGATGATGTAGTTCATGTACAAGGCAAAAAGGCAGACAAACGTAAAATCCAGCTTTTTCAAGTGAAACATGTCGAAGATGTAGTCGAATCGAGGGAAGAACTTTTCCGCGGGGAATGTGTCGACGTACAACCTTTGCCGCGGCACGTTAACCACGTAGAGTGGGTATCCTGGATTTTTCGAGGTTATCAGGCTTTTCTCTCTCCGTAGCACATCGTCATGAAGTCTCCTTAGATCGCCGTATATGGCCTCTACTGCTGCCTTAGGTAGGATCGGATCACCGGGGATATGGTATTTCGCCGCACCTATGATAGGTATACGGTCTTCAACCCAAGGCTGAGGAGGCGGCTAGCTCATAGAAGCAACTTTGCCTTTCTTCGGTCTCTTCCTATGCTTCTTTGCTACCGGAAGTGAGCCTATCATACGTTCATCCTCCGGCAATTCAGGCACCAACTCATCACGCCCAAACCCTGAGTACACATACTGCTGAGCCATCAATCCTCCGTCGTCATAGGCGCCGGTATTGAGATACTGTAGAGGGTCATCATCCTCGTCCATGAAATCATGCATTGCTTCTTCGACGGCGGCGACGTCATCAGCCACTAATGGAGCCTCTTCCTCACGTCGTCCGCTATCATCCGGCACGATAGGCGATGCTAATTGGGTAGGTGGGGTGTTGGTGTTCATACCTTGCTGAGGCTGCTTGGTCGTGGGTGTGCTCCCGGCCGCCTCCAGACGAAGCAGACTCTTGGGCCACAACAGGACCCAACTCTTGCACTCGCCAATCCACTGCGGGGTCTCGTTGTCATCTCTCCCTAGTGTGACCGGAGGAGCCAAATTCTCGTGGCCCGATTTAACACTAGCCACGGTAACCTTGAAGACGTCAGGGGGGATCGGCCGGCTGTGGAACAATTGTTCCTTCGGCTTCACTATCGTCGCCTTTCCCACGTCGACCTTCTGGACGCTGATGGTGTACAGTATGATGCACGGGGTTACGTCGGCCTGCAAAGACATGTCTGCGACGTGATACATCCGAAAGGCAATGGAAACGGGAGATTATACATATATTGAAGAGGGCCGGTGTGACACGTACCGTGAGGGTGTCGAGCTCAGCCAAAGATGAAGCCCCGCCGAGCACGCCAGAGATGGAGGACGGGCTGCTATGAGCAGGTGTGGCAGCAGGTGCAGTTGCGTGAGCAGGTGCTAGTGCAATGCTAAACGAGCTTCTCCCGATGAAGTTGGAAAGGGGAAAGTCCGCTGCCTCTTTATCTGGATTTTGCTTGCTCCAACTGACGATAGCCGGAATCAAGACACTATACGAAGCTATCATTTCCTGTCTCGCGGCAACTACCGCTGCTTTGACTGTCTCTTCTTTGGTCTCAGCTGCTTTCTTATCAACCGCAATCTCAACCTTCTTGTCGATGTTTTCTTCGTTTAAACTCCATCTTTGCTTTCTCTCCTCGGCGTTCACGGTAGTACTTCTTCCACATGGCGCCGTCTCCAACACCGTGCACGCATCCATACGACGGCCGAGTGTCCATCGGGAGTCCTTTCAATATGTTCAAGGCCTGATTGAATGGGGTGTCCCACTTGGGCCTCGCCAATGCCTCAGATGGCGAGTCGCTTTCGGCTGCAATCCTGTGCTGCTCTTTCTGCAAAAGGAACGTGGATCGTTTACAAATGTGACTAAATGTGCAGTCGAATTGATCAGAAGCTAAAATTAGGGGGTAAATTAATAATTACTAGCAGTCTCATGAACTCCTTCGTGTTCGCGTCCGTATCGAAAACCTTGTTGACTGGTTCCCAACAGTACCGGGCCCTGATGACGTCACGCTCCTGCGGGACGGTGAACTCCGCCAAGGGGTCCAGGATCCCCAGACTTTCGCGTTCCGCGTCCTCCTTGGCCCATATGATCCTCTTCCCCGCGTAACCACGGCTTCTGAGGTGGTGGCATCCCATGTTCCTCTCTTGAAGCCCCTTCATATAGTCCGACTTTTCTTTGGCAGCTTCGGCAACACAAGCCTTTTTGAATATTTTGAACTGCTCTTCCGCAATTGTCGGATTATCCTTTACAATCTCGGAGTAGGGTTCATTTTTTACGATGATCTGATGTTTCACCCTTACTTTCCAGGCGGACAACGCGCCGCTAAACTTGCCCATGGTGTGACTGTTTATCTTCTTCATTGTCGGGTCTTGCCATGGTCGAGTATATTTGATTTCATCCCGGCCCGGAAACAAGAATCCCTGGTGCAGCTTCGTTAGGAGGGAGTGCTCCATATCTGGTATCTTCTTTAATTTCTCATCGTTGATGGTGGAGGTTCCCCGTAGGATGCAACCTATTTGATTGCCGTAGCACATGCGCGCTTCCGCAAGCTCTTTTGGCTCGAAATTGCCAGTGTCCACCTCCGTGACCACCAGTCTAGTAGTGTTGAGCTGGTTTGGGCGCCGTATCCTCTTCGGTTTCGGTTCTATACCGGCTGATTCGCCAGTCTCGGTGCTGGTCTCGATGACGGTGTCGGTCTCGGTGCCGGTCTCGATGTTGGTCTCAGTCTCAGATGTGACAGGGGGCACTGCAATAATTGTTGCTCATCGAGATAGTTCAAATAGTTGTCTGCCGCCTCGTAGACGTTGCAATCACCAGAACCCTGTCCTTCATTGTTGCTAGCCATGTTTCCTACGATTAAATCTAGTCAATTAATTCTAGACCTAATAAAATGAATAATGACATAAAAAAGGCCTATGTTTTGCAGGAATGTTGATTCATTCCCGTTGCGGCAAATCTCGGGCACTCGATATGTCCTAGTTTGTAGCACAAGTCATGCCGAAATTCACGGAAAATTTTGGCATGACCTTTGCTACAAAGTGGACAAATCGAGCGCCTGAAATTTTCCGGAAAGGAAATGAATCAACATTCCGGCAAAACATAGGCCACTCGGAATCATTCCCTGCAAACAATGTTCAAATATCCATCTTCGATACCACAACACATGTCCAAATATACACGAGCAACCACAACAGTAGATATACATTAGCAAACACTATTGAGAAATTTGCATATAACAAAATTTATAACCCTAATTCGTGAAATTTGTAACCCTAGCTAATTATGATCTATTAATAGAAAACATAGAAAATTTAGTCCTAAAAAAATTTAACTAATTTTTTTCTGTCCTCACTTTTCTACCTCTCTATCTCTCCCTCACTCCCCCTCTCCTTCTCCCTCTCCCTCTCTCTCTCCCTCTTCCCCCCCTCTCTCCCTCTCCCTCTCCCTCTCTCTCCCTCTCCCTCTCTCTCAAGCTAGTGTTTCACATATGCATTCTTTACAAAGTATTTAGGTGAATTAATAAACATTGAATTTTTGCTCTAAACTATATTTTTCTCTAAAACGATTTTTTATAAACATTGGATGAACCCTAATCTTCTGTCCACAACAACTACAACTACTTAAGCATCTAAACCTACTTAAGCATATAAACCTACTTAAGCATTTGATGAACCCTAACTAATTTGATGAACCCTAAAATTGCATGAACCCTAGGAACCCTAGCTAGGCAGAGGTAGGGGAGAAGGAGGAGGTGTAGGCCTAGTCGCCTTGGGCGTCGGCGGAGGTAGGGAGGAGGAGGAGGTCGGAGCGGCCGAGGGCGCGGTGGAGCTGTGGGGGAGGTCGTCGGCGTCGAGCGTCGGGGTTTGAGAGGGGCAGGGGCGGCGAGGAGCGGACATGGGCGGCTCCGGGGGCATCGAGAGTGCGCGGCTCCGGTGGCGGCGACGAAGGCAGGGGCGGCGAGGGAGCAGGGGAGGGAGATACAAGAGACGCGAGAAGATGGGGAAATTGGGGGAAGAAGGGACGCCCGCGCAGGGGCAAGTTAAACTTAGCGGTAGCGCTGTTTGGCGGAATGTGCTACTACTATAGATAAGTTAGCTATAGCGTGTGTTGGGAAAACGCGCTATAGCTAAAGTAGCTATAGCTCTTTCGTAAACAGGCGCTACTGCTATTGCTTTCATTTTTTCTTTTTCTATAATTTTCCTTTTCTTTGTTTCTTTCCTATTTTTCTTTTCTGTTCCTTTTCTTAGTTGCAGCACTGTCACCCTAAAACGCACTTCTACTATTTAATTTGCAGTAGCGCGGTCTGCAGACAGGCGCTACTACTATACCAAGCCTGGCGGCAACGGTGTAGTAGTTATAGTAGTAGCGCTTTTTGTAAGGGACGCGCTACTGCTATTTGTATAGCAGTAGCGTTCTTTTTCTACACGCACTACTGTTAGGTAGTAGTAGCGCCTTGTCTTAAAGAGTGCTACTGATAAGACTCTGTGTATAAGCTTTTCCCTAGTAGTGACAAGATCTCTGATCGGACTATGACGTCGTGCGCCCACGTCATGTCCTTGCTGAAGGTGGTGGATTGAAGCTTGTCTTTGGGGATGAGAATTCAGAGTTCAACCTTGTGGTGGATTCGCCATCATTGGCGCACGTGCGGCAATTCCTTCTTTGAAGGTGTAGCCTAGGAGTTGTGTATTTTTCGTTTATTTTGTGTCCTATATCATAGGGTTAGTGGCTATCTAGGGAGTTACTGTCACGACGTATAAGGCCTCAGGGTTTGTTTTCCGCTTTATTTCCGGGTCAACGGTGTTCATTTGCTGGATTTTGCACTATTAATAATATATGGCTGCATGCATCATTCTAATGGAGAGGCCGGGGTTATGCTCCTTTTCAAAAAAAGTACGTCAACACCCTCAGCCCATTCAAATCCCCTCCCAGACCATTTTTATTCCACTCCGCCCTCCCCACCTTTTGCTATGCATTCACACCCTCCCCGTCCGGCGCTGGTGTTGTACCTCTCCTACCGCCACAAAAGCATTGATGTACGTCCGCAGCCCCCACCCCACGCGTCTGCCCGGCCTTGAACTATGCATCCATTCACTGCGGATCCATCCGTCACTAGGTAGCCTCCACCCCTCTCTACATCGTCCATGGTGGACACCACGCCCGGCAGGTGTTCGGTCAAATGCCATTGAGCTTTTTTTACCTTGTTATTTCCTAAAGTACGCATGATGGCTGGGTACTCGATAATGGAGGATGAGTTGTTGTGTGATACGTGGTTGGTCGTATCTACGAACTTTGTAGGCATGAGGCTAGACCTTTTGGCAAAAGATGCATTCTTTGTTTCATGTACAAAAGCACTTCATGCTCTATGACTTGCACATGATCGATAAACGCAATGTGATCAAGTCTCCGGCACATCGGTGGTACACCATCTTCAACACCGTCATGAAGTATTGTTGTGCGATTGAACAAGTGGATAGAAGGTGGCCACCAGGCGCGTCAATCATGGAGATTGTAAGTTTTGCTTCTTATTACTCTACATGTTGGTCAATTTATTGATTCACTCAATAATGCAACTTGATAATCATCACATTCCATAGCCCAGACGCGTTGTCGTGCTGTTCCACAGAACCAAGGGCAAGCATTTATGTTCATACATTATTGGGTAAAACTCAAGGGACACATTGTGTGGGACGACATGTGTGGATTCTGACTCGAATATCGTTGAATTTAGAATCGATGAATTCGAAAAACTTGTTGAGCATCCGGTTATCTTGGATGTAATATTTATATTTGAAATATTGTTTTACTTGAGATATTTGTATCTTATTTGTTAATGAATTGTGCTATTTCCTATAATAATTATTTTGAGTTTTCCAGACTTAGGAAAAAATACAGTGGCGGATGTTTAGGAGACATGGTTGGATGGCCGGCTCTCGTATCCGTGTCCGTGAATGAGTCAGGATCAGCTCGCGGAAAAACAGTGTGTCCATTTTAGGAGGACAGTTGCGATGCTCTAAATTCAGTTAATAAAGTTTGATTGGTTGTTGCTCAACCATTTTTTTGTTGCATCTCAGCATTCAAAATTTATCTAGTCCCCTGAAAAGTAAAGTGTGATTGAATTTAACAGTGTCAGGAAATAGTACGTAATGTGAAGATGGAACATCGTGCCCCGTTGACCACATAGACTATCTATCGTGTGTCTACAAGTCCTACAATTAATTTCATTTGTTTTTTTAAGGAGGATGTCCTCGGCCTCTGCATCAGAACGATGCATGCAGAGATTTTATTAATTATTCATCAAGACCTTATAAAGTAACACATCGATAAGTCTGAAGTAACCATCTTGGCAACAACTATCGCTGCCCCATTCACTGGATGAAGGGGTGTAGATTGTCGGGGCCCCATACCACACCTCACACCAAAGTCGAACATCTAAAGCCGGAGGCCTCAACCAATTCGAATTGTCGGGTCTGGGTCACACATCGATCCAGCGCACTCTCAGCGGGCATCACATGCGCACGGTCCAGAGGTCGTCGCCAATGTCTTCCACCAACCCATCTTTAGAGTAGGTACATACCTGCCATTGACGCCACCACAGTGCCAAACGATGCCACCACCCTATGCGGGTCCATCATCACACATCCATCGTTGAGACCCTGCTGCGTCATGCCACCGAGACTCCAAGTTGTCGTTGCGGCACATGAAATGCCGCACCACTGCTGAAACCATCCACTAGTCCCTCGAGCCAATGCACAACTCTAAGAATGACACCCCAAGGGGGGAGCGGCACAAGAGCACCGTCGTCATCCGTTCCACTGATTTGTGACGCCCCCGGCTCAATCGTGCATTAATCATACACGCAAATGCATATGATCAAGCCTAAGGACTCACGGGAAGATATCACAACACAACTCTAAAACATAAATAAAGTCATACAAGCTTTATATTACAAGCCAGGGGCCTCGAGGGCTCGAATACATAAGCTTGCGTACAAGCGTCAGCGGAAGCATCAGATATCTGAGTACAGATATAAAAGAAAACACAGATAGGCCCTTAGAAGGCAGGGCAAAAGAAAACACTATGATCGAAAGGCGCAGGCCTCCTGCCTGGGACCCTCCGAACCTACTCCTGGTCGACGACAAGTTCGAAGCAGTAACCACCCTCGGGGTACTAGTAGAAGTCGATCGTCGGCGGGGTAGCTGTCTCAGTGGCTCCGTCATCTTGGTCACGACAAACTGATATGGGGAGAAAAGAAAACAAAGCAACCGTGAGTACTCAGAAGTACTCAGCAAGCAAGGATCTACACTACATATGCAACATTATCAAAGGAAGGCTGTATATGTGGACTGGGCTGCAGAAATGCCAGAATAGAGAGGAAAACCTAGTCCTATCGAAGACTAGCATCTTCAGCGGTCTTGCAGCAATGGAAGAGAGTAGAACAGTACAATATAATGAAGCAGTATTATTAAGTCTCATCCTCACCCAGAGATCCTTTCTCGACTCCCTGCGAGAAAGCAATCCCAGAGCCATACAGTCATCAACCTCGTCCTGAGATCCCTTCTCGACTCCCTGCGAGAAGCAATCCCAGAGCCATATATCCAGTATCATCTCATGTTCTAGTTGTGTCGATCGTGATACAACTCCGAGTGTCCTTTACCGTAGGACCGGCTATCGATAGATGTGTTCTTCCCTGCAGGGGTGCACCAACTTACCCAACACGCTCGATTAACTTCGGCCGAACACACTTTCCTGGGTCATGCCCGGCCTCGGCCAAACGATACATCGCAACCCTACCTACAGCTTAGCAGAGAGGTCCCCGCCGGTCTACAACCTAAGCGCTCAGGGGTCTTGGGCCATCGCCCTGTGCACTCCGGGTCGTTGTGTGCAGGGTGGATACCACCAACGGCTCGGATGGTCGGTACGATCCGACCGTGCCACAATGCTGAACTGGACGTCTGACAGAACTGTCGGCTGATGCCACGATGCAGAACGCCCATACTATGCCCACGTGATGGTTAGTGCTATCAGGCCAGAGGCCTGCTCGGATCAAATATCCAAATCATTAGTGGACTAGGGCTTGCGGTAACGAGCAGAGACTCACGAAAGATGTGACCCCGTCGCCCCGTCTCAAGGACTTGCTGCAAGGGCTAAGAATGCCCGGCCGCGCCTCGTATTCATCACTCGGGCACCATACAGGCAACCCGTCTTCACATCACACGTGGGTACCCCTCAGGGTCGACCCGCCTTTCCAAGTAACAATAGTATAGTCCAAATATCCGTGTGTCCATAACATCAGGGGAATCCGAGGTATCACCCTCGTTGGATTCCTACTTGATGTATCCATCAAGGTGAACTCGGAGGAATCACCCTCGTGGTTCACACTTGAAGTGTTGCGTGACAGGGTCGTATCGGCAGTGGAGAAGGAGGAATCACCCTCGATGACCACGACCAATTATCTACCCTATAAGGTTAACATCAGAAGTGCTGACGAGGTATCACCCTCGGCACTCGATAGTAACCCAGTAGTGTCGTACAACTAAGGGGGGTGATGTGCGGTGCCGGGGTCTATTCTTCAATCCCGTTGATCGGGTCTTCAGATGATCCAGCGGGGCAGTTGGGATAAGTGGGGTCACTGATAGGTCTCTACCCAGCCTATACTAAGCAGTTTAGGATATGTAGGTAATTATCAATAGCAGGTTACAATAAACAGGCTATGCAACAGAATAGGTAAAGCAGTAGCAGCAGCAATTCTAATGCAAGCATGAGAAATTAGAATGGGCGATATCGGGATGATCAAGGGGGGGGGCTTGCCTGGTTGCTCGGGCAAGAGAGAGAGGTCGTCAACGGGCTGCTCTTCTGGAGCGTAGTCGTACTCAGCTGCAACGGCATCGGTCTCGGCGTCTATCGAGAGAGAAGGAGGGGGACGAAACAGTAAATATAAAGCAGACAAGAGCATGATATGACAATATGCAGTGCCGGGTGTGTCCTAATGTACGGTTGCACGTTACCAAGGAAGGGGGAATCCATCCGGGAATGTTTTCCCGGTTCCGGACATTGGTCAGACAGATGACCGGAGGGGAACGGTTCCATGTTCAGGTAGTTAGAGACGTGTGACGAACGAACGGACCGCGTATTCAGATTCGTCTCGTCGTTATGAGCAACTTTCATGTAGAAAGTATTTTCATCGGAGTTACGGTTTATTTAATATGATTTTCTAAAGTTTTAATCATTTTCTGAATTTATTATTGATTCGAAATAAAGGAAAATTGCTAAGAGTACCCAGAACTGTACCCTTCTGACCAGCAGAGAGGCTGGCGAGTGGGCCTAGTTGACTGAGTCAACCGCCCAGTCAGCAGACGCTGACTGGTGGGCCAGCTGCCCAGTCAGCAGGCTGACTGGTCAGCCTTATCCACTGGCACAGTGGTCTGGGTCCATATGTCAGTGACACCGGGCTAATTTAGAGTTTAACTAAACTAACAGAGATTAAAACAAATGGTGGGTCCCGGGTGTTAGTTTCAGTTATTTTAGTTAAACAGTTTTATTAGGCTTTAATTAAGTGGTTAGGCATTAGTTAAATCGGGTGGGCCCACACGTCATTTGGTCAACCCAGTGGATTGAACACGCGTGCGCGCGTGCGTGCCCGCCGGCGAGCACTGATGACAACGGCACGCACGGAGGCGGCGGCTTCGGCGACCAAACGGGTGATCGAGCCCACCAGAAGACCGGGCACTGTGAGGCACGGGCTATGGCTCCTGTGGTTCGGGCAAAAACGGCCGAGTCGGCCGTAACGGCGGTGGCAGGCGGCGGCCGAGGCACGGCCTCGTCGGCGACGGAGCTACAAGACGCGGAGGGGAGGGGGGAAAGGTCACTGAGGACCGAGAGCTCACAGGGAGCTCGGAAACGCGCTCGATGAAGACGGAGAAGTAGTGGTGGCGACGGGTCGACGGCGATGACCGTCGGGGCAGAGGAGGAGGCTCTCGGGCGAGAGAGCGCTCGCCGGGGTCGCCTGGAGCAGCGGCGACATGGAGAGGAAGGCCGGGCGCTAGGATCCTCGGCAGCTTGCCGTCGAGGTTGCCGTGGCGGCGCAGCTCGACGGAGGCAGAGGGCGGCGCCGGGGCATGGCAGCAGCGTGGCCAGGGGGACGGGGAAGGCTGGCGCCGGTCGAGGCCGGACAGGGAGGCGAGCAGGTCGTCGGTGAGGGCAGCAGGGGCGACGATAGGCGAAGCAGGAGGGAACAGAGGGAGGAGAGGCTGCGAGAGGGGGGGTTCGGGCGTGAGGCGCCTCGCCTCTGGGCGTGCGGCGGCGCGAGGGATGGTGAGGGGAGCGAGAGTAGTGGGGGAACGAGAGGGAGTAGGCTCGCTGCGGGCTAGGGTTAAGAAGGTGCTGGGGGCGGCTGGGCCAAGCAGGCCTAAGTGGTGGCCTGCTGGGCCGAGTCCCAGTTGGGGGGGCGGTTGTGTTTATTTTCTTTTACATTTTTCTTTTTTTTATTTCTTTTCTCATATTTTCCTGTTTTGCAAATAGTTAGGCCAGAAAATGATTTTTACTAAATGTGTGAATTAGCCCATATAACAAAGTGCAATATTGGTCACTGCTAGAAATTTGTTTGGAGACAAGTGAATTTTATTTGGATTTTAAATAAAAGAATAAGGGTTAAATAACTCTGTTTTGTGGTTGTTAGAGTCACATAATTTATTTAGTATATGTTGAATATAATTTTAGAATTGTCTCTGGATTATTTACAATATTATGAACAATTTAGTTTTCAAATTTGAACAACTTTTAGTTTCACTTAAGTTTGAATTTTCCATTTTGAATTTAAATTGAAAAGAGATATGATACTAATGATGATTAAGCACTGTTGATCAAGATGACATGGCATAATCAAAAGGGTAATCACTGTAGCTTAATACATGGGGTGTTACAAATCTCCTCCACTAACAAGAATTCTCGTCCCGAGAATTAAGAGGTAGAAGGAAAAAGTTCAGGGTATTCCGCACGAAGATTATCCTCGCATTCCCAAGTGGCTTCATCTTCTGTATGATTTGACCACTGCACTTTGAGGAACTTGGTAACCTTTTGACGGGTCCGACGTTCAGCTTCATCGAGAATGCGGATCGGATGCTCCTTATAAGATAGGTCATCTTGCAATTCGAGCATCTCGTGATCCACTGCTCGGTGCGGAGATTCCTTGAAGCAACGACGAAGTTGCGACACATGGAAGACGTCGTGGATATGAGAGAATTGCGCCGGCAATTCCAATTTATACGCCACTTGACCATGTTTAGCAATAATGCGGAAAGGACCAATGTAGCGCGGAGCTAGCTTGCCCTTGATTCCAAAACGGTGAGTGCCCTTCATAGGAGTGACACGAAGATAAGCTTGATCACCGGGTTGATAAGTCAAACCCCATCGTTTGCGATCGTAGTTGCTCTTCTGGCGGTCCTGAGCCGCCTTGAGATTTTCTCGAACGATACAGACTTGTTCTTCGGCGTGTTGAATAATGTCCGGTCCCACGAGTGGTCGTTCCCCAGTTTCTGACCAATTTAGGGGGGTTCGACACTTACGTCCATATAGAACTTCGAAGGGGGCCATTTTCAAGCTGGCTTGATAGCTGTTGTTATAAGAGAACTCGGCATATGGAAGAGATTCTTCCCACTTCTTGCCGAAAGAAATAACACAAGCTCGCAGCATGTCTTCAAGCACTTGATTTACTCGTTCAACTTGGCCTTGGGATTGGGGATGATAAGCTGAACTCCAGGTAATATGAGTTCCCATAGCTTCTTGGAAACTTTCCCAGAATTTTGAGGTGAAAAGACCGCCACGGTCCGAACTGATCTTTTTCGGAATACCGTGGAGTGATACAATTCTGGAGGTATATAATTCTGCTAACTGACTAGCAATGATTGTCTCCTTGACAGGCAGAAAGTGTGCAACCTTAGAGAGTTGGTCGACGACTACAAGAATAGCATCGTGACCCTTCTGTGACCTGGGAAGGCCAGTAATGAAATCTACTTGCACTTTATCCCATTTCCATAAAGGAATAGGTAACGGTTGCAGAATTCCAGCATGCTTCTGATGTTCTGCTTTAACGCGACGGAACACATCACATTCAGCAACATAGCGAGCAATATCTTGCTTCATTTTAGACCACCAGTACCTTTGACGGAGATCACGATACATCTTGGTGCTACCCAGATGAATAGACAGCGGAGTATCATGTGCCTCCTTCATGACCTTATCAGTCATAAGCTCGAAGCGAGGTACCACAATGCGGTCTCTGAAATACAAGGTTCCATCTTCAGACAGCGAGAAATCCCTGTACTTTTCAAGGTGAAGATTTTTCTTCATCAGATCAACTTCAGCATCTTTAGCTTGCGCATTCTTAATAGCTTTCTCAAGATCTGGTTGTATCACAAGGCTATTAAGGGAACCCTGTGGAACAATATGCAGATTCAGCTTGCGCAGTTCTTCAAAAAGACGTGGTTGAGCTCGACTAACCATGAGGTTGTCGCAATAGGACTTGCGGCTTAAGGCATCAGCCATCACGTTAGCCTTGCCAGGGGTATAGGAAATACCCAAATCATAGTCCGCAATGGCCTCCATCCATCTTTGCTGATGGAGGTTTAGAGATGGCTGAGTGAACAAGTACTTCAGACTTTTATGATCCGTGTATATCTCGCAACGATTACCGAGAAGGTAATGTCGCCACAACTGCAGTGCATAGATGACAGCAGCTAGTTCTAGATCATGTACCGGATAATTCTCTTCATGTGGGCACAACTGACGAGAGCCATATGCAATCACTTTACGCTCTTGCATTAGGACAGAGCCTAATCCTTCACGGGATGCGTCACAATAAATCACGAAGTCTTTGCGAGAATCTGGAGGAGCAAGTACTGGGGTAGATGTTAGCTTGTCTTTGAGTGTTAGAAAACTTTCCTGACATTTGTCTGTCCATTCAAACTTAACGCCTTTGTGAAGCAGATCAGTCAGGGGCTTAGCAATCTTGGAAAAGTTCTCGACAAATCGACGGCAATAGCTTGCAAGGCCGAGAAAACTTCTCACTTGCTTGACGTTCTTCGGAGGAGTCAGTCAAGAATAGCCTGAACTCGTTCCGGGTTAACAGCAATTCCATCCTTGGAAATCACATGACCAAGGTAAGTTACTTCAGAAAGCCAGAATTCACATTTGGAGTATTTGGCATACAACTGGTGTTCTCGGAGCCTTTCCAGTACCAGACGGAGGTGTTCAGCATGTTCTTCTTTATTCTTTGAATAAACCAGAATATCATCTAGATATACCATGATGAACTTGTCGAGATAATCCATGAAAATGTAATTCATTAGACGGGAGAATGTGGCTGGAGCATTTGTTAAGCCAAATGACATTACAGTGTACTCATAAGAACCATAGCGAGTAACAAATGCAGTCTTCGGAATATCCTCTTCACGAACTCGGATCTGGTGGTAACCCAACCTCAAATCAAGTTTAGAGAACACCGATGATCCAGCAAGTTGATCATACAAATCATTGATCCGGGGAAGCGGATATTTGTTCTGGATTGTGGCTTGGTTAATGGGCCGATAATCCTGAACCAATCGGTTAGTTCCATCCTTCTTAACGAAGAGTGAAGGTGCTCCGCAAGCAGAGGAACTGGGGCGGATGAAACCCTTCTTAAGTGACGTGTCGATTTACTCCTTAAGTTCAAGAAGGTGGTGCGGAGGCATTTTATAAGGACGCTTCGCAATAGGGGTTGTGCCTGGCTTCAAGTCGATGACGAACTCAACAGCTCTAGCAGGGGGTATTCCTGGAAGTTCTTCTGGGAAGACATCTTGAAATTCACGAACAACTGGAACGTTCTCAATGCCTTCAAGCGGTGAGGCATTCAATGCATTCAGAACATATATGTGGCTCTCAGCATCTTGAACTATTCGGGCTGAGTATTTGACTATCTGGCCAGAAGGGTGAGTGAGCTGGACTGTCTTAGTAGCGCAATCAATCAAAGCATTATGGGCTGTTAACCAGTCCATACTGAGAATGATGTCTATGTCGGAAGGTCCAAGTACAATGAGAGAAACCGGAAAAAGTAAACCTCCAATCTCGATGTGGTTGTGAGGGCTTAGCATTGTGGTTTGCCACTTGGATCTCGGGGACTGAACCATTAGAGGAGTGGGTAATTCTTCTAGGTATAACTCATGTGCCTGAGCAAATTGTTGGGACACAAAAGCATGCGATGCTCCTGAATCAAAGAGAACAGAGGCTGGTACTGAATTCACAGAGAGTGTTCCCAGCACTATAGTCGGTTCCTTCTGAGCCTTTTCAGCATTGACGTGATTAGCATGGCCAAGTACAACAGCAGATGGTATGACATTACGGTTTCTGAATCAACGGTTTCGACAATTCTTCTTACGACCAATAGGAGGACGTGGCACAACCTGAAGAGAAGCCATAGCATCAGGCGGTCCATCATGAACCATTAGCTGTCTCGGCGGTGAAGACAGACGAGGTGCAACATATGACGGCCTTGGTGTTGGAGCAGTCGGTGATGAACATTGTGTGGGATCCAGACTCGACATTTCTGAGCAGGCTGACCCGAGGATGAGCCAACATCACGAGTGCGCTTGAGTGACTCCTGGCATTTAGTCAGAGCTGTTTCAACTTGGAAAGATTTGCTGACAAGCGTTGCGAAGTCTGTGCAATCATGGACTGCAAGTGCGAGGTTTATATCAGTACGCAGTCCTTCATGGAATTTCTCCTGCTTGCGTGCGTTGGTGCAGACGTCATCTTCAGCATAGCGGGACAATTCAAGAAATTTCCTCTGATATTCATCCACAGTCATTGTGCCCTGTGTAAGTTTGCGGAATTCCTGCTTCTTCTGGTCCATCAGACCTTGAGGAATGTACCGTGCATGAAAGGCTGACTGAAATTCCTGCCAAGTGGTTACAGTTTCAGCAGGCAACATACCCTTGTGGTTTTCCCACCATTGAGCAGCTAGACCCTTTAAGTGGAATGCCGCGAAGGTGACGTAACTGTCAGGGGCAACATTAGCTGACTCCATCTCAAACAGGATGTCACGAAGCCAATCATCAGCATCCATAGGATTGGTGGAGTTGCGGAAAACGGATGGATTGAGACGCACAAATTTGGCAGAGTTATTGGAGCAGACTGTTGCTGAGTATTCTGGTTTGGGAACTGAGCCAATAGTCCGGTCATAAACTGTTGCATCATGGCGGCGATATAGGGTGGAGGTGGAGGATCGTCAGCCATCCTGCCAAATCAACAAGGGCAGTTTAGCAAGTAAAACTGCATGTGTATGGAATGAATCATGAAGCAACACGCACAACAGAAGGAAGTGCAATAGATACTTCATCATATCCGCACCAGACATTCAAAGCCACACATGGCCTCGGTTACAATCCGGCATTACGACAGTTGAAAGGGAAGGGCTAGACATCTAGGCGGCGCGCAGGCACGCGGTAGGGAAGTACACAACGAGACATAGCAAAGGCTACATCAACGTCGGAGAAAACTGTTGGAGCGAGGAATCTGCAAGTGACAACACAGGGTGCCCTCGATAAAAGGATCCTGCAAGCAGAATCTGACCCACAATCTTGAAGGAAGGGGGGAAATTTCAGAACACCGGGTGGATGTGATCGCGAGAACCTAATGTTGGAGTTAGTAAAATTTTAACCCGAATAGATGAGAGATCAGAGTCCCAGAGTAAAGGTCGAGGAGTAAAAGATCCTAATACCACCCAATTGGCGAAGTGGGCCCGTAAGCCACACAGCCAAGTTAGTAAAACAGTTTTTGGACACTAGACTCAACTTCGGCCAAGGAGTTAGAATGGGGGGTTCCTACAGGCAGTCGGCTCTGATACCAACTTGTGACGCCCCGGCTCAAGGACTTGCTGCCAGGGCTAAGAATGCCCGGCCGCGCCTCGTATTCATCACTCGGGCACCATACAGGCAACCCGTCTTCACATCACACGCGGGTACCCCTCAGGGTCGACCCGCCTTTCCAAGTAACAATAGTACAGTCCAAATATCCGTGTGTCCATAACATCAGGGGAATCCGAGGTATCACCTTCGTTGGATTCCTACTTGATGTATCCATCAAGGTGAACTCGGAGGAATCACCCTCGTGGTTCACACTTGAAGTGTTGCGTGACAGGGTCGTATCGGCAGTGGAGAAGGAGGAATCACCCTCGATGACCACGACCAATTATCTACCCTATAAGGTTAACATCAGAAGTGCTGACGAGGTATCACCCTCGGCACTCGATAGTAACCCAGTAGTGTCGTACAACTAAGGGGGGTGATGTGCGGTGCCAGGGTCTGTTCTTCAATCCCGTTGATCGGGTCTTCTGATGATCCAGCGGGGCAGTTGGGATAAGTGGGGTCACTGATAGGTCTCTACCCAGCCTATACTAAGCAGTTTAGGATATGCAGGTAATTATCAACAGCAGGTTACAATAAATAGGCTATTCATCAGAATAGGTAAAGCAGTAGCAGCAGCAATTCTAATGCAAGCATGAGAAATTAGAATGGGCGATATCGGGATGATCAAAAGGGGGGGGGCTTGCCTGGTTGCTCGGGCAAGAGAGAGAGGTCGTCAACGGGCTGCTCGTCTGGAGTGTAGTCGTACTCAGCTGCAACGGCGTCGGTCTCGGCGTCTATCGAGAGAGAAGGAGGGGGACGAAATAGTAAATATAAAGCAGACAAGAGCATGATATGACAATATGCAGTGCCGGGTGTGTCCTAACGTACGGTTGCACGTTACCGAGGAAGGGGGAATCCATCCGGGAATGTTTTCCCGGTTCCGGACATTGGTCAGACAGATGACCGGAGGGGAACAGTTCCATGTTCAGGTAGTTAGAGATGTGTGACGGATGAACGGATCGCGTATTCGGATTCGTCTCGTCGTTCTGAGCAACTTTCATGTAGAAAGTATTTTCATCGGAGTTACGGTTTATTTAATATGATTTTCTAAAGTTTTAATCATTTTCTGAATTTATTATTGATTTGAAATAAAGGAAAATTGCTAATTGTACCCAGAACTGTACCCTTCTGACCAGCAGAGAGGCTGGCTAGTGGGCCTAGTTGACTGAGTCAACCGCCCTGTCAGCAGACGCTGACTGGTGGGCCAGCTGCCTAGTCAGCAGGCTGACTGGTCAGCCTTATCCACTGGCACAGTGGTCTAGGTCCATATGTCAGTGACACCGGGCTAATTTAGAGTTTAACTAAACTAACAGAGATTAAAACAAAGGGTGGGTCCCGGGTGTTAGTTTCAGTTATTTTAGTTAAACAGTTTTATTAGGCTTTAATTAAGTGGTTAGGCATTAGTTAAATCGGGTGGGCCCACACGTCAGTTGGTCAACCCAGTGGATTGAACACGCGTGCGCGCGTGCGTGCCCGCCGGCGAGCACTGATGACGACGGTACGCACGGAGGCGGCGGCTTCGGCGACCAAACGGGTGATCGAGCCCACCAGAAGACCGGGCACTGTGAGGCACGGGCTATGGCTCCTGTGGTTCGGGCAAAAACGGCCGGAGTCGGCCGTAACGGCGGTGGCAGGCGGCGGCCGAGGCATGGCCTCGTCGGCGACGGAGCTACAAGACGCGGAGGGGAGGGGGGAAAGGTCACTGAGGACCGAGAGCTCACAGGGAGCTCGGAAGCGCGCTCGATGAAGACGGAGAAGTAGTGGTGGCGACGGGTCGACGGCAATGACCGTCAGGGCAGAGGAGGAGGCTCTCGGGCGAGAGAGCGCTCGCCGGGGTCGCCTGGAGCAGCGGCGACATGGAGAGGAAGGCCGGGCGCTAGGATCCTCGGCAGCTTGCCGTCGAGGTTGCCGTGGCGGCGCAGCTCGACGGAGGCAGAGGGCGGCGCCGGGGCATGGCAGCAGCATGGCCAGGGGGACGGGGAAGGCTGGCGCCGGTCGAGGCCGGACAAGGAGGCGAGCAGGTCATCGGTGAGGGCAGCAGGGGCGACGATGGGCGAAGCAGGAGGGAACAGAGGGAGGAGAGGCTGCGAGAGGGGGGGTTCGGGCGTGAGGCGCCTCGCCTCTGGGCGTGCGGCGGCGCGAGGGATGGTGAGGGGAGCGAGAGGAGTGGTGGAACGAGAGGGAGTAGGCTCGCTGCGGGCTAGGGTTAAGAAGGTGCTGGGGGCGACTGGGCCAAGCAGGCCTAAGTGGTGGCCTGCTGGGCCGAGTCCCAGTTGGGGGGGCGGTTGTGTTTATTTTCTTTTACATTTTTCTTTTTTTATTTCTTTTCTCATATTTTCCTGTTTTGCAAATAGTTAGGCCACAAAATGATTTTTACTAAATGTGTGACTTAGCCCATATAACAAAGTGCAATATTGGTCACTGCTAGAAATTTGTTTGGAGACAAGTGAATTTTATTTGGATTTTAAATAAAAGAATAAGGGTTAAATAACTCTATTTTGTGGTTGTTAGAGTCACATAATTTATTTAGTATATGTTGAATATAATTTTAGAATTATCTCTGGATTATTTACAATATTATGAACAATTTAGTTTTCAAATTTGAACAACTTTTAGTTTCACTTAAGTTTGAATTTTCCATTTTGAATTTAAATTGAAAAGAGATATGATACTAATGATGATTAAGCACTGTTGATCAAGATGACATGGCATAATCAAAAGGGTGATCACTGTAGCTTAATACATGGGGTGTTACATGATCTAGGGGTTCCCGCAAAGGTAGCGGATAGAGGTGTGGAGCTTCTCCATGGCGGTGCCTTCAAGAAGGGGACGACACAAAAGAGCGCCGCCATCACCGACCTTGGCAACTAGCTGAGAGCAGGGTTTTCACCCGGATCTTCTCGATGAACCTCCATCCAGCATTTGTGTACGAAACCGCCACCGATCTTCGCCGCCACGAAGCAAGCAGGCCACTCCAGCCAGATCAAATATGACCGAAGGCCAGACCACATCTGCAACCGGCCCGTCCACTCGGCCGTCCACGCCGCTGCCGTATGCCGAGCTGCCATGCCACGGAGGCCCAGATCTAGGGGCACACCCCCGCTCGCTAGGGTGCCCCGCACCACCCCTGCACCGCGAGAAGGAGGAGATCCTCCGCCACTGCTGTCAGCCGCCCGAGCTTAGCCCGACGGCTTACTCCTGCATCGGCGAAGGTGGGGGAAGGTGCGGCGACGGGCTTAGCGGCTAGGGTTAGTGTCCACCCGAGTCGCCCGAGCGGGGGCGGGGGGGGGGGGGGGGCGACGCTGGGGCAGCCTCTGCACCATAGATGCACATAGTCGCTTGAAATTTCACATCACTTTAAATTTTGCAATACTGAGAGTGTACAAATTTACTCACAAAAATGTGATTTTTACAGAAACAACAATTTCTTCGATACCGAGGATGTGATGAGTATGACAAAGCTTAGAAAAGCCATTGAGATCCCCCGCAAAATAAAAAAATCGAGATGTCAAGTTTATCCTACAAGTTAGAAATAGACAATGGATTGGTATGTGAAGCACATCTCTACTCTTAAAAGGGGTGTTAATAGTCTGGTACCCCTATTTATTTCCATCTGGTTTGGTTTCATCTCTCCTCCCACCACCCTCTTGTAGAGGAACGTAGCATGCAATTTCAAAAAAATTCCTACGCTCACGCAAGATCTATCTAGGAGATGCATAGCAACGAGAGGGGGAGAGTGTGTCCATGTACCCTCGTAGACCGAAAGCGGAAGCGTTAGTTTAACGCGGTTGATGTAGTCGAACGTCTTCACGATCCAACCGATCCAAGCACCGAACGTACGACACCTCCGTGTTCAGCACATGTTCAGCTCGATGACGTCCCTCAAACTCTTGATCCAGCAGAGGGTCAAGGGAGAGTTTCGTCAGCACGACAGCGTGGCGACAGTGTTGGTGATGTGATCCGCGCAGGGCTTCGCCTAAGCACTACAACGCTATGACCGGAGGAGTAAACTGTGGAGGGGGGCACCGCACACGGCTAAGAGAAATCTTGGTGTCTTTGGGGTGCCCCCCGCCCCCGTATATAAAGGAAGGGGGAGGAGGTGGCCGGCCTAGAGGGGGCGTGCCAAAGGGGGGAGTCGTACTAGGACTCCCAGTCCTAGTAGGATTCCCCCTTCCTTTTCCGGAGTGGGAAAGGGGGGAAGGGAGAGAGAAGAGGAGAAGGAAAGGGGGGCGCACCCCCTCCCCTAGTCCAATTCGGACTCCCCATGGGAGGGGGCGCAGCTACCCCTTGTGGGCTGCCTCCCCTCTTCCCTATGGCCCATGAGGCCCATTAATTCTCCCGGGGGGTTCCGGTAACCTCCCGGTACTCCGAAAAATACCCGAAATGATCCGAAACTATTCCGGTGTCCGAATATAACCTTCCAGTATATCAATCTTTACCTCTCGACCATTTCAAGACTCCTCGTCATGTCCGTGATCTCATCCGGGACTCCGAACAATCTTCGGTCACCAAAACACATAACTCATAATACAAATCATTATCGAACGTTAAGCTGCGGACCCTACGGGTTCGAGAACTATATAGACATGAACGAGACACATCTCCGGTCAATAACCAATAGCGGAACCTGGATGCTCATATTGGTTCCCACATATTCTACGAAGATCTTTATCGGTCAAACCGCAATGACAACATACGTTATTCCCTTTGTCATCGGTATGTTACTTGCCTGAGATTCGATTGTCGATATCTTCATACCTAGTTCAATCTCGTTACTGGCAAGTCTCTTTACTCATTCCGTAATGCATCATCCCATAACTAACTCATTTAGTCACATTGCTTGCAAGGCTTCATATGATGTGCATTACCGTGAGGCCCAGAGATATCTCTCCGATACTCGGAGTGACAAATCCTAATCTTGATCTATTCCAACCCAACAAACACCTCCGGAGACACCTGTAGAGCATCTTTATAATCACCTAGTTACGTTGTGACATTTGACAGCACACAAGGTGTTCCTCCGGTATTCGGGAGTTGCATAATCTCATAGTTAGATGAATATGTATAAGTCATGAAGAAAGCAATAGCAATAAAACTTAATGATCATTATGCTAAGCTAATGGATGGGTCTTGTCCATCACATCATTCTCCTAATGATGTGATCCCGTTCATCAAATGACAACACATGTCTATGGTCAGGAAACTTAACCATCTTTGATTAATGAGCTAGTCAAGTAGAGGCATACTAGGGACACTTTGTTTTGTCTATGTATTCACACATGTACTAGGTTTCCGGTTAATACAATTCTAGCATGAATAATAAACATTTATCATGATATAAGGAAATATAAATAACAACTTTATTATTGCCTCTAGGGCATATTTCCTTCAGTCTCCCACTTGCACTAGAGTCAATAATCTAGATTACATAGTAATGATTCTAACACCCATGGAGTCTTGGTGCTGATCATGTTTTGCTCGTGGAAGAGGCTTAGTCAATGGATCTGCAACATTCAGATCCGTATGTATTTTGCAAATCTCTATGTCTCCATCCTTGACTTGATCGCAGATGGAGTTGAAGCGTCTTTTGATGTGTTTGGTTCTTTTGTGAAATATGGATTCCTTCGCTAAGGTAATTGCTCTAGTATTGTCACAAAAGATTTTCATTGGATCCGATGCACTAGGTATTACACCTAGATCAGACATGAACTCCTTCATCCAGACTCCTTCATTTGCTGCTTCCGAAGTAGCTATGTACTCCGCTTGACACGTAGATCCCCCCACGACGCTCTGCTTGGAACTGCACCAACTGACAGCTCCACCATTCAATATAAATATGTATCCGGTTTGTGACTTAGAGTCATCCGGATCGGTGTCAAAGCTTGCATCGATGTAACCATTTATGACAAGCTCTTTGTCACCTCCATAAACGAGAAATATATCCTTAGTCCTTTTCAGGTATTTCAGGATGTTCTTGACCGCTGTCCAGTGATCCACTCCTGGATTACTTTGGTACCTCCCTGCTAAACTTATAGCAAGGCACACATCAGGTCTGGTACACAACATAGCATACATGATAGAACCTATGGCTGAGGCATAGGGAATGACTTTCATTTTCTCTCTATCTTCTGCAGTGGTCGGGCATTGAGTCTTACTCAACTTCACACCTTGCAACACAGGCAAGAACCCTTTCTTTGACAGATCCATTTTGAACTTCTTCAAAACTTTATCAAGATATGTGCTTTGTGAAAGTCCTATTAAGCGTCTCGATCTATCCCTATAGATCTTGATGCCCAATATATAAGCAGCTTCACCGAGGTCTTTCATTGAAAAATTCTTATTCAAGTATCCTTTTATGCTATCCAGAAATTCCGTATCATTTCCAATCAACAATATGTCATCCACATATAATATCAGAAATGATACAGAGCTCCCACTCACTTTCTTGTAAATACATGCTTCTCCAAAAGTCTGTATAAAACCATATGCTTTGATCACACTATCAAAGCATATATTCCAACTCCGAGAGGCTTGCACCAGTCCATAAATGGATCGCTGGAGCTTGCACACTTTGTTAGCACCTTTAGGATCGACAAAACCTTCTGGTTGCATCATATAGATCTCTTCTTTGAGAAATCCATTAAGGAATGTAGTTTTGACATCCATTTGCCAGATTTCATAATCATAAAATGCGGCAATTGCTAACATGATTCGGACAGACTTAAGCATCGCTACGGGTGAGAAGGTCTCATCGTAGTCAACTCCTTGAACTTGTCGAAAACCTTTCACAACAAGTCGAGCTTTGTAGATAGCAACATTACCGTCAGCGTCAGTCTTCTTCTTGAAGATCCATTTATTCTCTATGGCTTGCCGATCATCAGGCAAGTCAACCAAAGTCCACACTTTGTTCTCATACATGGATCCCGTCTCAGATTTCATGGCCTCAAGCCATTTTGCGGAATCTGGGCTCATCATCGCTTCCTCATAGTTCGTAGGTTCGTCATGGTCTAGTAACATGACTTCCAGAACAGGATTACCGTACCACTCTGGTGCGGAACGTACTCTGGTTGACCTACGAGGTTCGGTAGTAACTTGATCCGAAGTTTCATGATCATCATCATTAACTTCCTCACTAATTGGTGTAGGCATCACTGGAACTGATTTCTGTCATGAATTACTTTCCAATTCGGGAGAAGGTATAATTACCTCATCAAGTTCTACTTTCCTCCCACTCACTTCTTTCGAGAGAAACTCCTTCTCTAGAAAGGATCCATTCTTAGCAACGAATATCTTGCCTTCGGATCTGTGATAGAAGGTGTACCCAACAGTCTCCTTTGGGTATCCTATGAAGATGCATTTCTCCGATTTGGGTTCGAGCTTATCAGGTTGAAGCTTTTTCACATAAGCATCGCAGCCCCAAACTTTAAGAAACGACAGCTTAGGTTTCTTGCCAAACCATAGTTCATACGGTGTCGTCTCAACGGATTTAGATGGTGCCCTTTTTAACGTGAATGCAGCTGTCTCTAATGCATAACCCCAAAACGATAGTGGTAAATCGGTAAGAGACATCGTAGATCGTACCATATCTAATAAAGTACGGTTACGATGTTCGGACACACCATTACGCTGTGGTGTTCCAGGTGGCGTGAGTTGCGAAACTATTCCACATTGTTTTAAATGAAGGCCAAACTCGTAACTCAAATATTCGCCTCCGTGATCAGATCGTAGAACTTTATTTTCTTGTTACAAAGATTCTCCACTTCACTCTGAAATTCTTTGAACTTTTCAAACGTTTCAGACTTGTGTTTCATTAAGTAAATATACACATATCTGCTCAAATCATCTGTGAAGGTCAGAAAATAACGATACCCGCCGCGAGCCTCAACACTCATCGGACCGCATACATCGGTATGTATTATTTCCAATAAGTCTGTAGCTCGCTCCATTGTTCCGGAGAACGGAGTCTTAGTCATCTTGCCCATGAGGCATGGTTCGCAAGTATCAAATGATTCATAATCAAGTGATTCCAAAAGCCCATCGGCATGGAGTTTCTTCATGCGCTTTACACCAATATGACCTAAACGGCAGTGCCACAAATAAGGTGCACTATCATTATTAACTTTGCATCTTTTGGCTTCAATATTATGAATATGTGTATCACTACAATCGAGATTCAACAAAAATAGACCACTCCTCAAGGGTGCATGACCGTAAAAGATATTACTCATATAAATAGAACAACCATTATTCTCTGATTTAAATGAATAACCGTCTCGCATTAAACAAGATCCAGATATAATGTTCATGCTCAACGCTGGCACCAAATAACAATTATTCAGGTCTAAAACTAATCCCAAAGTTAGATGTAGAGGTAGCGTGCCGACGGCGATCACATCGACCTTGGAACCATTCCCGACGTGCATCGTCACCTCGTCCTTAGCCAATCTTCGTTTAATCCGTAGTCCCTATTTCGAGTTACAAATATGAGCAACCGAACCGGTATCAAATACCCAGGCACTACTACGAGCATTAGTAAGCTACACATCAATAACATGTATATCAAATATACCTTTGTTCACTTTGCCATCCTTCTTATCCGCCAAATACTTGGGGCAGTTCCGCTTCCAGTGACCAGTCCCTTTGCAGTAGAAGCACTCAGTTTCAGGCTTAGGTCCAGACTTGGGCTTCTTCCCGGGAGTAGCAACTTGCTTGCTATTCTTTTTGAAATTCCCCTTATTCCCTTTGCCCTTTTATTGAAACTAGTGGTCTTGTTAACCATCAACACTTGATGCTCCTTCTTGATTTCTACTTCCATAGCCTTTAGCATCGCGAAGAGCTCGGGAATTGTCTTTTCCATCCCTTGCATATTATAGTTCATCACGAAGCCTTTATAGCTTGGTGGCAGTGATTGAAGAACTCTGTCAATGACACTATCATCAGGAAGATTAACTCCCAGCTGAGTCAGGTGTTTATGGTACCCAGACATTCTGAGTATATGTTCACTGACAGAACTATTCTCCTCCATCTTGTAGCTATAGAACTTGTTGGAGACTTCATATCTCTCAACTCGGGCATTTGCTTGAAATATTAACTTCAACTCTTGGAACATCTCATATGCTCCATGACGTTCAAACTGTCTTTGAAGTCCCGATTCTAAGCCATAAAGCATGACACACTGAACTATTGAGTAGTCATCAGATCGAGCTTGCCAGACGTTCATAACATCAACATCTGCTCCTGCAGCAGGCCTTTCACCTAGCGGTGCATCATGGACATAATTCTTCTATGCAGCAATGATGATAATCCTCAAGTTACGGACCCAGTCCGTGTAGTTGCTACCATCATCTTTCAACTTAGCTTTCTCTATTAACGCATTAAAATTCAAGGGAATGGTAGCACGGTCCATTGATCTACAACAACATAGATATGCAAAAACTATCAGGTACTAAGTTCATGATAAATTAAAGTTCAATTAATTATATTACTTAAGAACTCCCACTTAGATAGACATCCCTCTAGTCATCTAAATGATCATGTGATCCATATCAACTAAACCATGTCCGATCATCACGTGAGATGGAGTAGTTTTCAATGGTGAACATCTCTATGTTGATCATATCTACTATATGATTCATGTTCGACCTTTCGGTCTCAGTGTTCCAAGGCCATATCTGCATATGCTATGCTCGTCAAGTTTAAACCGAGTATTCTGCATGTGCAAAACTGGCTTGCACCCGTTGTATGTGAACGTAGAGCTTATCACACCCGATCATCACGTGGTGTCTCGGCACTACGAACTGTAGCAACGGTGCAGACTCAGGGAGAACACTTATACCTTGAAATTTAGCGAGGGATCATCTTATAATGCTACCGCCGTACTAAGCAAAATAAGATGCATAAAAGATAAACATCACATGCAATCAAAATATGTGACATGATATGGCCATCATCATCTTGTGCCTTTGATCTCCATCTCCAAAGCACCGTCATGATCTCCATCGTCACCGGCTTGACACCTTGATCTCCATCATAGTGTCGTTGTCGTCTCGCCAACTATTGCTTCTACGACTATCGCTACCGCATAGTGATAAAGTAAAGCAATTACATGGCGATTGCATTTCATACAATAAAGCGACAACCATAAGGCTCCTGCCAGTTGCCGATAACTTTTACAAAACATGATCATCTCATACAATAACATGTATCACATCATGTCTTGACCATATCACATCACAGCATGCCCTGCAAAAACAAGTTAGACGTCCTCTACTTTGTTGTTGCAAGTTTTACATGGCTGCTACGGGCTTCTAGCAAGAACCGTTCTTACCTACGCATCAAAACCACAACGATTTTTCGTCAAGTGTGCTGTTTTAACCTTCAACAAGGACCGACCGTAGTCAAACTCGATTCAACTAAAGTTGTAGAAACAGACACCCGCCAGCCACCTGTGTGTAAAGCACGTCGGTAGAACCAGTCTCATGAACGCGGTCATGTAATGTCGGTCCGGGCCGCTTCATCCAACAATACCACCGAATCAAAGTAAGACGTTGGTGGTAAGCAGTATGACTATTATCGCCCACAACTCTTTGTGTTCTACTCGTGCATATCATCTACGCATAGACCTGGCTCTGATACCACTGTAGAGGAACGTAGCATGCAATTTCAAAAAAAATCCTACGCTCACGCAAGATCTATCTAGGAGATGCATAGCAACGAGAGGGGGAGAGTGTGTCCATGTACCCTCGTAGACCAAAAGCGGAAGCATTAGTTTAACGTGGTTGATGTAGTCGAACGTCTTCCCGATCCAACCGATCTAAGCACCGAACGTACGGCACCTCCGTGTTCAGCACACGCTCAGCTCGATGACGTCCCTCGAACTCTTGATCCAGCAGAGGGTCAAGGGAGAGTTCCGTCAGCACGACGGTGTGGCGACGGTGTTGGTGATGTGATCCGTGCAGGGCTTCGCCTAAGCACTACGACGCTATGACCGGAGGAGTAAACTGTGGAGGGGGGGCACCGCACACGGCTAAGAGAAATCTTTGTGTCTTTGGGGTGCCCCCCGCCCCCATATATAAAGGAGGGGGGAGGAGGCGGCCGGCCTAGAGGGGGCGCGCCAAAGGGGGGAGCCCTACTAGGACTCCCAGTCCTAGTAGGATTCCCCCTTCCTTTTCCAGAGTGGGAAAGGGGGAAAGGGAGAGAGAAGAGGAGAAGGAATGGGAGGCGCGCCCCCTCCCCTAGTCCAATTCAGACTCCCCATGGGAGGGGGCGCAACCACCCCTTGTGGGCTGCCTCCCCTCTTCCCTATGGTCCATGAGGCCCATTAATTCTCCCGGGGGGTTCCGGTAACCTCCCGGTACTCCGAAAAATACCCGAAACGATCCGGAACTATTCCGGTGTCCGAATATAACCTTCCAATATATCAATATTTACCTCTCGACCATTTTGAGACTCCTCGTCATGTCCATGATCTCATCCGGGACTCCAAACAATCTTCGGTCACCAAAACACATAACTCATAATACAAATCATCATCGAACGTTAAGCGTGCGGACCCTACGGGTTCAAGAACTATGTAGTCATGACCGAGACACATCTTCAGTCAATAACCAATAGCGGAACCTGGATGCTCATATTGGTTCCCACATATTCTATGAAGATCTTTATCGGTCAAACCGCAATGACAACATACGTTATTCCCTTTGTCATCGGTATGTTACTTGCCCGAGATTCGATCGTCGGTATCTTCATACCTAGTTCAATCTCATTACCGGCAAGTCTCTTTACTAGTTCCGTAATGCATCATCCTGTAACTAACTCATTTAGTCACATTGCTTGCAAGGCTTCATATGATGTGCATTACCGAGAGGGCCCAGAGATACCTCTCCGATACTCGGAGTGACAAATCCTAATCTTGATCTATGCCAACCCAACAAACACCTTCGAAGACACCTGTAGAGCATCTTTATAATCACCCGGTTACGTTGTGACGTTTGATAGCACACAAGGTGTTCCTCCGGTATTCGGGAGTTGCATAATCTCATAGTCAGAGGAATATGTATAAGTCATGAAGAAAGCAATAGCAATAAAACTTAACGATCATTATGCTAAGCTAATGGATGGGTCTTGTCCATCACATCATTCTCCTAATGATGTGATCCCATTCATCAAATGACACCACATGTCTATGGTCACGAAACTTAACCATCTTTGATTAACGAGCTAGTCAAGTAGAGGCATACTAGGGACACTTTGTTTTGTCTATGTATTCACACATGTACTAAGTTTCCGGTTAATACAATTCTAGCATGAATAATAAACATTTATCATGATATAAGGAAATATAAATAACAACTTTATTATTGCCTCTAGGGCATATTTCCTTCACCTCTCCCACTGGAATTTTCTCCCTCTCATTAAAAACCGAAATCACATTAATGAGAAGATCTTTTTTCGTGCTTTCTTTGGTAGGTTCTAATAGTGTTGATTATATTCAATCATGTAAATAATAATTAATTAAGAATTCAGAAATAGCACTATATGTGAGATCACCTTTCTAAAAGAGAGACATAATATTTTTCTCAATAACCTTCCAAAACAAAATCAGATATTCCTCATAACAAATCGTTAATTCTGCGTGCTATGCCATTTATTATTATGATTATGTCTACTTTTAATTGGCAATCACAAGTTTTCTAATACAATAAAAATAACATATTTTTTCTTATGGGCCTACACATCCGCGAGCCCCTACGGAGGGACGTTGTGCGCGACACCATGGAGGATGCCAACACGATGTTCGAGAATGCTATTTCTGATGGCCATGGCGGAAGGTGGGTCGTCGGACTACCACATACAAGCGTTTGTAGACACGGTCATATTATATTTCTTGTCAGTCATACACAAAGCCAGACATGCTACATTCTCAAATCAAGTGTGTCCATTCAAATGTCAAGAAATTCGGTAAGGAAATGTGTCCTATAATACTCGGTAATCATCATCGTCGGTGTTCATAGTGGTCATTCATGCGGAAATATTTTGGAAATCAAGCGTAGAATCAAATTGAAAATCAAATCGATAATGCAGTTAATTAACTAGACAGTTAATTACATATGCAATTAATTGGGTTCATTTAAATAGAATTTTTTCGCACCAAATTAATTTGAAAATTGAGTCATTAATGTAATTAATTAATTAGGTAGAGAGTTAATTATGCCTACAGATAATTTAAAGTATGGATTTTTCCTAATTACGTAGATAATTAATTTATTTGGTTGAGAATTAATTAGGCATGCAAAGATTCCCTCAAAAAATAGACATGCAGATAATTAGGTAGGCCGTTAATTATTTGTGTACTTAATTGATCATGCAAGCAGTTAATCGCGCTAAATCATTTTAAAAGCACTCGTGGGCAAGGACAAGCAACATGCTCTCAGCAACAAGGCCGAGCACCGCTTGCCAATATGGACAACGGCCACCATGCGCTCGCGACATGGGCGACTTAGAGTTCACCAAGATGGATGACGAACATGCTCTGCAGAATGTCCACACGCTGACGGTTGCTGAAATGTTCGCTAGTGAGGACAACACCAGGTGGTTCATGCTATAGCAGAAAGAAAGATTATTCCAAGAATAGGAATAAAACATAACTAAAGCCACCAGCTCATCCATAGTTGGAGAAGGAAAGTGTGTTCCAAAAAATAAATTAAAAAATAAAGAAAGAGTATTCTAGAAAATAAGTAGGAACGAGAGCTAAAAGTGATGAGGAAGGATGAACAAAAAGATGAGGTGTCACTAATGAAAGCACTGGTATTGACGTGGTGCTAGTTGGCGCCAATGAAACGGGTTGGCCAAGAGTCTAGGAGTAGAAGATATAGGGAAGGATGAGGAAGAGAAGAACGACAATTATCCCTTCTAGCAATGAATGGTATGTGGGATGGAGGTGGATCTTATTCGTAACTAGGAATATGTTTAGGTTGTCACTCGCATCCAACTTCAGTGTGCACTCGCATCCACGTAGTATTTGTTTTTCTATAAATTTTCCAACAGTAATTTGTTTACCCACCGTATGCTATTTTTATGAGAGAAGCCTCTAGTGAAAAGTACGGCCCCCGGGTCTATCTTTTATCATATATTAAAACTAAAAATACCTTGCTGCAATTTTCTTTTATTTATTTTATTTTGTATTTTTGTCCGATCTATCTATCAAAAACTATACAATTTAATCTTGCTCATAACCGTTGAGGGATTGACAACCCCTCTACGCGTTGGGTTGCAAGTATTTGTTGTTTGTCTGCATGTGCTGTTTACATAGTGTTGCTTGGTTCTCCTACTGGATTGATAACCTTGGTTTCATAACTGAGGGAAATACTTATCTCTACTGTACTGCATCATCCTCTCATCTTCGAGGAAATCCCAACGTAGCTCACAAGCAGCAGGAAGAATTTCTGGTGCTGTTGCCGGGGAGACATCATCAACAACTATCAAGTACCTACACATAAACTTTCATCTCCTTGCATTTACTTTATTTGTCATTTGCCTCTCGTTTTCATCTCCCCCACTTCTATTTTTTTACAAAAATACAAAAAAAAATCGTTTACCTTTTTGCGTGTTTGTTTCTTTGCTTGCTTGTTATCTTGTTTGCGTAGTCACAATGTTTCAAGAAAGTTATCATGATATTTCCTATCCTAATATACTGTTAGAGATCGAGAAGAACACTAAGGCTTACATGACTACGCAGTTTGAGCATAACAATTTTTTTATCGAAGAGCTTAAAGAACACTCTATTCTACTTGATGCTATCACAAAACAACTTGATCATGTTAGTGAGGAAGTTGCTAATCTTCAACCCCAGTTTGACAATACTGAAAAATTGTTAGAAAAAATTTCTGATGCACAAGCTACACTAGTAAATAAAATGGCAGCTAAGCCAGAATCATTAGTACCTAGCAATGATGAAGAGGTTAAAATGATTGGTGTTTCTTCTATTGATTCTTTGTTTAGTAATATTAAACTTGATGATAAGGGGACTGAAGAAGAGTCAACTTTAGCTAGAAGGTGTCCCCATGATTCGGAGGGTGAAAAACTTGATATTTTTTTTTTGCTAAAAGTGAGTTTGAAGAGGTAAAAACTTTAATTAGTGATGTGCCTGTTGGAGATATGCCCTAGAGGCAATCATGTATGATGATATTTCCTATGTGCATATGAATAAAGATAGTCCTTAGACATTATCAATGATGTGTATCAGCAAGTACGTGACTTGTTTGTGGGACTATGCATTGTATGATTACTGTCCTAAAAGGTCCCTAGTCGAAAGGGTTGCGTGGACCCGCAGCTAACTAGACTAGCATATGACACGGTCGATGGCTTGGTCTCACTAGCCATGGAGAATTGGATGCTAACCGGATAATATGGACTCAGAAGGATCTGGTCGGATTCGACATAGTTGAATCCAAGTCGAGATAAGGTCCGAGTCGGACAGACCCAACTATGAGACGCAGCGATATGTCATCTGTGAGTCTCTAGTACAACATATGTTCTATGTCCTAAGACCTGAGCTGGCGCATGTACTCGGGATGGTGACAGACCTGCTTTGGGCCAACCAAACGCTACTCCGTGACTGGGTAGTTACAAAGGTAGGTTTCGGGCTTGTCCAGACCCATGCTGCGAGACATGGTCGAGCAAGATGGGATTTGCTCCTCGATCAGGAGAGATATTCTCTGGGCCCCTCGTGTGATCCGACCAAGATAAGCATGGCCATGCGACAGGGATTATGAGATAATCTGGTTTGTGGTCGGCATCACTGAAACGAGAAAGAGGTCGGGCTAGCATAAGGATGACAGACTCTCCTTGAGCCCGACAACATATATCGTGTGGCAAAAGGAATAGAAGTGTGATGTACAGGTTTGCCAACCGGCTTCATTGTCTACTTGGTGGTTGGCACGCCTTGCTAGAGGCCGCTACCAGCCAAGCAGGTCGGAGGTGATCCGACCTGCGACCAAGCCGGCGAGAACCTAAGGGGTCGCGCTCTTAAGGGAAGGAACCTGTGAGGTCGGATCCGACTCCACGAGTCAGGTGTTTTCCTACTCGGACTCGGATCCAGGCCGAATAGATTTTGGGCTTTAGGGTCCATGCGATGTTCAAGTGTTGAGCCCGCGACGGATGCCTATATATAGTGGAGGTGCGGCACACTCATTGGTTGATCGTTTCGGTGCTGTCACTAGGGCTTTGCATGTGTTGCGAATAGCCACCTCCACTCACCGCCAACTGTGTGATCGGACCTAGCAGTCCACCGCACGGTGTTCCTCCTGCATGTGTGGATACCGTTAGAGGTGGTGCACCTGCGCCGCTCCGGCGAACTTGTACGTGGGATCGGATGACAGGCTGTTCGAGGGAGATCGGATGAGGAAGAGACAATCCACGCGGACGCGCTGCCCCAACTCTTCTTCCGCTGCACGGCACTGCGCGTCTAGTGGTAATGATCTGTGATCCATCTCCCGTAGCATGTTCTTGGTTGTTTTGAGTGTAGGAAAATTTTGAATTTGCAGTCGACGCACCCTACCATAGAACCCAACAGTGCCCACCCTTTTGGATTACAAAGACTTTAATTATGATAGTTGCTCTTTGATTGAGTGCATTTCTTTGTTACAATCGATGCTAAATTCACCCAATGCCATGAACAAAATAAAGCTTTTACTAAACATAATGTAGAAGCGATGATGAAAGCTTTAGAAGAAAAGCTAGAATTAGAGATTTCAATTCGTAGAAAATTATATGATGAATGGGAACCCACCATTAAAGTCAAGATTAAAAATTATGAGTAAAATGCTTTATGTGATTTGGGTGCTAGAGTTTCCACAATTTTGAAATCTCTATGTGATGTGCTAGGTTTTACCAATATGGACGAATGTTCTCTTAATTTACACTTGGCGGATTCTACTATTAAAAAGCGTTCGGGTAGAATTAATGATATTCTTATTCTTGCAAATAGGAACTATGTGCCCGTTGATTTTATTGTACTTGACATTTATTGCAATTCGTCTTGTCCCATAATTCGTCTTGCCGCACGGTGTTCCTCCCGCACGCGCGGATACCGTTAGAGGCGGTGCACTGCGCCGCTCCGGCAAACTTGTACGTGGGATCGGACGACCGGCTGTTCGAGGGAGATCGGACGAGGAAGAGACGATCCACGCGGATGTGCTGCCCCAACTCTTCTTCTGCTGCATGACACTGCGCGTCTAGTGGTAACGATCTGTGATCCATCTCCCGTAGCATGTTCTTGGTTGTTTTGCGCATAGGAAAAATTTAAATTTGCAGTCGGCGCACCCTACCGTAGAACCCAACAGTGGTATCAGAGCCAGGTTATAGGTTTTGGTTTTAGACCGGATGCATATTTGATATGTGGAGACGCAGTTGAGATCTGTTGTCGTTTATGAGATCGGCTATGTGCACGGTTGATGAGATCAACTGCACATGGGGGTCGATGTGGCTATGTTTTTTGTCAATCGGAATTGATGAGGTTGTGACACAACCTACCCCTACCAGTCGGTATCCTCCATCAGGGTTAATAGTGAAACGTAAATCCGAATCGGATTCGCGATGATCGATGAGATCGGTCAGATCAGAAATTTTGGCGTGAACGGAGTACAGATGCGATCTGTGATTTCGTACACGATCACTCAAACCGGTAGAATGCGATTCTATGCATAACTTTATTTTGCAGGGTTTGATGTGAATAGTATGGCTCATGTGTATGTGATGCATGTGTGTAATTTATACATGGCCTGCGTGTCATGTTTGTCAGCCGGCAGGAGCCAAAGTGCTATCATTATAATGTATAACGACCTGCTTGTCAACTTGTGACTCTATGTAAAATTCATTACTAGTTGTAGTAGTTGGATAATAGAGATCAGGTTGGTGGCTTAGCATCCCGGCGTGACAAACAAGATGGAGTTCCTAGATGGTCATTGGAGTCGGAACCGACCTGGAAGAACATCCATGAAGGAGCCATACTATTTCACAATATATGTTTATTTGTGATTGTTATGCTTCTTTATTTCTATGCATGTTAAAATGGTAGAAAGATCCCTCATTAATATCAAGCGAATTTCCATCCCCGATGTTGCACCTTCGCACGTCAAGTACGCCTAGTGGTGGGCTCATAAAATTGAGGTGCTACTAGGTGTCCTTGAACTGAAGGGTTCGTGTCGGACACGGACATGCACTGCATCAGGTTAACTTGACAAGGCTATCAAAATGGTTTTGGGCCTTGTGGCAAAGAAGGTTGGGAGCCGGGGTATGAGATACCTTCCCGACCGGCAGGAGTCGTATAGAGATACGATTAGCAAGGAGTTGCTTACCGGATAGGCATGTTGTCTAGCAGTGATGCTAAAGCTCACTAGTCGCATGTGCTAGTTGGATCCTGAATCACTAAGAGTTTGCAGAGGGATGCTGACTTCAGTGGGAGTATTTCTGTTTAAGGCTTGAATTACTCAACATAAACACATTGCTTAGTGATTGCATATTTTTTTGTTGTAGATCAATGGCACCACCTGCTCAACCCAACTTTGCATTGAAATCGATCTTGGAAAAGGATAAACTGAATGGAACAAACTTTACCACCTGGTATAGAAATTTGAGAATTGTTCTCAAGCATGATAAAAAGGAACATGTTCTAGAGGATCCACTTCTAGAGGAACCTGCCGATAATGCTAATGCCACAACCAGGAATGCCTACCAGAAACTCGTTGATGAATCAAACGAGATCAGCTGCCTCATGCTGGCTTGTATGGAGCCCGATTTACAGCAGCATTTCAAAGATGTTGGGGCTTTTGATATGATCTAGAGTCTCAAGAGCATGTTTCTGGTACAGGCTAGGACCGAAAGGTTCAACGTTTGGTGATCCTTGATGGATTGCAAGCTAAAGGAAGGTGATCCACTGAGCCCACACGTGATCAAGATGATCGGATACGTGCAAGCTTTGGATCGGTTAGGCTTCCCGCTCTTGGATGAGCTGGCTACAGATGCAGTTCTGGGTTCTCTTCCACCTAGCTATGGGACGTTCATCTCGAACTATCATATGCACGACATGGATAAGAAGCTCACTGAATTGCATGGGATGCTTAAGGTGGCAGAGCAGGATATTAAGAAAGGCACGCATCAAGTGTTGATGGTGCAGAACTCAGGCAAGTTCAAGAAGAGTTGGTCCAAGAAGAAGGCTAAGGCAAAGGGCACGGAGATGGTAACCTCCGCCGCTGCGCCGAAGTTAGGACCTGACTCAAAGACCATTTTCTATCATTGCAAGGAAACTGGTCATTGGAAGAGGAACTGTAGCAAGTGGCTTGCGGAGCATGGCAAGAAGGCCGGAAATGCTGCTTCAGGCAAAGGTACACTTGTTACATATGTTATAGACATTTACCTTGCTGACATACCTAGTAGCTCTTGGGTATTTGATACCGGATCGGTTGTTCATATTTGCAACTCGATGCAGGGGCTGGTAAGAACTAGGCGTGTGGCACAAGGGGAGATTGACATCAGGGTCGGCAACAAAGCAAGAGTTGCTGCGTTGGAGGTCGGCACGATGCAGCTCCAGCTTCCTTCTGGATTTATTTTGGAATTGAATAATTGTTATTACATTCCTGCACTTAGTCGGAACATTATTTCTGCCTCATGCTTGATGAGTCAGGGTTATGAATTCAATTTAAAGGACAATGGTTGTTCGTTTTATTTGAATGGTATGTTCCACGGCTATGCACCCATGGTTGATGGGCTATTTATATTGAATCTAGAACAGGAACCGGTCTATAACATGAATGTCAAGAGGCATAAGCCTAATGAGATAAATTTGACATACTTCTGGCATTGCCGGCTTAGACACATTAGTCTGAAACGCATGAAGAAGCTCCATGATGATGGGCTCCTAACATCGTCCGACTTTGGGTCGTTCGAGACATGCGAATCATGCTTGCTCGGCAAGATGACTAAGTCTCCTTTTGCAAAGAGTTGCGAGAGGGCGTTCGAGCTGTTGGAACTTATACACAGTGATGTGTGTGGTCTAATGAGCACAACTGCCAGAGGTGTCTATCAGTACTTCGTGACTTTTACCGACGACTTGAGTAGATATGTATATATCTATTTGATGAGGCACAAGTCGGAATCTTTTGAAAAGTTCAAAGAGTTTCAGAACGAGGTTGAGAGTCAGCTCGGCAAGACTATAAAGCTTCTACAATCTGATCGTGGAGGTGAGTACATGAGCCAGGAGTTTGATGATCATCTGAAAAGCCGAGGTATAGTACCTCAGCTCAGACCTCCGGGTACACCACAGAGAAACGGCGTGTCGGAACGGAGGAATAGGACCTTGTTGGACATGGCCCGGTCTATGATGAGCAAATCGGATTTACCCTTTTCATTCTGGGGATACGCTCTAGAAACAGTAGCTTTCACACTTAACAGGGTACCATCAAAATCCGTAGATAAGACACCACATGAGATGTGGATCGCGAAGAGTCCCAGTTTGTCTTTTCTAAAGATTTGGGGTTGTGAAGCATTTGTCAAGCGACTTATGTCAGACAAGCTTACACCCAAATCAGATAAATGCATATTCAAGGGATATCCAAGGGAAACCTTGGGATATAGCTTCTACAACCAAGAAGAGAACAAAGTGTTTGTTGCTCGGAACGGGGTTTTCCTTGAGAAAGAGTTTCTCAATCGGGAGGCCAGTGGGAGGACGGTCTGACTCAAAGAAATTCGAGGACCACTTGGGGACGGTTCGGCTGGTGATGAGATCATACCAAAGTCAGTCATGGAACCCGTAGTGGAAGTGGCACCAGAACCACGGAGGTCGGAAAGATTGCGCAGAGCGCGTGATGTTTTGTTGCTAGAAAGCGACGAGCTGGCTACGTATGCGGAAGCGATGGTGAGCCCAGATTCCGAGGCATGGCTAGAGGTCATGAGATCCGAGTTAAAGTCCATGGATGAGAATCAAGTCTAGGACTTGGTTGATCTGCCGCCTGGCGTAACAGCCATTGGTTGCAAATGGGTCTTTAAGAAGAAAACCGATGTGGATGGAAATGTTCAGATCCACAAAGCTCGGCTTGTCGCTAAAGGTTATGGACAAGTTCAAGGAATTGACTATGACGAGACTTACTCGCCGGTAGCGATGCTGAAGTCAGTGAGGATCGTACTAGCCATAACTGCATATTTCGATTACGAGATATGGCAGATGGATGTCAAAACAGCTTTCCTTCACGGAAATTTGACCGAGGACGTGTATATGATACAACCTAAGGGTTTTGTCGATCCGACTAGCGCTAGTAAGGTATGCAAGCTCAAGAGATCCATTTATGGGTTGAGGCAAGCATCTCGGAGCTGGAATGTTTGTTTTGATGAGGCCGTCACTGGTCTCGGTTTCATCAAAAGCGAAGAGGATGCTTGTTTATACCAGCAGTTAAGTGGGAGCTCGATAGTGTTTTTGATCTTGTATGTGGATGACATATTGTTGATCGGGAACAATGTTTCGATGCTGAACTCGGTCAAGGAGTCATTGAATGGCAAGTTTTCTATGAAGGACCTTGGTGAGGCAGTGTATATTTTAGGCATTAAGATCTATAGAGATAGATCGAGGAGGCTGCTCGGCTTAAGCTAGAGCACGTACATAGATAAAGTGTTGAAGCAGTTCAACATGAATGAGGCCAAGAAAGGGTTCTTGCCACTCTCACATGGTATAAGGCTAAGCGAGACTCAGAGTCATTCGACATCTGATGAGCGAAGCAGGATGAGTAGGATTCCGTATGCCTCTGCAATCGGATCCATCATGTATGCCATGATATGTACAAGGCCTGATGTTGCTTTTGCAATAAGCCTAACAAGTAGATACCAGGCTAACCCCGGTGAGAGTTACTGGGCAGTGGTGAAGAATATTCTAAAGTACCTGAAAAGGACTAAGGAAATGTTTCTAGTTTATGGAGGTGAGGAGGAGCTCTGCATAAAGGGTTATGCCGATGCTAGTTTCCAAACCGACAGAGATGATTGTCGATCACAGTCTGAATTTGTGTATGTCATGAACGGAGGAGCAGTGAGCTGGATGAGTTCCAAGCAAGATACGGTGGCCAATTCTACCACAGAAGCCGAATAGATTGCGGCTTGTGAAGCTGCAAAGGAAAGTGTTTGGATTCGGAACTTTCTGGATGATCTTGGTATTTTCCCAGCCTCGGTAAAACCGTTGGACCTTTATTGTGATAATTCTGGTGCCATCGCACAAGCCAAGGAGCCGAGGAATCACCACAAGATCAGACACATAGATCGGAAATATCACCTGATACGAAAGATCGTAAAGAATGGTGATGTAGAGTTACGCAAAATTCACATGGATGGAAATGTTGCAGATCCGTTGACTAAGCCGCTTCCACAACCCAAGCATGAGGGGCATGTTAGAGCTATCGGCATTCGATGTCTATTTGATTGACTCTAGTGCAAGTGGGAGACTGTTGGAGATATGCCCTAGAGGCAATGATGTATGATGATATTTCCTATGTGTTTATGAATAAAGATAGTCCATAGACATTATTAATGATGTGTATCAGCAAGTACGTGACTTGTTTGTGGGACTATGCATTGTATGATTATTGTCCTAAAAGGTGCCTAGTCGAAAGGGTTGCATGGACGTGTAGTCGACTAGACTAGCATATGACACGGTCGATGGCTTGGTCTCACTACCCATGGAGCATTGGATGCTAACCGGATAATATGGACTCGTAAGGATCTAGTCAGATTCGACATAGTCGAATCCGAGTCGAGATAAGGTCCGAGTCGGACAGACCCAACTATGAGATGCAGCGATATGTCATCTGTGAGTCTCTAGTACAACATATGTTCTATGTCCTAAGACCTGAGCTGGCGCATGTACTCGGGATGGTGACAGACCTGCTTTGGGCCAACCAAACGCTACTCCGTGACTGGGTAGTTACAAAGGTAGGTTTCGAGCTTGTCCAGACCCATGCTGCGAGACATGGTCGAGCAAGATGGGATTTGCCCCTCCAATCAGGAGAGATATTCTCGGGGCCCCTCATGTGATCCGACCAAGATAAGCATGGCCATGCGAGAGGGATTATGAGATAATCCGGTTTGTGGTCGGCATCACAGAAACGAGAAAGAGGTCAGACTAGCACAAGGATGACAGCCTCGCCTTGAGCCTGACAACATATATTGCGTGGCAAAAGGAATAGAAGTGTGATGTACAGGTTCACCAACCGGCTTCATTGTCTACTTGGTGGTTGGCACGCCTTGCTAGAGGCCGCTACCAGCCGAGTAGGTCAGAGGTGATCCGACCTGCGACCAAGCCGACAAGAACCTAAGGGGTCGCGCGCTTAAGGGAAGGAACCTGTGAGGTCGGATCCGACTCCACGAGTCAGATGTGTTCCTACTTGGACTCGGATCTAGGCCGAACATATTTTGGGCTTTAGGGTCCGTGCGAGGCCCAAGTGTTGAGCCCGTGATGGATGCTTATATATAGTGGAGGTGCGGCACACTCATTGGTTGATCGCTTCGGCGCTGTCACTAGGGCTTTGCATGTGTTGCGAATAGCCACCTCCACTCGCCGCCGACTGTGTGATTGGACCTAGCAGTCCGCCGCACGATGTTCCTCCTACACGCGCGAATACCGTTAGAGGCGGTGCACCTGGGCCGCTCCGGCGAACTTATACGTGGGATCGGACGACCGGCTATTTGAGGGAGGTCGGACAAGGAAGAGACGATCCACGCGGACGCGCTGCCCCAACTCTTCTTCTGTTGCACGGCACTGCGCGTCTAGTGGTAACGATCTGTGATCCATCTCCCGTAGCATGTTCTTGGTTGTTTTGCGCGTAGGAAAATTTTAAATTTGCAGTCGACGCACCCTACCGTAGAACCCAACAGTGCCCAATCTTTTGGATTACAAAGACTTTAATTATGATAGTTTCTCTTTGATTGAGTGCATTTCTTTGTTACAATCGATGCTAAATTCACCTAATGCCATGAACAAAATAAAGCTTTTACTAAACATAATGTAGAAGCGATGATGAAAGCTTTAGAAGAAAAGTTAGAATTAGAGATTTCAATTCCTAGAAAATTATATGATGAATGGGAACCCACCATTAAAGTCAAGATTAAAAATTATGAGTAAAATGCTTTATGTGATTTGGGCGCTAGTGTTTCCACAATTTCGAAATCTCAATGTGATGTGCTAGGTTTTACCTATATGGACGAATGTTCTCTTAATTTACACTTGGCGGATTCTACTATTAAAAAGCCTTGGGGTAGAATTAATGATGTTCTTATTCTTGCAAATAGGAACTATGTGCCCGTTGATTTTATTGTACTTGACATTTATTGCAATTCGTCTTGTCCCATAATACTTGGTAGACTGTTTTTACGAACTATAGGTGCCGTTATTGACATGAAAGAAGGAAATATTAAACTTCAGTTTCCATTAAAGAAGGATATGGAACACTTCCCTAGAGCTAGAATTAAGCCACCATATGAGTCAGTCATGAGGGCCACCTACGGAACTAAAACCAAAGATGATAATACTTGAAACTATGAATTATGCCTAGCTAGGGGCATAAAACAATAGCGCTAGTTGGGAGGCAACCCAATAGTTATCTTTTAATTTTCTTCTTTCCTTGCTATTTTTCAATAAACACACAATTATGCTACTGTTATTATTGTGTTTTCATGTTTTAATTGGTGTTTGTGCCAAGCAAAGCCTTTGGGATGATTTGGGTGATAGTTGCTTTGATTCTGAAACAATTATCCCACATTTAGACATAAGTAAACATAGATTAAACATACTCAGGCATAGATAATAAGCGTACACAAGCATAGTTCAACCATATATAGTTCAACCGTCATTAAGCATACGCAAGCACATTTATAATTAAGACACTACATAGCCATACATAGTTCAATCCCGCATCTCATCTGCCAGCACGATCGTGAAGCTTCTCCAGGTACTCAGCGTACGCGGCGTGCGCCATCCTGTGAGAATACTTCTGCCTGAAGGAGCCAACGGCTCGTCCTCTTGCATGCGCCAGAACAATTTCATACGCGTCATGAAGCTTTTGGTTGCAAAATGGGCATTGAAAGCCCCAGTTCCAGATCCTAATACACGTGTTATGAATTCCAGCATAAAGCTCCCTGAGGATTTGCCTCTTGTACCTCCTCTGGCCATCTTCATCCTCGTTGTCGACATCGTCAGATAGCACCTATACATATAGTAAAAAAATGTTGCGTCAAATTTGGAATACAAACTAATCTCTAACAAACATTTGGCAGTTGCTAAAATTTGGCATCAAATCAATTTTTACATGCGTAGGATTAGCAATTTATGGATTTTATGGCTATTTTTAAGACATATCCAAAGATTATGGTTCGATTTATAAGCACAACCATCTATGTACAGACCAATCTTGAAATCAATGGCACAAACATATATGTAGGACATTCAAAATCAATTTTCAAGATCTGGCTAGGAATTATTAGCACGAACACTAACCCTAGTCAGATTATTAGCAGAAATCATTTGTACAGATGAAACAACTAATCATTTGTACCATTCAAACAATCAACACACTACACGGATCTAATGAAACTTACTCATATTTCATGGATTGAGAGGACATAATCATAGGATTTGTATTCCAAAAAGGGGGAGGCAGGAGTAATCAGAGAAACCCTAGGATATATTTGACACATAAATGGGTATAGATGACTAACCGATTCTCCATCGTCATCGGAGTCATCGCCGGAGTCGGTGTGGACCTATGGCTCCGACTGTGGAAGCACGATGCCGTCGACGAGGTCAAGGTCCAACGAGACCTTGTTGGCGGCGACGGCAACCTCTGTCTCCATCTTCACGCCATGCTCCGGTGCTTCAGCATCCCCGGCGTCGCCACTCCCTCCGATGGGGCGCTTCGGCGGCATCCTCATACACTGACAGCGGTGAGAACTGAGAGCGGCATTGAGGATGCAGGCGGAGAGAGAGGATTGTGTGTGTGGCAAGGATGGGGGGTGGGGCCGGCTATTATGACCAGCGGCTCAGGCGCGCCATTAATATGGAGCAGTGGGAGAGAGGTGGGCGGTGGTCAAACTGCTGGCTCGCCTCTCGGTGAACCTGCGCAGCAGGCTGCTGGCATGCCTACCATCATTTCACACAGCTACTCGCACTCCTCCCAGTGACACTGCGCAGCAAGCATGCCTCCAGTCAATTCACACACCTGCACACACGCCTCCTGGTCTGCCTGCGCAGCGGACTGTTCGCATGCGTCCCATCAACTCACGCCTGCTCGCACAGCACATGGGACGCATGGCGGCACGTATATTGTTTTTCAATTTTGATGATTAATGTTGCCGCTTTATTGCTTAACTGAAGCATGGCACATATCCATTGTTGGTCTAATGCCCACGGTTCAAATAAATAATCCGTATGTGATATTAGTTCCCAGTTATTAATAGTTTCCCGTTTGTAGGAAGGTAAAAATTACATCAAAACTTGTCTCAAATTTGACAAAAAAATACAATACCACTGTCTATTGGTGTCCATATGACAACACGATAATTTTCATGAATATCAACTAGGTTTTGGATTTACTAGATTTTAAAAATCAAGATTCTCATTGTTTGAAATTTCTTGCACGGGGACTAAACATGCACCCAGTGACACACATATGTTTTTCCAATCCATTTTGGTGCACTATCACGTGTGCATGTAGCTCAAATTTGATTTTTGCACATTATACCCCTAGAAAATCAATCAATGTACTAAAAGGTCTTAATGATCTTTGTTTTTTTTTAAATTTAACACGTCCCTCCTTTGGTCACATATGTTCACCGTGGAAAATTTTAACATGTCTCGTAGTTGCGGTGGATGTGCGGTGTGTGTGTGTGTGCGCGTCTGAGGGGAGGGGGATCTGTGTCAGGACCCCGATCCTAAGTCACACCGATCTAGCATGTAACACATCATAACACTTTGCGGCCTCACACACGGTATCCCCACGGCTGTAGCCTTAGCTAGGCGGGGACCGTTTGCGCCTTTTGGCTCACGTATATGATAGTGTCGCTAGCATCCATATGACAGAGAACCCAAGCCGACATGACTAGTCGTAAACCCAAGGTGGCACAAACTTACAGGGACAGGCATACATGACCCAGCAATGCTTATGTTGGTCAGCAGAGAGTGTAATCGGGTTGTAGCAAGCTATCAGGACTCTGATAAAACAACGCGTGACATTTCCCCGAAGGGACAGACATAGGAGCAAAGAAGGACACTTGCCGGTCAATCCATGTGTTCCGGAGTGGAAGCACTAGGAGGTATTTCCCCATAAGGAAGGCTACCAAGAATAAACAACTAGGTGTCGGATCCCACACATACCAAGCATTTCAATAACATACACACAATATGCTCGATATGTGTAAATACAACATGGCATCACAACAAAACTCTACGACTCAAAGTATTTATTTGAGAGGCTCCGAGGAGCCATACATAGTATGATATTACAAACATGGATCTAATGACCCAACATACAAAGTCATACAAGCAACAAGCACATGCAGAAGTTTATCGTGTCTGAGTACAGATAGCTAAAAAGAAAGAAGGCTAGAAAGCCTGTCTATCTACAAGACCCTCCAAAGGAGCCAGACCTTTGTCTGGGATTCCCAAGCTAATCGGTCAACATCGAACCATCACAGGAATCTAAAGTGAGACTGAAGTCTCCTCTGCAAAAACATAAATTAAGCAAACATGAGTACAAATGTACTCAGCAAGACTTACATCAGAACTAACTACTTATGCACCAGTATTAACAAAGGGGGTGGTGGATTTTAACTGCAGCAAGCCAGCTTTGACTTAGTGGCTATCCTGAACTATGACTGCCAGTAATTTCTTTGAGGTGGCGCACATGAGTCCACATATGCACCACCTCAATACACCACTATGGGTCCACTCATGTCTCCCTACAAGAAGGCCATCCATAGCACTCACATTTATCTTATGCATTTTAGAGTATCCACTTCAAGTTATCTATGAACAATGTAGGCTTTCCAAGGAGTCCATATCCGCGGACGCGGCTATTCGAATAGATCATTAACCCTGTAGGGGTGTACTTCTTCACACACGCTCTCACCACTTATCGCCGTTTACACGACATGTACTCGGCAACCTTCAAGCAGAAGCCCAGCGAGGGTGTCGGCCATGACCTGACTAACCACACAATTCTCTAGTCCAGGTTTTTATCGCCTATTTGAGTTCCATCCGCAAGGAGGTCCGGTCGAGGTTTCCAATACGGCCCCAAACGATGTGTGCAGGGTTCCCAAGTCCACCATCCGGGTGATACTTGGTACACCGGGCCACAGTGCCTAGTCTGTCCCAAGCCCACCTGTACCGGGTGCCACTTGGTAGGCTACTAACACAACCTACAAACACCAGAAACTAGTTGCAACTCCTGGACAGAGATCGAGGCGATTAATAAGCCGAGAGGGATTGAGTTACCGGAACCCAATGTATGGTAGTAACTGTATTGGATCACAAACAGAGAACTCAGTTCCTAAGGATGGTCCCAATGAGACAACCCACCATGTACTCCTACATGGCCTCTCATCGCTACCTTTACCAAATCGTGTTCACACACTTAGCTCCCAACAGCAGGACATGTTCACCACCATTCCAATCCATCCCAGATGAATCAGAACTGACACAACTCTAAGTATAGCAGGCATAGCAACAAGCATGAATGAGTAGGCACATCAGGGCTCAAAAACTCCTACTCATGCTAGTGGGTTTCAACTATTTACTGTGGCAAAGACTGGTCATGAAGAGGAATGGGTTCAACTACCGCAACATGTAACAGTTGAATCGTTGTTGTCCTAATGCAGTAAAAAGAGGGCAGGAGTGAGAGAGTGGGATTGTATCGGAGTGATCAAGGGGGTTTGCTTGCCCGACACTTCTGAAGATAGCATAACTCTTCATCGATGTCAACGATCGCAACGTCGGAAACGTCGGCTATCGAGAAGGAACAACACCAGCTAGCAAAGAAGGAACACAATTCAATGCAATGCTCAACTAGATGAATGATATGACATATTAAGGTATGGAATTCACCTAATGTAATATTTAGCCAAGTTAATTGAAGTGGAATTCAAACATATAGCAAATTCCAACTCCAAAACTAATTACCATTTATTCCAAAATTATGAATTGTCCTAGTTGGTGATGTTAACTTTCTCAAACATGCATGAACATGGCATAAACAGATTCTTCATATTTTTCTAATCAATTTTCATATATAAATTATTTTCATCTGAGTTACGGTTGAATTTCTATGATTTTCTGAAATTATGAATTTCTATGATTCCAAAATTATGAATTGTCCTAGTTGGTGATGTTAACTTGCTCAAATATTTAGGGCATTTTCTGAAAATAATAAATCTTTTCTAATTTATTTAAAATCCAGAATTCATTATTGCGTCAGCTAACGTCAGCAGTTGACTAGTTAGAAGTCAACCTGACATGTGGGGTCGATATGTCATGGACGCAGAGGCTAAACAGTTGTTATTTAATCTAACTAAAGGTTTACCCAGCTAATTAACCTAGTGGGCCCACCTGTCATTGGGGTAGGGTTAGTTAAAAATGGTGATTAGCACCTAAGCTAATCCTGCCATGTCAGCGTCGCCGGATTAAGTGCCAGCGACTTCACAGCGTGGCGGCGGCTCGCCGGGTGGCCCTAGGGGCAGCGGTAGGGCACGCTGAGGACACTAGGAGGGAGACCTTGCTGGCCCGCATCAAGGAGAGGCAGCCACTGGTCGCGGGGCGTCCGGAGCTCGACGGAAGCGAGCCCGTGGCGGCGGCCAAAGCACGCGGGAAAATGCCGGTGAGGCTGCAGGGCACGAGGGCCTGACAAAGGGGCTCGTTGAGCTCCTGGTGATGCGAGGAACAAGACGACGTGCTCGGCATCTACAAACACAGGCTGCAGCGATGGGGCACAACACGGCAGACGGTGGCAGAGCTCGGCCACGATGGGGATTGGGTCTAGAGGACGAAATTGACAGAGAGGAGAGAGGGGAAACGACCACGGCCTCACAGGGAGTAGAACTGGGGGCTCGGAGAGCTCGGGGATGACTGGCAGGCGATGGATCAATGGCGGCTCCCTCCGATGGGCGACGTTGATGACGAAGATGATGGCGACAAAGCAGCATGTCCCAGGCTCACTTGGCTTGGTGGAAGGCGAGAGGATGTCGAGGTGCTTCTTCTTGATACGGTGGTGAGGCGAGGGGGTGGCTGCGGCTATGCAGATGACGATGTGCGGCCATGGCAGCCTCGGCCATGAGGTGGGGAGCGTGGGAGAGAGGGGAGAAAGTGAGCAGCGGAAGAGGCAGAAGGTCTAGGGCGTCCAGGCGTTTCCACGCGCAAGGCGAGGACGCAGGAGGTGTGCTATGGATGGCCTTCCCGTAGGGAGACAAGAATGAATCCATAGTAGTGTATTAATGTGGTGATTAGTGGACTCGTGTGCGCTTTCTCACCTCAAAGAAGTTACTCGTAGTCATAGAACAGGATAGCAACTGAGTCAAAGCTGGCTTGTTGCAGCTAAACCCGACATTGCCTTCTTGATACTAATGCATGTATGTTAGGATCTGATGTAAGTCTTGCTGAGTACCTTTGTACTCACCTTTGCTTAATTTATGTTTTGCATAGGAGACTTCTGTCTCAGTAGTAGTATCGCATGGACTTCGACAAGTAGCTTGTTACCTCAGCTACGATCTTGTACCCTTGGGAGGGTTTTGTAGATAGTCAGGCTTCTCAGCCTTTTTCATTTGTAGTTGTCTATACTCAGACATGTTATGCTTCCATTGCCTGTATGCTTTGTATGTTTGTAATAAAATGTTATGTTGGCTCTTCCGAGCCTTTATCTATATGTATGAGTTGTTGAGTTATGTTGTGATGCCGTGTTGTACAACACATACTTGCTTGTTATGTGTACGTCTAATGTGTATTGCTATGTGTGGAGTTCGACACTTAGTTGTTTGCCTTTGGTAGCCTTTCTTATGGGGAAATGCTCCCTAGTGCTTCCACTGAGCCATAGTAGTTCGCTACTGCTCCGGAACACTGGGATTAGCCGGCATGTATCCTTCTTTGTTCCTGCGTCTGTCCCTTCGGAGAAATGTCATGCGGTGTTCACCGGAGTCCTGATAGCTTGCTATAGCCCGGTTACACTCGCTGCTGACCGACACGTTCATTGCTGGGTTACGTATGCCTGTCCCTGTATGACTGTGCCACCTTGGTTCATGACTAACCATGTCGACCCGGGTTCTCTGTCATATGGATGCTAGCGACACAATCATATATGTGAGCCAAAAGGCGCAAACGGTCCCGGCCAAGGTAAGGCTGCAGCCATGGGAATACCATGCGAGAGGCCACAAAGTGATATGATGTGTTACATGCTAGATCGGTGTGACTTAGGATCGGGGTCCCGACACCTTAACCACATCATATCTACATGCCATGTTCATGCATCATATTGTTGCATATGTTGTGTATTGATTGCCGACACCATCCTTCTCGATAGATCCTGCTCCGGAGAGTGTTCCAGAGTACCTGTCTGAGGAGCAGTGCTCCACTGTTGATCTACCAGGCAAGCAAACCCCCTTGGTCATTCTGATACAATCCCACTCTCTCGCTTCTGCTATCTTTTACTGCATTCAGACAAGAACGTTTCAACTATTACTTGTTGCGGTAGCTGAACCCACTTCCTCTGCATGACCTGTCATTGCCACAGTAAATAGTTGAAACCCACTAGCATGTGTAGGATTTGATTGAGCCATGTTGTATTCCTACCATGCCATGCCTGCTATTGCTTAGAGTTGTGTCAGGTCTGATTCATTGGGAATAAATTGGAGTGTTATGCCATGTTCTGATGCTGAGAGTTAAGTGTGTGAACATGATTTGGTAAAGGTAGCGGTGAGAGGTCATGTAGGAGTACATGGTGGGTTGTCTCACTGGAACCGTCCTTAAGAACTGAGTTCTATGTATGTTGTCCAAGACTAGCTACTACCACACGTTGGAATGCTTAAGTGCCCCTCTCAACTTATTAAGTGACTTGATCTCTATCCAGGAGTTGAAACTAGTTTCTGGTGTTTGTAGGTAGTGTTATTTTCCTACCAGGTGGCACCCGACAGGGTGGACTTGGGACAAACTAGGCACAGTGGCACGGTGTACCAAGTGGCACCCAGATGGTGGGCCTGGGAACCCTACTCACATCATTTGGGGCCGTGATGGAAACTTCGGCCGGACTTCCCTTGCGGGTTCGACCTCAGATAGGCGATAAACCTACACTAGAGTCTTGCGTGGTTAGTCAGGTCGTGGCCGACACCCTCGCCAGGCTTCCGCTTGAAGGTTGCCGAGATGCATGACGTGTACATGGCGGTAAGTGGCGAGAGCGTCTGTGAAGAAGTACACCCCTGCAGGGTAATGATCTATTCGAATAGCCGCGTCCTCGGTTATGGACTACTTGGATACTTACGTGGTACATAGACAACTCGAAGTGGATACTCTAAAATGCTCAAGACAAGTGTGAGTGCTATGGATGGCCTTCCCGTAGGGAGACAGGACTGAATCCATAGTAGTGTATTGATGTGGTGATTAGTGGACTCGTGTGCGCTTTCTCACTATCGGGGTACGAAACCTATGGGATCCTGAGAGACCCCTTTACGATTCGGCGGGGGGAGAGGTATACGCAAAGAGCAGAACCAACAATCGACGCGGGAAGTTTTTACCCAGGTTCGGGCCGCTGATCAGCGTAAAACCCTACTCCTGCTTTGTGTTCTTATTAATGTTCTTGAGCCCAGCCTTCAGGAGCGCTCGCTGTGAACAGTACGTTCAATGAGCAGCTACGCATGCAGAATAGGCCAGAAGTTCTCCTCCTCTGTAGCAGTTGCCTTGGGCCTCCTTTTATATGCTCAAAGGGGTCACCACAGTGGCAAAATGTACATACATTGAGGTGTAAAGTAGCTACAGGGTATCATACCTAACCCCTAACGGATTAGGAGAAACGCATTTAATGCACCGTGAGGTGTCCGTTTAGGTGTCCTCACTTTCTTGGGGATGGAAAAAGGGGCCATCCCATCAGCACCGCTTAAGCTCTTTTCCATTGGCGCGTCGCCACGCATCCAAAGAAGGACCCAGAATGTCGGGTTTGTCGCTGTGCTAGAGCAGTGGCACAGCAACAAAACCTTGCCGGGCGCCGAAGCTTGCCGGGCACCAATCCTTGCCGGGCGCCAAACCTTGCCGGGCTCCAATCCTTGCCGGGCTCCGCAGGCCACCCCGACAAGATCTCGCCGGGGAGGCTGGCCTTCGGATTCCAGCTCTTCTTATCTGCTGATCCTCAGATCTCTGACTTGATGATTTCTTTGGTGGCTTGAATCGACCTCGAACTGTTCCCCGGCAAGCCTTGCCGCGAGGATGGCTACAACTGCCCGTGCACAAGTACGGGGTACTAGTGGCCCAATACTTAGTACACCGACAGGAGCCCCCGGGCCTAGGCCATACACGAGTGCGAGGCGTTGTTGGGCTAGGCCCAAACAGTGCACGGGCACGTGTGGCCGGGGATTAACTGCTCGTAAATATCTCGTTTTACTGTGCCCCCCACTACACGCACCGAGCGCGCGACGTGGGAAGCGTGCCTCAAAGGCTGCAACTGCCACGTGCCTATAGAGGCACATTCACATTGGGGAATAAAAGAGGTGGCTCCGCTCCTTCCCCATAAAAAGGAGAAGCCGCAGAGGCACAAGCCTATTTACCCCCCTCTTCTTCTCAATCTGGCCGTCGCCATCGCCTTCCTCCTCTCGAGCTCAGAGCGAAGCTTTTTCCTCTTCCGCCCGCCGCTTCCACGCTCGCTCCTCCCCCGGCTTCCGCCCTCACGGCCGCCATGCCGCCCAAGGCCAGCAAAGGCAAGGGCAAGGAAGCGAAAGCCGACGTCCCGGAGAGCGAACTGGTGAAGATGCGGAAGAAGCATGTCGTCTTCCCCCCATCGCTCGATGCTGAAGCTCTGAAGGGGCGGTACTAGTGCATGTGGGCGAAGGAGACGCAAGCTCACCCCGCCACACGCATAATTCCAGGTTCTTGTTCCAAAAGTGGATCGGACAGATACCCTTTCTTCGCTGCGTATTTCTATTGCGGGCTCTGTCCCCCATTTCCCGACTTCTTCAATGATATCATGTACACATACGGCTTTCATCTTCTCGATTTCACGCCGAATGCAGTACTATGCATGTCCATCTTTGCCCATCTTTGTGAAAACTTTGCCGGCGTGATTCCCAACTCTACTCTTTTTCGCCATTACTTCTTCCCCCGCATCCAAAAAGGAGAGGCCCTCTCTGGTTCTATCGCCTGGATTCCAAGGGCTTGGAATAAGGAGATATACCCAGAAGGAGTTTACCGCGAAAAGTGGGATGAATGGCGGGCTGAATGGTGCTGGATCAAGGAAGCAGATCCCCATCCGTTTTGTCTTCCTCGGCAACAGAAGGTGGTCCGCGGCAAGGACTGGAGCGATCTCGCCGCGGAGGACGAGAGGCTCACAATCGCCACCACCAGGATCCTTCGCCTGAAAGCTGCCGGGCTGACAATGGAGATGATTGGCTTTGACTTTCTCCGCCGTCGCATCGCCCCCTTGCAGAACAGGGGAAGGCCAGCTTGGGAATACAGAAACGCGGCAGATATCATGAGATTGCGCCCCGGGTTGAATAATAATCTGACCACTATGCAGCTTGGCGCTCTCCGTCAAAAATTATTCCAGCGCGAAGACAAGCATCGGCTGCCGGCAAGGATCGTCCCTTTGTGCAATAACTCCGCCTTGGGGTCAATCATCGCCTTCATGCCGATGTTCAACGCCCACGGTCTTGACGCGACTTGGGCCGAGCCAACCGAGGAGGAAGCACAGAAGTTTTTTGACAACTTGACGGAGAGACCCGTCCGGCAAGAGACAGATTTCATCCGAGCCACCACCGACCAAGAAGTAGCTTACATTGCTACTAGGGTGGAGGAGGCAAATCTTGCCACGGAGGCCGGCAGCGTTGGCTTCACAGAATGGGAAGCCAGCGACGCAGAGGTAGTAGTGGAAGTAAAACCTGCCGGGAAGGACAGAGCTGCCGGGGAACAGAGCAGCACAGCCGCCAAGAGCTCGTCCGACGAGGACATGGCCGAAGAAGAACCGCAAAAAGAGCTCCCAGCCTCGAAGAAGACGAAGCGTGTTCTTCGGAAGGCTGCATCTGGCATCCCGGCAAGCCAGCCTTCTTCGAGCAGCGAGGCTCCCGGCAAGAAAGTGGCCGGCAAGAATGCACCGCGGCAAGGGGCTCGTCAACAACCTGCGCGGCGCGCGAGACCCACACCAGCGGCCACTGCTGGGGCGGCAGGGGTGTCTCGCACTACCGCACCGGAAGCTGCCCCAGCGCCTGCCACAGCCAAGCGGCCTAGGACCCCTCCTCCGCCTCCCCACTCAGACATTGTAGCGGAGGCCGATTTCGACATCTCCGGCTTTAGCCCGGAGTGAGAGGAAGAAGAGTGAGTACTTTGCCACAGCCTTTATATTCCAATCTTGGATCGATCTTACTAACTTGCTCGTATTGTCTCTGCAGTGATGCAGAAACCTTGCTGGAGAGGATGGCGAAGAGGACAAAGACTTCCACGGGCGACGAGCCCCCGGGAGGCTCCACGAGCGTGCCAGAAACTGTCGTCGTCAGCCCGGAGCCCAGTCCTCAACGCAGCCCCCAGCACAGCCCCCAGCGCAGCCCCCAGCGTAAGTTCATTGTTCTTTTTCCGCTGGCGGGTGCTGAGGCTTCCATTCTTGCCGCTGATATCCTTGGGCTCACAGGAGAAGAACGGCAACAAGGAGGGTTGTCGGAAGACATCCCCGTAGTGCCTCCTTCATCGACCACGCCGCCCACAAGAACGTCCCCGGCAAGAGAGAGATCATACCGACGAGCCCATCCTAACTGAGGAAGAGCCGGCAAGCATGGACACCGACAACCCTCCCCCGGCAACCGAGGTTGTCGGGAAGGGCGAGGCCACCTCTCAACAGCTCGACGCAGGTAATCGATTGCCTCAGAGTGCTTGTTACTCTTTCCCTTCTCTCTCCGTCTTTAATCACTTCGAACTTCAATCTTCATCTTATTCTGTTCTCCTCCTTCGTCCTTCAGAGTTCCCTGTGATGGAACACATGGATGTCGACGTTGTCATCGAGGAGACCGCCAGGGACGTCGCTGCCGAAGAAGACAGGATCGCTGCCAGCGAGGCCACCAAGGATGACACTATCGAGGCTGGTGGTGCTCTTGACGGGGAGGCCGCCAAGACTGCACAAGAGGAACCCGCCAAGGAACCTACTGAGGGGGGCGACAGGGAGGCTGATGACCGTACTGACGGCATTCCTGCCGCAGGAGCGCCAGGCGCTGCACCGGCCACGGAGCCCCCTGCCACTGGTGAGGCGGTTGCTGAAGACCAACCGTCAACATCTGAAGGCCCCTCATCCAGTAAATACCTCAAGGTTGGCGAGAACCTGTTTGTCAACTTGCCGGGGACGGCAAGCATTGGGGCACCAGCCGAAGGAGAAGTTTTTGACGAAGAAATCATCGCTGCTGCCGGGCTCGAGGTTGTTGATGATCCCAGCGCTAGCAGCGGCAAATCTGAAGAGGATCAGCTCCTTCAGGCCATGGGCGAGAATTTCCGCAAGCTCCAGGCTGTCCATCGCGCCCAGAAAGATAAGGCGGACTCCAGAATGGCAGTCGTCGAGGCGGCCGAGGCAGATTTCCAGAGGCGCATCGAACAAACGCAAACCTGGTATGTCGAGGCCCTCCAAGAGCTGACTGCTGGCCTGGAACAGGTGAGCCAACAGTGGACAGAGATCCTCCTGAAGCAATCTGATATGGAGAAGGTGCAGGATGAAGCTACTCAAAGGATTGCTGCTGAAGATGCCCTCCTGATGGGGCGCCGCGTTGCTCTTGATGCTTATGAGGAAGATCTCACCGCACGTGAGCAAGCGCTCGCCGCCAAGCTTCACAGCAAAGATGAAGATATCGAGAAGGTTGTCGCGCGGCAGACCCAGGAGCTGGAGCAAAAACATAAAGAGGCGCTCGAAGCTCTGACTGCAAGTCACGCCGGCAAGCTCAAGGAGGCCGTCGATGCTGCCGAAGCTACAGAGGCCGCCAAGAATGAGCTGAGCGACAAGGTAAAGAAGCTGGAAATAGATCTCGAAGAGCACGGCAAGGAGCTCTCGACGCTCAAAGGTGATAGGGAAAAAACCCTCCACTCCTTGGCGGGGATGCAAGTTGCCCTGTCCAATAAAACCAAGCAGCTCTCCTCTGCGGTTGATGATATCGCAGTTCTGGAATTGAAGCTGACCACGTTGCAGAAGTCTCTCGAGGCCGGCAGGGCCCGTGAAAAAGCTCTACTCAAGGATCTCCAAGGAGAGAGGAACCTGCTCAAGAGCGCTGCCGTCGCCCAACTCGATTACGAGAAGGGGGTGGAGATCTGGACTGGACGCCTCATTGCCACCGCGGAGAAGCTTACTGCAGAACTGTCAACCATGGGCCTGTCGAACTTCAGGTATTCTTCCGAGGAAAGGATATCTTCAAGTGCCAGGTTGACGATGTTCTTTGAAAGCATCATCGACGCCTTGAGGGTGCTCCAGTCTAGCCGAGCGACCCAATTGGCCAACGAGACTCGCCGGCTTTGCCGGGCCGTCCTTCGCAAGGTGCTTATCAAGGTGGTGCACAACAATCCTGGCATCGACCTCTCTAACGCGCTCGGCCATCTGCCAAGGGACGCAAATGTTGAGGCGCTTGAAGAATGCATCACGCCTATCCTTGAGAAGGTGGATTCCATCAAAAGGATCGAAGGCCAGCACAGGGATTAAGTGCCCCGCCTTTTCTTGCCGTCATCATTCCATGTAAAAGACAATTAAGTCTCAAGTTAGAATTGCGGCAGCTCATGAATGTAATATAACTCGCCTATGTTTAGGTTCATGCTTGCTATTTTCCTTGTCTGATTCCTTTATGTATGGAGTTCACCCTACGCTTACTGAAAAACTTGCCGGCGCGCAACCTGCCGCGAGCGCTGGGTGCGGGACTTCAGCAGCCTACGCTTACTGAAAAACTTGCCGGCGCGCAACCTGCCGTGAGCGCTGGGTGCGGGACTTCAGCAGCCTGCTGGAGGCGCAGCGGCCGGCAAGACTCCTTGGCGTTCTCAGTGCAGCCACTTAAATCGTTGAGCGGGCTCGAAACAAAATAAGGGCGCAACCGATTACAACAAGGGTTCCTTCACGTGCAGATTTTCCATACAAGAGTTGGAATCGTCCAAGGAAATAACTTGCAATAAAGGAAACTTGTTCTAAGTTTTTAGAACTTAGCTTTCTGTCGCTATCCTTCCTCCGGCAAGCGTCGATTCCGAACGTCGCCAACTGGTACTCATATCTCGCTTCCCCCCCCCCGGCAAATGTGCACGCGAGGAATCCTTCTGTCTTTTAAAAAGAAAGAAGAGAAATAAAGACATGAAACCTTGGCGGTTCGTTAGAACTTACCGGGAGTAGGTGTTATACAACATCTTAGACAAACATGCATATATAAATATGAACATGGGAATCAATAAGGGAATGTACAACACTTAAATTTATTCATCTGTGCTCAGGGTCTGCGCCTGGCTTTGTACCAAGGATCACATGTCTTGCCGGCAAGACTTGTACAAAAGGGTGGTTGCCGGGAGCCCCCGGCAACCGCGCCTTATGGATAGAACTTGCGAAGATGTTCGATATTCCAGGAATTGCTCACTGGAACGCCATCTTCGGTCTCCAAGCGGACAGCGCCAGGCCTGGTGACTCGTACTACCCGATAAGGGCCTTCCCACTTTGGCGTCAACTTGTTTGAATTCTTGGCGGACTGAATCCGCCGAAGAACAAGGTCGCCTTCCTCAAGGCTTCGGGCATGAACTTTGCGGCTATGGTAGCGGCGCAAAGCTTGCTGGTAGCGTGCAGCTCGCACAGCAGCCTGAAGACGATTCTCCTCAAGGAGCATAGCGTCATCTTGCCGCAGTTGCTCTTGCTCAAGCTCATCATAAGCGAGCACTCGAGGTGATCCGTACGTGAGTTCCGTGGGGAGAACTGCTTCCGCTCCGTAGACCAGAGCGAAGGGCGTCTGGCCGGTGGCTCGATTTGGTGTCGTTTTGATTGACCAAAGAACCGCCGGCAACTCATCAATCCAGCGTCTTCCGCACTTTCTCAGCCTGTCAAAAGTCCTGGTCCTGAGACCGCGCAGCACTTCAGCATTAGCCCTTTCTACTTGGCCGTTGCTTCTCGGGTGAGCAACAGAGGCAAAACAAATTTTGCCGCCAAGGTCTTGGACGTACTGCATGAAGGTGCGACTTGTGAACTGTGTGCCGTTGTCGGTGATGATCCTGTTGGGTACACCGAAACGGCAAACTATCCCCTTAAAGAACTTGACGGCTGATTTTGCTGTCACCTTCCTCACTGCTTCCACCTCCGGCCACTTTGTGAACTTGTCGATAGCAACGTACAAGTACTCAAAGCCCCCGGTAGCACGGGGGAAAGGGCCCAGTATGTCGAGCCCCCAGACCAAAAATGGCCAGGAGAGAGGGATTGTCTGAAGAGTTTGAGCTGGTTGATGTGATTTCTTCAAATGAAACTGGCACGCTTCACACTTGGTTACTAGTGCAGTTGCATTCTGGAGAGCGGTGGGCCAAAAGAAACCTTGCCGGAATGCTTTCCCGACAAGTGCTCTTGACCCTATGTGAGAGCCACATATGCCTCCATGTATTTCTGCCAACAGCTCTAGTCCATCCTCCCGAGGAACGCACTTCAATTTCACACCATTTGGTCTCTTTCTGTACAGGACGTCATCGACGAACTTGTACATAACAGACCGACGGGCTACTCTTTCTGCTTCTTCCTGTTCCTCCGGGAGTTCTCCTGTTTGAAGGAAATGGACAATGTGCTGCGCCCATGCTGGAGCCTGAGGCTTGACGGCTAGGACTAAAGGCATCTCCTCCGTCGGGGGAACATTTGTCTCGACAGCAAGGGCCTGAGGCCCTGCCGGAGGCTGTTGTTCCCCGGCAGGCAAGTTGATCCCGGCAACTTCCTTGCCGGCGGCTCCGAGGAGCTCTGCCGCAAAGTACTGACCAGAGTTCAACTTTCTTCTCTTTTCTTGCCGCATCGATGGCGCCACGGATGGTTGAGTCAATTGGAGCACAAAAGTTCCTGGTTCCACAAGCAACTTGAGGGCGGCACGCTTTGACAGGTCGTCAGCAACACTGTTCTCGGCATGAGGAACGTGCTCTATTTGCAGACCGTCAAAGCGCACTTCCATTTTCCTCACTTCATCCACGTAGGCTTGCATCAACAGACTTTGATAACTCTTGTTAACTTGCCTGACGACAAGTTGTGAATCGCCTTTGATGACGAGCTTTTTGATACCAAGGTCTGCCGCGATCCTGAGACCGGCAAGCAAACCCTCGTACTCTGTGGTGTTGTTGGTTGAACTCTCCCGGGGAAAATGCATTTGGACTACGTACTTGAGGTGCTCTCCGGTGGGTGCGACAAGCAGCACGCCAGCACCGGCGCCTTGCAGCGAGAAAGCCCCATCAAAGTACATAACCCATTGCTGATCGATTTCCTTGCCGGGGAGAGTTGTTTCCTGAGCCACTTCGTCCGGCGTTGGGGTCCATTCTGCAATGAACTCCGCCAAGGCCCTGCTATGGATCGTCGAAGTGCTTTCAAACTTGAGGCCAAAGCTAGACAACTCCAACGCCCACTCCACGATCCTGCCGGTTGCTTCTAGATTTTGCAAAATCCGTTGCAACGGAAAGCGAGTGACGACGGTGATTTCATGTGCTTGAAAATAATGGCGCAGCTTCCTCGAGGCCATAAGAAGGCCGAAAAGCAACTTCTGCACACCAGAATATCTTGACCTAGCTCTTTGTAAAAGAGAGCTAACAAAATAAATTGGGCGCTGCACCACCTTCTTCTTCTGCACTGATTCTTCTGTTTGCGCAGATCTAGTCTTGCCGGGATCAACCCTTGCCGGGGAAGATCTTGCCACGTCACCTGGCGGTCCTGCCATTGGTGTTGCTTCCTCATTAGCCTCTCTCTGCGCCACTAGCGCAGCACTAACCACTTGATTTGTTGCTGCCAGATACAGCAGCGGCGGCTCTTGTGGTTTAGGCGCGACTAGCGTCGGCGGAGAGGAAAGGTATTTCTTCAAATCTTGCAGCGCAGCCTCCGCCTCCGGAGTCCATTTCATTGGACCTGCCTTCTTCAAAATTTTGAAGAAGGGCAGGGCACGCTCAGCAGATTTGGAAATAAACCTGCTTAGAGCAGCAACACAGCCGGCAAGACGACGCACATCCTTGACGCGTCTCGGCGCTTTAATTTGCTCAATAGCTTTGATCTTGTCGGCGTTCGCTTCGATTCCCCGGCAAGATACAAAGAATCCGAGGAGCTTGCCAGAAGGAACACCGAACACGCACTTCTCAGGATTGAGCTTCCAGTTGATCTTGCGCAGATTTACAAATGTTTATTCTAAATCTTGGATGAGCGTTGCTTTGTCTTTGGTTTTGACCACTATATCATCCATATACGCCTCCATATTTCTATGGAGTTGAGGCTCAAAACCAATTTGGATAGCTCTCGCAAATGTCGAACCAGCACTTTTCAACCCGAAAGGCATTCGTATAAAACAATACGTACCACATGGGGTGATAAATGCGGTCTTCTCTTCATCTTCTTTTGCCATAAAAATCTGATGATACCCTGAATAGGCATCAAGGAAGGACAGGAGATCACAACCAGCGGTGGCATCCACAATCTGGTCGATGCGCGGCAAGGGAAAGGGATCTTTTGGACAAGCTTTATTGATATCTATATAATCGATACAAAGCCTCCATTTCCCATTCGCTTTCCGCACTACAACCGGATTGGCCAACCAGGTTGGATGAAGCACTCCTTTGACCAATCCTGCCGCCTCCAGCTTTCTGATTTCTTCGGCAATGAATTCTTGCCGCTCCAAGGCCTTCTTCCTGACCCTTTGCTTGACGGGCCGCGCATGGGGACAGACAGCAAGGTGGTGCTCAATTACCTTCCTGGGAACACCGGGGATGTCAGACGGTTGCCATGCAAACACGTCGACATTCGCCCGCAGGAAAGCAACGAGCGCGTTTTCCTATTTGCCATCTAGGGTGGAACTTATGGTGAAAATCCCCCCCGTTCCGTCCTCCCTGACGGGCACCTACTTGGTCTCCAGCGGAGCAGCCTTGGATTTCTTGTTCTTGCCGGTGGAACTCCCTGGTGCGTCCTCGACGGAAGCGCAGCACTCCGAGGAGGTGCGCTTGCCGGAGTTCGCGCCAAGATTCTTGCCGGTCTTCTTCTTCCCCCTGGGAGTTCCAGTTGCAGGAGCAGGTGCCTTGATGGCAGGTGCTGCAACTGCTTCTCGGTAGAGTTGGTCGGCACAGATGAGCGCATCCTTCTTATCGGAATGGATAGTAATGACGCTCAACGGCCTAGGCATCTTCAAAACATTGTACGCGTAGTGTGATGCCGCCATGAACTTAGCCAACGCTGGCCGACCAAGGATCCAATTATATGACATGGGGATCTTGGCAACATCAAACACCACCTTCTTGGTCCTGTAGTTGAGCTCGCTACCAAATGTCACCGGCAGCGTAATCTTGCCCTTAGGCTGGGTTCTTCCCAGATTGACCCCTTGGAACGTACCCGTTTCTTCGAGGTCCTCGTCGAGAATTTGGAGCTTTTTGAGCACATCCGGCGAGATTAAGTTTAGGCCAGCCCCACCGTCAACTAGCATTTTTGTCACCTTGAGGTTGCGACTCGTTAGCGAGACCAACAATGGAAAGCACCCGACCGCAGTTGTGCGATCAGGGTGATCCTCGGCGTCGAAAATGATAGGCGTGCTGGACCACTTCAGGGGCCTACATGCATCTGGGGATGGCTCTGCCGCATTGACTTCCCGCGCCCACTGTTTGAGTTGATGGTGGGAAGAATGCAGCGAAGCACCTCCATCGATACACATGGCCTCCGTAGCCTTCTGGAATTCTTGTTCACTGGACTCATCATCTTCTTCATCATCATCTTCTTCTTTGTCTCGGCCCCGAGCGGGCCTATCCTTTTGTTGCTTGGCCTTGCCGCGGCGCCCCCCTCGGCCACTGCGCTTCTTGCCGGATCCATCAGCACCATCTTGGGCCTTCTCCTTATCTCGCCTTTCATATTCGGCCCTCTGTTTCTCGGCAAGCTGTTCAACTTGCCGGCAATTCTGGAGATCGTGGCCCTTGGTGCGATGGATCTTGCAATACTGCTTGCCGGAGTTTTCCGACTTGTCGGCAGCCGCCAAGGCCTGACAGGAAGGGCACCCGACAAGATCCTTGCCGGGGTCACTAACCTTGGCCTTCTTGGCGGCGCCGGGGTTGTCGGATTCCTCGACAGCAAGCACGGCCTTGCCTCCGCGTTTCCTGTTCTGCCGCCGGCCTTTCCTCGACGGGGCCGCGGCATCTTCTTCTTCGGATTCGCCCACCGCGCCAACAGCCTCGCCAGGGAGTTTCCTCCCCTCTTCAGCTCGAGCGCATTTATCGGCTAGAGCGTAAAGCTCAGCAATACTCCTGACTTTGTTCATTGCCAGCTCTTCCCGCATTCTGCGGTTACGCACGTTCTGGTGGAACGCGCTAATGACAGCGGCAGGGTGAATGTCAGGAATATTGTACTGCACCCGGCTGAATCTCTGCATAAACTTGCGCAGGGACTCGCCCTCCTTCTGAGGGATGATATGCAAATCACTCTCTTGGCCAGGAGCTTGGTGGCCTCCAACAAAGGCGCCAACAAACTGATGGCACAGATCTGACCAGGAAGAAATAGAATTCTCCGGCAGATGCATCAACCACGACCTGACGTTGGGCTTGAGCACCAACGGGAAGTAGTTGACAAGTATCTTGTCATCTCGGCCCCCGGCAGCCTGCACCGCAATGGTGTAGATGCTCAGGAACTCCGAGGGATGGGTCTTTCCGTCATATTTCTCCGGGACCTCCGGCTTGAAGGTTCGGGAATTGGGCCACTGGACTTGCCGTAGCTCACGGGTAAACGCTGGAGTCCCTACCTCATAAGGCAAGTCTCCTACGTCCCCTGGCGCAGGCTCGTCGACAGCCGGCCCCGCGTGCTTATCAGATTGATAGCGCGCTTCCCGTCGCCGCTCGATGGTAGTTCGAGCGTCCTCCTTGCCTCGTTCCTGGAGAACTTGAAGCTGATCGCGGCGCATTCGTGGATCGGATGATGCCGTGGAAACTTCTTCACGGCGGTCGACCTGCTGGGTTGCCAGCCGCCGCTGGTGCCGTGGAGGGGAGTGCACTGTGGTTGCACCACCTCCGGTTTTCTCCACATCGGCTCGCGCCGAATCGATGGGCCTTCGCTGCGAGGGCCCTGCCTCTTGCGGTCCATCTTTGTTGGCGAAGCCGATAAGGCTCTGGATAGTAGCTCGCCACTCCTCCATCTTCTCCGGGCAGGAGGAAAAACGAGGAGCAGCTGCGCACGTGCCAAGGCTTCCGCTGGCGTTGGCGGCGGCGACAGGTGCGAGGTACGTGAGGTGCTCTGACTCCTAACCATATTAGAAGGAGCACCACCACGATCACGCGACCGCGCGCCACCCTCGCCAGCAGCTCGGTGTGCATGCTGGTCCCGCGCATCTTGGGATCGATGCGCATAAATCTTTTCATGGGGACGCCCTGAACCACCAGCGCCATGACGTCGCTCATCATGCACGACCTGGGTAGGTCGTGAGGCTTGCGCCGGCGCGGGAGCTCCAGCAGGCGCTCTCCGATCTCTGGAATTCGTTGTGCCACCCGTAGGCAACACAGCGCCGTCTCTAGATCCAGCGGCGTGCAGGTTACCACTGCCACTGCGAACGATACCGCTCGCCTGGCTCGGATCACCAGAACGCCGTGGGGGTTCTAGTCCTCTTCCTTCTGCACCCACGCCGTCGCCCGTACGCGAAGGCGTAGGCAAAACGGACGTGGACGGTTGCGCCGTCGCGACGCTCTTCTTCTTGGGCGGCATGATGATGAAGAAACTGAGGCGCCGATCACTAGATCAGGTTCACGCAACCTTCAATCCCCCTACCTGGCGCGCCAAAGATGTCGGGGTACGACACCTATGGGATCCCGAGAGACCCCTTTACGATTCGGCGGGGGGAGAGGTATACGCAAAGAGCAGAACCAACGATCGACGCGGGAAGTTTTTACCCAGGTTCGGGCCGCTGATCAGCGTAAAACCCTACTCCTGCTTTGTGTTCTTATTAATGTTCTTGAGCCCAGCCTTCAGGAGCGCTCGCTGTGAATAGTACGTTCAATGAGCAGCTACGCATGCAGAATGGGCCAGAAGTTCTCCTCCTCTGTAGTAGTTGCCTTGGGCCTCCTTTTATATGCTCAAAGGGGTCACCACAGTGGCAAAATGTACATACATTGAGGTGTAAAGTAGCTACAGGGTATCATACCTAACCCCTGACGGATTAGGATAAACGCATTTAATGCACCGTGAGGTGTCCGTTTAGGTGTCCTCACTTTCTTGGGGATGGAAAAAGGGGCCATCCCATCAGCACCGCTTAAGCTCTTTTCCATTGGCGCGTCGCCACGCGTCCAAAGAAGGACCCAGAATGTCGGGTTTGTCGCTGTGCTAGAGCAGTGGCACAGCAACAAAACCTTGCCGGGCGCCGAAGCTTGCCGGGCACCAATCCTTGCCGGGCGCCAAGCCTTGACGGGCTCCAATCATTGCCGGGCTCCACAGGCCACCCCGACAAGATCTTGCCGGGGAGGCTGGACTTCAGATTCCAGCTCTTCTTATCTGCTGATCCTCAGATCTCTGACTTGATGATTTCTTTGGTGGCTTGAATCGACCTCGAACTGTTCCCCGGCAAGCCTTGCCGCGAGGATGGCTACAACTGCCCGTGCACAAGTACGGGGTACTAGTGGCCCAATACTTAGTACACCGACACTCACCTCAAAGAAGTAACTCGTAGTCGTAGAATAGGATAGCCACTGAGTCAAAGCTGGCTTGCTACAGCTAAACCCCACATTGCCTTCTTGATACTAATGCATGTATGTTAGGATCTGATGTAAGTCTTTCTGAGTACCTTTGTACTCACGTTTGCTTAATTTATGTTTTGCAGAGGAGACTTCTGTCTCAGTAGTAGTATCTCATGGACTTTGACAAGTAGCTTGTTACCTCAACTACGATCTTGTACCCTTGGGAGGGTTTTGTAGATACTCAGGCTTCTCAGCCTTTTTCATTTGTAGTTGTCTGTACTCAGACATGTTATGCTTCCGTTGCCTGTATGCTTTGTATGATGGGTCATGTGACCCCTGTTTGTAATAAAATGTTATGTTGGCTCTTCTGAGCCTTTATCTGTATATGAGTTGCTGAGTTATGCTGTGATGCCATGTTGTATAGCACATACTTGCATGTTATTGATACGTCTCCGTTGTATCTACTTTTCCTAACGCTTTTGCTCTTGTTTTGGACTCTAATTTGCATGATTTGAGTGAAACTAACCTGGACTGACGTTGTTTTCAGCAGAACTACCATCACTACAAAAAAAGACACATCCGTGACATTTTGGGCCGAATGAAAAAAAATTATGTCATGCTTATGACACTTCTATGACGATAATTGTGACAAAACCACATATCATCATAGATGTGGTGGGCTCCTACTTCTATGACAAAAAATCATGACAGAAAATGGGCTTTTCATCCTGGGCGGGCCAAAGACGCACCTGCAAGACATTCTTTGGGCCATCCATGGCGGAAAAAATCATGGTAGAAGCGAGGGCAAGGAAAATATCGGGGAGTTCCCTGTTACGGTGGGTGGTCGGGGCCGAGCGATGCACTGTGGTTTGCGCGTTTCTCTCGTGTACGCGCGTGTGTGTGAGACGTTCGCTAACTGAACCCGAGCGATCGCACTGGTAGCTACGTTACTGAACCCGAGCGATCGATCCCTTGGCTGTTAACTGAACCCGAGCGATTCATTCGCTGCTGACTGAACCCGAGCGATTCCTTCGCTGATGCTGCTAAGTGAACCCGAGCGATTGATCACTGCTGCTGCTTACTGAAGCCGATCGAGCCCCCATGTGAGACGTAGCCACCCGGTGTAGGGTTGCCTCTCGATGAACAGTGACCGTTGCTACTGTGCACGCAGTATGTAGAACGAGTCGAGACGTGGTGAGTCGAGCCGGTTTGTTGGCTGTGGATGAATAGTTCCCGATGGGGGTTGGATGAACAGGACCCCGTGGTAGTAGGCCGTTGCCGCTCGGATGAACAGGATCTTGAGGAGGCCGCCACACCCCAGCCGGTTGGGGGTGGATGAATAGGACCCCGTGGAGGCTCTATGAACAGTCGCCGGTGGAGGCTGGATGAACAGTAGCCCGTGGATGAACAGTAGCAGGTGGAGGCTGGAGGAAGTCGACGGTGGATGAATAGTAGCCCGTGGAGGCTGGAGCGAGGCAGTAGACGGTGGATGAACAGTAGCCCGTGGAGTCCCGTTTTGCGGTACGCCACACCCCTCCCGATGAACAGGACCCCGATTCGACCGTAGGCGCTCCACCACAAGTTCGTTTCCTCCGTTTTGCGGTACGCCACACCCCTCTCGATTAACAGGACCCCGTTTCATCCGTAGGCACTCGAACAGAAGTCTATTTCCTCCGTTTTGCGGTATGCCGGACCCTTCCCATGAATAGGACCCCGTTTTGACCGTACGCGGTCGAACAGAAGGCCGTTTCCTCCGTTCTGCGGTACGCCAGACCTCGTTTCGGCTGTTCCGTCCAAGCCGGTTCGCTCCAAATGAACACGGCGTATTCCGACCCAGTCGGTTGCCTCCCGATGAACACGACACTGTTTTCTCCGTTGCGACCCAGCTGGTTGGCTGCCCATGAACAGGACGACGTCGCTGTACGTGTTCGAAACCCCGCTCGTATGTACGTACATCGTCGTATTTACTTTCTTGCAGCGTGGATGTACGTACGTGTACATGATATAGACGGGACTGCGTGACATGCTACTTCCGCGCCTCTACTACGACACATGCCGCTCCTTACTCTGCCACGGTCCATCGCTGTAGAGAGACCGATCGACCAGTATGTACATACACGCTCGTGACCAGACAGACAACGCTACGTACGCTTCGACCGGGTGGGTCCCAGCCGTCAAGGAGAATAAGTACGCACTCCCTTGCATGCGAATATATATGTGGTGGGTCCCAGCTGTCAAGGGGAGGAATTATTATTTTTGCGAGTAATAAGGAGGCACTTCCTTGTGTTCGAAGATGTAGCTGGTGGGTCCAGTTGTCAGCCTCAACGTGTACAGTCGTCTTCCAATGGATGTCGTCCGTTGAACAACGTTGACCACGCCGCACGGAGAGCACCAAGGCGGTGGATGACGGTGAGGCCTGGTAAGGGAACGATGCAAAGCAGAGGAAGATGAGGCAGTGGATGCCCACGCGGAGGGGAGTACGAGGGTTCACTGTTTCCGCTACGGTGTGAGGCTGTCGTCGCCGGAGAATAACACAGGGTGTGGGTGAGTAGAGGGAAGGCCTGACCGGCAGTGGGACTAGGGTGGGGCGGTGAGGACTGCGCGGTAGCACTACTGCCCATGGGAAGCAGGAGCAGGCGGTCCCGCCGGCGCTGGTTTGGGTGGCTGGACCAAGAAGATCAGAGGTTGAAGAAGCAGCACGGCTGTTGGATTAACATCCAATGGTCGAGCTACTAGACTCATTTGTTGACTAAGTTGACAAAGCACTGCATACGTGTCAGCTTAGTACGCGTCAGCTTAGTAGGCCCACAAATCAGCGTAATAAGGAGGCACTTGCATGTGTGGGTCCCTACTGTCAGCCTCTCCACTTACATCCCTCTTCCGATGGCTGTCGTTTGTTGACAATTTTGACCATGCCGCGCCGAGAGCACCAACGCGGTGGATAATGGCGAGGCCCAGGAAGGGAATGACCCGGAGCCGGCCAAGCCACAACAGTGTATGCCCAAGCTGAGGGGAGTACGAGGGCTGACTGGTCAGTTGCGGGGTGAGGCTGCCGTCGCCGGAAAATAACAGGAGGTGCGGGTGGGTAGAGGGATGGCCTGGCCAGCGGTAGGAGTAGGGTGGGTCGGTGAGGCCTGTGCGGCAGCACAGCCGGCCACGGAAGGAGGGAGCAGGCAGTCCCGCCGGTGCTGTTTTGGGAGGCTGGAGCAGGAAGATCAGAGATTGAAGAAGCACGACAGGGGTTGGATGGACATCCAACAGTCACTACTCTGTGTTGACTAAGTTGACAAAGCCTTGCGTATGCATAAAAAATATATTAGGATAGCGTCATCATCAACCTAGTAGGCCCACCAGTCAGCCTCCAAATCTGTGGAAGACAGCATACAGCCCATTTGCCATTATTTTTAATAATTTACAGCCCATTTTCTAATTCTTAAGGATATTTTGAAGCCCATATTCTTTTTGTTAGCATTACAGACCATATTCTGGCCACTGCTAAAAAATTCAACAAAATTTTGCATATTTCGGTGGGGTCCAAACTCTTTTAATCATGAAATTTCGAGTCACATTAAAAATAATTATAAAAATAATTTTATCTCAAATTAAAATACAATGAAAATTTCCCCTAAAAAATCAATGAAATTTAAAATCTTAAAATCCTGAAAAAACAAAATTTGAATCTAGTTGCTGGTTTTCTGTGTTTTTAAAATTTACAGCCCATTTCTTACTACTTATAGCCCATTTTCTGGGGAAGCCGAATACATCCCTCCTCGTCTTTAAAGATTTGCAGCCCAGCAGGGCTGAGAAAAGCAAGTAGGCCTGGGTTGGGTATTATCCAAAACAAAATAGAACTGGGCTAGCCATTTTCAGAAAGAAAAAAAGATATCAACTGGGCTCGTCATGTGCTTAAATAAAAGCCTAGGCTCCATCTCTACAACTGCGCGAGCAGCTGGGTCCCTATTGTTACAATATTTCTCTCTTTAATAAAGGAAATGGCAAGCCATTTGCCCTGTTTCAAAGAAAATATGACAGTCACAGCCGAGTTGAAAAGGGCAACAACATCCAACTCAAGCTTACAAACGGTACGAAAGTCCAAGGATTAATTGTTCATGAAATTTAGACAAAACCCAGATTGAACATGACAATAACATCTAATCCAACCACCATTTTTGGCAGTCATAAACAAATGGATCGGTCTGATCCATAAAATCAACATCCTGTGCGAAAAAATTTACTGGAACATGACCACAAGTTGTTGTAAATAGAAGCCGAGCACGTTCAGAAGCCCATTTGTCCACCTGAAACTTCTTTTTTTGCTGTTCAACATATCTGTCCGTGAGAAATTTCTTGTTGAAAAACTTAAGCCTCATGGACAATAGTAACCTCGCATTCAACAGGAAGAATGTGACAAAGCTTCTGTTTGCCTGGTTGGACGCATATCCTTCCATCGTTATTGTCCTCAAACGAATGTCATGAGAACTGATAAAATCCCGGTGCTTATTATGCCACCAATTGATTATATGTTTTTCTCCATGTGTTAGTGCCTAAGTAGACAAGAAGATTGAAAACAGTTAAGGTCTAAAAAAAGAGTATGTCGAATGAGCGATAGCTGAACGGTTAATTCTAGTACAATATATACGGGCTTTCGATGGCTGAATTCAATGTGCATGAAATCATCACCTTTATATACAAATTCTCCAGACATGGAAAGCATCGTAGCAAGCCAATAATTGTGTTCAGATCATACACTACTGCAGGTTGGTCCAAACGCGACACTACGATCAGTGACCCTTCGACGAAGCTGTGTGCGATGCATTAATCACAAACGGTGATGTAATAAAACCGTCAAAAAGATACAAAGCGCTTGCGATGGCGGTGACATCAAACATGATTCAGATTAGAGTTGCGTGTGCGATGAGTGCCAAACGGTTAATCCAGCAGAACCATTTGCAATGAGGCAGAACAACATAAATGCGCAGCCAGATGAGGGTGTGTGCGATATACGACATATAGTTCACTAGGATGAACTATGTGTGATTAGGCAACACAATAGAAATAGTCAACCAGATCAAGGTGTGTGCGATCGAGGGCATACAGTTCACTCGGATGAACTGTTTGCGATGAGCCAAGACAACAAAAATAGTTCAACTGAACAAGATGTGTGTGATATGCGGCAAATATGTCCGTAATCAGAAATGTGTGCGAAGACCAATAATAACATAGACGATTGCTGCTAATAAGCCGTGTGATTTGCTCTTTCTATAGAAGAATAACACACACATATATAGTTATATGATGGGTCTATTCTAATAACACCCCTTAAGACCTTATTCTGCAAACACTAGGCTTATTCTGCTAACACTTCGGCACTGCAAACAAAACCGAACCGAACCACATGGAAAACAGAAAAGGAGCAGCCCCACCCCCACCCACCTCCTTCCCCCACTCAATCGCCAACCTCTCCCCGCATCCACCCACTGCCGATCCACCTCCTTCTCCTGCTCTACCCCCAAGCACAACTCCCGGCGGTGGATCCCGGCTGGCAACTACCACCAGCGTGCCTCCCGGCGGCGGATCCGGGCCGGCAACTGCCCCCAGCACCCGGAAAAAAGGCTTCCCCAATCCCCACCCAACCCACCTCCTAGACAAGCGCCCACCAATCCCAGCCCTCTCACGCACTCCTTCTCCTACCTCTGGCTCACCGGCACCCGATGCGCCCTGCCCGCGCCCCTCGTTGCCTCCCTCGGACTCTCCAACTCTCCATGCCTCCTCGTACAACACCGACGCGCCGATCTCCTGCGCCCCCAACACCCGAGCTCCCCCTGCCTCCCCAGTGGCCATCCTCTTCCTGTCGGGGTCGCCGCCCCTCGATCTCGAACACGACGAGGTGCTGCACCAGCGTGGTGGCCGCTAAAGGCTTCCCATCCTTTGGATCCGGCGACCATGGAGGAGGGTGGTGGGTGGGGGGATTCATGGCGCTTGCGTGCGCCCCATCCGGCGACTTTAGCGCGTCTCCACCTCCCTGCGCGACGCTGGCGCGTCTCCACCTCCCTGCGCGGCCGCCGTAGGAGATCCAGCGCCACCTGCATCCAGGCGCGCGGATCCCCTGCTCGTGGCCGTGTCTGTTTGCAGTTCTTAGTGGACCACGGCGAGTCGTTCGGCAATGCGCCCACGTGCAGTTCAGTCGGCGGCAGGTTTTCATGAGCTGGCACAACCATCCTTTATCCACTGCCAAATCCCGCAGCCACTTCATCTTGCCCACCATCCTCTCCTGCTCCGCTGTGAAGCACGACTGGCGCAGGTATGAAGGAGGTCCATTGGGGTCGAGGTTCTGGCCACAACAGCTTGCAGTCCGGGCAAGCATGATACATAGCTCGTAGGCGTGCGCGTGTGCCGTTCGGTGCCTTGTCGTCCTTTCTCTGGCGAGATCCCGAGCGCCTGCGCCTCCACTGTCGGGTCCTTCGTCCCCCTCGAGCACCTTCTCCTGCAAAATCGAGTAGGTTCTTGGTCATCTTGCACCTTGTGTCCGTCTTTGTTGTTGAATTTGGTTCTCGTGGTGGTGAATTCTGCACGTATTGGGATCGAAGGTGTTTAACTGTTGTGCTCGCTGTTGACACATAGCCAGTCTCCTGCAGTTTTGTGGGCGCCTCACTTTTACGTGCATGCACCGGTGGGATGCTGGTTCCGATTGTCTTCATGGTGTTGCTCTTCGTGCATAATTCAGTTGGAGCCCATGGAGGTTCAAATTCTTCTTTGGGCGTTCATATTTGCAGTACAGTGCGTGTGTGTGGTACTAAAAAATTGTTGTATGTTCTAGTGCTTTCTTTTTTGCATTCAATAATTTATGCCTTGAGCAATGCAGTTAACTATTGGGTGATGTACTCTTGACTTTGTTGTGTAGTGCAGTTCATTTGTTGGCATGAGATTTTGCTGAAGCAGTGCACACAGCAGGTGCGTGCGTGCGGCCATCGTCAACTCCACTTCTATACTGTGAGTCGAACGTCATCGGGATTTGTCAGTAGCAACAACTCGTCCACCTGAATAGGTTCACAGAGGGTACCCCATGGGCACTGGACGCCGATGACGGGAGCAAGACCAGGTGGTGCGCTTGGATGCAGTCCGGCTGGTGACGCCGTGCGGTTCCCAGGCGTGACCATGTAGTTCATTCAGATCCAATGGAATATCACATTGATTTGGTTCCCTTAGATGCGGTTGAGTGTTAACATCTTCTGTGGTTCACTTCAAACAAGAAAATAAGAAAAACATCCTAAGAAGTTCACTTATTTTAAGTTGTAGTTCATTTTTCTTCCTTTTGCATTTTGCATGTTAAAGTTTCTTTTGCAGTGCGTGTGTGCAGCTCGGTGTCTGCTCAAACGAAGACACACATCAGTCCACTATGTTCTCTAATGCAGACTATTGCACTACGTGAAAACCAAACTCTAAGGAGAAAAATTAAAAAGGAAAATGTAGTGCACTTCGATCTTAAAAAAGTCCACTCTGAAAGACTCTGCAGTGCACTTCATTTGAAAAAATTGAATTTAAAGTCGTTCATAAAAAAGTTAGAGAAAAGGACAAAAACAAATCATGCAGTTCGTTTGTTCGTCTGATGCAGTGTGGTTTTCAGTCTGATGCGGTGCGGTTTTCTGTCTGATGCAGTACAAAGGTCGATTTTGGGGTCGCGAAAAAACAGAGTGTTCGTGTTTCGGTAATTTTAAAACTGCTCTTAAACCGTAAGGAATTAGAGAGAGCATTCTACATGAAAAAGTTGCGTCTCGTCGATATCTTTCCAATGGCGTATCACTTAAATCATTCCGACAAGCGGTTCAAAAAAATTTAGCGAAAAACGGCCGCTGCCACTCGTCGTTTGCCGCACGATTTTCAAAATTAACTTAAAACCATAAGGAATCTCAAAAACATTTCTACATATGAAAGTTGCGCCTCGTCCGTAGCTTTCCAACGGCGTATCATACGCCTCGTTTCGACAAACGGTTAAAAAACTGAAGCGAAAATAGTACCAAAAATTGATTTTTTTTTAAACACAATTTCGCGATTTACTAAATTTGAACTGCTCTTAAACCGTAACGAATTAGAGAAAGTAATACATATGAAAAAGTTGCGCCTCGATGATATCTTTCCAACGGCATATCATTTGCTTCATTTCGACGAGCGGTTTAGAAAAAATCGCGAAAATACGCTCGTTGCCACTCATCATGCGCCGCATCGTTTTCAAAACTGCTCTTAAACTGTGAGCAATCTCGGAAAAAAGTCTGCATGGTGAAGTTGCGCCTAATCCATAGCTTTCCAATGGTATATTACACGCCTCGTTCGGACAAACGGTTTAAAAACTGGAGCAAAAATAGTACCGAAAAAACTACGTGCAGATTTTTGCGATGGGAAGTTCACTCGCCTGAGTAGTGCAGTGCTCTTGCTTCAAACAATGACGTGCACTTGTGTTGAACGTGCAGTGCGGAAGTGTTAGCAGAATAACCATTTCTGCTAATATTAGCAGAATATATATATATATATATATATATATATATATATATATATATATATATATATATATAGGACAGGACTATTCTGTTACTAGTAACAGAATATTATTCTGTTACTCCCGGCCCTATATAGAGTGCGATATGCATTTTCTCCGAACCGGTAAAAGAGAAAAGCAGTCCATCCCGAAAAGCCTGAAAACAAAAAGAAAGAAAAACGCAGGCCACCAGCTCCTCCCGAGCCTCCCTCCCCACGCACCGCTGCCTACCTCCCGTGCGCCGCCGCCTCCCTCCCCATGTGCCGCCGCCTACCTCCCGTGCGCCGCCGCCTACCTCCCGTGCGCCGCCGCCTCCCTTCCCGCACGCCGCCTCCTCCCTCCCCACGCGCCGCCGCCTGCCTTCCCGGGCGTCGTCGCCTCCCTTCCCCCGCGCTGTCGCCTCCCTCCCCGCGCGCCGCCGCCTCCCTCCCCGAGATCTGGCCGCCTTCCCCCTTGCCCGAGGTCCCACGGCTGCACTGTCGTTGCCCAACCCCTCCGTCTTCAAGCGAGGGGTCTGGGCCGTCCTCCTCGCCGTGGTGGCCCTGCTGCCCAGCGGCGGTGGAAGCGGGGTGGTGGGTGCCGGCGGGCTACTCTCCGGCGAGGGCGACGTGCCGCACGGGCGCTGCCAGACATATCATGTTCTCTGGTATATTTTCTGTATGACCATGCATCAGTTCTTCAGTGCGCACAAAAAAAGACCAGCAGTTCAACTCTCATTTACTAAACTCATTTTTCAGTTCAGTTCGATTAACGAATTTAGTTCAGTTCAAATTCTTGTAATAGTTTGAGTTCAAATTCTTGTTACTCAGTGCCCTCCATGCTGATCCTTCTACGACTATACTACACTCCAGAAAGTTCAAATATACTTGGACAAAAAGTTCAATATTAAATGTCCAGATAGTGCCTAGAAAGAGTGAAGATAGGTTTGTAGTGATGTTTATGATAGACTGGTAGTTGAAAGATTTAGAGGTAAAAATATTTTCTAGCAAGCTGCTGAATGTTTCAATTCGTTGCGTGCGAATTTTGTTATAGCAAAAAACTGAATGGTAGGCAAGATGACTATAGTTACGGCAAAAATAGTGAAACTTTTAAAAAGTTTCTTTTTAAATCTCGGGTTAATACATGAACATGGTCGCCTTTTTACATGTACTTACATCAGCTCGTCAGAGTTGTTCGTGTACTTGTAACACAATCAACTCAGATTTTGAGATACTATAAGTTCAGAGAAAAAAATACAAAAAAGGGTCAAAGTCGTGAGACAGGGGAATGTTTGGTGGCTTTGCTAACTTTTCTGCTCACACCAAGGAAGTAGTATAGCTGCGTTTACTTTAGTAGTTCATTTGAGGGTTGTTCTTCCATGATCGTCTGAGGTTCGCAGAGATTGCAATGTCTCAATTTCCTCCACACGATCCTTGTAAAAAGACATTTTTCTCATTTTGAATTTGATCTGACCTGCAGTTTATAATGGAGTAAGTTTACTTCTTCTTTGTTTGTCAACATGAGGCTCCAAGGCTCAAAGTATTCCTTAACAAAAACTTGTTTTACTTTATATTAGTTTTTGTTTAAAGATGGTTGCCTTTTTTTGCTCAAGCCGTTCACCCTTACAACCTCAAGCCGTTCACCTCCGCCACACGAGGCCGTCCGACAACGCAGTGATCAGGCCGTTCACATCTACCACCAAAAGCCGTCCACCTCTGCCACAGGAGGCCGTTCGACGATGCAGCGCTCAGGACATTGTGTTTTTTTTTCAGTACATGTTTTGTGTGCTTTTCAGTTCACCTACTTAATGATATTATGTCCAATTTCCCCTTTGTTTACATGTTCTTCCTATAGTACAATAGGTGTTATGCCTTAATAAGCATTTAAGAAAACCTTGTATGGATCAAAACTACCATATGCTCTATTCTATTCTTGTAAACGAAGCTCCACTTCTGTTTTGTTTGAAGTTACTTGGCATAAAAATTAGTATATGTTTTACTGTAAAAAACATATATAAAATGTCTTGATGCATGGTAGCAGAAATCTGAAAATACACTCAGCACAGTTCCTATATTTTATTTCAGTTCAATTTCAAATTCCAGTTCAGTTCAATTCTGGTTTTGTTAAACTTGCTATGCAGCTGCCGTATTCCTTGTGCTGGAGAATTGGCTCAACCGAATTCGATGTTTGATGTGCTGACCGCTTAATATACATGGTTGGCAGGATGACTAGTATTTATGTTCTCAAGATATGAGAGACAATCTTGAGTGGGATGTTCGTATGATTGTGGCTGGTTAGTGTGTATGGTCTGGTGGAGATCACGCATATTATTTGCTTATGACACGATGACGCCAACTCCTGTCGCCCGCCGTCCTGTCACCACGGACTCCACCATCGTCCATCCCTCTGCATCCTCTCAGTCTTTAGACGCAAAAATGTTGATTGCACATGTGAATTTGGACTTCAGCAAATTGCGAGCATGAACTGAATTCTGAAAAAATACATTTTGCCGATGTTCTTGCAGGTTCAGGAACAACTTTGGCTTGAGGCGGTGCAAAGACCACCGCCCATCCCTACCTTACCTACAGGTTCGAGTCTATGCACAACATCTGAAAATTTAACTTGTACGTACCACATCAGGGAGTATCTATTTGCTGTAGGTGTGGGCTATGCTTAGTGTACTGATAGTTGACACTTGATGAACTGATAGGTATGACTCTCTCTCCATGCTCTGTAGTTTCTGTTAACTGATAGTTGACACTCGATGAACTCCACGCTTTGTAGTTTGTGTGAACTGAATAGAACAAATATTGTTCGTCTACATGGGTAAATTCAAAAGATTAGTGTAGCTTAAGTTCAGAAATTCCATATGTGAAAGCACTTGTTCGTCCTAAGCCCCAAGCAGATCAAGCACCCATGCAGTTCAAAACACGAACAAAGTGGGGCTTCACTTGGTTCTCGCATACAAGAGTGGCATGTAAAAAATAAATGAGTTAAAGTTCATGGTTCAAAAAATGTTTGGAGGTTCGTGGTTCTAACAAAGTTAGAAAAGAAGCTTGTGGCTCGAATAGAACAGCACTCGCCCACCTCCCGTCGCGGCTGCCGCCCCCTCATCCCGCCACGGCCATCGCCCAGCAAGCCAACCGCCCGACCGGCCGCGGATATCCAGCATGACACCGGCCCCGGATCCCCTGCACGCCAACGACCCCTTCCCCCGCCGCCGCGACACCGATCCTCTTCCCCACGAGCTCCATCACCGACCATCCTGCCACTGCTCGTGATCCCCTCCTACATCAGCTCCACTTCACCAGAGCCGTAAGTCCACAGGAGTATGGGTAGCAGGTTCACGAGATCATCCCGACATCTTCAGTCTGTATTCTATCATCAGTTCCGTGTGTATTTTTGTTCTCTTTTCTTCAGTCCACATAGAAGAAATATTGTTAGTTCATGAATAGAGAATTTTTGTACCAGACTTAATATTAGTTTGGTGTGTAATCTATCGTCAGTCCATGAAAAATCACAGAATAGTTGGTGCGTGTGCAGAAAAATCATCAGTGCAAGTTTCAAAATTCTGTAAGTTTAGATATATCACCTAAATAAGTAATGATTTGCAGCGAGTTTCTTCAAAATTCTGTAAAGTTTAGATATATCGTAAAGAAAAATCGTTGAGTCACCATCTGCTTTTTATTCATGTTCTCTGCAGCACAAGTAGCAGTGGGACTGACTGGGAGTGATCCCTGAACCACTTCATCAAAGGCCATGGTTTCCAACAATGCTAATGCTACTAGAAAGTGCTAGAGGCCATGAAGCCTCTCGGCTTCTCCAATAAGCAGGTTTGGCCAGTCCTGAAGCGCCTCCTCAAGCTCTTCAACGATAACTGGGCGTCCATCGAGGACGAGAGCTACCGCATCCTTGTTGACACCATACGGGATGACAAAAGCAATGAACCAATACCTACAACTACCGGTCATGTTAAAAATGCTACTTTCATTAGTTTGGTAGCCTACCTTAATTACCACTTGATGCTCAACCTTTCCAATTGCAGTTTTCACTTAAGGTGACGTGCCAAAAAGAGTAAAAGCCTCACAACTCAATGCGGTCAGACTAGATGACCAACACCTCTCCTGCTCGGTATGACAAGGATGTCGGTGATAATGAAAACCTCCCTCACAGTAGAGCGGCCGAGTGCACCTTGCCATCTACATTTCAGAGCCCATCAGTTCAGTGAGATCTCTCCCGATACATGTTCAGTTTTATTTTGGTCGGTAGCAATTTGTTCCTGAAAGAGTTGTGATTCCCTGCACCCTGCTTATCAAAGTTCGTTCCATTTCATGTTATTATTCCGGTGACCAACTCAGATCAATTGTCATTTCATGTTAAACTCAGTTCAGTTTCTGGACGCATATAAGTTTATCTATTTTATTGCTAATAAGTTCACTTTGTTCACAGATGCATTTTGTTCCCTGTAGGATCTTGCCATCGTTACCTTTGTTGAACATGTACACTCAACACTCATATCCATGTATTGAGAACCAAATTTTATTTTTATAATGATTCTGAAAATGATTAAGCTTTCGTTTTGTAGTTGAGTGTTCAAACCAATCTGTTTGATCTCCTCTCTTATTGTGCATCTAGGAATGTATCTTCAGTTCTAACTTTTATAGCTTGATAATGATTAGAAGTCAATCTGAATTCTTTTTGATCCATTCATTTGTGATTTTAGGCTGAACTCCAATACTTGCATCCCTATGTTGGCTTAAATATGCCTCTTCCAGCCGATGGGTGCCGTGTCTGGTCTCCTCCTAGCGAAGCGCTATGTGTGGCCCCATGTTATGGCGTCATGCCCGACGGTCGAGCTAGTTTTGTTTGTGATTACTGGTCGTGACTCTTACATTGTCATTGGACAAAAGAATTTGTTTTGTAACTCTGTATTGGTAGGACAGGACCTTCAGCAAATATGGTCTTCTTAGTATTCTGATGTAGGCCAAAATGGTGAACATTTAAACATCAGCCTGAATTAATAAAACTGAGAAGTTCTACTTTCAGTAAATGGGTGAGCCAAGGTGCAACAAAGCTCTGCCAAAAGCCGTGAGGATTATCAGTTCATGTGTATTGTGTTCTTTTTGTAGGTTCATGTGTTTTCTTACTTGATAGGTCGTGTGCAAGTTTGCTATCAGTTCATGTGTATGTGTGTTGGTAATCACTTCTATTGCTGCTAGCTATTGATCTGACCGTGGTATTACTGCGGCTGCTCTATGTAATTAGCCCCTTTGTTGGGTGAATCTCCTACTACTTGATATCTTTGGAATTGTTAAAACACAAGTTCACAATTTAAAAAGTTGTAAGTTCAACATGATGTCCCATATAAGTTTGGGAAAAAGCTCAAACAAAAACAAATCCCACGGAAATTCAAATGGTAAAAGTTCAAGATGTAAAATGAGAGAAGTCCATAATATCGTTGAAAAACAATGTTGGAGTTAAAAAAAAGAAACACACAAAACATTTTCTTTGTTTTAAAAAAATGTCATTCAGTTCAACGATATAAACCAGGCAAGTTCGGGGACGACGTTACCGTAAACCATTAAAAAGTTACGAGGAAAATCATACCGAAAAAACAGAGTAAAGTCTAGTCTATGAAAACACGCTCAGTACAAATCCATACGGACATCCGTTCAAGTACTCTCTTTTTGGAACCTTTCAAAATTACTCTGTGAAAAATAAATCAGTACAGACACATACATAGTTCAGTACAAGTACTCTGTTTTTTTGATGGAAAAACATCACAACGTGTCTCACCGTATTCAAAATTACTCATCAACGATTGCAAATTTGAGAAAATATTCAACACGACTAAGTTTTGCATTTTCGATAGCTTTCCAACGGTATATTATTTGCCTCATTTTGACAAACTTTTAAAAAAATCGCGTTCGAAATCAAATTTCACTGTATTCGAATTCGTTTTTAAACCGTAAGGAATTAGAAAAACATTTCAATACGAAAAAGTTGCGCATTTTCCATAGCTTTCCAACGCCGTATCATTTGCGAAAATCCGACAAATCGTTTGCAAAAAAACACGAAAATACGTTTCGCCCAGAATTTCACCGTTTTTCAAATTACTTTTAAACTGTATAGAATTTCAAAAAACATTAGATATATGGAAGATGCGGATTTTTACCAGCTTTCCAACGCCATCTTATTTGCTCAATTCCGAGAAACCGTTTGAAAATTGAGTCCAAAATACGATTCGCGTTTTCGGTTTTGAAAAAAACGGTTTTTTCAAAACTGCTCTTAAACCATGATGATTTTGCAAAAACATTTAATATACTTGAAATATAGTTGTCAAGAGCTTTCCAACGTTATATTACACGACCCGTTCCGACAAAAAAATTGCAAAAAAATTTTGAACTAAAGAAGACGATCTGTTAAACAGAAATGAAAGCATCAGTTCAACCGCTCAAATTCATCAGTACAACCGCCTAAAACCGTCAGTTCAAGTAGAGTAACAGAATAATATTCTGTTACACGAAACAGAATAGCCCAGATGTATATATATATATATATATATATATATATATATATATATATATATATATATATATATATATATATATATATATATATATATATATATATATATATATATATATATATATATATATATAAAACTGAAATAAACATCCAATTACATAAGTGACTATACAGATCATTCGCACACACCTCAATAAACAATTGTGTGCATTCTAAACTAGGACAAACGATCGTCTAGTCATCTACTTCTTGTGATGCTCCCGCCACTGCTCTGTGGCTTGATCCCTCGTCTGGGGCGGGAAGAAGACACTTCCTCATGTCAATGATCCGCCTGTACATCTCGTAGCTCGTGTACGCGTCGTTGGCAACGTACTTGACGTGTTCTTCGTCCAGTCCCTGATGCCAGACACTGTGCCAGGCATTCTTGTCCTTCTTGCTCTCATCCTTCATCTTCATGTAGTAGGGGTCGCTGATGGCCGAGGCGAGGTCAACCAGGGAGTTCTGTTTGTTGTTGTCATTGCCCCAGACATTGTAGTGGTCATGGATGTTGACAAGATTCTGGCATTTCAAGCCCGAAACCTTGAGCGCTTTTATATCGTTGGTGGTGTCCACCGTAGCGAAACTATAATTAGAGCTGTTGATAAACCTGGAGAAACGCTCGCAAGGCCTTGTGGCCAGGTGGTAGTGGTAGACGAGGACGTCATGTCGCACGCACAACTAGGTGACGGCAACCTTCTGATCGTGCCCGGCATGACCGCTGGTGAACTCGAGGTCGAAGCCGACCACTTGGTACTTGTCCTCAGCAAGCAACTACTCCATAGTTTGGATGAAGCTCTCCACTGAGACCGGCTCTTTCGTGTACACCACCGAGAGGGCCTTCCCTCTCACGTGGGTGTCCACTACATGATGCGTGGTGAACTGCCCCCCGTTGTCGTCGTCGGCCGCTGGGAGCGCCATTGGAGCCACGGGGAGCGCCATTGGGACCGCTGGATGTCCCCTCTGTATGTGTTGTCGTGGGTGTGCTTATTATGTCGTGTGGCGCGAGAGATGAAGGTAAATGGCCATAGGAATAAATGGGGGCCGGGCGGCCTGGATTCTCGGCGCGTCCGCATGATAGTTTTTGCAGCGGGTAACTACATCGTGGCGCCGCGCCCGTCGCAACCGCATGCATAATGGCAGCACGTACGTACGTGATCGTGCGCCAGCCCCAAACACTGGCAGCGCGCGTGGAGGGACGAGGGCAGAGCGCCCGAAGGGACGCGAGAGCAGAGCGCGCCGCGGCCGCCTCAACCACGAGCAACCACACACATAGAGCAGTTGAACACGTAGGGAATGGTCGTCTACAAGTCGGCCGACAGTTGCGTCGCTGCGTAGAGAGCGGCCGTGTGCTACTACCTTCGTCTTGGTTTATTAGTCCCCTTTATATTCTATGCCATATTTTGACCTTAAATTTAATGAACAAAATGTTAAAGCATGTTATAAAAATTATATAATTGGAAACTATGTTCAAATATGAATCCAATGATATAATCTTTGGCGACATGCATTAGTATTTTATTAGTTAAATCTCTAGTCAAAATTTGGCACAAAAATACATAGACGACTTATACACCAGGACCGGGGTAGTACATAATTAAATCGCAAACGCTTTTTTATTAACCGTATGTGTACGTGTCCTTTCGTCCTACTCTCGCACGTATTGTCACCCCGCTGCCGCAGAGGGCTTCGAGCGCAAGCTTGAGCAGCGCGCGGGGGCGTTCTTTTGACCAAACGGTGGTGAGTCCGTTCCTGCGCAACTGCGCAGGTCCCCGCGCAAGCTTCCCGCCCGACTCGGTGAAATCCCCCAAAATCCCAATGCTTACCGGCCTGCTATATAAACCCTCAAGGCCGGCGAGTCCTGTGTGGCATTTTCCCTCCCTCCCTGTAGCTTATCTCGTCTGCTTCTCCCACAATCGCCAATAGCACCGGTCCGTCGTCGTCGCTCAGCCACTCCGTCGTCATCACAGGACAGCTCCAGCTGGGAGGCTACACCGCGGCGGTGGCGCAGTCCCCGGCGTAGTGTAGTGCGCGTGGCGTCCCTGTTGGGTGTGCACGGAACACCCACCACACGCTCCGCCGCCGCTGCCTGTCGGCAGCTGTTGCCGGCCGCTGTTGCCGCCACCACACCGTTTGCCGCCGTGGCAGCCACACCACCGTCGAAAGCCAGGGCCATCGCCCGCTCCGCCGCCGTGGCCCGAAGGTGGGAGGTGGCCATCGTGGCCGCCACCCCACTGTCGGCCACCGTGGTCATCACCCGCTCCGCCACCGCGGCCCAAAGGAGGGAGGTGGTGGTCATGGCCGCCACCCCATCACCGGTCGCCGTGGCCGCCAGCCCACCATCGACCGCCGGGGTCATCACCCACTCCGCCACCGCCGCCCGAAGGCGGGAGGCGGAGGTGGAGGCCCGCACGTGCGTCAGCGACCTTGTGCGCTACATCGAGTTCCTGCGGGAGGAGGAGGAGCGCCTCGTCGAGCACGCAAAGAGCCTTACTGCCGCCGTGGCTGCAGCATACGCCGCCGCAGAGGCGAGGAATCAGGAGATCTATGAGGAGTCCCGCCGCTCCAAGAGGGGTCGTCTGGAGTGGGAGAGGGCGTTCGAGGTGAGCGTCGCTGAAGGTGCAGCAGCGGCAGACACCATATTGCAGTTGTCCAGCTCGTCGGTAGGCTCCTCCTCCTGTGCCTCTTACTGAGCGCGCTCGACAAAGGAGAGGCTACCGGAAGTAGTACAAAGCCCCTCTGTAGTTGTAGTATTTAGGGGCTATTTTGTTCAGTTCATCTGACTATAGATGTGGTTGAACTGTACAACGTACTTAAAATTAGCTAGTATATATAGTTGAACTAGCTATTTCAGTACGTGGTTGGCAACAATTGGGGAAAAGTTTGGTCGGTTCAGCTGTCGAGTTGAACTGTTTGTATAAAGAACGACTGCTTAATCTATGAATGAAATCTATGCTTAATTACTGAATTTTAGTTGCAAAAATTAGATAGTGCTAGTGATTTTTAGCTTCATATTTTGACAAACGGCAGTGTTACAAGGTTGACAAAGGGCAATGTTACAAGATCAACAAATGTTAATCTTTCCAGTTTGACAAATGGAAATATACCCAATATGACAGATGCAAATCTTACCAAATTGTCTGTACGTGGTTGCACACGGGTCATCCGAAAAAACCGTTTGCGTTGAAGGGATGTACAAATCCTGCGTGCCAGATTTTCTCTTAGCTTAACGCCGAAGTCTCGCTTTGCATACTGTATTTAATCTGAACCGTTTGCGTTGAAGAGATGCACAAATCCTGCGCGGCAAATTTTCCCTTGGCTTACTAGGGAAGACCATAGCTCTCATTTTGCATACGGGTGTTCTATCTAAAAGTTTGCGATGAAGAGCTGCACAAATCCTGCTTGGCACATTTTCCCTTGGCTTACTAGGGAAGCTGTCGGTTTACATACGGGTCGTCTATCTAAAACGTTTGCGATCAGGAGCTACACAAATCCTACTCGGCGCATTTTCCCTTGGCCTCCTGGGGAAGCTGTCGGTTTGCATACGGGTGTTCTAACTAAAACGTTTACGATGAGTGTTTTATATTTAAAAACCATTGACATTTTTTTAAAGAAAATTGTTTGATAAGTCTGTACATTCAGAGAGAAAAACTCAAGTTCGTTCAAACCATATCTTTCATTCAGTCACACTGCAAATTTATATTCCTATGATCGAGATACAATATTAAACCCAAAAAAAACTAATTCCGGCGGCGGCGGAGGCGGCGCGCCGCACTGTCGGGGTACACAAATAGGGGTGTTTGCTTCCCCCTGTGGCGCCCTGCCTGATTACCACTGTAGCCAGACGGTCGCCACGCATACCAGCCCAGGAAATCGCTCTGGCATGCGTGTTTACAACAAGTATCAAGAACACAGGCATTTCTATTAATGGATATATAAGTCTTACATGATGTTTTACAAGGGTGATGGCAGCGGAAAAGACTCTATCTAAGGCAGCATGGTCCTGGTGCGGAACCAATCCACAGGGATCTGACTGGGTTACTTTCCTAGCCTGCGAACGCTCCGGCTCCTCGTCGACGGACGACGGATCCTTATGTGAACCTGGCCACATTGAAGGCCGCTGAGTACTTTTGAATGTACTCGCAAGCAAACCAAACTAACATATACACCAAGCAAAGCAATCCATGGCATTCAAGCATGCATTTGTAATTAGAACAACATTAATTATCATGGCATAACAGGTTTATCCAGGAATATAACTACTAAAGTAAAATACAGTAAAGCATAGCAAGTAAATAATCCATACTCCAAACATTCTCGTGATCCAAATCCAATCCAAGTCTGGTGGTCGTCCGACCACTCATCTCTTAGCCAAACCATGGCTAACATATCATCATCTGATGTCTATGCATCTGCACTACAAGCCTGACAAACTTACTCTCTTCCGGGTTGCCTCACAACCCTCAGAATACTCACAATCCACTAAGTACTTCCGATCATAAGATGGGTTCTTCCATCATTATTATCTTTGTTCCGGTTGATCACCTAGAGAGGTCTGGACGGACTGTCCAATACCGTGGACGCGGCTATTCGAATAGATTTTTACACTCTGCAGAGGTTGCGCACTTTACCCACACCATGGAGCACCTGACCTCGTGATCCCATTCGGGTGGACCAGCGTTGCTCCAACGAAACCTGCCTAACCCGTGACTCCTCCACCGTACCACCGGCGATCATCCTCCCCCGGAGTCCTGCCCTCGGTGGCCCCTGTGTCTCCTTGTGACACCTGCCACCGTCGTGGCCAAACAAAACTGTCCCAAACGGGGACTCCCGGGTAAAACAATCAACTGGGCTCACAAGGTTATCGCCGCCTACTGGGCCAGGGTAGCACGCACGCATAACCTTCCCTAGTTGGCGGTACCGATAAAAGAACACGCGATCAGACCAAGTCAAGGCCATCCCATACCGGCAAATGTGGTTGCACGGATAAGTCCGGACAGGTGACTCTAGATCAACCGACTAGGTTTAGCTTTAGCCAGTATTTAGCAAGCATGGTTGTTCATCATGAATAACTTAACATGGTGGCAACTATGTATGTGGTAACAACTGTGGAATCATAATAATCTATCTCCTTATAACATCACAATGAGTCATTAGTGAAGCAAGATTTAAATGGCAAATTATCACGTTACAAGTTCTAGCTGTAAGTGACGACCATCGGAACCCTCGCATAAAACCAACAAAGAAACTAGTAGCCACCAGAACGGTCTTTACAACTCAGATCTGGGACATTACCAGAATAACTCAACCCCGGCTCAAGACGGCTGGTAAGCAGCTCAGAACATGAGACGGTGTTGATAAGAAGAATGTAGCAGTTCCCTAAGACGGCCAAAAAACAGCTCAGAGCATAGGGTCACTACTACGAAAAGAAATTCAACAGCTGCCCGCGATGGCCGAAAAGCAGCTCAGAACACAGACAAGGTCTGGCAAGAGAAATAAAAGTCGGCATCCACCCCAGACGGCCGGAAATAGCTCAGAACACAGGCGTGGTGCCGTCACCGAAGAAAGTGCAAGCAAGGGTTCGTCAGAGTCACATACAGCTCACTACTACACAGACAAGCACAAGCATATTAATTTAAACATGCAAGAAATATCACAGAGCAATGCGTTAGGGCATATATCAGATGGTCGGCTTGCCTGGGGTCGAAGAATACTCCGGGAAGAAATACGGTGAAGCCGCAGAAGAATTCGCCGAAAAAGTTCTCTCTCGGAGGGGGCTGATAGAGGTCAAGGGAAAAATGGTCATTTTCAGAATGTGTACACATTATGAAAGTGACCTCATCGGAACGGGCTCGACAAGACGAAGAAGTAGGCGTTGGATTCACCTGAATCGGAGTTACGAGCGAAAAGTTTTGGCCGTTCACTTTTTAGGCAGAAAAGTGCCCTAACCAGCGAACGTTCACAATTTAAAAGATTCGGCCGGCGGCGGAGAGAGAAAGCGCATTTTCTGAAATACGTCTCTGTAGTAATGAAAGCGTATTCTTCATAGACAACGCAGCAGAGTACGCCTTCAGTTAAATGGAGACGTACTTCTCTGAAGTACGCTTTCACTTGCCACCTCAGCTGGTCCGGGTCAATGCCCTTATGCGGCTGACATGCGGAGCCCGCAGAGCGGTGGGGCCCGCCTAGCCCGGCTCGTCTTTAACCTCGCGTGGGCACGACAGAGGAGGCTCTACCGGACGCGGCCAGCGGTGGCCCCGGCGCCTCCGGCCATCTTCGGCCGAGGTGGGGGCACCGGCGACCTCGGGACGAAACATCGCATCCACCCAGCCCTGTTGCGGACACCGAGGAGGGACGAGTCAGCGGCTGCTTGGGCGCCCGCGGAGGAAGCCATCGGCCGGACTTGGATTCGAGGATGCCGGTGTCCATCTGGCGAACGGAGAGGATGGGGAGACCCGCTATGATCCAGAGGTCCTCCAGGGGAAGAAATGAGGGAGAATGGGGACTTGGCTGGCTCGAATTTAAGCGGACTTCGGCGATGACCGTGGCAGCCATGAGGAGCAAGGAGAGCTCTTTGAGCTCGGTTGAGAGGTCGGGGGCGCTTCAGGGAGGGAGAGGGGAGTGGTGTGAGCGCCAGAGGGGCTCGAACGGCCTATTTATAGGCAGGCAGGGGCGGTTGGATGAGCTCGGCCGCGGTGACGATCTCATCGTCGCACTGGAGCGTCGGGGCGACGTAGCTGGAGCCTTGTGGGTGTCGCGGCGCTGCCGTCCTGACGAGCAACAGGGGGAGGCAACAGCTCGAGGAGGAAACAGCCAGGGAGGGAGGTGACATCTCGAGGGTCACGGGCGGACAGTTCACCGGAGTTGCCGTGGCGTGAGGAGGAAGAAGCTGGAGGGGAGAAGGGTCAGGAGAGGGGCAGGTGGACTCCGCGGAGCCACTAGACATGCCCGGACAAGCAGGGGCCGACCGGAGCCGACCGGACGGAGCTGACAGAGCGCAGAGCGCGCGCTTCTGCCTGCCGTCCGTGTGGTCACCATGCCAAAACGTGCTCTGTAGCACTACTTGACCCAACACCTTGTCCATTGCATAACTCAAAGGTCAAATAGATCCTAGGTATGTCTGGAATACACTAGAAGGCCATAAGATAAGAGAAGCTTGTAGAAGAAGATTCTGACAGCAGAATTGGCTAGAGTTTCCTAGAGAAATGGATGAGGGTGGGAAGCTGAAACTTTGTCACAATAAGATGTGGTAGGAAGGACTAGGTTCTGGTAGAATTTGAAGGCATTTGGACCAAGTTTGCATATACTTCCTTTGTAATGCCAAAGCTGGTCCAGAAAATAGAATTTGAAGCTGTGCTCAAATTGTTTGATGAAATGATCTGAATTTTGGTGGAGAGTGATGATTTGGAAGAATGAAGATGCTGGTAAAATTTCAGCTCATTTGGAAATGCCAAAGTGGTACTTCCTTCACAGAGCTTCCAAATGGACAGAAACTTGAGAAAAATGCTGTGGATGAATGGATAGATATATTGAGCTTATTTTTGGTTTCCATGAGTGATTTGCCAATGTTAACCACCATGAAAAATTTCAGCTCAAATATATCAAGATTTCAAGCACTTCCTTTGCAAACTGAAAATCTGGACAGAATTTGCAAATGGATGCTATGCTCAAACTTTGAACTATGGGACTTGGATTTTGATGGAAATGGTGAAGATACGGATAGGATGAGCTCCACAATTTATTTGGGATTTTTCCTGACCACCAAAATGGTAGTTCCTTTAGAAACTGCCCAAAATGCAATATTGGCCTTAAATAGGAAAATGCAATTTCCCCTATTTAATTATGGCCAATATTTTTATGGGAGCTCAATATGATCACAAAGAATATCTCCACAAGTTTTCATGAACGTTGGAGATGGATAGATATTTTCCTGGATTTAATTCCTTTAACTGGCAGAAAAAGGAATTAATTATAAATGAAAAATATTGCAAATGACTTGGCAATATTTTTGCATATCCAGGGTTTACAAAGATAGAATGATCATTGGGAAAAGTTTGGGAGTCAGCAGATCAAAGGAAATTGGGGTTCCTTTGTAACTGGAAGGATTAGGGTGTGACACCCCCGCTCGATCGTGCACTAATCATACACGCAAATGCACACGATCAAGCCTAAGGACTCACGGGAAGATATCACAACACAACTCTAAAACATAAATAAAGTCATACAAGCTTTATATTACAAGCCAGGGCCTCGAGGGCTCGAATACATAGCTCGATGGCATACAAGCGTCAGCGGAAGCATCAGATATCTGAGTACAGATATTAAAAGAGAAACAGATAGGCCTTAAGAAAGGCGGGGCAAGCTAAAACACTACGATCGAAAGGCGCAGGCCTCCTGCCTGGGACCCTCCAAACCTACTCCTGGTCATCGGCGAACTTGTAGAAGTAACACCCTCGAGGTGATAGTAGTAATCGTCGGTGGGGCAGCTATCTCATGGGCTCCGTCATCTGGTCACGCCAAACTGATAGTGGGGAAAGAAAGCAAAGCAACCGTGAGTACTCAGCAAGCAAGGATCTACACTACATATGCAACATTTTCAAAGACTGGTTGTATATGTGGATTGGGCTGCAGAAATGCCAGAATAGAGAGGAAATCCTAGTCCTATCGAAGACTAGCATCTTCAGCGGTCTTGCAGCAATCGAAGAGGGTAGAACAGTACAAGATAATGTAGCAGTATCATTAAGTCTCAACCTCACCCAGAGATCCTTTCTCGACTCCCTGCGAGAAAGGAATCCCAGAGCCATACAGTCATCAACCTCGTCCTGAGATCCCTTCTCGACTCCCTGCGAGAAGCAATCCCAGAGCCATATATCCAGGTATCATCTCACGGTCAAGTTATGTCGATCGGGATACAACTCCGAGTGTCCTTTACCGTAGGACCGGCTATCGATAGATGTGTTCTTCCCTGCATGGGTGCACCAACTTACCCAACACGCTCGATTAACTCAGGCCGGACACACTTTCCTGGGTCATGCCCGGCCTCGGCCAAATGATACACCGCAACCCTACCTACAGCTCAGCAGAGAGGTCCACGTTGGTCTACATCCTAAGCGCAAGGGGGTCTTGGCCATCGCCCCTCGCCCTCAGGGTCGTTGCGTGCCGGGCGAACCAGGCTCCACCCCTAAGGATGGTGCCGGCCCAGCCCGGCCGCAGTGCTGAACTGGACGTCTGACAAAGCTTTCGGCTGATGCTACGATGCAGAACGCCCATAATATGCCCACGTGATGGTTAGTGCTATTAGGCCAGAGGCCTGCTCGGATCAAATATCCAAATCATTAGTGGACTAGGTCTTGCGGTAACGAGCAGAGACTCACGAAAGATGTGACCCCGTCGCCCCGTCTCAAGGACTTGCTGCAAGGGCTAAGAATGCCCGGCCGCGCCTCGTATTCATCACTCGGGCACCATACAGGCAACCCGTCTTCACATCACACGCGGGTACCCCTCAGGGTCGACCCGCCTTACCCAAGTAACGGTGTAAATTCCAAGTATCCGTGTGTCCATAACATCAGGGGGAATCCGAGGTATCACCCTCGTTGGATTCCTACTTGATGTATCCGTCAAGGTGAACTCGGAGGAATCACCCTCGATGGGTTCACACTTGATGTGTTGCACGACAGCGTCGTTACCGGAAGTGGTGAAGGAGGAATCACCATCGATGACCACGACCGAATAGCTACTCTACAGAGTTAACATCAGAAGTGCTACACGAGGTATCACCCTCGGCACTCGATATTAACACTGCAGTGTCATTACAACTAAGGGGGGTGATGTGCGGTGCCGGGGTCTGGTCTTCAATCCCGTTGATCGGGTCTTCAGATAATCTAGCGGGGCAGTCGGGATAAGTGGGGTCACTGATAGGTCTCTACCCAGCCTATACTAAGCAGTTTAGGATATGCAGGTAATTATCAACAGCAGGTTACAATAAACAGGCTATGCATCAGAATAGGTAAAGCAGTAGCAGCAGCAATTCTAATGCAAGCATGAGAAAATAGAATGGGCAATATCGGGATGATCAAAGGGGGGGGGGGGGCTTGCCTGGTTGCTCGGCGGCAAGGGCAAGGTCGTCAATGGTGTCGTCGGGCTTCGGAGCTGCGTCGGTACCGGGAACTGCGTCGGGGTCTAACAAGAGAGAAGAGGGGGAGGAAACAGTATAAATACACAACAAACATGAACAACGCAGAGTGCGACATGACAATATGCAGTGCTAGGGGTAGTCTAAAGCAGTACTACACGTATCAGACGGAGCGGGAGAATATCTGACGATATTTCCCGGGTCTTTGGATTTATTGGACAGACGATCCGGAGAGGGAAGTTCCATGTTTGGATAGTTAGGGACGTGTGACAGACGAACGGAGCGCGCATTCGGATTTGTCTCGAAATTCTGAGGCACTTTCATGTACAAAGTTTTTCGATCTGAACTACGGATTATTTTCTACGATTTTCTAAAGACTTAATATATTTTCGGAAATTCCTGGAATTAAATTAAATTCAAAATCAAATTGGAAAATGCTATGGGTACCCAGCACTGTGTACACAGAGTGCACACAGTGGCTGACCAGTGGGCCTGTTGACTGGGTCAACGGACCAGTCAACAGGGGCTGACGGGTGGGTCCTCGTGCTGAGTCAGCATGCTGACTCAACGAGGGTTATCCAGTAAACAGTGCTGCAGGCCCCGTTTGTCAGTTGCTGTTTAATTAAAACATTTTCATTAGCAGTTAACTTAAATGCATGGGGCCCGGTGTTAGTGAGTGGTTAGTTGGGTTAGTTAGGGGCTAACGACGACACGTTAGCGGGGTTAGCGCCGGCGGGGAGCTACAGTGCGCCGGAGACGAGGCCGAGCTCCGGCGATGGCCGTCCGGCCGGTTCTAGCGACCAAATGGATGACCGCGGGCACGATTCGAACGGGCGCAGCGTTCCGCACCCATCCATGGTGGTGGTTGGTTCGGGGGAGGTCGGGAGCGGCGCCGGTGATGAGCAGGGCGGCGGCGGCGTTCGGGAGCGCAGTGGGGACTAGGCTAGGGGGCGCAGAGAGGCAAGCCAAAGGGCTCGTCGGACTTCTGCGGGCCCCGGGAATGCATTGGTGTGCTCGGGCGCGAGCTTGGCCGGGTGTGGCCGCGTCGGCGAGGCGACAGGCGGCGGCCGGAGTACGGTTGCGTCGGCAGGGCGACTATAGAACACTAGAGGGGGAATGGACGGGCGCCAACGGCGCAGTGGCTCACCGCGGTAGCGTAGGGACCAGGCAATGGGCTCGGGGAGGTCCTACGACGGAGATCGACGTTGGTGAGGCGGCGGCAGCCGACGGAGGAAATCGGCGCGGGTGACGGCCGTGGTGCTCCCCGGCTCGAACCGAAGGGTGGAGGGGACGTGGTCGAGGACGCTGCTCCTCCTGGCCACGGCGAGGGGGTGCAGGGTAGCCGGTGGCCGCGAGCTCCACGGGTCAATGGCCACGGCGGCACTCGGGTTCGGGGGAAGAGGAAGATGACGAGGCAGGGAGAGGGGAAAGTGGGGCTAGGGTTAGTTGGGGGCTCTTGGGGCTTCCTTATCCGCGCGGGGCACTACCGGATGGCCAGCGCGTTGTCGACCGCGGGGCAGGGGGGCCGGTGCGGCGAGTGCGGGCGTGCCAACACGGCGGGAGGAGGGAGAGAAGGCGTTGCGCGGGCTGGGCCGGCCACTGTGTCACTTAGGCCCAGTCGCTGGCGGCCCTTTTCTTTTTCTTTCTTTTCTGTTTCTGTTTTTCTGTTTTTCTTTTTCTGTTTCTTTTCTTATCTACTGTTTTGCTAATTGTTAGGCCACTAATTGACTTTTACAAAATGTGTGACTTAGCCCATATAACAAAGTGCAATATTGGTCACTGCTAGAAATTTGTTTGGAGACAAGTGAATTTTATTTGGATTTTAAATAAAAGAATAAGGGTTAAATAACTCTGTTTTGTGGTTGTTAGAGTCACATAATTTATTTAGTATATGTTGAATATAATTTTAGAATTGTCTCTGGATTATTTACAATATTATGAACAATTTAGTTTTCAAATTTGAACAACTTTTAGTTTCACTTAAGTTTGAATTTTCCATTTTGAATTTAAATTGAAAAGAGATATGATCCAAATGATGTTTAAGCACTGATGATCATGATGACCTGGCACTATCTAAAGGGTGATCACTGTAGCTTAATACATGGGGTGTTACAAATCTCCTCCACTAACAAGAATTCTCGTCCCAAGAATTAAGAGGTAGAAGGGAAAAGTTCGAGGTATTCCGCACGAAGATTATCCTCGCGTTCCCAAGTGGCTTTCATCTTTAGTATGATTTGACCACTACACTTTGAGGAACTTGATAACCTTCTGGCGGGTTCGACGTTCAGCTTCATCGAGAATGCGGATCGGATGCTCCTTATAAGAAAGATCATCATGCAATTCGAGCATCTCGTGATCCACCGCGCGGTGTGGAGATTCCTTGAAGCATTTACGAAGTTGCGACACATGGAAGACGTCGTGGATATGAGATAATTGCGGCGGCAATTCCAATTAATACACCACTTGACCACGTCTAGCAATAATGCGAAAATGACCAATGTAGCGTGGAGCTAACTTGCCCTTGATTCCGAAACGGTGAGTGCCCTTCATAGGAGTGACACGAAGATAAGCTTGATCACCAGGTTGATAAGTCAAACCCCATCGTTTGCGATCATAGTTGCTCTTCTGGCGGTCCTGAGCCGCCTTGAGATTTTCCCGGACAATACGAACTTGTTCTTCGGCGTGTTGAATAATATCCGGACCCACGAGCGGTCATTCCCCAGTTTCTGACCAATTCAGAGGGGTTCGACACTTACGTCCATATAGAACTTCGAAGGGGCCCATTTTCAAGCTGGCCTGATAGCTGTTGTTGTAAGAGAATTCGGCATATGGAAGAGATTCTTCCCACTTCTTACCGAAAGAAATAACACAAGCTCACAGCATGTCTTCAAGCACTTGATTAACTCGCTCGACTTGGCCTTGGGATTGGCGATGATAAGCTAAACTCCAGGTAATATGAGTTCCCATAGCTTCTTGGAAACTTTCCCAGAACTTTGAGGTCAAAAGACCGCCACGGTCCGAACTGATCTCCTTCGGAATACCGTGGAGTGATACAATTCTGGAGATATATAATTCTGCTAACAGGCTAGCAGTGATAGTCTCCTTGACAGGTAGAAAATGTGCAACTTTGGAAAGTTGGTCGACGACGACAAGAACAGCATCATGACCCTTCTGTGACCTGGAAAGGCCAGTAATGAAATCCATTTGAACTTTATCCCATTTCCATAAAGGAATAGGTAAGGGTTGCAGAATTCCAGCAGGCTTCTGATGTTCTGCTTTAACGCGACGACACACATCACATTCAGCAACATATCGAGCAATATCCTGCTTCATTTTAGACCACCAGTACCATTGACGGAGATCACGATACATCTTGGTGCAACCCGGATGAATAGACAGCGGAGTATCATGTGCCTCCTTCATGACCTTGTCAGTCATAAGCTCGAAGCGAGGTACGACAATGCGGTTTCAAAAATAAAAGGTTCCATCTTCAGACAGCGAGAAATCCCTGTACTTTTCAAGGTGAAGATTTTTCTTCATCAGATCAATTTCAGCATCTTTAGCTTGTGCATTCTTAACAGCTTTCTCAAGATCTGGTTGTATCACAAGGTTATTAAGAGAACCCTGTGGAACAATACGCAGATTCAGCTTGCACAGTTCTTCAAAAAGACGAGGTTGAGCTCGACTAACCATGAGGTTGTCGCAATAGGACTTGCGGCTTAAGGCATCAACCATCACGTTAGCCTTGCCAGGGGTATAGGAAATACCCAAATCATAGTCCGCAATGGCCTCCATCCATCTTTGCTGGCGGAGGTTTAGAGATGGCTGAGTGAACAAGTACTTCAGACTTTTATGATCCGTGTAGATCTCGCAACGATTACCGAAAAGGTAATGTCGCCACAACTACAGTGCATATATGACAGCAGCTAGTTCTAGATCATGTACCGGATAATTCTCTTCATGTGGGCGCAACTGACGAGAGCCATAGGCAATCACTTTACGCTCTTGCATTAGGACACAGCCTAATCCTTCATGGGATGCGTCACAATAAATCACAAAGTCTTTGCGGGAATCTGGAGGAGCAAGTACTGGGGCAGATGTTAGCTTGTCCTTGAGTGTTTGGAAACTTTCTTGACATTTTTCTGTCCACTCAAACTTAACGCCCTTGTGAAGAAGATCAGTCAAAGGCTTAGCAATCTTTGAAAAATTCTCGACAAATCGACGACAATAGCTTGCAAGGCCGAGAAAACTTCTCACTTGCTTGACGTTCTTCGGAGGAGTCCAGTCAAGAATAGCTTGAACTCGTTCTAGGTTAATAGCAATTCCATCCTTGGAAATCACATGACCAAGGTAGGTTACTTCAGAAAGCCAAAATTCACATTTGGAGTATTTGGCATACAACTGGTGTTCTCGGAGCCTTTCCAGTACAAGACGGAGGTGTTCGGCATGTTCTTCTTTATTCTTTGAATAGACCAGAATATCATCCAGATGTACCACGACAAACTTGTCGAGGTAATCCATGAAGATATAATTCATCAGGCGGGAAAACATAGCTGGAGCATTTGTTAAGCCAAATGACATGACAGTGTACTCATAAGAGCCATAGCGAGTAACAAATGCAGTCTTCGGAATATCCTCTTCACGAACACGGATCTGATGATAACCCAACCTCAAATCAAGTTTAGAGAATACCGATGATCCAGCAAGTTGATCATACAAATCATTGATCCGAGGAAGCGGATATTTATTCTGAATTGTGGCTTGGTTAATGGGCCGATAATCCTGAACCAATCGGTTAGTTCCATCCTTCTTCTTAACGAAGAGTGAAGGTGCTCCCCAAGCAGAGGAACTGGGACGGATGAAACCTTTCTTAAGTGATGTGTCGATTTCTTCCTTAAGCTCGAGAAGATGATGCGGAGGCATCTTATAAGGATGCTTCGCAATAGGGGTAGTGCCAGGCTTCAAGTCGATGACAAACTCAACAGCTCTAGCAGGGGGTATTCCTGGAAGTTCCTCTGGAAATACATCTTGAAAATCATGAACAACTGGAACATTCTTGATGCCTTCAAGAGGTGAGGCATTCAATGCATTCAGAACATATATCTGAGCTTCGGCGTCCTGAGTTATTCGGGCTGAGTATTTGACTTTCTGGCCAGAAGGGTGTGTGAGGCGGACTGTTTCAGTGGCACAGTCAATCAAAGCTTTATGAGGCTTCAACCAGTCCATACCCAGAATAATTTCTATGTTGGGGGTCTTGAGAGCAATGAGTAAAACGGGGAACATCAATCCTCCGATCACAATGTGGTTACCGTGGCTTACCCTGGTAGTTTGCCAGTTAGCCCCGGGTGACTGAATTACTAATGGAGTGGACATCTCCTCGAAAGGGATATCATGACTTCGTGCAAAACTTTCGGACATGAAGGAGTGCGATGCTCCAGAATCAAAGAGTACAGAAGCTGGGGTTGAATTCACTAGAAGGGTGCCCATCACAATGTTGGTGTCCTCTCGAGCTTCTTCAGTCTTGACATGGTTGACTTGAACAAGCTGACTAGCAGGTGGTCTAGCATTACGATTTCTGCTAGGGTGGATTCGACGGCCCTTTTTACGGTCAACAGGACAACGTGATGAATACTGCGGCTGACCATGAGGACAGTTGAAAGCACGATGCCCTGGCTGTCCACACTTGCGGCATAAACCATCATTATGGAGAGGAGCTTCAACATTGGGTTGTCCGCCCTGAATCATCAGCTGTCTCAGCGGCGGAGGCAGACGAGGTGCAACATATGACGGTCTCGGTGCAGGGGCAGGTCGGTGATGTACATTGTGCGGGATCCACACTCGACGCTTCTGAACAGGCTGACCCGAAGATGAACCAACATCACGGGTACGCTTGAGCGACTCCTGGTACTTCGTCAGAGCAGTTTCAACTTGGAAAGATTGGTTGACAAGCGTGGCGAAGTCTGTGCAATCATGGACAGCAAGTGCAAGGTTTATATCAGTACGCAGTCCTTCACGGAATTTCTCCTGCTTACGTGCGTCAGTGCAGGCGTCATCTTCAGCATAGCGGGATAATTCGAGAAATTTCCTCTGATATTCACCCACAGTCATTGTGCCCTGTGAGAGTTTGCGGAACTCCTACTTCTTCTGGTCGATCAGACCTCGAGGAATGTACCGTGCACGAAAAGCTGACTGAAATTCTTGCCAAGTGGTTACAGTCTCTGCCGGCAGCATACCCTTGTGGCTTTCCCACCATTGAGCAGCTGGACCCTTTAAGTGGAATGTCGCAAAGGCGACGTAACTGTCAGGGGCAACATTAGCTGACTCCATCTCAAACAGGATGTCACGAAGCCAATCATCAGCATCCATAGGATTGGTGGAGTTGTGGAAAACAGATGGATTGAGGCGAACAAATTCTGGCAGTGAGATCGGTCCAGGCTCTTGACGAGCATCGTTGCGTTCCAAACGTTTTACCAGACTCTCGTTAAGCTGACGGTTCAATTCAAACTGCTGCATCATTGCGGCAATATAGGGTGGAGGTGGAGGATCGTCAGCCATCCTGCCAAATCAACAGGGGCATTTTAGCAAGCAGAATCGCAGGTGTAAGAGGTCATTCATGATGTAGCATGAGTAATGAACAAGGAGGCATCAGGTGCATATTAGTAGTCATTAAAGACATACAGAACAATGCATGGAGTTGGACACAAACGGCGGTAGGAGTTCGACAATGCACGTAGCTAGACAAGCTAGGCGGCGCGCAGGCACGCGGCAAGGAAGTACACAACGAGACATAGCAAAGGCTACATCAACGTCAGAGAAAACTATTGGGGCGAGGAATCCGCAAGTGACAACACAGGGTGCCCTTGATAAAAGGATCCTGTAAGCAGAACCTGGCCCACAATCTTGAAGGAAGGGGGGGAATTTCAGGACACCGGGTGGATGTGATCACGAGAACCTAATGTTGGAGTTAGTAAAATTTTAACCCGAATAGAAGAGAGATCAGAGTCCCAGAGTATAGACGAGGAATAAAAGATACTAATACCACCCAACTGGCGACGTGGGCCCGTAAGCCACACATCCATGTTAGTAAATTAGTTTTTGGACCACTAGACTCAACTTCGGCCAAGGAGTTGGAAAGGGGGATTCCTAGAGGCAGTTGGCTCTGATACCAACTTGTGACGCCCCCGCTTGATCGTGCACTAATCATACACGCAAATGCACACGATCAAGCCTAAGGACTCATGGGAAGATATCACAACACAACTCTAAAATGTAAATAAAGTCATACAAGCTTTATATTACAAGCCAGGGCCTCGAGGGCTCGAATACATAGCTCGATGGCATACAAGCGTCAGCGGAAGCATCAGATATCTGAGTACAGATATTAAAAGAGAAACAGAAAGGCCTTAAGAAAGGCGGGGCAAACTAAAACACTACGATCGAAAGGCGCAGGCCTCCTGCCTGGGACCCTCCAAACCTACTCCTGGTCGTCGGCCAACTTGTAGAAGTAACACCCTCGAGGTGATAGTAGTAATCGTCGGTGGGGCAGCTGTCTCAGGGGCTCCGTCATCTGGTCATGCCAAACTGATATTGTGGAAAAGAAAGCAAAGCAACCGTGAGTACTCAAAAGTACTCAGCAAGCAAGGATCTACACTACATTAGCAACATTTTCAAAGAGTGGTTGTATATGTGGACTGGGCTGCAGAAATGCCAGAATAGAGAGGAAATCCTTGTCCTATCGAAGACTAGCATCTTCAGCGGTCTTGCAGCAATCGAAGAGGGTAGAACAGTACAAGATAATGTAGCAGTATCATTAAGTCTCAACCTCACCCAGAGATCCTTTCTCGACTCCCTGCGAGAAAGCAATCCCAGAGCCATACAGTCATCAACCTCGTCCTGAGATCCCTTCTCGACTCCCTGCGAGAAGCAATCCCAGAGCCATATATCTAGGTATCATCTCACGGTCAAGTTATGTCGATCGGGATACAACTCCGAGTGTCCTTTACCGTAGGACCGGCTATCGATAGATGTGTTCTTCCCTGCAGGGGTGCACCAAGTTACCCAACACGCTCGATTAACTCCGGCCGGACACACTTTCCTGGGTCATGCCCGGCCTCGGCCAAACGATACACCACAACCCAACCTACAGCTCAGCAGAGAGGTCCCCATCGGTCTACATCCTAAGCGCAAGGGGGTCTTGGCCATCGCCCCTCGCCCTCCGGGTCGTTGCGTGCCGGGTGAACCAGGCTCCACCCCTCAGGATGGTGCCGGCCCAGCTCGGCCGTAGTGCTGAACTGGATGTCTGACAAAGCTTTCGGCTGATGCTACGATGCAGAACGCCCATACTATGCCCACGTGATGGTTAGTGCTATCAGGCCAGAGGCCTGCTCGGATCAAATATCCAAATCGTTAGTGGACTAGGGCTTGCGGTAACAAGCAGAGACTCACGAAAGATGTGACCCCGTCGCCCCGTCTCAAGGACTTGCTGCAAGGGCTAAGAATGCCTGGCCGTGCCTCGTATTCATCACTCGGGCACCATACAGGCAACCCGTCTTCACATCACACGTGGGTACCCCTCAGGGTCGACCCGCCTTACCCAAGTAACGGTGTAAATTCCAAGTATCCGTGTGTCCATAACATCAGGGGGAATCCGAGGTATCACCCATCCTTGGATTCCTACTTGATGTATCCGTCAAGGTGAACTCGGAGGAATCACCCTCGATGGGTTCACACTTGATGTGTTGCACGACAGCGTTGTTACCGGAAGTGGTGAAGGAGGAATCACCCTCGATGACCACGACCGAATAGCTACTCTACAGAGTTAACATCAGAAGTGCTACACGAGGTATCACCGTCGGCACTCGATATTAACGCTGCAGTGTCGTTACAACTAAGGGGGGTGATGTGCGGTGCCGGGGTCTGGTCTTCAATCCCGTTGATCGGGTCTTCAGATAATCCAGTAGGGCAGTCGGGATAAGTGGGGTCACTGATAGGTCTCTACCCAGCCTATACTAAGCAATTTAGGATATGCAGGTAATTACCAACAGCAGGTTACAATAAACAGGCTATGCATCAGAATAGGTAAAGCAGTAGTAGCAGCAATTCTAATGCAAGCATGAGAAAATAGAATGGGCGATATCGGGATGATCAAAGGGGGGGGGGGGCTTGCCTGGTTGCTCGGCGGCAAGGGCAAGGTCGTCAATGGTGTCATCGGGCTCCGGAGCTGCGTCGGTACCGGAAACTGCGTCGGGGTCTAACGAGAGAGAAGAGGGGGAGGAAACAGTATAAATACACAGCAAACATGAACAACGCAGAGTGCGACATGACAATATGCAGTGCTAGGGGTAGTCTAAAGTAGTACTACACGTATCAGACGGAGCGGGAGAATATCTGACGATATTTCCTGGGTCTTTGGATTTATCGGACAGACGATCCGGAGAGGGAAGTTCCATGTTCGGATAGTTAGGGACGTGTGACAGACGAACGGACCGCGTATTCGGATTCGTCTTGAAATTCTGAGCAACTTTCATGTACAAAGTTTTTCGATCCGAGCTACGGATTATTTTCTACGATTTTCTAAAGACTTAATCTATTTTTTGAAATTCCTGGAATTAAATTAAATTCGAAATCAAATTGGAAAATGCTACGGGTACCCAGCACTGTGTACACAGAGTGCACACAATGGCTGACCAGTGGGCCTGTTGACTGGGTCAACGGACCAGTCAACAGGGGCTGACAGGTGGGTCCTCGTGCTGAGTCAGCATGCTGACTCAGCGAGGGTTATCCAGTAAACAGTGCTGCGGGCCCCGTTTGTCAGTTGCTGTTTTATTAAAATATGTTCATTAGCAGTTAACTTAAACGCATGGGGCCCGGTGTCAGTGAGTGGTTAGTTGGGTTAGTTAGGGGCTAACGACGACACGTCAGTGGGGTTAGCGCCGGCGGGGAGCTACAGTGCACCGGAAACGAGGCCGAGCTCCGGCGATGGCCGTCCGGCCGGTTTTGGTGACCAAATGGACGACTGCGGGCATGATTCGAACGGGCGCAGCGTTCCGCACCCATCCATGGTGGTGGTTGGTCCGGGGGAGGTCGGGAGCGGCGCCGGTGATGAGCAGGGCGGCGGCGGTGTTCGGGAGCGCGGTGGGGACGAGGCTAGGGGGCGCAGAGAGGCGAGCCAAAGGGCTCGTCGGACTTCTGCGAGCCCCGGGAATGCATTGGTGTGCTTGGGCCCGAGCTTGGCCGGGTGTGGCCGCGTCGGCGAGGCGACAGGCGGCGGCCGGAGTACGGTTGCGTCGGCAGGGCGACTATAGAACGCTAGAGGGGGAATGGACGGCGCCAACGGCGCAGTGGCTCACCGCGGTAGCGTAGGGATGAGGCAATGGGCCCGGGGAGGTCCTACGATGGAGATCGACGATGGTGAGGCGGCGGCAGCCGACGGAGGAAATCGGCGCGGGTGACGGCCGTGGTGCTCCCCGGCTCGAACCGAAGGGCGGAGGGGACGTGGTCAAGGACGCTGCTCCTCCTGGCCACGGCGAGGGGGTGCAGGGTAGCCGGTGGCCGTGAGCTCCACGGGTCAATGGCCACGGTGGCGCTCGGGTTCGGGGGAAGAGGAAGATGACGAGGCAGGGAGAGGGGAAAGTGGGGCTAAGGTTAGTTGGGGGCTCTTGGGGCTTCCTTATCCGCGTGGGGCACCGCAGGATGGCCGGCGCATTGTTGACCGCGGGGCAGGGGGGGCCGGCGTGGCGAGTGCGGGCATGCCGACACGGCGGGAGGAGGGAGAGAAGACGTTGCGCGGGTTGGGCCGGCCACTGTGTCACTTAGGCCCAGTCGCTGGCGGCCCTTTTCTTTTTCTTTCTTTTCTGTTTCTGTTTTTCTATTTTTCTTTTTCTGTTTCTTTTCTTATCTACTGTTTTGCTAATTGTTAGGCCACTAATTGACTTTTACAAAATGTGTGACTTAGCCCATATAACAAAGTGCAATATTGGTCACTTCTAGAAATTTGTTTGGAGACAAGTGAATTTTATTTGGATTTTAAATAAAAGAATAAGGGTTAAATAACTCTGTTTTGTGGTTGTTAGAGTCACATAATTTATTTAGTATATGTTGAATATAATTTTAGAATTGTCTCTGGATTATTTACAATATTATGAACAATTTAGTTTTCAAATTTGAACAACTTTTAGTTTCACTTAAGTTTGAATTTTCCATTTTGAATTTAAATTGAAAAGAGATACGATCCAAATGATGTTTAAGCACTGATGATCATGATGACCTGGCACTATCAAAAGGGTAATCACTGTAGCTTAATACATGGGGTGTTACATAGGGTTTCTCTTCCGATAACTCGGAAGGTAGGGTTTCGGTGGCAAAATCTTGAGAATAGATCTTGGGTGGCAAGGTTGGTCTGGAGAGAATCTCGGGTTGGATAGGGAAGGCAAGACTAAATGACCATCTTCATATACCTAAGAGCTTGAGAAATTCGATAACTCCGAGAAAAAAGACGGGAGTCAAATCCCGCGAAGGAAAAAAAAAACAAGAGCGAAAACCAGGGTGTTACACCCCCTAACTTGTGCATGGACGAAAACATCTCCATCCCGGCAACCAGGGCTCGACAAAAGGAAGGAAGCATCAGCACTACAACACAAGACCAACCAGAGAAACCGCTCTTCGTGAGATCAAGTAGCGAATTAAGAAGACCAAGACAAGCAATACAGCAAGGCATCACCTTGGGAAGGCCTCCCTTGTCGGGCAGGAGAGCCTGGCTAGGTCGAGACCACCCCAAGGGCGAGTCCAAGATTTTCCTGGCAAGCTTGCCAGGTCCACCAAGACTGAAATCGCCACCAAGGCACCACCGCTGCACCGCACCGCAACGCAAGTCACTTGTCAGTGCGGTGTCGAGCACCCAAGTGATTAAGGGGCCTCTGCTAAGCATGTGGCGGCCCGTTGGAAGACAAGTTTTACCCAAGTGACACCCGTCCAGAGGCGTGTCAAGATGATAAGCAAGAGATGATTAAGCAGCACGGCAGGCTTGCCGGGCTGCCTCCTCAGCATGACACCTAGCAGTGCATTTAATGCACATTGTCCTAACTGCCAGAGTTAGGATTGATAGCACTGTTTGCTATCTAGCCAGTAGACAAAGACTGTTTTGCCATTGTGGTTACCGCTTGAACTATAAAAGGAGGTCTAAGGCGACCTAACAAAGGATTTGGACCCTCGCACACTTGTACGCGCGTAGTTGCTCTCCCGAGGCCACCTTGCCGGGCTCGAGCGCTGCATGCTGTTGTGCTCTTCCATTCAATCCACCAAAGCAGGAGTAGGGTTTTATGCTTCACAGCAGCCCGAACCTGGGTAAAAACCACCGGCGTCACCCTCGTCGTGCTGCTCCACGGCTTCTGCTCTTTGTGCAATGTGATCTTCCCCCTTGCCGAACCACAAGGGGCTCATGGCCCCATAGGTGATCGTGATCTCCCATGACATCTTTGGCGCGCCAGGTAGGGGCATCGCTTGTACGAACCTGAAGTAGTAGGACAGCGTGTCAAGATTCATCATCCCCTTCATCAATGACTTTAAAGGAAAAAGTACGGCGCTTCTCATTAGCGTCGTCCCTACCGGATTCCTCCAATTCGTTTCCGCCGCGGTGGAGGCATCGACAAAGATAAGGGATGACGATGCTGCAGACGCCGTGGCTAACACAGGGGTTGCAGCCACTATACCCCTAGTGACCAGAAAGAAAGGAGGGACGTGCGGCGGCGGCGCCCTTCTCGCGGCCTCCTGTCAAGCACGCCCGGTCCCCAGGGATATTACCGGGGCGGGCGTACGAAAGGATGGTGCGGGATCGGCCTCCCTCCCATCCTCGTTACTCACCAATGATTGTGTTGTGCAGTGGTGATGCCACCGACGTCGATAAGCCCGCGCAAAGCTTGGGTATGCATCTATCCTACAAAGGATAGATCCTGAGTTAGGTGCTGAGGCGAGTCCGTTGGTTGGCACCCCCGGCAAGCGAACCCCGGCAAGGCCTTCCGTGCTAACATGTCCTCCGTGACAGACGCCAAGAGATCATTAGAGATATAGAAAAAGGAGGGAGGGACCCATTCTCTTCCTTTTTTACCATATGACATGGATTCCAAATACGTTCACTGACTCCCCTAGCTCGTGCTGGGGGTTGAGCACGTAACTAATGGACGACATAGTCCCTCCCTTATGCTCCTTCCCATTTTTCATGTTTACAGGAAAAAAATGGATCATAAACACGAATAGAAGGGAATGCAATAGGAGGGAGAGGAGATGTTTAGCACAATCATATGTACGCCTCGGCAAGAGGGAAATATAGAAGAAAAGCTAAGTTGACACGACCGTTAACCCTTTCTTTATAGCTCGCGCTCGTGCATCCCTCGGATAACCAACGGTTTCGTATGGCAAGCTCTTTGTGCAATGGAACCTTACTGTACTTGTCTACGCCGTCACCTTGTTTCGAGCCTGCTCAACGAGGTGGGTGGCAGCGTCAAGGACTGTTGAGGGAAAACCCGCCGATAGCGTGTTCTCGCCAACTGAATGCTAAGGACCCGTTCTTGAAAGCAATCGCGGCAGCATGATGTTGGTGGGCAACCAAAGCGCGCGAGGAAACAAACCATATGAATGCCAATGGGTAAACATAAGAGGGATAGCGTGTGCTAGCATAAGTGACATCAGATTAACAAGCATTAAAACAAGGCCAGTACGACGTCTAAAAACGAGATACATGTCATGTCTTGTTACAGGGCTGCACGGCAGCACGAATAGCTCAAGGCTGGTTGTCTCCGGGGACCCTTGGGACGGAGAGGACCCTGTCAGCAAGGGGGGTGGCCTTCTCCACGGTAGCTGAAGTATCAGTGCCCGGTGGCAACCTCTTGAAGCTTTCGGCAAGGTTGAGGTCTGGGAGGTAGAAAGCGAGGTTGCTCAAGACCAAGAAGAGGGCGTCGCGAGCAAGCTTCCAGGACTCATTAGCAAAGCATTCAGCCCTGTCGTCCTCGTACATCTTCAGCCCTTCGATCAAGCCCTCAAAGAAGAGCGTCAGCTTGACACTTGGAACTTCATGGTTATTGACGGAGAAAGCCCAGCTCTTCATGTTCATCTTCGAGATTTGGGCAGTGAGACGCTCGGTAATGTCTACCAAGTTTTTGATCCAGAGGTCGCGTTGCCCAATCGGGTTCTGAAGTTTATCCTCTGCGTCCTCTCAGAGAGTTCTTGCATTTTCCAAGTCCTTCATCAGCAACTTCTCGCTAACACCGAAAGACTCAATCTCACTTTCCAAGGTGCCAAGACATGCTTTCTTGGCAGAGATGGTGCTGTTGGTAGTATCAAGGTCCTGGCTCTTGGAGGAAAGTTGCGATTGCACCTCCTTTAGGATGGTCTCTGCTTTCTGCGCTTCCTCTTTGAGAGCCTCGATTTCCTTGTTGCTCCCGGCAAGGTCTTCCGTCAGCTTGGCCACTTGGTGATCAAGATCAGTCTTGGCAGCAGACGTGGCAGCTAACTCATCTGTGGTCTTCTTCAGTTTGGCTGAGGAGTCGAGGGCTAGCGCGTTGAGGGTGGCTTTGTGTCTGTCCTCCAAATCCTTGGTGCGCTGCTGTACGAGAGCTTCCAGCTCCTCATACTTGCCGCGGAGGGTGGCCTCAAGGTTCCCTTCCCGGGCGGAGATGTCCTTCTCTTTGGTGTTCAGAAGCGCCTCACGCTCCGCCAAACGGATCTCCCGGGCAGCGATATCTTCTTTGGCCATGGTCAGCACCTCCTCTTGCCGCAGGATGGAGTGAGACTGCTTCTTGTACCATTCTTGTAGCTCGTTACCCTTGCCGCCAGTTTCTTATCCATGAGAACGGCAGAGTCATGCTGCTCCTTGACTGCCTGCCACTTGAGGTCGTACCTGTGCTGCGCCTTCTTGAGCTCTGCTGCCATGGATTCCAAGAAGGCAAGATCTTTGGCACTGCCAGCACAGTCGCCAGTTTCTTCAACCCTCTGGGACAGCGGCACCAGTGTGTGTCTGATCTCCTCATCAATGTCTGCACCCACAGCGATAGACGGATCAGGGGCCACAAGCCCAGGTTGGGCAAGGACTAACGCCAGCTTACTCAAGGAGGGATGCGGGGTCACAGCCAGAGAGTGGCTCGTTGGAAGAGGGTCCAGGGTTTGGAGAGGAGCCTTCTCTTCAACGACCATGCCTAAGCCAGAAGTGTTGCCGGGAGTCTTCTCTGTCTCTTTCGGGGGCTCCAGGATCTCCCCGGTAGACTGTTCTTGGCCTTCCGCGGCAGCAATTTTGGTCGCTTCCTCGGCATCACTCTTCCCAATGTTGGCCACCTCCTCCAAGAGCTCGGGCTCCTCTATCGACGGAGCTACAAATAAAGTGAATAGAATAAGTAATGAGAAGCTTGATACCGTAAAGTCAAAGACCGAAAGACAAAATAATTCAAGGAAGCAGAAACAAAGGCAAGTGGGGTACCCAGTGGTGTTTGCCGTGGATAAGTATCCGTCTCCCCGACAACGTCTGTTGCCGGCGTGCGGTCCACATCCGCTCCCTCGGCGGCCATGGCTTCATCACAGGCAGACCCCTCGATGGAAGCCTTTGCCGGTGATTTCTCTGCTTGAACTTGGGCTGGGATGGACCCCTCTTGGTGGGCCCCTCCCTGCTGAGTCACACTTTCTCCCTCGGTGGGGGATGAAGTGTGTCCCTCCGCATCTCTCCGGGCGGGTGAAACCTGCCCCATGCCTTCGCGCCGGGGGCTGGACTAGGGGCTAGCCACGGGATCCCCTGTCCTCTCCCCCGCCAGACTTGAGCTCGCCAAGGGCCCCACTATTGCCGAGGGCTTAGTTCATTTAACCCACTGGGCGAGAGGCTCTTCATCCCTACCAAGTCAGCAAAGAAGAATGAATCGACAACCAGCAAGTGCACAATACTTCAGCAAGAAGCGCGACTATTCTCCTTACTCTAGGTCTACGAGCATGGAACCTAGTGCGTACGCCGCGGGCGGCAGGGTCGCCCTACCCCTCTTCAGAGTTGGAGGAGCCGAGCTCCCTGGCAGCTTCGTGCTCTTCGGCGGAACCAAGACCTCTGTTGGGGCCGAGCTCTGCGATGATGCCGGACTTGACTGGGGGCTGGGGTCGACCCTAGAGACGGCACGTCGCTTGGCGGGTGGAGTATTGGCCTCCATCAGGCGAGAGGATTGGCGGTGTGTCACCTCTGGGCTGGTGCCCCTGGTGGTGGTCTTCTTCACCCTCTTCGCGACCGTCGAGGAGGTCGAAGCCGCTGCCTTCCTTCTAGCCCGCTTGCGGGGGCGATAGTTCGGGTCTGGCCCTGGAGCTTGGGGGCCTGCCGCGAGCAATTCGTCCTCCGGCTACTTTGCCTCCTCGGCTTCGCTTTCTCCTTGGGCCTCTGCTACCATGGCAAGAATGGCTACCCCGGCAGGGTCGAGCATGGTAGCATCCCCTGTGGTGTGCCCCTTGCTCCCCTCGTCTGAGGAACCCTCGCCTTCCGCTTCCTCCTCCTCATCCCTCTCCTATTCTCCGGGCCTCGCCTTCCCGGCAACCCGGAGCGCTTTGTCCTCCTCAATCCGCTTCTTGATGAATTATGCCTCTGCCTTGGAGGTGTGCTTGACCATATCCGTCTCCACCCTGGAAGCCCTTTCTACCAGACTGGAGACCCACTCCATCTCTGAGTAAAGATCATGCATTTTCCAGTCATCCGCAACTCCGTAAGCATTGCAATCGGCCATCCACTTCAGAATCTGGTCCCGTGCAGAGTTGATATGCAGTGGGACAACCTTTGCCGGTAGATGGAATGGCCCAAGGCTACCGAACAGCTGTTTGCACAGCCAGCCATGGCCGTATATCGACAAGTTGTTGATGAGGCATGGGTACAAGCGCATTCTGTCGGCAGCACCCCCGTACTCCCAAGCAAATCTGTCCCTCTTCTGCAGCGGCGCGATGTGGCGCCGGAGGAAGTCGGCTCCCACCTATTTGATGGTTAGCCCAGCAGCCTTGAGATGAGCGATTTGATTCAACGCAGGGCGAAGCCGATCGTCGGTGAGGCCTACCTTACTCCATTCCCTGCCGCGCACAACACATTCCGTCCGTGCTGCATAGAACTCTGCAGCGTCCACATCCTGGATCCAGAACCAATCCGCCCTCCACTCCTCCCATCTGCTGCGCTGCTGGCCAGAGAGATAAGTTGATTCATCCTTCTTGCCCCGGCGAATCCAACTTATGTTTCCCAAGCGATGAGTTTTGTCTTCCACCCGCGGGATGAAGAAGTGCCGGAACAAATCCACGTTGGGGGCAACTCCGATGAAATTCTCACACAGATGGGCGAAGATTGCCATGCATGCCACAGCATTAGGTGTGAAATCCAGGAGATGGAATCCATACACCACCATCATGGCTTCAAAGAAATCCGAGAAGGGGGAGGTGAGGCTGCAGAGGAAGTACGCGCAGAAGAAGCGGTACGAGTTCGGTGGAACCTCTTTCCCCTCCGGCAACACCACAGGCGCTCCATGCCCCTTTGGAACTTCCCTCCCCCACATGTACGTGTACCTCGCGATCAATGCTTTTCCATCCAAGTTTGACGTGAAGAAAACCATGTCTTCCTGCTGCTTCTTATCCAACTCCTCTGCCCTTTTCTTCTTCCCCTCCGCCGCAGTATCCCGTGCAGTGGCTGCCCGCTTCCCCCTCGCAGCGGCGGCCTTCTTCCCGATTCTTTGGGATCGCGGGGTGGATGGAAGATCTAGCAGGGCGCTGGAGGTGGACGTTGGCGTGAGAGTAGTTGCTTGGCTTGAGGAAGAAGATGATAGGGGAAGATACAAATGCGAATGAGCAGCGCCCCTTCGCGTTGCCTTTTTATTGGGAACAGGCACAGGGGTCGGCTCTTCGCTGCCTTTCTTCAGAAAGTTACGATTTCTGCAGGCGCATTACCCATTAACTGTAGCAGTACCACGACCCCACGACCTATGGTAATTACGCGGAGTGGACGTGGGATTGACTAGTCATCACAACAACCACTGCGTGAGTAGCATCTCTTCAACACATGTCTATGCACTGTTTGGGGCCTAACCCAACGTGCCCAGCAACACGTATGGCTCAGGCCTGGGGGCTTCTGTCGGGGTAAACAAATAGGGGTGTTTTCTTCCCCCTGGCTTGTGCACGGATGAAAACATCTCCACCCCGGCAACCAGGGCTCGAGAAAAGGAAGGCAACATCATCACTACAACGCAAGACCAAGCCAGAGAAACCGCTCTTCATGAGATCAAGGAGCGAATTAAGAAGACCAAGACAAGCAAGACAGCAAGGTATCACCTTGCGAAGGCCTCCCTTGTCGGGCAGGAGAGCCTGGCCAGGTCGAGACCACCCCAAGGGCGAGTACAAGATTTCCCCGGCAAGCTTGCAGGGTCCGCCAAGACCGAAATCCCCGCCAAGGCACCACCACGCCAACGCACCGCAACGCATGTCACTTGTCAGTGCGGTGTCGAGCCCCCAAGTGATTAAGTGGCCTCTGCTAAGCACGTGGCGGCCCGTTGGAAGACAAGTTTTACACAAGTGACACCCGTCTAGAGGCATGTCAAGATGATAAGCAAGAGATGATTAAGCGGCGCGGCAGGCTTGTCGGGCTGCCTCCTCAGCATGACACCTAGCAGTGCATTTAATGCACTTGTCCTAACTGCCAAAGTTAGGTATGATAGCACTGTTAGCTATCTAATCAGTAGACAAAGACTGTTTTTCCATTGTGGTTACCCCTTGAACTATAAAAGGAGATCCAAGGCGACCTAACAAAGGATTCGGACCCTCGCACACATGTACGCGCGTACCTGCTCTCCCGAGACCACCTTGCCGGGCTTGAGCGTTGCGTGCTTGTTGTGTTCTTCCATTCAATCCACCAAAGCAGGAGTAGGGTTTTACGCTTCATAGCAGCCCGAACCTGGGTAAAAACCACCAGCGTCACCCTCGTCGTGCTGCTCCATGGCTTCTGCTCTTTGTGCAATGTGATCTTCCCCCTTGCCGAACCACAAGGGGCTCATGGCCCCATAGGTGATCATGATCTCCCATGACACATGCCGGCATTGTCGTTGTCGTCCTTCGGGATGCCGTTGTTGAAGTCTTCAAGGCAGCAAAAAATGTTCTTCACTTGGAAATCAAACATCATGTCGTCGCGCGATCGACGGGCAGGGCGCGGGAGGACAGCAACTCGCGGCGCTGCGAGGTAGCGGTCGACAGCGGTGTCCCATGCCGCTGAGGGGGGCGTGTGCATGGGCAGGGGCGCGCACGAGCGCTGACACTGGCATTTACCCGAGCTGTCGCGGGTTCGCGGAGACCACGCTGACGCCCGCGGCTTCCAGCTCTGCGATAGTGCTCGGCGACCAGCCCATCAATGCTATGGGGATGGTCACTGTGACGCCCCCGGCTCAATCGTGCACTAATCATACACGCAAATGCACATGATCAAGCCTAAGGACACACGGGAAGATATCACAACACAACTCTAAAACATAAATAAAGTCATACAAGCTTTATATTACAAGCCAGGGCCTCGAGGGCTCGAATACATAGCTCGATGGCATACAAGCGTCAGCGGAAGCATTAGATATCTGAGTACAGATATTAAAAGAGAAACAGAAAGGCCTTTAGAAAGGCGGGGCAAAATAAAACACTACGATCGAAAGGTGCAGGCCTCCTGCCTGGGACCCTCCGATCCTACTCCTGGTCGTCAGCCAACTCGTAGTAGTAACCACCCTCGGGGTAGTAGTAGCGATCGTCGGCGGGGGCAGCTATATCCGGGGCTTCGTCATCTGGTTGCATCAAAAGGGTATAGGGAGAAAAAGAAAGCAAAGCAACCGTGAGTACTCATCCGAAGTACTCAGCAAGCAAGGATCTACACTACATATGCAACATTATCAAAGGAAGGTTGTATATGTGGACTGGGCTGCAGAAATGCCAGAATAGAGGGGAAAGCCTAGTCCTATCGAAGACTAGCATCTTCAACGGTCTTGCAGCATTAGAAGAGTGTAGAGTAGTACAGTATAGAGTAGTAGTATCATTAAGTCTCAACCTCACCCAGAGATCCTTTCTCGACTCCCTGCGAGAAAGCAATCCCAGAGCCATACAGTCATCAACCTCGTCCTGAGATCCCTTCTCGACTCCCTGCGAGAAGCAATCCCAGAGCCATATATCCAGGTATCATCTCAAGGTCTAGTTGTGTCGATCAGGATACAACTCCGAGTATCCTTTACCGTAGGACCGGCTATCGATAGATGTGTTCTTCCCTGCAGGGGTGCACCAACTTACCCACCACGCTCGATTAACTCCGACCGGACACACTTTCCTGGGTCATGCCCGGCCTCGGCCAAACGATACACTGCAGCCCTACCTACAACTCAGTAGAGAGGTCCCCGCCGGTCTACATCCTAAGCGCTCAGGGGTCTTGGGCCGTCGCCCTGTGCACTCCGGGTCGTTGCGAGCAGGGTGGATACCAGCGCCAACGGCACGATCCGGCCCGGCCATAATGCTGAACTGGACGTCTGACAAAGCTTTCGGCTGATGCTACGATGCAGAACGCCCATACTATGCCCACGTGATGGTTAGTGCTATCAGGCCAAAGGCCTGCTCGGATCAAATATCCAAATCGTTAGTGGACTAGGGCTTGCGGTAACGAGCAGAGACTCACGAAAGATGTGACCCTGTCGCCCCGTCTCGAGGACTTGCTGCAAGGGCTAAGAATGCCCGGCCGCGCCTCGTATTCATCACTCGGGCACCATCCAGGTCAACCCGTCTCCACAAGACTCGCCACTTAGGCTAACGCGGGTACCCTCAGGGACGACCCGCCTTTCCAAGTAACAGTGTAAAGTCCAAGTATCCGTGTGTCCATAACATCAGGGGAATCTGAGGTATCACCCTCGATGGGTTCACACTTGATGTGTTGCACGAGAGCGTCGTTACCGGAAGTGGTAAAGGAGGAATCACCCTCGATGACCACGACCAAATAGCTACCCTACAGAGTTAACATCAGAAGTGCTACACGAGGTATCACCCTTGGCACTCGATAGTAATGTTGCAGTGTCGTTACAACTAAGGGGGTGATGTGCGGTGCCGGGGCCTGGTCTTCAATCCCGTCGATCGGGTCTTCTGATAATCCAGCGGGGCAGTCAGGAGAAGTGGGGTCACTGATAGGTCTCTACCCAGCCTATACTAAGCGGTTTAGGATATGCAAGTAATTATCAACAGCAGGTTACAATAAACAGGCTATGCATCAGAATAGGTAAAGCAGTAGTAGCAGCAATTCTAATGCAAGGATGAGAGAGAAAGAATAGGCGATATCGGGATGCTCAAAAGGGGGTGCTTGCCTGGTTGCTCGGCGGCAAGGGCAAGGTCATCAACGGTGGCGTCGGGCTCCGGAGCTGCGTCGGTACCGGGAACTGCGTCGGGGTCTAACGAGAGAGAAGAGGGGGAGGAAACTATAAATACAAGCAAACAGATGCAACACGATGCATGTCATGGCAATACGCAGTGCTAGGGGTAGTCTAACGCAGTACTACACGTATCAGACGGAGCGGGAGAATATCTGATGATATTTCCCGGGTCTTTGGATTTATCGGACAGACAAACCGGAGGGGGACGGTTGCATGTTCGCTATGCTAGGGGTACGTGGCAGACGAATGGACCGCGTATTCGGATTCGTCTCGTCGTTCTGAGCAATTTTCATGTACAAAGTTTTTCGATCTGAGCTACGGATTATTTTATATGATTTTTCAAAGTTTAAACAATATTCTGAAATTACAGATTTATTATTAATTCAAATTATCCAAAATAGTAAAAGATGACATCATCATGATGTAGAGGTGATGTCAGCAGTCAACAGAGGTTGACCGATGTCAAACCTGTCGTGTGGGGCCCACATGTCAGCCTCTGTTAGGTTAATTAGGTTTTATTTAAACTAATTACAGATTAATTAGGTGCGGGCCCCATTAGTCAGTGATAGATTAGTATTTAATTAACTAATTAATTAATTAATAGTTTTATTATTTATTTATTTTAAAATGTTTAAGTGGTGGGGCCCTTGTGTCAGTGACACAGCCAGCCCAGTCAGCAGCGCTGACCGGGTCAAATGGGCAGTGGGGCCCATCGGTCAGCGGCACAGGGCGGGGCCCGCGGCTGCCACATGGGCGCCCGGTCAGTGCCGGCCGCCGGAGTGCGCCGGTGAGCCCCGACGCGGTGGCTCAACTCCGGCGAGCCCGGATTTCGCGCACAGAGCATCAAATCGGGTGCGGCCTAGCGCATTCGAGAGCGGGAGGAGTGCCGCGTCCATCCACGCCGGTGAGGACAGCCGGGAAGGACTGTAGCGGCGATGGTGAGCTCGCCCACGGCGGCCGGAGTGCGGGCGTCGACGGGATCGGTGGAACAGGTCACGGCAAAATGCGCGCGTGTGTGTATTATGTCCGCACGGACGTGCTGAGCTCGGCTACGAGCTCATTTGAGCTCGCTGACGTGTGTAGTGACGGCGACGAGCATGGCGGTGGAGCTGGGTGCGGGCATGTTGGGGGCGGCGGCTATGGCGTAGAGGAGAACGCAGGGAGAGAGGGAGGAGGACGGGGTGCTCACAGCGAGCCGTAGGGAGAGGCAGCGGGCTCGGGGGAGGCTCGCTGCGGCGGATCGACGACGGCGATCGACGGCGACCGAGATGGGAGGCGAGCTCATGCAGCTCAATGCAGAGGTTCCCGGCTTTGGTTGGTCGGCGTAGAAGACGAAGAGGAGCGCGGCGGAGCTCGGGGACACGGAGAGGCAGCGAGAGGAGCACTGTGGCCGTGGCTACGCCGCGGTGGCGGCCATGGTTGCGCTCGGGCGAGGGGGAGCAGAGGAAGGAGAGGGAGAAGTGAGGCGAGGGGAGGCCAGGGGTGCGCAGGGAGATGCTCTTATCCTTATGCGGCGCAGGAGCGCGCTGTCGATCGCCGAGAGAGGTGGGGCCAGGCTGCGCGCGCGCGTGCACGCTGTGCGTTCGACATCGGCTAGGGGAGGAGCAGTGCGGGTGGAGGGGGACGGCGCTGCACAGGCTGGGCCGGGCACTGTGTCCACTTAGGCCCAGGGCTGTGGGCCTTTTTCCTTTTCTTTATTTCTTTTCTGCTTTTCTGTTTTCTTTCTCTGTTTTGTATTTTGTTTTTATTACAAATGACTTTTGTAAAATATGAGACTGGTCGAAATATTAACAGTGCAAAATTTGTCACTGCTAGAAATTGGTTTGGTGTCCATATCTTTTTGTTTGGATTTTATTTAATTGAAAAAGGATTAAATAGTGCTATTTTGCTGCTGTTTCTTGTTGTTTGAGTCCTTTTACAATTCCAATAAATGTTGCAATCATTTTTTTAAATGCTATGGGAATATTTGCAACATGATGCACATTTTTGTTTTCCAATTTGAACAACTTTTAGTTTCACTTAAGTTTGAATTTCCATTTTGAATTTAAATTGAAAAGAGATATGATCCAATTGATGTTTAAGCACTGCTGATCATGATGACATGGCATTATCAAAAGGGGGATTATTGTAGCTAACCACTGGGGGTGTTACAAAGCTCCTCCACTAACAATAATTCTCGTCCCGGGAATTAAGAGGTAGAAGGAAAAAGTTCGGGGTATTCCACAGAAGATTATCCTCGCGTTCCCAAGTGGCTTGATCTTCAGTATGATTTGACCACTACACTTTGAGGAACTTGATAACCTTTTGACGGGTCCGACGTTCAGCTTCATCGAGAATGCGGATTGGATGCTCCTTATAAGAAAGATCATCATGCAATTCGAGCATCTCGTGATCCACAGCTCGGTGCGGAGATTCCTTGAAGCATTTACGAAGTTGCTACACATGAAAGACGTCGTGGATATGAGAGAATTGCAGCGGCAATTCCAATTTATATGCCACCTGACCATGTTTAGCAATAATGCGGAAAGGACCAATGTAGCGTGGAGCTAGCTTGCCCTTGATTCCAAAACGGTGAGTGCCCTTCATAGGAGTGACTTGCAAATAAGCTTGATCACCAGGTTGATAAGTCAAACCCCATCGTTTGCGATCATAGTTGCTCTTCTGGCGGTCCTGAGCTGCCTTGAGGTTTTCACGGACGATACGGACTTGCTCTTCGGTGTGTTGAATAATATCCGGACCCACGAGCGGTCGTTCCCCAGTTTCTGACCAATTCAGAGGGGTTCGACACTTACGTCCATATAGAACTTCGAAGGGAGCCATTTTTAAGCTGGCTTGATAGCTGTTGTTATAAGAGAACTCGGCATACGGGAGAGATTCTTCCCACTTTTTGCCGAAAGAAATAACACAAGCTCGCAGCATGTCTTCAAGCACTTGATTAACTCGCTCGACTTGGCCTTGGGATTGGGGATGATAAGCTGAACTCCAGGTAATATGAGTTCCCATAGCTTCTTGGAAACTTTCCCAGAACTTTGAGGTGAAAAGACCGCCATGGTCTGAACTGATCTCCTTCGGAATACCGTGGAGTGAAACAATTCTGGAGATATATAATTCTGCTAACTGACTAGCAGTGATCGTCTCCTTGACAGGCAGAAAGTGTGCAACTTTAGAAGTTGGTCGACGACAACAAGAATAGCATCGTGACCCTTCTGTGACCTGGGAAGTCCTGTAATGAAATCCATCTGAACCTTATCCCATTTCCATAGAGGAATAGGCAACGGTTGCAGAATTCCAGCAGGCTTCTGATATTCTGCTTTAACGCGGCGACACACATCACATTCAGCAACATAGCGAGCATTGTCCTGCTTCATTCTAGACCACCAGTACCTTTGACTGAGATCACGATACATCTTGGTGCTACCCGGATGAATAGACTGCGGGGTATCATGTGCCTCCTTCATGACCTTGTCAGTCATAAGCTCGAAACGAGGTACAACAATGCGGTTTCTGAAATACAAGGTTCCATCTTCAGACAGCGAGAAATCCCTGTACTTTTCAAGGTGAAGATCTTTCTTCATGAGATCAATTTCAGCATCTTTAGCTTGCGCATTCTTAACAGCTTTCTCAAGATCTGGTTGTATCACAAGGTTATTAAGAGAGCCCTGTGGAACAATACGCAGATTCAGCTTGCACAGTTCTTCAAAAAGACGAGGTTGAGCTCGGCTAAGCATGAGGTTGTCGCAATAGGACTTGCGGCTTAAGGCATCAGCCATCATGTTAGCCTTGCCAGGGGTATAGGAAATACCCAAATCATAGTCCGCTATGGCCTCCGTCCATCTTTGCTGACGGAGGTTTAGAGATGGCTGAGTGAACAAGTACTTTAGACTTTTATGATCCGTGTATATCTCGCAATGATTACCGAGAAGGTAATGTCACCACAACTGCAGTGCATAGATGACAGCAGGTAGTTCTAGATCATGTACTGGATAATTCTCTTCATGTGGGTGCAACTGACGAGAGCCATAGGCAATCACTTTACGCTCTTGCATTAGGACACAGCCTAATCCTTCACGGGATGCATCACAATAGATCACAAAATCTTTGCGAGAATCTGGAGGAGCAAGTACTGGGGCAGATGTCAGCTTGTCTTTGAGTGTCTGGAAACTTTCCTAACATTTTTTTGTCCATTCAAACTTAACGCCCTTGTGAAGGAGATCAGTCAAAGGCTTAGCAATCTTAGAAAAGTTCTCGACAAATCGACGGCAATAGCTTGCAAGGCCGAGAAAACTTCTCACTTGCTTGACGTTCTTCGGAGGAGTCCAGTCAAGAATAGCCTGAACTCATTCTGGGTTAACATCAATTCCATCTTTGGAAATCACATGTCCAAGGTAAGTTACTTCAGAAAGCCAAAATTCACATTTGGAATACTTGGCATACAACTGGTGTTCTCAGAGCCTTTCCAGTACCAGACGGAGGTGTTCAGCATGTTCTTCTTTATTCTTAGAATAGACCAGAATATCATCTAGATATACCACGACAAATTTGTCGAGGTAATCCATGAAAATGTAATTCATCAGACGGGAAAAAGTTGCTTGAGCATTTGTTAAGCCGAAGGACATGACAGTGTACTCATAAGAACCATAGCGAGTAACGAATGTTGTCTTGGGAATATCCTCTTCGCAGACTCGGATCTGATGATAACCCAACCTCAAGTCGAGTTTAGAAAACACCGATGATCCAGCAAGCTGATCATACAAATCATTGATCCGAGGAAGCGGATATTTGTTCTGAATTGTTGCTTGGTTAATGGACCGGTAATCCTGAACCAATCGGTTAGTTCCATCCTTCTTCTTAACGAAGAGTGAAGGTGCTCCCCAAGCAGAGGAATTGGGGTGGATGAAACCCTTCTTAAGTGACGTGTCGATTTCCTCCTTAAGTTCAAGAAGGTGGTGCGGAGGCATCTTATAAGGACGCTTCGCAATAGGAGTTGTGCCAGGTTTCAAGTCGATGACAAACTCGACAGCTCTAGCAGGGGGTATTCCTGGAAGTTCTTCTGGAAAGACATCTTGAAAATCACGAACAACTGGAACATTCTCGATGCCTTCAAGCTGTGAATCATTCAATGCATTCAGAACATATATTTGAGTCTCGGCATTCTGAACTGTTCGGGCTGAGTATTTGGCTGTCTGGCCAGAAGGATGGGTAAGTTGGACTTTCTTAGCGGCACAGTCAATCAAAGCATTGTGGCCGGTCAACCAGTCCATACCGAGAATGATGTCTATGTCGGAAGGTCCAAGAGCAATAAGGGAAGCAGAGAAAATCAACCCTTCAATTCTGATCTGATTGTTGGGACTTACCATTTTGGTTTGCCACCTGGAATGGGGAGTGATGATTTCTAAAGGAGTGGGTAATGAGCTCATAGCTAACCCATGCAATTGTGCAAATTGTTGGGACACGAAGGAATGTGATGCACCTGAATCAAACAGCACAGAAGCTGGCACTGAATTCACAGAGAGTGTTCCCAGCACAATGGTCGGTTCCTTTAGGGACTTTTTAGCATTGACGTGATTGGCATGGCCGAGTACAACAGTAGATGGTATGACATTACGGTTTCTGAATCGACGGTTTCGACAATTCTTCTTACGACCAACAGGAGGACATGGTACAATCTGAGGAGAAGCCTTAGTATTAGGCGGTCCATCATGAACCGTTAGCTGTCTCGGCGGTGAAGACAGACGGGGTGCAACATATGACGGCCTTGGTGTTGGAGCAGGTCGGTGGTAAACATTGTGCGGAATCCACACTCGACGTTTCTGGACAGGCTGACCCGAGGATGAGCCAACATCACGAGTGCGCTTGAGCGACTCTTGGTACTTCGTCAGAGCAGTTTCAACTTGGAAAGATTGGCTGACAAGCGTTACAAAGTCTGTGCAATCATGGACATCAAGTGCAAGGTTTATATCCGTACGCAGTCCTTCACGGAATTTCTCCTGTTTGCGGGCGTCAGTGCAGACGTCATCTTCAGCATAGCGGGACAATTCAAGGAATTTCCTCTGATATTCATCCACAATCATTTTGCCCTGTGAGAGTTTGCGGAACTCTTGCTTCTTCTGGTCCATCAGAACTTGAGGAATGTACCGTGCATGAAAAGCTGACTGAAATTCCTGCCAAGTTGTTACTGTTTCAGCAGGCAACATACCCTTGTGGCTTTCCCACCATTGAGCAGCTGGGCCCTTTAAATGGAATGTCGCAAAGATGACGTAACTATCAGGGGCCACATTAGCTGACTCCATCTCAAACAGGATGTCACGAAGTCAATCATCAGCATCCATAGGATTGGTGGAGTTGCGGAAAACGGATGGATTGAGGCGCACAAATTCTGGCAGAGTTATTGGAGAAGTCTGTTGTTGGGCATTCTGATTAGGGAACTGGGCCAATATTCCGGTCATAACCTGACGGTTCAGTTCAAACTGCTGCATCATTGCGGCAATATAAGGTGGAGGTGGGGGATCGTCAGCCATCCTGCCAAATCAACAGGGGCAGTTTAGTAAGATAAACTGCATGTGAATGGAGTTATTCATGATGTAACACGGGAAATGAACAGGAAAGGCATCAGATATATGATAGTAGTCGTTAAAGACATACCAATCCATACACAGAGTTAGATACAAACGGATAGTACATGCTCGGGAATGCTCGCAGCTAGACAAACTAGGCGGCACGCAGGCACGCGGTAAGGAAGTACACAACGAGACATAGCAAAGGCTACATCAACGTCGGAGAAAACTGTTGGAGCGAGGAATCTGCAAGTGACAACACAGGGTGCCCTCGATAAAAGGATCTGGTAAGCAGAACCTGGCCCGCAATCTTGAAGGAAGGGGGGAAATTTCAGAACACTGGGTGGATGTGATCGCGAGAACCTAATGTTGGAGTTAGTAAAATTTTAACCCGAATAGGAGATAGATCAGAGTCCGAGAGTAAAGGTCGAGGAGTAAAAGATCCTAATATCACCCAATTGGCGACGTGGGCCCGTAAGCCAGACAGCCAAGTTAGTAAATTAGTTTTTCGATGTCTAGACTCAGCTTCGGCCAAGGAGTTGGAAAGGGGGGTTCCTACAGGCAGTTAGCTCTGATACCAACTTGTGACGCCCCCGGCTCAATCGTGCACTAATCATACACGCAAATGCACATGATCAAGCCTAAGGACGCACGGGAAGATATCACAACACAACTCTAAAACATAAATAAAGTCATACAAGCTTTATATTACAAGCCAGGGCCTCGAGGGCTCGAATACATAGCTCGATGGCATACAAGCGTCAGCGGAAGCATCAGATATCTGAGTACAGATATTAAAAGATAAACAGAAAGGCCTTTAGAAAGGCAGGGCAAAATAAAACACTACGATCGAAAGGCGCAGGCCTCCTGCCTGGGACCCTCCGATCCTACTCCTGGTCGTCAGCCAACTCATAGTAGTAACCACCCTCGGGGTAGTAGTAGCGATCGTCGGTGGGGGCAGCTGTATCCGGGGCTCCGTCATCTGGTTGCATCAAAAGGGTATGGGGAGAAAAAGAAAGCAAAGCAACTGTGAGTACTCATTCGAAGTACTCAGCAAGCAAGGATCTACACTACGTATGCAACATTATCAAAGGAAGGCTGTATATGTGGACTGGGCTGCAGAAATGCCAGAATAGAGGGGAAAGCCTAGTCCTATCGAAGACTAGCATCTTCAATGGTCTTGCAGCATTAGAAGAGTGTAGAGTAGTACAGCATAGAGTAGTAGTATCATTAAGTCTCAACCTCACCCAGAGATCCTTTCTCGACTCCCTGCGAGAAAGCAATCCCAGAGCCATACAGTCATCAACCTCGTCCTGAGATCCCTTCTCGACTCCCTGCGAGAAGCAATCCCAGAGCCATATATCCAGGTATCATCTCAAGGTCTAGTTGTGTCGATTGGGATACAACTCCGAGTGTCCTTTACCGTAGGACCGGCTATCGATAGATGTGTTCTTCCCTGCAGGGGTGCACCAACTTACCCACCACGCTCGATTAACTGCGACCGGACACACTTTCCTGGGTCATGCCTGGCCTCGGCCAAACGATACACCGTAGCCCTACCTACAGCTCAGCAGAGAGGTCCCCGCCGGTCTACATCCTAAGCGCTCAGGGGTCTTGGGCCGTCGCCTTGTGCTCTCCGGGTCGTTGTGAGCAGGGTGGATACCAGCGCCAACGGCACGATCCGAACCGGCCACAATGCTGAACTGGACGTCTGACAGAACTGTCGGTTGATGCTACGATGCAGAACGCCCATACTATGCCCACGTGATGGTTAGTGCTATCAGGTCAGAGGCCTGCTTGGATCAAATATCCAAATCGTTAGTGGACTAGGGCTTGCGGTAACGAGTAGAGACTCACAAAAGATGTGACCCCGTCGCCCCATCTCGAGGACTTGCTGCAAGGGCTAAGAATGCCCGGCCGTGCCTCGTATTCATCACTCGGGCACCATCCAGGTCAACCCGTCTCCACAACACTCGCCACTTAGGCTCACGCGGGTACCCCTTAGGGACGACCCGCCTTTCCAAGTAACAGTGTAAAGTCCAAGTATCCGTGTGTCCATAACATCCGGGGAATCCGAGGTATCACCCTCGTTGGATTCCTACTCGATGTATCCGTCAAGGTGAACTCAGAGGAATCACCCTTGATGGGTTCACACTTGATGTGTGGCACAACAGCGTCGTTACCGGAAGTGGTAAAGGAGGAATCACCCTCGATGACCATGACCGAATAGCTACTCTACAGAGTTAACATCAGAAGTGCTACACGAGGTATCACCCTTGGCACTTGATAGTAACGCTGCAGTGTCGTTACAACTAAGGGGGTGATGTGCGGTGCTGGGGCCTGGTCTTCAATCCCGTCGATCGGGTCTTCTGATAATCCAGCGGGGCAGTCGTGACAAGTGGGGTCACTGATAGGTCTCTACCCAGCCTATACTAAGCGGTTTAGGATATGCAGGTAATTATCAACAGCAGGTTACAATAAACAGGCTATGCATCAGAATAGGTGAAGCAGTAGTAGCAACAATTCTAATGCAAGCATGAGAGAGAAAGAATAGGCGATATCGGGATGCTCAAAAGGGGGTGCTTGCCTGGTTGCTCGGCGGCAAGGGCATGGTCGTCATCGCTGGCATCGGGCTCCGGAGCTGCGTCGGTACCGGGAACTGCGTCGGGGTCTAACTGTAACACCCCTGTGTAATAAGCACTGTGACATAATGATAATCATGCCAAGTCATACCCATTTGCAATGCTAGATCACAGTGGTTAGACACTTCATTTCAAACTCCTCTCTGAAATAAATTCAAATTCAAAATGAAAATAAAAGTTGCTCTAAATTGAAAACTAAAATGTTCATTAGCTAGAAAATAATCTCAAGGCAATTGTAAAATTGTAACCAACCTTACCAAAATGCCCTGGATTTTATTTTTGAGGTCCAGCAGCATTTAAATTGCCCTATTCAATTTCTAAAAATACCTAGTCACTTCCCTCTGCCTTGGAACTTTTTGTGCCAGAGCCTAAAAGTGTATTGGATTTATGGGACCTAGACCCATATTTTTTTCAAAGTCATTTGGATGCCTACATAAATCTTTTACCTTCCCTGTTAATTAAATAAAAGTGAAACAGAAGAAAAAGGCCGAAGCCACTTACCTGGCGCCGGCCCAGCCAGCCCACTCCCTCACCTGCTCCCTGTCGCTGTGTCGGCGTCGCCATGGCTGCTCACGCCTCGGTCGTTCGCCGCTCGACACCGCGACGCAGCGGCCAGGCGAGGGGATAAGCTTCCCCTCCCCGTTCATCTCACCTGGTCACTCCCTCCCTCCATTCTCCCCTCTCCTCTCCCACGGACGCGCTCGCCCTTGTTCTTCCCCTCTGATCCGAGCGCTGCTCTCGCCGCGCCATCGCAGTTCGCGTGTCCACCGGCCGACCCACACCTCCTGCTATTGCCCGTAAGGACCGCCGGCGTCGACTCCTTCGATCGCGGGCAACAGAGCGAGCCGGACGCCTCCGAGCCCCGCCATCGGCCCGTCTTCTCCGACGGATCCCCGCCGCTGCATGACGCCGGTGCACGCCACCCCGACCAGCCCGACTTCCCCGAGCCCTTCTCCAAACTCCACTGTGAGCTCCTAGTCCCCTGTGACCTCTTCGCTCTATTCCCCTGCCCTCTAGCTAGCTGCTCCGCCGTAGCCGAGCTCCGACCACCGCCATGGCCGGCCAGCCTAGCGCTCCTGTGCTTCTCTGCTCGCGCTAGTGACGCCGTAGTGCTCCTGGTGCTTCTTCGTTGCGGCCTAGCCACTTAGTTTGATCGATAGAGCCCCGCATCACCATGCCCGTGCTCGCCCGACTCCGGCCGCCGCCTCGGCTCACCGCCGACGCCGCTACCGGGCACGTTTGCTCGAGCCACTGCCTCCTTTTGATGAGTCGCCTCGTCGCCGTTCGAACACACCTCTCCGCGCTCGATTTGGGCCGCTGTGGGCATTTTCTGGCGATGCCCGAGCCCCTCCGCTGTGTCCGAGGTCGCCGGAGGGCTGCCGCCGGTGCGCCACCCCCCCTGGGCCACTGCCATGAGGGCCCAGGTCATTAGCGGTTAATCCCCGCTCTAATAGCCGCTGACTAGTGGGCCCGGCTACTGTAGCATTTAACTTAACTACTAATTAACCTGCTGGCTAATAGTGCCACTGACAGACCTGGCCCACCGTCTTAATTAGCCTAATTATATTAACCTAAATACTGATATTATAATCATAGGCTGACCACTGGGTCCCACTGGACCCAGTTGACTGGTCAACCAGCTGACTGGACCAGTCCAGTCACTGACTGGTGGGTCCAGTGGGCCCCCAGTTGACTTGGTCAAGCCCCAGTTGACTGATGACGCAGGGCTGACATCAGCATGATGTCATATTCCTGATTTGGCAATTTCTGTTAATAAAAATAATTCCAGAAATTTGTTTAAATCTTTATAAATTCATAGAAAATAAACCGTTGCTCGGATCGAAAAACTTAAAACATGAAAGTTGCTCAGAACGACGAGACGAAGCCGGATACGCGGTCCGTTCGTCCGTCACACGTCCCTAACTATCCGAACATGGAACCGATCCCCTCCGGTCATCTGTCTTACCAATGTCCGGAACCGGGAAAACATTCCCGGATGGATTCCTCCTCCCTCGGTGACGTGCAACCATACGTTAGGACACACCCGGCACTGCGTATTGCCATGTCATACATTGAATAGCACTTGTTTGCTCTGTATTTACTGTTTCCTCCCCCTCTTCTCTCTCGTTAGATCCCGGTACCGACGTAGCCTCCGAGACCGACGCAGCTCCGGTGATTGGCTACACCACCGACGACCTTGCCCTTGCCGCCAAGCAACCAGGCAAGCCCCCCACCCTTTTGATCATCTCGATATCACCCATTCTAATATCCCCTGCTTGCATTAGATTTTGCTACTGTTACTGTTTTACCTATTTCTGCTGCATAGCCTGTTCATTGTAACCTGCTGTTGATACCTTACTGTTTTCCTAAACTGTTTAGAATAGACTGCGTAGAGACCCATCAGAGACCCCCACTTGTCCTGACTGCCATGCTGGATTCTCAGAAGACCCGATCAAAGGGATCGAAGACCAGATCCCGGCACCGCACCTCACTTTCCCCTTAGTTGCTCGACACTACTGGGTTACTATCGAGTGCCGAGGGTGATACCTCATCAGCACTTCTGATGATAACCTTGTAGGTTAGTTGATCGGTCGTGGTAAGCGAGGGTGATTCCTCCTACACCACCCCGGATAATGACGAAGTCGTGCAACACCTCAAGCGTGGACCTCGAGGGTGATTCCTCCTACGTCCACCTTGATTTTACATCAGGTGGGAGTCCAACGAGGGTGATGCCTTGAATTCCCCTTGATATGGTAGCCTCACGGATGCCTTACATTAATGTTGATACTGATATTTGGAAAGGCGGGTCAACCCTGAGGGGTACCCGCGAATGATGGATAGTTACCCGTGAGTTATTCTACGAGGCGCGGCCGGGCATTCTTAGCCCTTGCAGAAAGTCCTCGAGACGGGGCGACGGGGTCACATCTTTCGTGAGTCTCTGCTCGTTTCCGCAAGCCCCTAGTCCTAACGATTTGGATATTTTATCCGAGCAGGCCTCTGGCCTGATAGCACTAACCATCACGTGGGCATAGTATGGGCGTTCTACATCGTAACATCAGCCGAAAGCTCTGACAGATGTCCAGTTCAGCATTATGGCATGGTCGGATCGTACCGGCCTTTCGAGGCGGTGCTGGTATCCACCCTCCACACAACGACCCGGAGGCCGAGGGGCGATGGCCCAAGACCCCCTTGCGCTTAGGAGGTAGACCGGCGGGGACCTCTCTGCTGAGCTGTAGGTAGGGTTGCGGTGTATCGTTTGGCCGAGGCCGGGCATGACCCAGGAAAGTGTGTCCGGCCGGAGTTAATCGAGCGTGGTGGGTAAGTTGGTGCACCCCTGCAGGGAAGAACTCATCTATCGATAGCCGGTCCTACGGTAAAGGACACTCGGAGTTGTATCCCGATCGATACAACTAGAACTTGAGATGATACCTGGATATGTGGCTCTGGGATCGCTTTCTCACAGGGAGTCGAGGAAGGATCTCTGGGCGAGACTGTTACCTGATTCTACTACTACTTACATTATGCTATTCTGTACTCCTCTACATGCTGCAAGACGCTCGAAGATGCTTGAAGATGCTAGTCTTCGCTAGGACTAGGTTTTCCCCCTCTATTCTGGCATTTCTGCAGCCCAGTCCACATATACAGCCCCCCTTTGATAATGTTGCATATGTAGTGTAGATCCTTGGCTTGCTGAGTACTTCGGATGAGTACTCACGGTTGCTTTACTTTCTTTTTTCCCCCTTTTTCATTTGATGCAACCAGCTGACGGAGCCCCTGAGATAGCTGCCCCGCCGACGACTTCCACTAGTTCCCCGAGAGTGGATCCTTCTACAAGTTGGCCGACGTCCAGGAGTAGGAACGGAGGGCCCCAGGCAGGAGGCCTGTGCCTTTCGATCGTAGTGTTTTATTTTGTTCCGCCTTTCTAAAGGCTTCTCTGTTTTCTGTTTTATATCTGTACACAGATATCTAACGCTTCCGCTAATGCTTGTTGTCATCAAGCTTTGTATTCGAGCCTTCGAGGCCCTGGCTTGTAATAAATGCTTGTATGATTTTGTTTATGTTTTAGAGTTGTGTTGTGATATCTTCAAGTGAGTCCTTAGTCTTGATCGTGTGCATTTACGTGTATGATTAGTGCACGATTAAGCCGGGGTCGTCACAGGTTGGTATCAGAGCCGACTGCCTCTAGGAACCCCATTCCAACTCCTTGGCCGAAGTTGAGTCTAGTGGTCGAAAACTGTTTAACTAACTTGGCTGTGTGGCTTACGGGCCCACGTCGCCAACTGGGTGGTATCAGGATCTTTTACTCCTCGACCTTTACTCTGGGACTCTGACCTCTCTTCTTTTCGGGTTAAATGAATTTTACTAACGCCGACAATTAGGATCTTGTAAATCTCGTCTACCCGGAGAGCTGGATATCTGTGCTTATTCCTTGCCATTGATCTGATTAGTCTGATAATCATTTTCCTTTCTATTGGGTTGTTTAACCTTTTCTTTCCAAGTTATCTTATACCTCGCTTACCGTCATTCGACACTTTTGGAATCTCCCGGAAAAATGTGTCGTGTTCAGCGTCAACATTTTGAGTTCTTCCGAGATGTTAATTGAATTCATGAACGGCAATGCCATCCTTGCCCTCGCTGATCTGTGTTATCATCGTCAATCTCTTTGACTACCTGCCCACGTATTGCCGTTAACCCAGAACGAGTTCAGGCTATTCTTGAATGGACTCCACCGAAGAATGTCAAGCAAGTTAGAAGTTTTCTCGGCCTTGCAAGCTATTGCCGTCGCTTTGTCGAGAATTGCTCAAAGATTGCTAAGCCTCTGACTGATCTGCTTCACAAAGGCGTTAAGTTTGAATGGGCAGAAAAATGTCAGGAAAGTTTTCAAACACTCAAAGACAGCTGACATCTGCCCCAGTACTTGCTCCTCCAGATTCTTGCAAAGATTTTGTGATCTATTGTGACGTATCCCGTGAAGGACTAGGCTGTGTCCTAATGCAAGAGCGTAAAGTGATTGCCTATGGCTCTCGTCAGTTGCGCCCACATGAAGAGAATTATCCGATACATGATCTAGAACTAGCTGCTGTCATCTATGCACTGCAGTTGTGGCGACATTACCTCCTCGGTAATCATTGCGAGATATACACGGATCATAAGAGTTTGAAGTACCTATTCACTCAGCCATCTTTAAGCCTCCGTCAGCAAAGATGGATGGAGACCATTGCAGACTATGATTTGGGTATTTCTTATACCCCTGGCAAGGCTAATGTAATGGCTGATGCATTGAGCCGTAAATCCTATTGCTGCGAACTTGAAGTCCAGCTAGAGCAACCACTCCTGTATGAAGAGCTTCGAAAGCTAAATATCGAGATAGTTCCTCAAGGATACCTAAAAACCTTGGTTGTTGAACCAGACCTTGAGAAGGCCGTTAAGAGTGCGCAAGCTAAAGATGCTGAAATTGATCTCATGAAGAAAGATCTTCACCTAGAAAAGTACAGGGATTTCTCGCTGTCAGAAGATGGAACCTTATATTTAAGAGACCGCATTGTCGTACCTCGCTTAGAGCTAATGACTGACAAGGTCATGAAGGAGGCACATGATACACTGCTGTCTATTCATCCGGGTAGCACCAAGATGTATCGCGATCTTCGACAGAGGTACTGGTGGTCCAAAATGAAGCAGGACATTGCTCGATATGTTGCTGAATGTGACGTATGCCGTCGCGTGAAAGCAGAACATCAGAAGCCTACTAGAATTCTTCAACCACTCCCTATTCCTCTATGGAAATGGGATAAAGTGCAGTTGGATTTCATTACCGGTCTTCCCAAGTCTCAGAAAGGTCACGACGCTATTCTTGTCGTCGTCGATCAACTTTCCAAGGTTGCTCATTTCCTACCTGTCAAGGAGAATATCACTGCTAGTCAGTTAGCATAATTATACATCTCCAGAATTGTTTCACTCCACGGTATTCCAAAAGAGATCGGTTTGGACCGTGGCGGCCTTTTCACTTCCAAGTTCTGGGAAAGTTTCCAAACAGCTATGGGAACTCATATCACCTGGAGTTCAGCATATCATCCTCAATCCCAAGGCCAAGTCGAACGAGTAAATCAGGTGCTTGAAGACATGCTGCGAGGTTGTGTTATTTCTTTCGGTAAGAAGTGGGAAGAATCTCTCCCGTATGCCGAGTTCTCTTATAACAACAGCTATCAAGCCAGCTTGAAAATGGCCCCCTTCGAAGTTCTATATGGACGTAAGTGTCGAACCCCTCTGAATTGGTCAGAAACTGGGGAACGACTGCTCGTGGGTCCGGATATTATCCAACACGCCGAAGAGCAAGTTCGTATTGTCCGAGAAAATCTCAAGGCGGCTTAGGACCGCCAGAAGAGCAACTATGATCGCAAACGATGGGGTTTGACTTATCAACCTGGTGATCAGGCTTATCTGCGAGTCACTCCTATGAAGGGCACTAACCATTTCGGAATCAAGGGCAAGCTAGCTCCACGCTACATTGGTCCCTTTCGCATAGTTGCCAGACGTGGACACGTGGCTTATAAATTGGAGTTGCCGCCGCAATTCTCTCATATCCACGATGTCTTCCACGTGTCGCAACTTCGAAAATGCTTCAAAGAATCTCCGCACCGCGTAGTGGATCACGAGATGCTTCAGTTGCAAGATGACTTATCTTATAAGGAGCATCCAATCCGCATCCTTGATGAAGCTGAACGTCGAACCCGTCAGAAGGTTACCAAGTTCCTAAAAGTACAGTGGTCGAATCATACTGAAGATGAAGCCACTTGGGAACGCGAGGATCATCTTTGCAAGGAATACCCCGGCCTCTACCCTTCTTCCTCCTGAATTCTCGGGACGAGAATTTCTTTTAGTGGAGGAGAATTTGTAACACCCCTGTGTAATAAGCACTGTGACATAATGATAATCATGCCAAGTCATACCCATTTGCAATGCTAGATCACAGTGGTTAGACACTTCATTTCAAACTCCTCTCTGAAATAAATTCAAATTCAAAATGAAAATAAAAGATGCTCTAAATTGAAAACTAAAATCTTCATTAGCAAGAAAATAATCTCAAGGCAATTGTAAAATTGTAACCAACCTTACCAAAATTCCCAAAATGCCCTGGATTTTATTTTTGAGGTCCAGCAGCATTTAAATTGCCCTATTCAATTTCTAAAAATACCTAGTCACTTCCCTCTGCCTTGGAACTTTTTGTGCCAGAGCCTAAAAGTGTATTGGATTTATGGGACCTAGACCCATATTTTTTTCAAAGTCATTTGGATGCCTACATAAATCTTTTACCTTCTCTGTTAATTAAATAAAAGTAAAACAGAAGAAAAAGGCCGAAGCCACTTACCTGGCGCCGGCCCAGCCAGCCCACTCCCTCACCTGCTCCCTGTCGCCGTGTCAGCATCGCCATGGCCGCTCGCGCCTCGGCCGTTCGCCGCTCGACACCGCGACGCAGCGGCCAGACGAGGGGATAAGCTTCCCCTCCCCGTTCATCTCCCCTGGTCACTCCCTCCATTCTCCCCTCACCTCTCCCACGGACGCGCTCGCCCTCGTTCTTCCCCTCTGATTCGAGCGCTTCTCTCGCCGCGCCGTCATAGTTCGCGTGTCCATCGGCCGCCCCGCACCCCCTGCTATTGCCCGTAAGGACCGCCGGTGTCGACTCCTTCGATCGCGGGCAGCAGAGCGAGCCGGACGCCTTCGAGCCCCGCCATCGGCCCGTCTTCTCCGACGGATCCCCGCCGCTGCACGACGCCGGTGAGCGCCACCCCGACCAGCCCGACTTCCCCGAGCCCTTCTCCAAACTCCACTGTGAGCTCCCAGTCCCCTGTGACCTCTTCTCTCTATTCCCGTGCCCTCTAGCTAGCTGCTCCGCTGTAGCCGAGCTCCGACCACCGCCATAGCTGGCCAGCCTAGCGCTCCCGTGCTTCTCTGCTCGTGCTAGTGACGCCGTAGTGCTGCTGGTGCTTCTTTGTTGCGGCCTAGCCGCTTAGTTTGATCGATAGAGCCCCGCATCACCACGCCCGTGCTCGCCCGACTCCGGCCGCCGCCTCGGCTCACCGCCGACGCCGCTACTGGGCACGTCTGGTCGAGCCACTGCCTCCTTTTGATGAGTCGCCTCGTCGCCGTTCGAACGCGCCTCTCCGCGCTCGATTTGGGCCGCTGTGGGCATTTTCCGGCGATGCCCGAGCCCCTCCGCTATGTCCGAGGTCGCCGGAGGGCTGCCGCCGGCGCGCCACCCCCCCTGGGCCACTGCCATGAGGGCCCAGGTCATTAGCGGTTAACTCCCGCTCTAATAGCCGCTGACTAGTGGGCCCGACTACTGTAGTGTTTAACTTAACTACTAATTAACCCGCTGGCTAACAGTGCCACTGACAGACCTGGCCCACCATCTTAATTAGCCTAATTAGATTAACCTAAATACTGATATTATAATCAGAGGCTGACCACTAGGTCCCACTGGACCCAGTTGACTGGTCAACCAGCTGACTGGACCAGTCCAGTCACTGGCTGGTGGGTCCAGTGGGCCCCTAATTGACTTGGTCAAGCCCCAGTTGACTGATGTCATATTCCAGATTTGGCAATTTCTGTTAATAAAAATAATTCCAGAAATTTGTTTAAATCTTTATAAATTCATAGAAAATAAACCGTAGCTCGGATCGAAAAACTTAAAACATGAAAGCTGCTCATAACGACGAGACGAAGCCAGATATATGGTCTGTTCGTCCGTCACACGTCCCTAACTATCCAAACATGGAACCGATCCGCTCCAGTCATTTGTCTGACAAATGTCCGGAACCAGGAAAACATTCCCGAATGGAATCCTCCTCCCTCGGTGATGTGCAACCATACGTTAGGACACACCCGGCATTGTGTATTGCCATGTCATACATTGAATAGCACTTGTTTGCTCTGTATTTACTGTTTCCTCCCCCTCTTCTCTCTCGTTAGATCCCGGTACCGACGTAGCCTCCGAGACCGACGCAGCTCCGGTGATTGGCTACACCACCGACGACCTTGCCCTTGCCGCCGAGCAACCAGGCAAGCCCCCCCTTTTTGATCATCTCGATATCACCCATTCTAATATCCCCTGCTTGCATTAGATTTTGGTACTGTTACTGTTTTACCTATTTCTGCTGCATAGCCTGTTCATTGTAACCTGCTGTTGATACCTTACTGTTTTCCTAAACTATTTAGAATAGACTGAGTAGAGACCCATCAGAGACCCCCACTTGTCCTGACTGCCCTGCTAGATTCTCAGAAGACCCGATCAACGGGATCGAAGACCAGACCCCGGCACCGCACCTCACTTTCCCCTTAGTTGCTCGACACTACTGGGTTACTATCGAGTGCCGAGCGTGATACCTCATCAGCACTTCTGATATTAACCTTGTAGGTTAGTTGATCGGTTATGGTAAGCGAGGATGATTCCTCCTACACCACCCCCGATAATGACGAAGTCGTGCAACACCTCAAGCGTGGACCTCGAGGGTGATTCCTCCTACGTCCACCTTGATTTTACATCAGGTGGGAGTCCAACGAGGGTGATGCCTCGGATTCCCCTTGATATGGTAGCCTCACGGATGCCTTACATTAATGGTGATACTGATATTTGGAAAGGCGGGTCGACCATGAGGGGTACCCGGGAATGATGGATAGTTACCCGTGAGTTATTCTATGAGGCGCGGCCAGGCATTCTTAGCCCTTGTAGCAAGTCCTCAAGACGGGGCGATGGGGTCACATCTTTCGTGAGTCTCTGCTCGTTTCCGCAAGCCCCTAGTCCAAACGATTTGGATATTTGATCCGAGCAGGCCTCTGGCCTGATAGCACTAACCATCATGTGGGCATAGTATGGGCGTTCTACATAGTAACATCAGCCGAAAGCTTTGTCAGACGTCCAGTTCAGCATTGTGGCACGGTCAGATCGTACCGGCCTTTCGAGGCGGTGCTGGTATCCACCCTACACACAACGACCCGGAGGGCGAGGGGCGATGGCCCAAGACCCCCTTGCGCTTAGGAGGTAGACCGACGGGGACCTCTCTGCTGAGCTGTAGGTAGGGTTTCGGTGTATCATTTGGCCGAGGCCGGGCATGACCCAGGAAAGTGTGTCCGGCCAGAGTTAATCAAGCGTGGTGGGTAAGTTGGTGCACCCCTGCAGGGAAGAACACATCTATCGATAGCCGGTCTTACGGTAAAGGACACTCGGAGTTGTATCCCGATCGATACAGCTAGAACTTGAGATGATACCTGGATATGTGGCTCTGGGATCGCGTTCTCGCAGGGAGTCGAGGGAGGATCTCTGGGCGAGACTGTTACCTGATTCTACTACTACTTACATTATGCTATTCTGTACTCCTCTACATGCTGCAAGACGCTCGAAGATGCTAGTCTTCGCTAGGACTAGGTTTTCCCCCTCTATTCTGGCATTTCTGCAGCCCAGTCCACATATACGGCCCCCCTTTGATAATGTTGCATATGTAGTGTAGATCCTTGGCTTGCTGAGTACTTCGGATGAGTACTCACGGTTGCTTTACTTTCTTTTCCCCCCTTTTTCATTTGATGCAACCAGCTGACGGAGCCCCTGAGATAGCTGCCCTGCCAACGACTTCCACTACTTCCCCGAGAGTGGATCCTTTTACAAGTTGGCCGACGTCCAGGAGTAGGAACGGAGGGTCCCAGGCAGGAGGCCTGCGCCTTTCGACCGTAGTTTTTTATTTTTGTTCCGCCTTTCTAAAGGCTTCTCTGTTTTCTGTTTTATATGTGTACACAGATATCTAAAGCTTCCGCTAATGCTTGTTGTCATCAAGCTTTGTATTCGAGCCTTCGAGGCCCTGGCTTGTAATAAATGCTTGTATGCTTTTGTTTATGTTTTAGAGTTGTGTTGTGATATCTTCAATTGAGTCCTTAGGCTTGATCGTGAGCATTTGCGTGTATGATTAGTGCACGATTAAGCCGGGGTCGTCACACTAAAGAGAGAGAAGAGGGGGAGGAAACAATAAATACAAGCAAACAGATGCAACACGATGCATGTCATGGCAATACGCAGTGCTAGGGGTAGTCTAACGCAGTACTACACGTATCAGACGGAGCGGGAGAATATCTGACGATATTTCCCGGGTCTTTGGATTTAACAGACAGACGAACCGGAGGGGGATGGTTGCATGTTCGCTATGCTAGGGGTACGTGGCAGATGAACGTACCGCGTATTCGGATTCGTCTCGTCGTTCTGAGCAATTTTCATGTAAAAAGTTTTTCGATCTGAGCTACGGATTATTTTATATGATTTTTTAAAGTTTAAACAATATTCTGAAATTACAGATTTATTATTAATTCGAATTATCCAAAACAGTAAAAGATGATGTCATCATGACGTAGAGGTGATGTCAGCAGTCAACAGAGGTTAACCGACGTCAAACCTGTCGTGTGGGGCCCACATGTCAGCCTCTGTTAGGTTAATTAGGTTTTATTTAAACTAATTACAGATTAATTAGGTGCGGGCCCCATTAGTCAGTGACAGATTAGTATTTAATTAATTAATTAACAATTTTATTATTTATTTATTTTAAAACGTTTAAGTGGTGGGGCCCATGTGTCAGTGACACAGCCAGCCCAGTCAGCAGCGCTGACCGGGTCAAATGGGCAGTGGGGCCCATCGGTCAGCGGCACAGGGCGGGGCCCGCAGCTGCCACATGGGCGCCCGGTCAGCGCCGGCCGCCAGAGTGCGCCGGTGAGGCCCGACGTGGTGGCTCAACTCCGGCAAGCCCGGATTTCGCGCATAGAGCATCAAATCGGGTGCGGCCTAGCGCGTTCGAGAGCGGGAGGAGTGCCGCTTCCATCTGCGCCGGTGAGGACGGCCGGGAAGGACCGTAGCAGCGACGGTGAGCTTGCCCGCGGCGGCCGGAGTGCGAGCGTCGACGGGATCGGTGAAACAGGCCGCGGCAAAACGCGCGGGTGTGTGTATTGGGTCCGCACGGACATGCTGAGCTCGGCTACGAGCTCGTTTTAGCTCGCCGATGTGTGTAGTGATGGCGACGAGCACGGCGGCGGAGCTGGGTGCGGGCATGTTGGGGGCGGCGGCTATGGCGCAGAGGAGAACGCAGGGAGAGAGGGAGGAGGACGGGGTGCTCACAGCGAGCCGTAGGGAGTGGCAGCGGGCTCGAGGGAGGCTCGGTGCAGCGGATCGACGACGGCGATCGACGATGACTGAGAGGGGAGGCGAGCTCATGCAGCTCGATGCAGAGGTTCCCAGCTTCGGTTGGTCGGCGCAGAAGACGAAGAGGAGCGCGGCGGAGCTCGGGGACACGGAGAGGCGGCGAGAGGAGCACGGTGGCCGTGGCTACGCCGCGGTGGCGGCCATGGTTGCGCTCGGGCGAGGGGGAGCAGAGGAAGGAGAGGGAGAAGTGAGGCGAGGGGAGGCCAGGGGTGCGCAGGGAGATGCTCTTATCCTCACGCGGCGCAGGAGCGCGCTGTCGATCGCCGAGAGAGGGGGGCCAGGCTGCGCGCACGCGTGCACGCTGTGCGTTCGACAGCGGCTAGTGGAGGAGCAGTGCGGGAGGAGGGGGACGGCGCTACGCAGGCTGGGCCGGGCACTGTGGCCACTTAGGCCCAGGGCTGTGGGCCTTTTTCCTTTTCTTTATTTCTTTTCTGCTTTTCTGTTTTCTTTCTCTGTTTTGTATTTTGTTTCTATTACAAATGACTTTTCTAAAATATGATACTGGTCCAAATATTAACAGTGCAAAATTTGTCACTGCTAGAAATTGGTTTGGTGTCCATATCTTTTTGTTTGGATTTTATTTAATTGAAAAAGGATTAAATAGTGCTATTTTGCTGCTGTTTCTTGTTGTTTGAGTCCTTTTACAATTCCAATAAATGTTGCAATCATTTTTATAAATGCTATGGGAATATTTGCAACATGATGCACATTTTTGTTTCCAATTTGAACAACTTTTAGTTTCACTTAAGTTTGAATTTCCATTTTGAATTTAAATTGAAAAGAGATATGATCCAATTGATGTTTAAGCACTGCTGATCATGATGACATGGCATTATCAAAAGGGGGATTACTGTAGCTAACCACTAGGGTTGTTACAGTCGCTGGCGCGGGCGCGGGGATGGGAGCTGGGACGGGCATGGGGGCATCAACCGCCGCGGCCAGCTCGTTCAGGGCCATGTCCATGAGGCCCCTTTCGTCCTTATTTTCTATCTCCTCCGCCTTGGAGTCGACTTCACCAAACTGGAAGACTAGTGGCAGATGATCCTTCTGCGCCATGGCATTGGTGGAGGTCTGCGGGAGGGGAATGGGAGGCTAACAGTAAGGCCGTCCGTATTAAACAGCGACTCGGGTGCCTTTAATGGAGAGGGTGTGAGCAAGGCGGGCGGCCATAGAAGTCAAAGGGCTCACTTCCCAGTGAGCCTGCGCAGCGTACAGCTCACACGCTTCCCAGTGAGCCTGCGCTGTGTACAGCTCACACGCTTCCCAGTGAGCCTGGGCATTAGAGGACAGCTTGCACGCCTCTCAGTCAGCCTGCGCAGCAGACTGCGCTCGCACGCCTCCCGTTTAGTCTAGCAGCTGTCCGCACGGAACCTCCTAGCCATTAAAAGTGTGACGCATGGCATCACGTGAATGGTTAACAGAACGCACACGATTTAAATTATAGAAATGTTTGAGATGTTAAAGTGGCAGCTATTTATTTCAAAATACCTTTGTTGGCTGTTATTTGAGTGCCCCTTCTCTCAAAATGGACACGAAAAATACCACAGCATGTCGGGTGCCATTCCACGATAGCATGCCAAGTTTCATGAATTTCAGATGAGTTTTAGATTTACTAGAATTTTAAAACGAAGTATCTCAACGTTTTGCCGACAATTAGCAGTGCCCTGGTGTTTGAAATTCATTCCCATTTCTTGCATGGGACCTAAGCATGCACCCAAGGACACACATTTAATATGTTAACCCATTTTTCTGCACTGGAGCATGTGCATGTAGTTCAAATTTGAATTATGCACATAAAATGCCTAGAAAACTCTATTAATGTGTAAAAATGTCCAAACGAACCCCAAAATTACAAATTTTAACATGACACTCCTGTTGCTCTATGTTGCCACTAGGAAAAAATTGAAAACAGGAAGATGCAATGAATATCGTTTCATCCACCAAGGCGGCACATTCCCTATCGGAACCACGAGGCTTGTTGTCAGAAGCTCTGGTATGTGAGAAGCTTATACCCAAACCTACCCCAAATGGGACAAAAAATTTACCACATCATGTTGATGCCGTTCCATGATAGCATGCCAAGTTTCATGAATTTCAGACGAGTTTTGGATTTACTAGAATTTAAAAACCATGTATCTCAATGTTTGCGGCCGAGCGACAGTGGCAACGTGTTTGACATTCATTCCCATTTCTTGCATGGGACATAAGCATGCAACCGAGGACACATATTTGGTTTTTCAACCAACTTATATGCACTGGAGCATGTGCCTGTAGTTCAAATTTGAATTATGCACATAAATCCATAGAAAACTCAGTTAATGTATAAAAATGTCCAAACGAACCCCGAAAAAATCCAAAGTTTAACACAACACTCATGTTGTTCTATATTGACACTAGAAAAAAATTGAAATCAAGAAGTGGCAATGGATATCGTTTCGTCTAGAAAGGTGAAACGTTCTCTTCCGTAACCATGAGGCTTTGCTGTGAGAAGTTCTGGTTTGTGAGAAGCTTATACCCCAACCTTCCCCAAATGGGACAATATTTTTACCACGGCATGTTGATTCCGTTCCATGATAGCACGTCAAGTTTCATAAATTTCAGACGCGTTTTTGATTTACTAGAATTTAAAAACCATGTATCTCAATGTTAGCGGCCGAGCGACGGTGGCAAGGTGTTTGACATTCATTCCCATTTCTTGCATGGGACCTAAGCATGCAACCAAGGACACACATTTGAATTTTGAACCCATTTATATGCACTGGAGCATGTGCATGTAGTTCAATTTTGAATTATGCACATAAATGCATAGAAAACTCAGTTAATGTATAAAAATGTCAAAGCGAAGCCCAAAAAATCCCAAAATTTGACACAACACTCCTGTTGTTCTATGTTGACACTAGAAAAAAATTGAGAGCAAGAAGAGGCAACGAATATTGTTTCGTCCACAAAGGTGGCACGTTCCCTACCGAAACCATCAGGCTTGTTGTGAGAAGCTCGAGTTTGTGATAAGCTTATACCCAAATCTGCCCCAAATGGGACAATATGTTTACCATAGCATGTTGATGCCGTTCCATGATATCATGTCAAGTTTCATGAATTTCAGACGTGTTTTCGATTTACTAGAATTTTAAAACCATGTATCTCAATGTTAGCGGTTGAACGACAGTGTCAAGGTGTTTGATATTCATTCTCATTTCTTGCATGTGACCTAAGCATGCAACCAAGGACACACATTTGATTTTTCAACCCATTTTTATGCACTAGAGCATGTGCATGTAGTTCAAATTTGAATTATGCATATAAATGCCTAGAAAATCAGTTAACGTATAAAAATGTCCAAACGAACCCCAAAAAATTCCAAAATTTAACACGACACTCTTGTTGTCCTATGTTGACACCAGAAAAAAATTGAAAGCAAGAAGAGGCGACGAATATCGTTTCGTCCACAAAGGTGGCATGTTCCCTACCGAAACCATCAGGCTTCTGAGAAGCTCTGGTTTGTGAGAAGCTTATAGCATAACCTGCCCCAAATGGGACAATATCTTTTTAGCCCAGCATGTTGATGCCATACCATGATAGCATGCCAAGGTTCATGAATTTCAGACGTGTTTTCGATTTACTAGAATTTTAAAACCATGTATCTCAACATTTGCCGGAGAGCCACGGTGCCGTGGTGTTTGAAATTCATCCCCATTTCTTGCATGGGACATAAGCATCAACCCATGGACACATATATCATTTTACAACCCATTTGGTGTACCGGAGCATGTGCATGTAGTTTAATTTTGAATTGTGCACCTGAAATGCCTAGAAAACCAAGTTAATGTATAAAAATGTCCAAACGAACACTGAATAATTCCAATTTTTTGGACGACACACCTATAGTTGCATGTTCATTGCAGATAAAATTTCTAGCAATTCAAACACCCTCCTTTGCCGCTTTGACCCCATTATGTAACTCAAATCAAGATGAAGAATCAAGTAGATCGCACATAGTTTATTATCACCAACCGTGTGAGATGTAGTACAAAATATCTTGGAGCACCGTTGGAGTATAGTATGCATATGGCTTATGCGAGAAGGTGCGTTGGCTACAGTCCACAGCCAGCGTGTCAAGCACACTAGCTCGCTCCCCAAATATCATTTCACTGTTCAATTATCACCGGTGAAAGATAGGGACATGGACCCGCGTCGTGAGGGCAACTTCGGCGGCCCACTCCGGCGAGAGTGCGGCCACAGCCGCCATGTGCATGCTAACAGGCTGCGTGAGCATGGCCGCAATCTGCGACCGGGCGGCCAAGGTAGCCCAAACAGCCATTGTTGCTTCTCAGGTGGTGGCAGCAACATCTGCCTCGGGGATAGCAACTGGCGAGAGCAGCAGAGCAGCTGTCTGTTCCGTAGCGGCAGCCTTAGCCCTGATGGAGGCCGCCCATGACCATGTCGAGGCCGCCCATGCCCAGCTCCTGGCGGTCACCGCACAAATCGAACGAAGCTTCTCCAACAACGATTGGCAACCCACGACCGAAGAGTTGGCAATCACCGAGAGCGTTCGAGCAGCCGCCCGTTCCTCTGCGGCATACCTTGCCACGACGGAACCCGTCCAAGCCCAGATCGTGGCCACCCATGCCCAGCTCATGGCGGCCTTTTCCAAAGAGATGGCGGATGCGGATGGTGAGATGCTTGCCGAGTATGGTGCGCTGGATGCCATGGAGCCCCTTCCCCAGGAGATTGTCGGGCGCGAGCTGGACATGGAGGAGGCAGTGGAGATCAACGAGCACCAGCCGGAGTAGTACTCTTTGTTTTGTTTAATTAAGAGCGCCGGTCTTTAATTTGTTAGAGTAATGTTTAGGTCAGCTAGCTCTGTTTAATTGCTGAACTTGCTCGATTAAGAAGTGTGGGTGTGCTATAGTCTCCTTTGTGTACCCAAATTATGCAGTGACGTGGATGACCACTGTAACCAGGGAAATTGGGACCAAAATTTGCATGTTCAAACTCATCACACACAGGGTAAGCTATATGAATTGTTTGTGATGTTCACATATCATACACAGTGCTGAATAAGGGACAGTGTCTGATGACACTTTGCGCGCCAGTTTTTTCGTTGGGCCGATCCAAATTTTTGGCATTCGCAGAAATATCTACCTCCCCGCCCCCTCCCCCTTACCAAAAGCCACATTTTCCCTGTTTCCGCCTTCCTTTCCAAGTTGAAACCTTCACTCCTTGCTTGCAGCGCCGCCTCCTCGCCGGCGACCCTCCTTCACGCTGCTCTGTCTCATCGATCCAGGCAGGTAATCCACACCCGACCCCCATCCTCCTCCTCCTTCCACACCCACATGCCCTGACCGCCGGCGCGACACCTTCCACCCAAATCACCGACCCCTCCCCCAAATAAGCGCCGCCCTAAGCCATGGTGCACGCAGTATAGCCAGGAGCTCAAGGAGCATTTGGCAGCGGAGAAGCAAATCGCGGCTGCCCGCGCGGATGAGGTCACGATGGCTGCCATTCGTGCCAACCCCCAGATCTTGGAGGAGCACCTCGCCGTCGAGGCCACCGTCGATGCCTCTTGCGCCGACGCCGCGACGCGGTTGGCTGCTTTAAACGATAGTTTGTGGCGTTTTCTCGAGGCCACCGTCGGTGCCTTCGACGAAGACTACGAGGTGTTTTTTCAGTGTGCCCATGCTTACCTCAACTCGAGAGCCAGCAGGTTGGTGCCTGGAGCGACTCAGGCAACTCACCACTACGACGAGGGCACCCACGATGTGTAGGCCTCGCTCTCTTCCATGTCCAAGGAGCCAATCATCATCGATATCTCCGACGATGAGGAGTAGCTTGTCTTATTAGCTCACTATAGGGACTTATGTTGAGTTTGCTAGCTACGCCGGTTAAGCATGCTCGGTTTACCCGTTGCATGTGCTGCTCCTGCCTTTCCTTAACAAATTCTAGTGAATTGTCCTATCTACTTTTACCATGCAATCTGTGGCTCTAATGTATATGTTCTATATGTCGTGCAATGTGGTGCTCACTTATTAACTGTTTGGTTAATTAGTTGTCGTGTTCAGTTAACTATTTGGTTCAATTATGCAAATGTGATGTTCAATTCTTCAGGGTGCAATTTTGCATTGTCTTCCATGTGAGAAATAAATCAAATTTATCTGTAAAAAATACATGAGAAACAAATACAAATGCTATATTTCCAAGTTGTCAAGCATGCTTGGTTTGGTTAACTGTCTAATCTTCTAGTATGTTATATATTGTGCAATGTGGTGCTCAGTTAACATTTGGTTCATTTGTTGTGGTGTTTAGTTAACTGTTTGGTTCAATTCTGCAATGCAATGTTCAATTGTTGTGGGTGCATTTTGTTATTGTATACCATGTGAGAAATAAATCGAATTTGGCTGTACTAAATACATGAGAAACAAATACAATTGCTATATTTCCAAGTTGTTAAGCATGCTTGGTTTGGTTAACTATCTGATCTTCTATTAGGAGTATGTTATATTGTGCAATGTGGTGCTCAGTTAATGTTTGGTTCATTTGTTGTGGTGTTTAGTTAACTGCTTGGTTCAATTCTGCAATGCGATGTCCAATTGTTGTTGGTAGAATTTTGTATTGTTGTGCATGTGAGGAATAAATCGAATTTGGCTGCACTTAATACATGAGAAACATATACAATTCCTATATTTCCTAGTTCTTAATCATGCTTGGTTTGGATAAATGTGTTTTCCATGTGGCTTGAATTAATCTAATGAATCTGCAATGTGCTTATTTTTCATCAACATATTTTAATGATAGCATGCGAACCCTCACTTAACCTGATCACTAACTACCTTATATGTGTTGCAGGGAAACAATGGGAAGCACTGAGGTTTACAATTGAGGTTCGCACATGCATGGTCCTTTGTCTAATAGCACGTTATTGTGCAATTGCAGGAACCATTCTAATATTTAGGTTTTTAACAATTTGGTCTTGCACATGTAGGTCCTGCTGTCAGAAAGATTGTTAGGATAAAGAAATTAGCGACAAAAAACAACAAGATCTTTGTCTGCACAATGAAGAAGACATCAGTTCACTACAGGATGGTACTAACTATTATACCTTGGCTTTTTTATTCCTTTGCCCCATTTCCAACCTAGAGAAGATATTTATGCACATCCTTGTTTTCAGGCCTTTCCAAAGTAGTTCACTGATGATTACCTCTCAAACCACCTGTATGGTCAGGAGGTGAGGAAGGTATTCATACAACACACACGGTTCAATATTGAAGTGTTCCTGAAGAGGACGAAGGATGGACGGTCAATCATCCACAGGCACTGGCCTAAAGTTGCAAAGACCTTCAACATCAATGAAGGCTCAATATTCGCCTTCCGCTTCAGCAGTTTTCCAGATGAGATTCATCTGTCTATGTACCATCTATGATGCTAATTTTGAAAGGTTATAGATGTTGCATGTGAAACTTGCTGCTGGTGCAGTTGTGTAATGGGGTAGCTGAGTGCTGAAGCTATATGATGTTGTACTCTGATGTATTTCAATTATGAAATCCTGCTTCCTTAATACGAAAATGAAATATATTGTGTGCTTATTATGAAATGCCAATTAGATTAATAAATGGATTATTAATAATAGGATAATTAGCCTGCTAATGGCCAATTAGCCTGCTAATTGGGTTTTTCTATTGCAAACGGTTATTGAGAAAACTCCGTGGGCAATGACCTCACACAACGCACACAGTTTCTAGAAATAAAACGTGTTGGATCAATGAACAATCACACACGACTTCCTCTTGAAAATAGTTTGCGTTAGGCCACCATGCGCAAACGTTTACCACATAAAAAGTGTGTGTGATGGACAACCTATGCCACACAGTTTCTTCTACGCACCATGTGTGATGCATTCAACAGTGCAAACGATAAAATTGTCAATATCGTGTGCAATGGCAACGCTATCACAAACGATTTAATGGGGAAAATTGTGTGTGATGTACCTGCAAACAGAAACGTTTTCCTTGGAGTGACTATGTGGGATGTATATACGATTAGAACGTACTTCTTGGGTTGACTGTGTGGAATGTCCATACTAATGGAAACGTATTCCTTGGATTGACTGTGTGGAATGTACATACGAATGGAAACGTTTAGCCGGGACTAACTGTGTGGGATGTACTTACGACTGGAAATGATTTGGCCTGTATAATTGTATTTTTAGCACAACTGTACGTATAACCATATTTGATCGCTCGCCCATCGCACACGACCTCATTTTGCTGAGCTTGTGTGGCCGGAGGGCCTATCCCAATGGTTTCTGGGTCATGTGGGAAGGACCCCCCTATCGCACACACTCACTCGGCGACGGTTCAGAATGCCGTCGCGGAAAGGGGTTAAAAACCGTTTGTATAGCACCTCGTTGTACCAATGAGAACTAAACATTCCGATATATAAGATCTTGACAGAATCCAGCACCATTGATAGGCTATCCATGGACGAACTCTTCATTGAGCATATAACATAATATTAGTACCCAAAGTGTACTCCAAGATGATATAAAACTTATGCGCACAAATGAAAAATGCAGCTTATGATTACAAATGTGTAGATGATAATATACGGTACCTGAATAAGTGTGGAACCAAACACCAACTTTTGATAATTAAACGGATCAAAAATTACCCCCAAGGTCTCCAAATTAGGCGTAGAGACGACAGTTATTTGCGAAGGTATGTAACAATAATAAAGGAGCAACCTTTGAAGTGAAGGGGCATCTTCGATGATGAGCTGCTGTCCTTCAAAACAAATTCCAATGCTTTTAAGGTGAGGCGACTTTATTTGGAGACAACTGATAGGGATTTCTATTCCTAAAACAATCAGCAAGGGCTCCAGGGCAGGGCAACTGGAGTGGATGATGCTGTGCAGTGAGGCCTCCGACAGATAAACCACCACAAGCGAAAGTTTTTTTAGCAGTGGGAGTCGAAGCAATTGTACCAGATCATCTGGTAGATGGCACCAGGCGAAGGTGGCGGTGTGGAGAGAGGAGGAAAACCATGAGATGGACAATGGTGGTGTGGGCACAAATTCTTGGCCTTCGGTTCGTGGTGTGTAATTTTTGTGGTAATGGTAGAACTCAAACTGCTGGAGTTTTTTGAATTCAGGGGATGTCAGCCAGGCGTCCACCGTGCAGGGTTTGGACAGCAGGTAGCGTGTTGGGATGCAGAGGCGTTGAACGGAGCCCTGGTGGGAGGAGATGATGGCTCTGACGAGTTCAAATCATGAACGGCAGATAGCTGACGGCAATCGATATTAAGGGGCGTGGCATGCCATAGAGGGCGCCACCGAGTTGAGAGGACTTGGGTCGGCATCAATCCTTGGTGGGGAGAAGCGAGATGATCTCCCCAAGGATGTCATCGGGAGATCGCTGATGCGGTCCACCCGATATTCTACGGGTTCCTCAGATCCGGTGGGAGGGGGGGGGGGGCTCGCCGCTTCTCCCCGCGTTGCCGGGTGCGGGATCTACAACCGGCGTCGCTGCAGGCGGGAGCCTCATCTTCTTGGCGTTGGGGCCAGCCAACCCCATTTTCCTTACGGGCGTCGCGCCGAGCTCATGGGTTTGAGCAGAGTAGCAAGAGACGAGCCTAGTGGCAGTGCGAGTGGGGAAGAAGGAGGGCTGGGATTTTCTGTAGGAGCGAGGAAGAAGAGGAGCAGGCATTTTCTATACGAGTGAGGAAGAAGGTGAGCGGGGGTTTTCTGTACGAGTGAGGAAGATGGGGAGCGGGGGAATTGGGGGGAGACGAAAATGGGAGAGTCCAGCAAGCTGCAGTAAGTGGAGGCGAGGAGGAAGGAGGGTTTTTCTGGGATCACCCCTCTTCAAGAAATATGGGCTTTTCCTGGCAAAAAAAAAAACAAATGGGCTTTAAGATGGATAGGCTTTTGTATCGACCTAGTCAGCTACCCATGTTTGGTACTGGACGGCCTTGTACTAGAGGCAGCCCATTAGAAACACTCTCTAGCTCTCCAGCTTATTGCCCATTCGAAAGAAAAAAAGAGACGCCTCCAGCTTATGGCTCCTCATCGGTAACATTTTTCAACTTGGAAAAAAGTTATAGCTCCTTCTCGGGCCGGCTTGGCATCCACCCAATTAGAGGATGCCGTACTGCATGCAGACACTCACACTGGTCGTTGCGCGGCAAAATGAGGGTTCAAATAATAGGCTCACAATATAGATTGTAAAGGTTGACATGCTAGTCAACATTCACACTAAACTAAGTTTCACAACATACGGTATGCATACTAGCTAAAATTCACAAGAACTTAAGTGCAGCATGTTTACGCATCTAAATGATTCACAAGACTATAACCAAGACAAAGCAGTGAGAAGGTGTAGAAATAAAGAAAAAACGATCGATGCTTCTCTGAGCAAAGGGCCTCCCTACGCACGCACATGCTTCTTTCTGCTCAATGTTGCGTGCACTTTGAGCATGTTGGCAACTCCACAGCTGGCTTGATGGCTCATCTTGCAATTTACGCTGACACATTGCAGCAAACAGAGGAGGCAATAGAGATCACTCAACATCAGACCATTTTGTGCAGCTCCACTGAAATCATCTTCATTGTCCTGAATGTGAAAAGATAGGAAAGCAATAGCTGTACTTAAACGGTGTCGCAAAACAGTAGCACATATCAATAGCTCGGCATGACAAAACACGATCATCTAGACGAAGGGGATACTAACCTGCGTGAGGAAGATTATGCATAATTTTATAGGTGGTTAGTTGATTTCCACCTTGGGATCTCCTATGATGGCACAGAGGAAATTCTATGCAATCGATGAGTGCAATTCCTTCCGTGTGGCTGTAGAAAATTTGTTCGACTAACCCCAATATCTTTTTTGTGTAGTTCCACTATAATAATGCACCGTTGTTTGCATGACCCCTACTCGCTGGCCAGGCAATCAATGACTCGATCTCTTTTATCTTGCATTGACGGCGCGGCTGCAGTTCTTGTTTGGTCCTCCACACATGACAGGATCGTTCCACATTGCAATCAGCAAGTCAACGTACGAATAAGCTTATTTCATCTTGCATTGGTCATTCTACCTAGTTACGAATGTAGGAATACCTAGAGCACCGTGAGGTCAGCTGATAGTAGGTTACACCAAAATTGAGGTTTGTGCTTCCGCTTGCACAAATAAGACACCATATGGAGATAGACAACCCTGTTTGCACAAATATGTAACAGGGTTACTTAAGCAGTGTCATTTTTTTGCAGCGGCATATGATTAACAGTAGCATCTCATATATTATCAATGGCATTACACTGACAGTATGAAAAGGTGTCATTAACTAAGAAGTACCATCACATCAAATCAACACTGGCACTAGATTAACGGGGGCTTACATTAACATGCATAACAATAATATTATTACTCTATGATGACAGATTGATAGTAGCACTTGATCAGTACGTATGTGCACGGTTAACAGGAACAATCGTTCTAACAAAGGGTGATACAGAAAGGAGAAACACATCGTCATGTCAACCATTCTGAAATTAAATTTTGTGCAGTTCCATAGAGGTGCGGCTATGTTACCGGTGTCGGATTTCAGTTTAACGGCCGAAAACACTCTTTATGAGAAATAAAGCAAGATAGAAGCATTTCATAAAATGGTGGTGGCATTGATTCAGTTTATCAATGGCAATAGATTGATAACAGATAACTTAACAGTGACATCACACTAACAATGGAATTGCTTCATTTTACCTGTGATGTTAGATTAACAGGAGCAATAAGGGCATAGGGACAGGGGAGGCACAAGCACATTTTACATCCATCGAGGCATAAAGTGGTGAGGCAGAGGTGTTACCGAGTGTGGCAAACATGCAAAGCATGTCTGGATTTGTGCCTTTTTTGTTCTCGTCCGTGACCTTTCCTATGTGACCACATGAAATCTAGACGTGCTCATTCTCGGTTGCATTGTCGACCCAACCCCCCCCCCCACTTTCTGTCCTTTTTGGACCAAGAGACTGGTCAGGCAAGCATCTTTATTTCCCTTTCCAACCAAAAGATCGGTTTGTTAGCCAGTATCTGCAGTACCTTTTTTCCTCTAATAGTAAAAATTTAGGTGGTGTTCGAGTGTTTGACAAGCCGACGGAGCTAGCTACATGGGGAGCTTTGTAATACTAGAAGAATATCAACATGCAGGAGATTTTTTTTCAAAACTATCATGTTTTTTATAGAAAATTCGGAAACTATAGCACCTAATGCAAAAAAATCAAAACTATGACCCCGTCGGCCTCGTGTGGGCCGAAGAGGGTGTTTTCGGTCGGCGGTTGGCCGAAAAGGACTCTTCGGTCATGCATTGGCCGAAGAGATCCGTAGCTGGGCCGAAAAGGCCTTTTTGGTCAGCAGTAGGCCGAAAAGTACTTTTTGGTCAGCAGTAGGCCGAAAAGTCCCTGGGGCCCACCTTTTCGCGTGAACGGGAGTCCAAAGCTGCATGGCTGCGTTCTTCGGCTTATGTTAGGCCGAAATGATTTTTTTTTTGAATTATGACTTATGAATGCTGTGCAACGATTGCCCATCTTAGACATTGAAAAGATATATTTTCGCGCAACCCTTTCCCTCAATATTTTCCCGCCAACTCTTTCACTCCATATGTTCCCGCCACCCGTTTCCCGCCATAAGTTCCCGCCAACCCTTTCCCTCCATACCGCAGTCGTTCTTTCCCGCCATTTTCTCCTCTCTACCTATAAAAACCCCTTCACACGGAGGTGGATAAGCAGTCAAGTTTAGTGTAGTTGATATGTCCGATTATCCTTTTGATCGTAGTTTTCACCCTGGGATGAGCAAATGTCTTCTTAGGCTAGCCACCGATTTCAGGATGGATAATAGGATAGTTCCATGGGACAAACTCATCGGTAGTGACACCATACTGAATGAGTTGGCTCACACATTACGTAGGTCTGTGTGGCCTGAAAGGACCTATGAGGAGGTACGTAAAGAACTTCTTAGGTTGCATGTAAGGTGGAAGAAGGTAGTGCAGATGAAGAGTGAAAATTTCATAAGGACTGCAGCAGAGCATACATATTTATGGACTGCCGACAGCGAAGACGAAGATGATATCTTCATGCCGAGCACCAAGGCCAAGAGTACCGCACCGTCGAAGGGAAAGAGTACCGCATCGTCGAAGGGCAAGAGTGTTGCATCGACGGAGGGCAAGAGTACCGCATCATTGAAGGGCAAGAGTGCTGCATCGACGGAGGATGATGATGGTGGCTTCATGTAGTATGTAAGCTGTATTTTTTAAGTTCAACCCTACCGTTTAATTCAAATGTACTTGTATCTTAATTATCGGTTGCAGTCTCTTTGGAAATGTAACTCGAATAACAATGTGGATTAATAGTAATATGTCTCTCACATACATAAAACAATATATGTCTCCTGATCAGATTCATAAGTCAAAATTCAAAAAAAAACCAATTTGGTCTAACATAAGCCGAAGAGCGCAGCCATGCTGCTTCGGCCTCCCGTTCACGCGAAAAGGTGGGCCCCAGGGACTTGGCCTACTGCTGACCAAAAAGTACTTTTCGGCCTAATGCTGACCAAAAAGGCCTTTTCGGCCAAGCTACGGATCTCTTCGGCCAATGTGTGACTGAAGAGTCCTTTTCGGCCAACCGCCGACCGAAAACACCCTCTTCAGCCCACACGAGGCCGACGGGGTCATAGTTTTGCTTTTTTTGCATTGGGTGCTATAGTTTCCGAATTTGCTATAAAAACGTGATAGTTTTGAAAAAAATCCATGCAGGATGCAGCGACGTGGGAAGCAATCCTAACTTGATGAAAAAAAGGGATGCAACGACGTGGGGAGCTGGGCCATTAGAACAAGGCCGGTTCTAAAAGAAGTTATACCTCCAGTCGGTGGGATGTGGCGAGGCAGTCGGCGGGATCTGCCAACACAATGGCGGGAAGCAAGGGTGCAAAGGACCTCCCACGCCGGTGCCAGGTCAAAGAAGACGGCGCGCGTCGGCTTCCTCCCTCGCCACTAGCGACCACCAGCAGAAGGGATCTGGCCGGATCTGTGACAACCGGTGAGAAGAGAGAGAGACAAAGAGAGTGGACAACGCCATCTTGTTTAGATCTGGAGAGGGTGAGAGAGTGAGAAGAGAGAGCAACCCTAGCAAGCAAGTCCCGAAGTGGAGTAGTAATTGTTTTTCCCTCTGTAGCGATCGTTTTGAATTGAATACACGGGGAGCCATCTTCTCATTTAATGTACGAGTAAAAAGAAACTCGATCAATAACCGCGCCACCACGTTCAGGTCGCACTTGGTATGGCTGACATTTGGTCCCAGACCCCACATTAAGTGGACAACTAGATGTGTCAAATTGTCACGTTACCTACCTTTTCGTGTGCAAATGCGCTCCACCGTGAGTGTACCTGCGCGTGTGCATGAGGGGAGAGTGAAGTCCGATTTATAAACCTTGAGGCTGTAGAGCTAGTCAAAAATAAATCCTCACCTTTAAATCCCTGAAGTTTGTACCCTGTCCACTGTAATCCCGGTCATTTTTAACCTTAAGGGCGTGTGCGGTTCCAGGGGTTTTAATGGGGATTAACATGGATTGTGGGGGATTAAATCATGTACAAGCCAAATTCCCCTCCATTCCTCTCAATACCCCTTGGGAGGAGGTTGAACCGAACAAGGCCTAAGACTAACCACGGTGGGAGTAACTTCAAGAGTAACATCGGGTCCAACTCAGCAAATTCTATGAGTAACATCACACATACCAAAACAAAATGACTCTGTAACCTAATAAATGAAGCTTTGCATGACACTACACGTGTGATGACCACTGGAGCAATCCACTCAGGTTGTACGTAAACATGTTTATACTCTTCATTCATGATTTTTAGTACAAATAGGATGCACATGGCGATGTCATCCTCATACCAGCCACTATTGATGGATGGCCACGCAGCATCACTGTGCTCACCTGCAACTGCAACCCGAGTTGCGCATGCAGCAACTACGATTGCAATGGAGTACTAGACGCACAAGGCATGGTGTCGGTGCTGCTTCATTAAACTACCGAGCCATCTAGACGAGCGCGCGATAATGGTCATCACCTACAGAATGAAGGACGTCTTTCTTTCGCCGTGTCCTGGCCATCACAAAGGTGGTGACACACTTTGCGGGGTTGTCAAAGACGGAGTCCATTGTCCCACTCCAGCGACGGACAGCGCTCGCCCGAGGGCATGAACGTGGACGCAAATTTGTGCAAACACGGCCGGATTTCATATAAACATGACGGATTTCATTATATTTACATTAAATAAGATATGCTAGTCCAGAGCTAAAGGTAGAATTAATATACCTATTCTAAATGGTCGCCGGCCGATCTCTTTATCCTCCTCCAGCATCCGGCTGAAGAAGAATCATGCAAGACACCGGCTGTTTTCGCCGGCGTCGCCTCGGCGATGGCCTTCATGGGATATGTCGGATCGAAAGTAGGTCTAGAGGGGGGTGATTAGACTACTTGACCAAATAAAAATCTAACATTTTCCCAATTTTAGTTGTGGGCAGATTTTAGCAATTAGCACAAGTCAAGCAATCAACCTACACATGCAAGTCTAAGAGTATAGCAGCGGAATGTAAAACATTGCATATGAAGGTAAAGGGAAGGGATTGGAGAGTGCAAATGCAATGTAGACACGGAGATTTTTGGCATGGTTCTGATAGGTGGTGCTATCGTACATCCACGTTGATGGAGACTTCAACCCATGAAGGGTAACGGCTACGCGACTCCACGGAGGGCTCCACCCACGAAGGGTCCACGAAGAAGAAACCTTGTCTATCCCACCATGGCCATCGCCCATGAAGGACTTGCCTCACTCGGGTAGATCTTCATGAAGTAGGCGATCTCCTTGCCCTTACAAACTTCTTGGTTCAACTCCACAATCTTTTCGGAGGCTCCCAAGCGACACCTAACCAATCTAGGAGACATCATTCTCCAAAAGGTAATAGATGGTGTGTTGATGATGAACTCCTTGCTCTTGTGCTTCAAATGATAGTCTCCCCAACACTCAACTCTCTCACACAGATTTGGATATGGTGGAAAGATGATTTGAGTGGAAAGCAACTTGGGAAGGCTAGAGATCAAGATTCTTATGGTAGGATTGGTATATCTTGATCTCAACACATGAGTAGGTTGTTCTCTCTCAGAAAATGTATGCTGGAAGTGTAGGCACGTTCTGATGGCTCTCTCACTAATGGAGATAGGGGTGGAGGGGTATATATAGCCTCCACACAAAATCCAACCGTTACACACATTTGGCCAAACTCGGTGAGACCGAATAGAAGAACTCGGTGAGAACGATTGAGTTCAAAATTTGAACGTTAGGAATCTTGGTGGGACCGACTGGAACAACTCGGTGTGACCGATGTGCTAGGTCTTAGGACAAACATCAACTCGGTGACGCCGATTGCATCAACTCGTGGAGACCAAAGTGAAACAATAAGCAACACAGCGAATGTCAAGCCAACTCGGTGTGTCCGATTGCATAACTCGATGAGACCGAAATGAATGCAACAAGACACAGAGCGCTGGCAAGGCCATCTTGGTGAGACCGAAATCTGTATCGGTGTGACCGAACTGTTAGGGTTTCTGGCAGTGGCTATGTCATATGAACTCGGTGGCGCCGGATAGGATGTTTCGGTGGGGCCGAGTTTGACTTTGAGTTTTGGACATATTTGGAATGAGAAAGTGGTTGAGGGCTTTGGAGCAATATCACTAAGCACTTTGAGCAAGTAGACCATTAAGCAACACCTCATCCCCTTTTAATAGTATTGGCTTTCCTATGGACTCAATGTGATCTTGGATCACTAAAATATAAATGAAGAGTCTTGAGCTTTTGCCAATATGTGTCCTTAGCATTTTGAGGGGTCCACATTCCTAGTCCATGCCATGCCATACATTGAACTTTCTGAAATATCAAATTTGAATGATCATTAGTTCAATGAGCTATATGTTGTTATGAATTACCAAAACCACCTGGGGATTAGTTGCACTTTCAGGATGCAATCGGCGGCGGCCTTCCGTGTTCTACTTCTCCTCGATGATGGCGGCAGGCGGGGACGTGCTGGCTGTCACCTCATGGACATCCGCGTAGCCGCATAGCCGCGTCACCTCATCGACATCTGCGGCGGCTTCTTTCTCTGCCTGCATCGCGCGGCTACGCGCGCGTCGACGGTGGATGGCACAGTCGAGGGCACTGGAGGCGCTGTACGACGCGGTAGCATCGAGGGCAGTGACGATGCCGGTGCCGCCATGCTTCCCGACAAGCCGGCGTGGAGCAACTCGGTACTCTTCCTCGAGCAAGATTGGAGCGGCCAGCTACGAAACCACGCGCTGGCTTAGGGTGGCAACTGGCTCCGTCGAGCTAGGCGAGATAGGTGGAGCAGCGAGCTACCTCGCTCATAACTGCTGGGCTCGGCGGGCCACCCAGATGGCTTTTATGCCAGAGAACTGCTCTTCCTGCTCGTCGGATGCAGCCGAAAGAGTGGAGAAAATGGTGGAAGGAGGAGCTTGGCCAGCGTCCCGCTCCTGAATGGACGTTTGGCCGGAGTGGGTTTCTCGCATTCCACGCGGGTTTAAATGTACTAGGTGTTTGAATGCGGCGAGGAGGCGGGTATAGCTGGGTGTGCAGTGGGCGGCGCCCTCGGCTGGCGCGCCGCTTCAATGGCGGACGCAGTGAGAGGTCGCGTCCGCCCTGACCCCCTTGACCGTGGACCTTGACCGTGTACGTCCGGCTTTGAGCACAACATTATCCTAAGGCTGGTCATAGTGGGAGTAACATAGCTACTACTAACATAACGCACCCCAATGCAAATTTGCTTATGTGCCAAGTAATTAATGAAAGGAGAGGTGATTAGAGTAACATAATATGATACTATAACATAGCCCTTCCCAAGAATAAATGAGTCTATAAGTTAATAAATGCAATCATCTATATGTTACTACTTCTTTGTTACTTTGCACTATTAACGTAGTAACATAGGCTAGTGTCATATGCATGACACTAGTCTAAGTTACTCCTCACTATGACTAGCCAATGGACCTTGACGGTGTACGTCACCTTGTGTCCAGATCTGAGATGCCACGTGTACTAGATGAATGACTCCAAAGTTCGACCCGTGATGCTAGGTGTGAGCCGAGGGACACTGTTGGAGAGACCCCCCTCATAATTTTCCTACATTGGTCGTTTGATTCATTGGATAGAATGCTATAGGAATTTTGCCTATGAAATCATGTGTTAATTGGCAATCTAGCATCCACTCCAACTTTTTTTCACTTCCTTTGTTTTTCCCATGTCAAACACTGTGTTAATGCTAGTATGGGATTCAAGTGGACATGCCACTCCAATCCTTTATTTTTCCTATTCCTGCGTTTTAAGTTCCTATGAATGAAAGAAAATAAACGGAGAGAGTACTTGCTCTAAATGATGTGCCACTGCAAGAGCCGCCTATATTAATTAACCATGCTCTAAAAAGGTGGCCTAGCTTTGGCTATAGTACTGTACTCCTACTAAAGGCTAGTAGGTGACCTTGTGCTTGGCTCTTCGCCTCTTCCAGAAGTTGAACAATGATGATGGTACTATGGTAGTATATACTTCTGGCAATCTGACACCGAATTAACTGCTGCACATCCACCGCTTATATAAAGCAAAAGCTTCTCCTCGTGTTGCGAGCCACCGCGCGCGCGTGGGCGAGGGAGAGGGCGTAGTACGCAAGCTTCTCGTCATTCTGCGAGTTGACGGGACACATCAAAGTTATTTATTACTCTCTCCAAAAAGGGCCGACCATGTCCATGGCTACCATCCCGTGCTCCGTCATTGAGTACATGCATGATTCACGTACCATCGAGGAGAAAAAATATTGCGTAGTACTACGTGCCATCGAAGTGCACGACTCACTTACGCACTGCTTATCTCCATTTTCTTGCATGACACATGCACCTTGATGCTAGATGTCCCGCATGTTGGCAAAAGGATGAACAAAGCTCACATCTAAAACAAAAGAGTGGAAGAACATAGATTCCCAACGACTGAGAAGGAGCAAGGAACCTCGCCGTGGAGCATCTGCACTCATAATATTTTATATAATTCAGTGATATAAAATCAACCAAATCTCTCCGCGTTTAGCTGAAAGAGTCCGAAACACATCATACATGGCCTGCCTCACGCATTCACCATATTCCTCAGCCTCAGCAGACCGTCGCTTCTCGCTCCTCGTCCTTATAGCCCGTGCGACTGCATTGCACGGAACATCAAGATGCATTTTTTTAGAAAACACCTGTTGTGATTGGTCCATGCAGGAGTCATCCCATGTGTAAAAACTAATGATCTCTACTACTATAAAAGACTCAGTTGGTGATGATGGTGTGTCTGCCATCCATCATTTCTGACCATTAGATCTGCATCTAACGGCTGTGAGGTAAGTTGTGGCATTTTTGCAACAATATCCCACTTCTCTGCTCCAATTTGTAGAAAACCCCTTATTATCTTGAAAGCAACCACATCCCTCCCTCACTACAAAAAAAGACACATCCGTGACATTTTGGCCCGAACAAAAAAAAATCTGTCATGCTTATGACACTTCTATGACGATAATTGTGACAAAAGCACGTATCATCATAGATGTGGTGGGCTCCTACTTCTATGACAGAAAATGGGCTTTTCGTCCTGGGCGGGCCGGGGACGCACTTGCATGACATTCTTTGGGCCGTCCATGACGAAAAAATCACGGTAGAAGCGAGGGTGAGGAAAATATCAGGGAGTTCCCGGTTACGGTGGGTGATCAGGGCCGAGCGATGCACGGAGGGATTGCGTGTTTCTCTTGTACACATACGCGCGTGTGTGTGAGGCATTGGGCTCTAACTGAACTCGAGCGAGGCGTTCGCTTACTGAACCCGAGTGATTGCACTAGCTATGTTACTGAACACGAGCGCTCGATCCCTTGGCTGTTAATTGAACTCGAGCGATTCCTTCGCTACTGCTGCTAACTGAAGCCGATCGAGCCTGCTGCTGCCTCTTGATGAATAGTGACCATTGTTGGGGGTTGGATGAACAGTTCCCATTGGGGATTGGATGAACAGGACCCCGTGGTAGTAGAGGCTGTCGCCGCTGGATGAACAGGACCCCGATCGAGGAGGTGGGGGCGGATGAATAGGACCTCGTGGAGGGCTAGTTGAACAGTAGCCAGTGGAGGCTGGATGAACAGTAGCCCGTGGATGAACAGTAGCTGGTGGAGGCTAGAGGAAGTCGACGGTGGATGAACAGTAGCAGGTGGAGGCTGGAGCGAGTCAACGGTGGATGAACAGTAGCCCGTGGAGGCTGGAGCGAGGCAGTAGACAGTGGATGAATAGTAGGCCGTGGAGTCCTATTTTGCGGTAGGCCACACCCCTCCCGATGAACAGGACCCTGTTTCGACTGTAGGCGCTCCAACACAAGTCCGTTTCCTCCGTTTTGCGGTACGCCACACCCCTCCCGATCAATAGGACCCCGTTTCGACCGTAGGCACTCGAACAGAAGGTCGTTTCCTCCGTTCTGCGGTACGCCACACCCTGTTCCGGCTGTTCCGTCCAAGCCTGTTGGCTCCCGATGAACAGGACGCGTTCTGACCCATTGGCTTCGCTCTCGATGAACATGACATGTTCCGACCCAGTCACTTGGCTCCCGATGAACACGTCGCTGTTTCCTCCGTTCTGACCCAGCCGGTTAGCTGCCGATGAACAGGACGACGTCGCTGCCGTCCGTTGCCTCTCCATGTACACGAGCCCTGGCCATAAGTATGCGCGCGTACATGTTTGAGACCCCGCTCGTATGTACGTACATAGTTGTATTTACTTTCTTGCAGCGTGGCTGTACGTACGTGTACATGATATATATAGACGGGACTGCATGACATGCTACGTCCGTGCCTCTACTACGACACGTGCATCTCCTTACTCGGCCATGGTTCATCGCTGCAGAGAGAGCGATCGACCAGTATGTACGTACACGTTCGCGACCAGAAAGACAACCCTACGTACGGTTCGACCCGGTGGGTCCCAACTGTCAGGGAGGATAAGGAGGCACTTCCTTGCATGTGAAGATATAGCTGGTGGGTCCCAGCTGTCAGGGGGAAGAATCTTTTTTTTGCCCGTAATATGGATGCACTTCCTTGCGTGCGAAGATGTAGTTGGTGGGTCCCAGCTGTCAGGGGGAAACATTTTTTTCGCAAAATACGGCGGCCCTTTTGGTGGGTCCCTACTGTCAGGTGGAGGAATCATTATTTTGCGCGTAATAAGGAGGCACTTCCTTGCTACGGCCATGGACCCAGCTGTCAGCCTCTCCACGTACAGTCCTCTTCCGATGGAAGTCGTTCCTTGACCACGCCGTGCCGTGAGAACCAAGGTGGTGGACAACGGTGAGGCCTAGGAAGGGAATGACCCGGAGCCGAGGAAGACTTGGCAGTTGTTTCCCACGCGGATGGGAGTACGAGTGTTTACGATTCGGCTGTAGTGTGAGGCTGCCGTTGCCGGAGAATAACAGGAGGTCTGGGTGAGTACAGGGATTGCCAGCCAAGCGATGGGAGTAGGGTGGGGTGGTGAGGCCTGCGCAGCAGCACAGCCGGCCACGGGACACAGGAGCAGGCGGCACGACCAGCGATGGTTTTGGCGGCTGGAGCAAGAAGACCAGAGGTTGAAGAAACACGACGGCCGTTGGATGGACATCGTATGGTCACTGCAGCTAGAATCGTTTATATTGACTAAGTTGACAAATCCTGCGTCCGCGCCAACTTAGTAGGCCAACAAGTCAGCCTCCAAATATGGTGGGTCCCAGCTAGCAGGGGGATTATTCATTTTTTTATGCGTAATAAGGAGGCACTTCCTTGCGTGCGAAGATATAGCTGGTGGGTCTGAGCTGTCAGCGGGAGGATTTTTTTTTTGTGAAATACAGAGGTGCTTCCTGTGGGTCCCTACTGTCAGGTGGAGGAATCATTATTTTGCGTGTAATAAGGAGGACTTCATTGCGTGCAGCCGTGGACCCAGCGGTCATCCTCTCCACGTACAGTCCTCTTCTGATGGATGTCGTTCGTTGACCATGTTGACCACGCCGCACCTAGAGCACCAGGGCGGTGGACGACGACAAGGCCTAGGAAGGGAACGACCCAGAGCCGGAGAAGACTCGGCAGTTGTTTCCCACATGGAGGGGAGTACGAGGGTTTACTGGTTCGTGTGCCGTTGCCAGAGAATAACAGGAACTGTGGGTGCATAGAGGGATGGCCAGGCCAGCAATGGGAGTAGTGTGGGGCGGTTAGGCCTGCGCGGCAGCACAGTCGGCCACGGGAGGCATGAGCAGGCAGTACCGCCGGCGCTGGTTTGGGCGACTGGAGCAAGAAGACCAGAGGTTGAAGAAGCAGCATGGCTGTTGGATTAACAATCCAATCGTCACTGCTGCTAGAATCTTTTGTGGACTAAGTTGACAAAGCCTTTCGTACACGTCAACCTTGTAGGCCCACAAGTCAGCCTCCAAATCTGTCCCAAACAGCATACAACCCGAAATTTCTAGCCAGATTCAAATTAATTTAAAAAATAAACATACCTTAATGTAAAATCCAATGAAATTTTACCAGCACAAAAACAATGAAATTTAAAATATCAAAAATCGGAAAGAAAAAAGTAATTTTGAACTAATTGCCTGTTTGCTGTATTTTTTATTTTACAGCCCATTTCTTATTACTTATAGCCCATTTTCTGGGCAAGCCTAATGCATCCTTCTCGTCTTGAAAGATTTCAGGCCCAGCAGGGTGTAGAAAAGCAAGTAGGCCTCCGTTGGTTATTCTGCAAAAAACAAAATAGGTGGGATAGCCATTTTCAGAAAGAAAAAACAAAACTGGGCTGGTCATGTGGTAAACATATGAAATAAAAGCCTGGGCTAGACGGACCACAGCTCCCGCACAACCCAGTTGATACTCTCATCAGTCCTGAAAACAAAAAAATAATACTGCGCGAGCTGCTGGGTTCCGGGTGTCAGCCGCTCCTTGTGCAGTTATCTTGCTTATTGACTATGTTGACAGTGGCGTGCGACCCAGATGTCAGGAAACCATCAGGAGGAACAATTTTTTTCTTGTAATAAAGGAGGCACTTTCTTGCCTACTGCCATAATCCTGGTGGGTCCCTACTATCATCTTCACCATGTACAGTTATCTCCTTATTCCTCTCGGTTGTTGACCATGTTGATAACACCGAAGGGCGGCGCCGCGGCGAGCGAACCAAGGCGGAGGACGATGGTGAGGCCTCAGACAGGAATGAACAGGAGCCAGGGAAGATGCGTAGAGTTTTAGGGTGCGATGTGGCCGTGATGCATGCGCGGCAGCATAGCCAGCCGTGGGAGGCGGGAGCAGGCGGTCCAACCGGCGCTGGTTTGGCTTTGGCAGCTGGAGGAAGAAGAGACTGAAGAAACATGATAGACGTTGAATGTCAATCCAACGGCCAAGGTTGGCACAATCGGTCGTTGACGAAGCTGACACCATGTAGCATACTTTTTTATAGGAAGAAAAGAAAAACTGGCTCGTTCGCCAGATAACATTCCCGAAACTGCCACCGTTTGATCTTGCGTCGCAACTAAAACTGCCAGGAAAATGCGTTCGTTTGCCATCCTCCTCCCAGGGAACGTTCGCCACATAACATTCCCAAAAATTAAAGACATGAGAAGGCATACAGAACAAGCTAGAGTGTACTAGTAAAGAGACATTGCTGAGTTTTAGAAAAAAGAGAGACGTGCTCCTGTAGCTGGTTCGAATCCAAACCTAGACTATGACTATATATAGTGCTATGCTACTCTGCAAGTAATGAAACTGACATATCCAATGTTCACTTCTCCTCTTCTCTAGTTACTCTGCCTAGCATCAGAAGCTCCGGCCGCAGCAACCATGTCCATTGGCGGCTCGTCTACCTGCTCTTCAGCAAGCAACAACCAGATATGCGCCAAGTCGCCACCCGTACCATCCCCTGTGGGTCTCATCACACCCCCGCCGGCACACTCACTGCAGCCGGTTGCTCATCACAACCTGCTGCCGTTGGTGTGGTGCCACTGCTGCAAATCACGCAGAGTCATCCGTCGCGTTTCAACTATAATCCTCAACCCTGGCCAAGTCTTCTACAAATGCCCGAATCATGGGGTAATAATATGTTTAAGTGTTTTCGCCTGCTTTCAGTTGCTGATTTTTTTAGTAGTTTCGTTGATGATCTTCCAATTTGATTCGTGCAGAAAAGGGAAGATTCGTGTGATTTGTATTTCTGGGAAGTTGCTGATGTGGGGGAATGGAACTACACTGATTATTTGGTTAGCCGAGGAATCCCAATACCAGTAGGTTGGGGTGTTGGACAAGTAACTGAAGGAACGGCAGAAGAGGAATATGCAGAGCAGAAGTTAATTTAAAGATGTAGTTCATCTGATGATGGCCAAGCAACAGCTACTGAATGGCCTTGAAAGCAATGAGGAGATGAAAGAGCTTGTGAAGATAGTGGGCAGGATCGTTGTGCTCTGTAGGATGATTGTCTCTTTATTTGCAGTGTATGTAGCACTCGTGATGTATTCAGTGGCTATGACATGAGCACTTTGCTGAAACTAGTAATGAATGAAACCTGTTTAACAGGCTGGGCGTAGTGTTGTGAACATTTAATGATTTCTATTAATGGAAATCGGGGGTATCCCCTTTTGCTCATAAATAAATAAATAGCAGAGGCCCTTTTGCAAATAAATAAATAAATTAGCAAAGGCCCTTTTGCAAATAAATAAATAAATTAGCAAAGGCCCTGTCGGGTCAGCTTTGTTCCCATTTGAAGACGTCGAGCAAATTACAGTCCAACAGCAAACTATGTCATCAAATACAAGTTTCACAGCCAAATATGAGTACAACTAAACAACAATGTCATCATGTTTTAGTCATCATACAATCACCAAACACAAATCAACATACATAATAAGTGATGTTCTCACAGCAAAATACTAAACAACAACTTCATCAGGTTTCAGTTGTCATAGCAAACACAATTTCACATACACTACAGGAATCAGCTTCGTAGACGGCAAAGGACCAGAAAGCTGACGGCAAACCTCTTTGCCGTCAGCCGCTGATGGCAAACCTGTCCGGCATTGTAAGCTACGGTAAACAGCTTCTTTGCCGTCTGCTTTCTCATAGCGGACGGCAAAGACGCTTTGCCGTCGGTGGCAGACGGCAAAGAATATGGACGGCAAACAACTGATGTTAGCCACGTTAGGTGGCTAACGGGAGGCTTTGCCGTCTGCTAGCTGACGGCAAACATGCCCTCCCCTTTGTCGTCTGCCATATGACGTCAGCAGACCCGTCACTCCACCCAGCTCTTTGCCGTCTGCCACGGACGGCAAATCACCCCAGCCTTTGCCGTCTGCCACAGACGGCAAAGTGACCAAATGGGTCAGCTCCCAGGTTGCACAGGTTGCTGCCACATGACCTCTTTGCCGTCTGTGGTGGACGGCAAAGACCCCTTTGCCGTCGATGGCGGACGGCAAAGTGCCTGTATTGTTACTGTTTTTTCCAGTTTTCTGTTATATCCCTGCATTTTCAAAAGACATATATGATATATATAGTTTCAACCTCAAACATAGCCCATGTATCCAACATCTAGCAGTCCATCAATGCAACAGAACACATAGGGTATTAAAAGGTCCAATACATACATAGTTTCATGGAGTTCATCAACATACATACATACATAGTTTCACGGAGTTCATCAACATACATTGTTCATCAACACAAAATCAAAACAGAAACTAAAACTAGCAGTCCATCAATGCCAGCTTCCATGAAGTGAATCAAATCTACAAAAATGGGAGTAAGCAAGTTAGAAGAAGAAGAAGAACAAAGAAGAAGAAGAAGAAGAATAAGGAGTAGAAGATGGAGAAAAAGAAAGAAGAGAAAAAAAAGGAAGAATAAGAAGATATTTTCTTCTTCTTATTTTCTCATCTTTCTTCCTCTCTTCTATCTTTTTATCCTTTTCCTTCTCATTCTCATTCTTCTTCTTTTATTCTTTCTTTTTCTTCTCTTTCTTCTTCTATTCTTTCTTTTTCTCCTCTTCCTTGTTTTTCTTCTTCTTATTTCTTATTTGTGTCATTTTAGAGCTAACTTAGGTAATTATGCCATTTTTGAGCTAACGAAACTTATTATGTCAATTTGGAGGAAAATAAGGTAAGTATAGGTCATTTTTGTGCTAACCTAGGTGATGATGCCATTTTTGAGCCAACTTAGGTAAGTATAGCTCATTTTTTTATCTAACTTAGGTAATTATGCCATTTTGGAGGAAAATAAGGTAAGTATATGACATTTATGAGAGAACCAAGGTTATTATGCCATTTTTGAAATGAATAAGCTAATTATGTCATAAATGAACTAAATAAGCTAATTATGTCATTTTTGAGGATAATTAGCTAAGTATGTCTTTTTTGGGGAAAATAAGCTAAGTATGTGGCATAATAGGGCCAACAAGCATGTACGAAGCTAAGTATGCATTTGTTAAGCAAAACACTAGAGAAAACTTACCCTCATCACGGAGGTGAAGCACCGGGGTTGCTCGTGCCAGTACCACCCGGAGAAGGATCGTGCGATGCTTGTCTGGAGTTATGCTGCACCAAAGATCATTTGCAATGTCTCGTTAGCATGATGACACTCAAATGTAAAGACTATTAACTAATGACCATTCAAATGAAACTCACGGTGATCCCCGGAGCAATGACTGGCATCAGCGGAGGGGTCTGACCGGTCTTCTCACATAGAGTCTGCACATTTGGTTTGATGAGTCAGTCATACTAGTTAGTAATGAAACGAACATTAAGTGCATGATTTGGCTAATATGCAGAAGAAACTTACCACGAGGAGCTCGTACATGGCCCGGTTCTGCATGTCATTCCGTGCCCTCCCCTCCTCCAACATCCTAGCAGTCCTCTCCTCCAACTCCCGCTCCTTCTCCGCCGCCTACCGGTCCCTCTCCGCCGTAAGCACCTGGGTTCTATCTCTTTCTCTCTCTCTCTCTGAAGAGCAACTTGCAACACCACTCCTCGTTAGCATTGTAATCATCGATGGCCGCACACACAATGTAATGGAGGAAAGATAGCTGAGTTTGTATAACTAACCTCGAAGGCGAGCTCATAAGGCCGTTGACGAGGCCTTATCTCAGGAGTGGAGCTCGACTGGCACGCCTTGATCTCCGGGAGAGTGCTAGGACAACGGATAAGTCCATCTCCAATGGCTATCGAGCCATGGGACCTCCCGCCACCAGATATCATCACCAGCTCTGGATCAAACTGTTGGCTCGGGTTAAAGCCCTCCCCTTTCCTCGCCTTCCCCTCATATCTGTACTTCATGAGCTTGTTGTGGGAGGAGATGTTGGTGAAGTTCTCTGGATGATCAAGGTCAGACTCAGAGAATGCCTTGACCTTCTTGTACGAGGCAGTATGGGCCATGGCATAGAGGTCGTACACCTTTGGCACCGCCTCCACCTTATTGTATCGTGCCTGAAAGAGAGGAATAGAGTAAATTAGTAATTAAAGGGCTCAAGCTAGCATGAAGAATGAATTGCATGAATCATGAAGCAAACACATACCCAGTTCCGCCCGAACTGATATAAGTTGGCACTGCCTTGATGGTGTGGCACACCTTCCATTTGGGCACGCCGGTCCTTGGCATTCTTGTGGAGGGCTCGCCATTGGTCTAAGCACCACTCATCGACCAACACCTCCCAACAATTGATCTGATCCGCACACCATCCCGGGAGCACCTAAGTTAGTAAAGAGAAACTTGAGCGCTACGCCTATGAATCAAATCAAGGAAACTAAGTACAAGGCATTAAGAATAGGTAATTAGCGTCATGTACTGCTCCTTCTTCAGAAACTTTCGGCGGCACGCCGACTTGGTCTTCTTAATACCACGCGAGGCGTAGTAGTCTCGAACAGCCTGCACCCGAGCCTCGTGCCGTAAGTTTTGTAGTAGGCGCCTGCACTCGGTATCGATAACCTGTGCCGCGGCCTCCTCGTATCCCTCCTCACACCTGTAGAAGGTCTGCAATCAAATGAGACAACATTGATTAGTACAATAACTAGCTATTTGAAGATTTTTAATTGTGTAAAGGAGAAATTACCCAAAACTTTCTGATCACCATCTCTGCCCTTGTGTGGCACAACCACACCGTCGATCATCTCCTCCGGTGGGGTCGGGGCAGCCAAGTAGTGCTCCCAGCTCAATCCTAGCTGTGGAAGCTGACCCTCACCGGGCAACGTGACAAACCCCGAGAAGTTTTGCTGGCAAAGCACACCAAGGACGCTATTGGGCCTACGGACCTCCGAAGCGTGGTCCCAACCCCTGTAATATGATAAGGCCAACGCATTAGATATTTAAAGAAACGTGAAGGCAAAAGGTACAAAAAGAGTAAATGCACTTACCTCTCGCCATCAGGGAAAAATCAACCACCTCTGCTCGCGGGTCGCCGGCAGGGGTGGGAGCCGTGTATAACCACGCTGATAGACGGTGGCCCCCTCAACCACCTCGTCCTTGCTATCAGCTGGATCCCTGCCACTATCAGCATAGCCACTCGGCCCCTCAGGCGGATCCGGCCAGGTACCCCATCCGGTCGTCTCCTAGGACATACCCTGGTCCAGAGTCTCATGTGCCGAAGGCCCGTCGACCCGAGGCTTGTGGACCGGAGTCCGCATAGCCTCCTCCTCAGACGTGTCCACCCTAGCAGTCCTGTGCTCGGGTGAATCAGCTGGGGGTGGCGGCGAGGAAGGTGTAGGAGCCTGCCTACCTCTCCCACGGCCATGTCCTCCCCGACCTCCTCTCTTCCTCCCTCCTCGACCTCCTCTCCTGGTGGGCAACAACACCGACGAAGAAGCGCCCACCGGTGAAGCCATACCCTCGTACAACGCTCTCCAGAGAGGTAAGGGTGGAATGGAAGTACCACTCCCACCACGCGCCGACGAAGAAGGAGCCTCGGAGCGCTCCTTACCCACGCCCACCATCTTTCAACACCTGCCATGAGAAAGAGTAAATGAAATTAGTACAACATAAAAAAATTTAATACTGACATGAATAATAGGATGCCACCGCCAAGTTGTAAAAAGATGAGTAACATAGCATTATTGTTTTTTCCATCAACCTAACTAAATATTTACAACATGATGCCACCGCCAAGTTGTAAAAAAATGATTCGCACTGCTCGTTCCTCGACCCTTGACCCCTCGATCCTCGACCCCTCGGAGATCCTCGACCCCTCGGTGACCCTCGACCCTCGGCCCCTCAGCGATCCTCGACCCTCGAACCTCGACCCCTCGGCGATACTCGACCCTCGACCCCTCGGCAATCCTCGACCCTCGACCCCCGACCCCTCGGTGATCCTTGATCCTCGGCATCGAACACTACATCCATGTCCCACAAGTGACGCCGGCGCCCAGCCTCCTGCAGCAACAGTTCTCGGGGCCGATGGCGGTCGAACACCTTGGCAAATTTGTCTGGCAGCCTCTCCGATGAGGATTAAAAGCCATGTTTTGAAACTTCAAACAACCAAACTGACTCATGACAAAAAATCAGAGCATAGAAAGAGAAACGAAAGATGAAATAGTACATAGTGAGAGGTTGGGCAACTAGGATGATTTTCTGTACCAACTTTTTTAATGAATTGGAAAGGATGATGGCGAAGAACTCGAAATCCATTGGTGTCTTGTGGTCATTTCCATACATTCTGCTATAGCGCAACAACCCTTCTTATGACCGCAAGGCACCAATGGTGGTCAGAAGAAGGGTTGTTGTGCTGTAGCAGAATGTATGGAAACGACCGCAAGACATCAATGGATTTCGAGTTCTTCACCATCATCCTCTCAAATTCATTAAAAAAGTTGTTACAGAATATCACCCTAGCTGCACAACCTCTCACTACGTATCGTTTCGTCTTTGGTTTCTCTTTCTTTGCTTCGATTTTTTTTTCATGAGTCAGTTTGGGTGTTTCAAGTCTCTTACGTCACTGGTACGCGTCGGTGCTATACACACGGTTTTAAACCCCTTTCCGCGACGACATTTGGAACCGTCGTCAAGTGAGTGCGGGCGATAGGGGGTCCTTCCCACATGACCCAGAAACCGTCGGGGATATGGAGCCATGATCCAGAGGCCTTGCAAAGTGCAATTGTGTGCGATGCAGCACACACTAAATTCTTTCGCATGTGTGGTATCTGTGATTAAACGTTTCTAATGACGCAGTGAAACCAAACGGTGTGTCGTAATGAACCGTTTGGGAAACAGTTTGTAAGGCACACAGGCCAACATGTGAACTGTGTGCGATATGTGCCCCATCGCACACGAGTTTTCTGCGGAACCCGTCTGCCATGCAATATTCCATCGCACACGTTTCCCAACAATTACCGTGTGCGATAATGTTCTATCACAAACGGTTCAGGAGCCCCTTCGCACACATACAAGTGCTACAGACCGTTTGTGATTTGTTGTGTATCACTGACGGTTGCGCCAAGAGTGACGTGTGCTTTTCGTTTGGGATCCCACACATTTCCTGAAAAAATTACGACTGGGATTGTATTTTACATTGGGCATGGTTTACTCCGAGCTCTCGTGTGCGATACCGTGATATCACAAATGGTTCCGGAGACCCTACGCACACGTAGTAGCGCTGCAAATCATTTGCGATCTGCTGTGTATCACCGACGGTTCCGGTAAGATTGACATATGCTTTCTGATGTGGATCGTACACACTCATTTAGTTCAACCGTGTGCGGAGCAATTGCCAGGTTAAAACAAAAATATCCCATTTTGAATCAGCATGCAAAAAGCAAATTCACCACAATATTCAATTGAACAAATAGTGTTCATAGGAAGAGCATTCATCAGATTTCGCAACAATTGCAATTGAACATATGGTAGCTAAATTCCAATGATTTGTCCACACATATATGCATTACATAATTAATCATAGTGTACGAAATACGAAGACCTCATCAGATGGAAAACAATGGATCCATGTGTATATGTTTAGCGGCTAACTCTTACTCAATGTTTCAGGAGAAGGCATGCTAAAATCTTCATTATCACCAGTGGGATTGATGTAGTGATTCAGGAAGAAGTCGCTGATAAATCTCCGAACCATCAGCAATTCACCAGCCGGGAGCGGTTTAGGGGTCCTCGGTTCTAAGATGAGTTGCAGTATTTTTAAGATCAGAATGTGCCATATGAGTGGAGTAGAAGATATTAATTAAGATAGACTTACTGGTACTAATTCGCGAGGATTGTCACAACTATCAGTAGATTTGCAGATGGAGATCATGTGTCTGCAAACATAGTATCCACAAAGGTTGGTCCCTGCTTGTTGCTGAGGACACTGAAATTTTTTGTACAGAATTAGTCATGTATTTGCCCTGTTAGGAACAACCTAACCGGTGTTAGATGTATTATTTTTTCTTTGGACAAAAATAGAAAGAGGTTTATTTAGAAGCTTGAACATTTGACTAGCGTAAGAAAAGGTATTTGCAAACTATTTGATAAATTTTCCAGAAATAACGGATTTCAGTGTGTTACCGGAGAAACGATCTCGTGCTGCAGAGGTAGTTCCCTCTTGAACAGGTTCCCTGGTTTAGTTTTCCACAATGCGAGCACACTGCAAATGAAGATGAATTTTGACAACATCAATTATTGAACCAGATATGAATGCAAATTAATTTTAACATCATAGAATTCAATACCTATCCATGAATTGCTGAAGATGCATCAGATCCTGAGCGTTTGTTGACTCTCTGAGAGAATCCATGTAGTAAACTATGTTCTTGTTTGGAACAATGAATACCAATATCTAGTGATCGCTACATATTAAGAAAGCCATGAACTTACGAATTATGTCGAAATCTGAAAGACAATCAATGTATGCGTGGTTGTTTACTTGACTTACCGTTCATGATATGGCCAGAGAAATGATTCTGCATGGGACATGTTTTCGAAGATACGAACGACCCTGTTAGTGGCCCAGTCCCGTAGGTCCTTACCATCTAATGTTGTGCCATTTGCTAATGCAGGATCTATGAAATACACACTCTCCCTTTTTCTTCTCTGCGCATTCAATCCCCTGAGAGGAATAAAATGCAGTTAGTTGTTTATCATTTACAGCCTTGTATGGAGAAGTTGATTAGAGTTTGTTAAGTACTTACAAAATCAGGCATCTAACAAGAGTGGCATCGAGCTCGTTGAAGTTGAAGAAGAGATGTAAGTCCTCGAAACTCACATTGATGGAACCAGCATCGTGTCGGAAATGATCTCTGTTGTAGTGGACTAGCAAACCATGATGACCTGCTGACATTTGATCCATGCAATATTCATGTAACTCGTGGCAACTGGAGCTGCACTCATCAAAGTATTCACCAACAAGAAATGGCTGGCCATGGACGTAATTGCGTGCTTCAAGTATGTCTGCTTTACTTTTAGCAAGCAACAAATCTACTTCTTCATCATCCAGGCTGTCAGAAATAATAATACTCCCCGATTCGAACAACCTGCTGTTAATTTGGTTCTGGGCGATGAGTGCTTTAAGTAAGAGGCAATCGTTCTCTTTCCTCTTCGCTCTCCCGCCGCGCTTCCTCGTGGGTGCAGCCTTTTTGGCCGCTTCCTTCTTGGTACTTGAAGCATTTTTGGCTGAACGTCTGGTTGGCTGCAAGGTAGACTGCCGAGCAGACGTTGAAGCTTCGACGGACTGCTTAGCAGACGGTTTATCTATGCCGGACCGCTGAGCTGGCGGTGCTGCTGTGACAGACTGCTGGGCTATAGGAGCAGAGGCATCGCACTGCTGACCATGCGTTGAAGCTATGTCGGGTTTCTGCGCAGGTGGTGCCAACTTGTCGGTGTGCTGAGGAGGCCGTGCCAACGCGTTGGTTTGCTGAGCAGGAAGTGCTGATGCATTGGTATGCTGATTACGCGACTGCGGACCGACGGACTGATGAGCAGTCGGTTCTGGACCTACAGACTGCTTAGCAGGCGGTTCCGAAGCATTAGACTGCTTAGCAGTCCGTTCCACCAGGTTGGTCTGCTAAGCATGTGCTGTAGCTGGGTCTCCCCCCACTGCTTTAGTGGCCAGCATCTGAACCGGTGGTGCATCTTCAGCAGTTGTAGGCCTTGCCACTGGCTGCTCTGGGGCGAAGGATGACATGGCCTGTACGGCACAAAGTCGGGCCGGCTGATCACAGGTTGATACATTAGCTATCGGATTACGAGTTTTAGGTTCTTTGGGGGAAGCACGCGAGAGCTGCTGTGGCAAGGAGAGCGTCACCGGTTGAGGGCCGACATTGGTTGCTCTTGGCGGGGCTTCAGGTATCTCATCGATGAACTCTATTTCCTTTCGTGGCCACTGGATGTGATGTAACAGTGTTTCTCGCAAGGTCCTTTGCTCATCAAAGTCTCCTAGGACATTCTTCAGGGCAAATTCATTGAATCCAGGCTTTACTTCAGTCATGTAGCACTTCACACAGTCCGGCTTCAATGGCACATTATCCAACAAGAGGCCCTCTTCCAAGAAGGGTGGGCAAACCTAGGCTGTTGCACATTTTAATGTACCTTCATAATGTGTAAGCACACCCTTCAGTCTGTGTTTCATTCCAGATATAGCATCATCATGAGCAGCTGCAGTCTCAGTGTCGCTGGGGTCAGCTGATGCACAGCTACTCTTATGCGGTGTTTTCACGCAATAAGCAGCATCCTCCATGCCTGCCTCCCCTCCCATCTGCTGACTATCTGTTAGTGTTAGAGTCTTTTGCATCATCATTGACTCCTCAATATCCTTTCGAATAGCCGGATACATGTCCTTCCTCAACCTTTCATACAATTCATTCTGGTTCATTTCACTCCTCACTTTTTTCATCATGAGCCTCTCTTCTTTGTTGAGTGTGAAAGCCCTCTTGTGCGGGACATTAACACCTATACCCCTTGCACGGCCAGGGGGCTCTCTTGTTTCCAGAGCATCGGACAGAATGTCACATGGCCCTGAGTTCCTGTAGAACCTTCCAGGGATTTTGGAAGCCTCTAACATCACTTGATACAGTTCTTCGTCACGTGAGTTTTCAAAGTAATAAGTTCCGTCATCACGCCTCCTTGCACGTGCCCGCAAGTAGTCTCTGGCGCGTTCGCCCCTGATTTCACTAAAGGCCGGTTGCCCACTCGCCGCTACTGCTTCTTTGTCCTCCTGGTCCCATATCAGTTTCATGCCGTAGTATCCTGCCACACCTATAAGGTGTCGGTGTATGTTCTTCTTCTGAAGTTCCGATTGCTTGGCACTCTTGTCAGCAAACTCTTTAGTTGCCCTGACCCTTTTGAATTCTGCCCAGTCTGCCTTTGTAATTTGGGGGTATGAGGGGATTGGGTCCTTGCCTTCACTCAAGTACTTCTTGTACAGCACGTGCTTCCAGTTTCTCCAAGCATCCCTAGCCTTTTTCAGTGCAGCGTGTTCCACTTGCATTCTCCACTGCTCTGGAACGTTGAAGTGATCCATGATCTCCTGGACTATCCTTCGCTGAGTTTCTGTGTCAGCCTTCCGAAACCCCGGCAGATTAATGTTGATCCTTGCCCTGCCAACAAATCCACACACACTCCTGAACCTCGTGCGTGCTTTATCTGGTTTAGTTGGAGCCCAAGACTTTAAATCGATCTCGGTTACTTCATATATACCTTTAGGCTGGTGTGTGGGCTTCCTTGGAGTGTTCCTCCGTGTCCTGACCGGAAGGGTAATTGCAGCAGCTCTATCCCATTCAAGATTACTTGATCCCTCACCATCTGCTGAAGACCTAGGGTTGTCGGAATCAGATGAAGATACATCGCCTGAAGCATGAGTGCTGTCGCTGCTACTCGGCATCTATAGAGAACACATGCGAAACTCAGGAAAGGAGGATAAGCATAAAACTAAAAACTTGGTATGAAGCTGTCTAAACATGTCATGCAATAATTTAGAAAATGTACGGCTTATTTGTTAAGTTTGTGTGACTCGGGCTCCCGCGATCTGTAAATCGGCAGTAACTTATTGGAACAAATACATCATATATGTACTAGTTAGGAAGGTAGATAATGAACATATATATGCTCTCCGTTATTTTATAGCCAATTTGGGAACATACAGAATGAAATAGGAAGAGGGATTGCGAGGAAATATGCCTCACCGTGATGGAGAGCAGTAACTAACAAGCTTCTTAATGCAAACCCGGCCGGACCACAGGAGAGGCGAGGGTTACCAGATCGATATGCTCGAGGGTGGCTGGCGAGCAAACGAAGACGGCGAGGCGTGGGTAGCCGCGTGTTGGGAACGGCAGTGGAGGTAGGCTTGCCGCCGAAGAGCGGGCACACGGCCGGGGTGAGCATGCCGGCGCCGGAGAGGGTTCTGCTGTGGATCTGGGGGAGGGGCAGCTGGCGATGGAGATTGGGTGGACTAGTTGAGTGAAACGCGGGCGGGCGGTGGGGGGTGTTGGCGGCCTAGGTGAAAAGGGTGAAAAATATCCCCGGTCGCTGCGCGGAAAGGCCTATGCAAACGGTTGCCTCTAAGCGCTCGTGTGCACAAAGAGAAAAAATTCATTTGAAATGAAGACGTACTAATTTTGAAATGAAGATGTGATTTCATCGTTTTGCCTCTAAATTTTTCCCACGTTAAGCAATCACCATTATACCACGGGTTTGATTTGCTGACGCATTTAAGGTCTCGTGTGCTATATTTAAGACATTTTTTGGCATTTACCATGCATTTTGGCATCTAAATCAAATCCTAGCCGGACTGCATTTCCTGTCGAAAGGGATGAGGATTGTCGTTTGATCTGGGAGCATCCAACGGTGCAGACGTACGATCCATGGGGTTTGGGTTCTGGCCAATCAGAACGCACGACTCAGATCGCGCGTGTGGTAGGGGGGGCATCGGCCACGGTTTAGTGGGCACACGTCTTTCGTGAGTGAACCGTGTGCTATTTGAAAACATTTACATTAACTAACAGCATATTTTTGTTTGAATGAAAACATGAGTTCATTGTTTCGCCTCCAATTTTTTTTCCACGGTAAGAAATCACGATTGTACCCTATGGTTCGATTTTCTGGTACATTTTACCAGGCGGCAGGCCTGGCTAGCAATCTCAAACTTTGAATATGAAAAAAAAGAGATCTCATTTGTATATATATATATAGTCGCAAATACACGTGGGTGTTAGCAAGATCATTTGTGTGTCGCTTTGCGAGTTTTCATTCATTGTCCGAGAAACGGAAAAAAACTTCAAACAGTTTGGCCGCAGGGTGTGGCTAGAGGCGTAGGCCTTGTTGGTATTTTAATTTCAGGAAATGCATATAGAGTCCGGAAAATAACGAAAATCATTGTGTCACTGCGGCGTGCTCTCACGATCGCATGGAAAAAATTTGGTAAAGTTTGGCACAAGTTTTGGTGCTCGCACCTTCCATACCGGAGCATCTCACAAGAAGGATCATAGTTTCCAAAAGGAGACGTGGCACTTCGGACTCCAAATCATCAGTTACTACCCTTGGTTTGATTTTCTGGCCCATTTCAGGTCTCTTCTCTGCTATATATGTTTAAGTCATTCTTTGCACTTACCTTGCATTTTAGTGCATATAATTAAAGTCAAATTAAAACCCTACTGCAACTACATGTGGGTGTTTTAGTTATAGGCTATACTTAGGCTACTCATAGTGGAGAGTGTCATATATACTAGTATCATGCATATATATATGATACTAGTGTATGATACTACCTCTAATTATAGTGCATAGTATAATAGAGTAGTATCATATATGATCATATTTATTGCCATGCATGACACAAATTAGCATCGCATTTAACATGATACGGTATCTACCTAGCTATATGTTACTCTAACCCTCTCTATCTTATTTAATTCTTTGCCACATCAGCATACTTGCTATTTCCGAGTGCATGATATCGGCTATGATACCACCACTATGGCCAGCCTTATAGTGGGGAGTATCATATACTGTAGTATCATGCATGTGATACTAGTGTATGATACTACGTACGTACCTTCATAGTGCATATAGTACCATAGAGTAGTATCATAGATGACCGTATTTATGGCCATGCATGACACAAAGTAGTATACCATATTTATTATGTTACGGTATCTACTTATGTTACTTCTTTGCCACATCATCATATTTGCTATTCCCGAGTGCATGCTACCGGCTATGATACCCCCACTATATGGCCACCCTAAGGATCATCGTAATGGGAGTATCATAAGCGGTATCATGCATGCCAACTAGACTTTTTGGATGATGTAGTGGCACACAGTTAAATGAGGAAAGAGAGGGTGTGGTATCATATCATGATACCGTATCATATTAAATGTTGTACTACTTTGTGTCATGCATGGCAATTAATAAGGCAAACTAAGATACTAACTTATGATACTATGCGCGCATTACGGAGGTAGTATCATATACTATAGTATCATATGCATGATACTAGTATATGATAAGGCTGGTTGTAAGACTACCCACAGTGTGGGTAACATAGGTGGTAACATCACACATCTCTAGGCAAAAATAGATGATGTGGTAAGTAATTAATGAGGAAAGAGAGTCATGTGGTAACATAGCTAGTTACTGTAACATCACACATACCAAGACAAGATGAGTCTACAACCTAATAAATGAAGTGTTGCATGACACCACACATATGTTACTCCCTACTATAGAGGTAGTAACATATGCATGTTTCTAGTCTAAGTTACTACCCATTGTGACTAGTCTAACCCTCCCAGTGCTCCACCTTGTACAGGTGCTAAGGCTGCCATGTAGGCAAAAAATCTGATGTGGCAAGGTAATTAAGAGGAGAGAGATGAGTGTGGTGACCCCAGGAAGAAAACAATGCCAAGCGCGAGAACCTAGCTAGGCAAAACACTTAAATGGAAGAATCCCACTAATGCATGAAGAACTTTAGTTGCAAAATCATTAAATGAAGGATACTTAGCACCAACAAGTTAAGCACCTATGCATTGTGGTCTTTAGTTGCTAAAGTATTGTCGGGGGGATAGAACCCGGGTAGCCTCATCAGCACTTAACCATATTTCAAGACATCGGGGCTGGCCAAGCCCCTCAGTCCGACTGGTCGTAAGACCGGCCTCCGGGGCCGGACGGGACCGGAGGGCCGTCTCCTAAAAAACGATGGGCCCCAAGAAAGTGGTTGAAGCTAGAGGGCCGCCTCCTAGAAGACGACGCATTCCAGAAGGCGGCGAGGGTACGGGACGGCTCCTAGCAGGCGGCCCGTCCCCTCCCTAGGAGTTTGAGCCCGACCAGGAGACAAGCTGGGGCATGGCCACAGTGCGCCATGCCTCCCCCAAATCACGGCCGCATGGCTACAGTAGGCGCCGCCAGGCGGCCGCCGACCCGCCCGGCGCGGCGCTGTAGCCATGGCGCGCCCGACACGGCCTCCGTCAGCACGGACGGTGCCATAGTGAAGAGCCGTCAGCGGGGCCCGCAGGCGGCGGTCCCCACGTGTCGGCCGGTTCCTCGGCAGCCGGCGGGGCCCAGCAGAGGCGGGCCCCAGCATCCGATGGAGAACCCGGCCCCGATAGACGCTGGCAGCCGGGGCCTACCACCCGGCCATATTACCATTGTACCCCTGGGGGGTTAGCCTATAAAACCCCCCAGGCCACACCCATGCAAGGGGTTCCTCTCATGTTCCACTTCAGTTCTACACACACCATAGCCAGGGAGGGGAGAGAGCTAGCCTTGCCCTTCTTCCTCCTCTGGCCGAACAGCTCTAGGAGCACCATTGTACTCTTTGCTTCATAGTGATCATGCGGAGACCCCGCAGAGCAGGAGTAGGGTTTCATCTCTTAGGAGAGCCCTGAACCTGGGTAGATCTCGTGTCCGTCCGAGCTTGTGCCCACTCCCGCTTCCAGGACCCGACGACGATCTCATGGCCCCAACCATGATAAGCCACCCCTGGCATCTATCGAGATATTACCACGACAGTTGGCGCCCACCGTTGGGCCAGTAGCGACGTAGGCCGGAGGCACGTTCTGGATGGGAACCTTGTTCCTCTCCGGCGAGTGTGCCGCGGCTGGCGGGATCAGCCGGCCCGATGCGCCCGCCCGCGCCGGCCTTGGTGCATCGCCTGCCACGGGAGCTGCCTTCCCCGCGGGTCGCCTCGCCGGCCTCTTCAGCGAGCTCAGCCTCTTCGACGAGCCCGCCGTCGACACACGAGCGGCCTACTCCCTCACCGAGCTCTTCGGCAAGCTCGCTCTCGTCGACACGGCCTCCACCGACGATTTCCCTAGCTACGTGGAGATCGTCGACGATCCCCTCCCTCCTGCCACCAGCGACGCTCCTGTCGGCGCGCTAGACGCCAGCACCTTCGCGGAGGTGATGGTCATCGGCGACGGCCTGGGCGCTAGCGGATCCAACCAGGATCCGCTGGACGCGACCATACACGCCCTGGCGATGCCTCCTCCCCCTGGCGCCAGCCAAGAAAAGCTGGAGGAGTTCCGCGTCAAGCTTTTCGACAGCGCCTCCAAGATGGCGGCGCTAAAGCGCCGCGCTGAAGCCACTCAGCGCGAGATCGATCGCGTGGTCGGTGGGACGCCGGCTGCGGCTGAGCCTAGCCGGGCCGGCGCCATCCGGCAACACGGTACTGCGATTGCCAGCATGCTGGGGGTCGAACGCCCGGTCTACGAGACCCCAGCGCAGAACATGCGTGCCGCCCAGGCGGCCGCACACGAGCTCAAGCACTTGCAGTGCGACGAGCTACGCGATCAACTGGAGCGCCTCCAGCAGCTCATCGATGTTGCGAACGAGCAGCAGGACACGGGCAACCGTGCGGTGGGAGCAGGCCGACGGGTCGACACCCACGTGCCCCGTCGCGAGAATGGCGCGACCTCTCGATCCCCTAGCGTCGGAGGCCGCGGGCAGCCGCGAGACCCAGAGCCGGCTGCTAGCAATAGCCAGTGTGCACGCCGCACTATAGTGGACAGCCACCAAGTGCTCCAGAACCCGGAGCCTCGACGCCGGCTGGAAGAGCGCTTGCCTCCTCGGAGGGAGAGGGCGGCCACTCCCGCGCCGCCGCCTGGTCACCCGACGCTCAATGGCCGGCTTGGCCCCCACGAAGCAGTCAGCAAAAATGACGCACGCCACCGGATCGAGGAGCTGACTCGGTCCCAGTTGTTGGAATAGGAGCGCACGATCGGGCCGGCCTGCTTCGGCCCCCGCATCCGCGATGAGCCCTTTCCCAGAGGGTTCACGCTCCCCAGAGACACGCCCAAGTACAACGGCGTCGTGAAGCCAGAAGACTGGCTGATCGACTATTCCCCAGCAGTCGGCATCGCCAACGGCAACAAGCGTGTCGCAGTCAAGTACATCCCGCTCATGCTTCAAGGCACGGCCCAGACGTGGCTGAACAGCCTCAAGCCCAACAGCATCAACAGCTGGGTAGATTTCAGTGATGCCTTTGTCCGCAACTTCACCAGTACGTACAAGCGGCCCCCCAAGCCACGCCAGCTCTCCATGTGCATTCAGGGGCCGACCGAGTCTACTCGCGACTACCTGACGCGTTGGGGCGAGTTGCGCAACTCCTGCGAGGGGGTCCACGAGGTGCAGGCCATCGAGTACTTCACCGCCGGGTGCAGAGAGGGCACTCTGCTCAAGCACAAGCTCTTGTGCGACGAGCCGGCTACCTTGGACGAGCTCCTGGTCGTGGCCGACAAGTACGCCATCGCCGACTCCTCCATGAAGTCGGAGATCCGGGTTGACGTGGCCGGCAGGGTGGTCCAGCCGGGTTCCCAAACTCCGGCTGGTGACACCAGCCGGCGCCAACAACCCAACGACAACAAGCGCAAGGCCCCGCAGCCGGCTTCCAATAGCCGGCAGGTGGCCACTGTCGAGGATCAGCAGCTGGCCGGGCAGCCCGGCTCGAAGCGTCAGCGGGGAGGCAAGGGTGCCTGGCAGCTTGCCTTCTCCTTTGAGCAAGCCCTCGATGCCCCGTGCAAGTTCCATAGCGGCGCGAAGCCGTCCAACCACACCACCCGGAAGTGCAACTTGCTCGCCCGGATTGCCAAGGGCGAGGCCCTGCCGCCTCCTCCACCAGCCGGCCAGGTAGCTCCGGCTGTTCAGCAACCTGCCCGAGCTGCCGGCATGCTTCAAGATGAGTTCCCCGAAGAGAACGCCACCTACGTCGTCTTCACGAGCGAAGCCGACGACAAGCACAGCAGATGGCAGTAGCACCGCGAGGTGAATGCTGTCAGCTCAGAGGTCCCCACCTTCATGCACTGGTCCGAGAGGCCCATCACCTGGAGCCAAGCTGACCACCCGGCCGTGATGCCCTCGTCGGGTGCATACGCCTTGGTGCTGGAATCAACCTTGTCAACGAAGAGGCGGACTTGCCACTTCAGCTGAGTTCTGATAGATGGCGGTAGCAGCATCAACATCTTGTACCGCGAGACCATGGAGCGGTTGGACATCAAGGTCAAGCAGCTTCATCCCAGCCAGACTGTCTACCATGGCATAGTTCCCGGCCTTTCCTGCTATCCAATCGGCAAGATCAAGATCGATGTCCTGTTCGGTGACAAGAACCACTTCCGCCGCGAGCCAATCTGGTTCGAGGTGGTCGACCTAGACAGCCCCTACCACGCGCTCTTGGGCCGCCCAGCTCTGGCCAAATTCATGATGGTCCCGCACTACGCCTACCTGAAGGCCAAGATGCTGGGTACCAAGGGCATCATCACTGTTGCCGGCGACTACCAGAAGTCGCTAGATTGCGCTGCTGCCAGCAGCCAGCTGGCCGAGTCCCTCGTCATCGCTCAAGAGAAGCGTCTCCTTGACCGGATGGTAGCCATGGCCAGCGAGAAGCCGGCCATGCCGACTGATCCCAAGGAGACGGAAGCAGGGGCCTCCTTCCAGCCGGCCAAGGAAACCAAGAAGATCGCCTTGGACCCGGTGCACCCGGAGAGGTTTGCTGTCGTAGGGACCAACCTCGACAGCAAATAGGAAGGCGATCTCGTCGATTTCCTCCGTGAGAATCGAGACATCTTTGCATGGTGCCCCAAAGACATGCCGGGTGTCCCGACGGATATCGCCGAGCACAAACTACATGTGAGGCCGGATGCTAAGCCGGTCAAGCAACCCCTCCGCCGCCTATCAGAAGAGAAGAGAAGGATCGTTGGTGAAGAAATCGCCCGGCTTCTGGCAGCCGGCTTCATCATGGAAGTGTTCTACCCGGACTGGCTTGCCAACCCAGTCCTCGTCTTGAAGAAGAATAACAAGTGGTGCATGTGTATCGACTACACGAGCCTCAACAAGGCCTGCCCCAAGGATCCGTTTTCCCTGCCACGGATCGACCAAGTGATAGACTCCACGGCCGGCTGCGAGCTGCTGTCCTTCTTGGACGCGTACTCCGGCTACCACCAGATCAAGCTAGATCCGGCCGACCGCTTAAAGACCGCCTTTATCACACCATTCGGAGCCTTCTGCTACATCACCATGACGTTCGGCTTGAGGAATACCGGCGCTACCTTCCAACGATGCATGCAGAAGTGCTTGTTCAAGCAACTTGGCCGCAATGCCCACGTCTATGTGGATGACATTGTGGTGAAGACGGAGAGGCGCGGCACCCTCCTAGAGGATCTCAAGGAGACTTTCAAAAATCCGCGTCATTTTCAAATCAAACTCAACCCGGAGAAGTGTGTCTTCAGAGTACCAGCCGGCCAGCTCCTCGGCTTCCTTGTCTATGAACGCGGCATCGAGTGCAACCCCGTGAAGATCAAGGCCATCGAGCAGATGGAGAGACCCACCAAGCTGCGTGACGTCCAAAAATTCACCGGGTGCCTGGCATCCCTCAACCGCTTCATCAGTCGGCTGGGCAAGAAGGCGCTCCCCCTGTACCAGCTCGTGAAGAAAACCACTTGCTTCAAGTGGAATGACCAGGCGGACGAAGCTTTTCGTCAGCTCAAGCGCATGATGTCCACGCCGCCTATCCCGGCGGCTCCGGCTGCCAAGGAACCGATGCTCCTCTACATCGCCGCCACCAGCCGAGTCATCAGCACGGTGATTGTGGTCGAGCGCCCAGAAGCCGGCAAGGTGCAGCCGGTCCAGAGGCTAGTGTATTATCTGAGCGAGGTCTTGTCCGCCTCCAAGCAGAACTACCCCCACTACCAGAAGATGTGCTACGGCGTGTACTTTGCTGCCAAGAAGCTGAAGCAATATTTCCAAGAGCACTCCATCATGGTGGTCTGCACCGCCCGCCTTGCCGAGATCATAGGCAACAGAGATGCCTCAGGCCGGGTGGCCAAGTGAGCCATCGAGCTGGCTCCTCATACCATCCTCTACCAGCCCCGCACCGCCATCAAGTCCCAAGCGCTGGCCAACTTCTTAGTCAACTGGGCCGAGTCCCAATACTTGCCATCAGCACCGGATTCTACGCATTGGCGGATGCACTTTGACGGCTCAAAGATGCGCACCGGCTTAGGAGCCAGCATCGTCCTCACCTCTCCCAAGGGCGACAAGCTAAAGTACATGCTGCAGATCCACTTTGCCGCCTCCAACAACGTAGCCGAGTATGAGGCACTCATCTTTGGGCTCCGACTGGCCAAGGAGATCGGCATCCGCCGCATCCTCTGCTACGGCGACTCGGACTTGGTGGTCCAGCAGTCGTCCATCGACTGGGACGCCAAGGACACCAACATGGCAAGCTACCGCTTCCTCGTCCAGCATATGAGCGGGCACTTCGATGGGTGCGAGTTACTCCACGTGCCAAGAGCCGACAACGACGCAGCGGACGCCCTCGCCCGCATTGGCTCCACCCGGCAGGCCATACCAGCCGGCGTCTCCCTCGAGTGTCTGCGCAAGCCGTCTATCAAGCCGTTGCTAGAGTCCGACAACATCTTCGTGCCGGCTGACCCCGGAGCAGTCGGATCCGGCTTGGGGACCCCAGCAGCTGGCCCATGGACTTCAGCAGTCGTCCCGGGGACTTCAGCAGGTGGCCCGGGGTCTGCACCACCAGCACCCAGCCCAGGAATTCCAGCAGGTGGCCCGGGGACTGCAGCAGTCCGCCCGGGGACTTCATCGACACCACCAGGAGCGGCCGGCTCCAGCCCGTAGCCTCCCAACCCGGCCACCCTCGTGCCAGTTGCCGTCTTCACAGTGGTGGCGGCCCCATCTTTGGTGCATCCCATCCGCAACTATCTGGTAAGCCGCGTGCTACCAGCAGACGAAGTGCTAGCCCGATAGATCCAGCGCCGGGCAGGCGCCTACACCATCGTCAACAGAGAGCTCACCAGGCGGAGCGTGACCGGCGTTTATCAGCGCTGCGTGGAGCCGGAGAAGGGCATGGAGATCCTCAGATATATCCACCAAGGCGAATGCTGCCACCATGCCGCCTCCAGGTTCCTCGTAGCCAAAGCCTTCCGCCATGGTTTCTTCTGGCCGACTGCATTGGACAACGCCAAGGAGTTGGTCAAGAAGTGCAAAGGGTGCCAGAAGTTCAGCACCAAGCAACACCAGCCGGCCTCTGTCCTCAAGACCATCCCCATCACCTGGCCGTTTGCCGTGTGGGGTTTGGACATGGTGGGTCCTTTCAAGACAGCACGCGGCGGCATGACTCATTTACTGGTCGCTGTGGACAAATTCACCAAGTGGATAGAGGCCAAGCCAATCAAGAAGCTGAACGGTCCGACTGCCGTCATGTTCGTCGCTGACATCACCGTCCAATACGTCGTTCCCCACAGCATCATCACCGACAACGGCACCAACTTCGCCAAAGGCGCCTTGGCCTGCTTCTGCGCAAACCAGGGTATCTGACTGGACCTAGCGTCCGTTGCCCATCCGTAGTCAAACGGCCAGGTGGAGCGAGCAAACGGCCTCATCCTGTCCGGCATCAAGCCTCGCCTGATCGAGCCGCTGGAGCGATCGGCTGGCTGCTGGATCGACGAGCTGCCGGCCGTCCTCTAGAGTCTTCGGACCATGCCCAACAGATCAACCGGCTTTAAGCCCTTCTTCCTCGTGTACGGTGCCGAGGCTATCATCCCCACGGATATCGAGTTCGACTCGCCTCGCGCCACTATGTACACGGAGGCAGAAGCAAAGGAGGCGTGAGAAGACGGCGTCGACCTGCTGGAAGAGGCCCGGCTGCTAGCGTGCAGCCGGTCTGCCATCTACCAGTAGAGCCTGCACCGCTACCACAACAAGAAGGTCAAGCCACGTACATTCCGCGAAGGCGACCTTGTGCTCCGCCTGATCCAGCGATCAGCCGGCCGGCACAAGCTCGCAGCACCTTGGGAAGGCCCCTTCATCATCAGCAAGGCCCTGGGCAACGACTCATACTACCTCATCGACGCCTAAAAGCCTAGGGCACGCAAGCGAAGCACAGCCGGCGAAGAGACGAAGCGGCCATGGAATGCGAACCTACTCCGTCCGTTTCACAGTTAAAGCGAGTGTATGTACCATGCCAACTTTTGTATTAAGTAAAGACCTCAAGTCCCCCGAGATGCACTCGGGGGCTACCTTTTTATCCATGAGATAAGCTTATACCATGAATTGAGTTTTTTTAATATATTCTTGCCCCGTCCGGGTTCCGGTCAGCCGACCCGGGGGCTCGCCGTCTTGGCCTAAGTTCGCACCAGCCAGAGCCGACTAGTAGTGTGCCGACGCCAAAGCCCTCTCTTCGCTCCATGTTGTAGCTTGCAGCACGGCTGTCCGACTGGCAAGAGTCAAAGGCCGGAAACGCTGTCCACACGAAAAACGACTAAGGAAAACGCCGACTATGGCCAAGCCGGCCTCTCGCCTCCCTCGTCCGGCTGCTCAGCAGCCGGCAGGCCGGCTTCTCGCTCGACTAAGCTACGCTCTAAGCGGCTGAAGTAACTTGCCCATTCTAAATGACCAAGTCCCTGACCCAGCCACAGACCGCAGCGCGGCTGTTCGGCTAGCTGGGAGGTGGCCAAGGGAACGCGGCGAAGGAAAAAGCAAAAGATGGCAAAAGCAAACTCAAGCTAGAACCCGGCAACACATGCAAAATGTGGGGATTTAAACTTTGTACATTGCAAAAGGGCCCAAGGCCAGCATTCATCAAGTTTAAAAATACACCCCCAGTGGGTGGAACTGCACATAACTGATATTGTTTTCAAGCACGAAGACAGGAAAAAAAACTCGAAGAAAGATAACAGGCCATCTAGGCGGACGGCCCCTCGGGCTGCACGGACTGGTCGGTGGCAGGCGTACCTCTAGCTGGTGGGGCTTCCGGCTGCAGAGTCTCGGCCTGGCGGTCGGCAGTGGCTGACGTGGTCTCCGGCTAGTTGCTAGTCGGTGCTGGGTCGGGTCGAGTCCGGCTGGTAGCTCCGCCGTCTGGTGAGACGTAGCCGCCTTCCTTGTCCTCATCGCCCTCGTCGCCTTTGTCGCTGGAGGCGATCTCCTCCGCCGAGTCCTCCCCGTCCGACGGGTTCAGACCGAACCAGGACGAAGGAACCACGGCACTGTCATCTCCCCGCTCCGGGACGAAGACGTCGACATCAGCATAGTCGGCGATGGCCGCCGCGCAGACGGCGATGTCCTCGTGCGCCGCCGCCAGCTCCGGCAGCGCCTCTTGGCGAAAGGTCGCCAGCTGCGCCAGACGCACGCCGGGTGTAACACCCCAAAAATATTTTTCCGAATATTTGAAATCTTTCCTTTAAAAATAAAAGTTTTGAAAAAAATCATTTTTGGTCATATCACCTTTCTTCAATTTGAAAACCTTTTCAAATTTTATTTGGGTTTCAATCTTCTTTAAATATTCTGGTTGAAGAGTTTAAAATTATATGGATAATTACTTTGGGGTTTTCAAACAATTTATTTTTAGCAAGAAAAGTTTTGGGGATGATTAAATTTTCAAAGAAAATAACCTTTTCACCTCCTTTTAGCCCTACTAAAATCCATCCAACAAATTTTCTTCCACTCCAAAATTATCCCACAAGTCACTCACCTCATCTAGGACAGAATCCAACTCTTTCCTACCCCACAAAAATATTTTTCACCACCCAAATAAATTCCAAAGTTGGAATTCATATATTCCATCATTTCTTTGGTTTACAAAGGAACCACCATTTCTACAAGGATGCCACCTCCACCAAAATTATCCCAGCAAATATATGGTACCCACAACCCATTTTTTCCAAAAACATGGGGTACCCCAGTTCAAAATTTTCAAATCCCACTCAATTCAAATTTGGACCAGATTCAATAATCCTGATCCAAACATATTATTAAATGCTCCAAAAATTCCCAAACTCTGCCAAACTCATTTTTGAGCATCCACACATTACCACAAAAATCCCCACAAAATCCTAAAATCTCTAGCACCTGCTGTCATTTTATGAAACAGCTAGTGTGCACACTGTTCATCGCTGTCCAAAATTCAGTTAACTGAATTTGGTTCAGTGGCAGGAGCAACGACGCCGTGCACTCCACTCCATCCCCACTCCTTCTCGTCCACGCCTCCTCCCTCATAACTGCGCCGACCTAGACCCCTCCTTGTCAGTGCCTCACCGCCGACGGCACAGAAGGAGGCCGGTGCACCTGCCTCCGTCCTCGGTGGCGGCAACCCGAGCTGATCCACACGGCGCCCGCCATATTCACTCCCTCGCTGACCTCCCTCACCTAACTACTCACCATGCGGCACCTCCTTCGCACTCTCTCCACGCTGATCACGCCGCCCTTGGCCCCCTGTCAGCCACCGGAGACGGACGACGTCCGCCGCACCCGTACACCGACCTCGCCGTGGATAAAGCCACCAAGCCCGAGCTCGTTCGCGCTGGCGCTTCGGGCAGCTTCCTCCACCCTCACTGACACTCACCGACCACGACCACCTCCCAAACCGACCTCGCCGACCATCATAACTCCGGCGTGATCCGAACCCCGCCGGACCGCCTCGGGATCGCCTATATAAAGGCCCCCGAGCCCCGTTCTTCTCACCCATCGCCTCCACCACCTCCCAATCGCCCCTACACCACTCGCCCGACCTCGAGGAGGTCTTCTTCTTCCCCTCCGATCACCGCTCCGCCGCCACTGTCACCGATCTGTTCATCGCCGTTACTCCACCTCAACTGCTCAAATTTTGCCAGTAGTCATATATTCCACCAAATCATCGATTCCCCGCTTCAATTCCACTCCCCGAGCTCTCTCCGACGAGATCCCAATGCCACCGAACCACCGTCGATCTCGCCGGTGTTTAGGTGCTTCCCGGCGACCACCACCACCTCCCTCAGACGCGGCACTCCTCCCTGGTCATGTTCCGACCATCGCCGCCTTCCAAGACCCCGGCGATCACCGCCGGCGAACGCCGTCTCCTCTCTATTTTCGCGCGTGGGTTCAAATATTTGAACCTGACGGGTGGACCCCACCCCGCGCTTTTTCTTTTCTTTTTCTCTGTCTAAAAACGAAGACGTAATCTTGACTTTTACGCCTTCCACGCTGAGAAGCATATTTCGGCCCGAAGCGTTTTCTTTATAAACGCACAGGGACTGACTTTTTACAGAAAAACCCTGGTTTTGAAAGTTTAATAACTTTTAAAAAACAACTCCGTTTGAGTTGAACTTTTTTTTGAAATCCTTATTTTTCTCTCTAGTTTTTTTAGTATTTATTTAAAAATGTTTTGGGACAACTTTTTGTACTGTTGCCAAAAATTTTAATTTGAGTTGATTTTGAATTTTCCGAAAAAGAAGAGGGAAACTTTGCCGAGAATTTTGAAGGGTTTTCACCTGACTACTTTGGACAAGGCAAGCATTATTGAACTTGGGATATGGTGATTGCATTTGCATTTGCATGTTGCATCGGTTGATATTGCACCATATGTGTAGTATGTCACTAGCACTTGCATGCATGGTCACATCTCTTTTGCTCATAGCTTGCACATCACTCAAGCAAGAGATTCTTTTGACATGGTAAAGTTGTGGAAATATGGGAGAGTGTCTCCTGCCTTGGACGTGCCGGTGGGCACGGGCCATTATGCTTGACACGGTGGTGTCATGTGACTTAAGTGGAATATTCCGGTGATGTTAATTAATACCTCCTGAGTCGGCCTAGATCGAGTCTTGTTCCGTTACACCTAGCTGGATACCGTGCTGCCACGGGTCCTTCCGCAAGGAAGGTGCGGCTGAGTAAGTTGTTAACCCCTGTCCAGGTACACACCGTACAGAGGGCCACGATGAGGGTTTCCAAAGGCCTTGGACTAAATCCTGTCATCGGGTCAGGGGGCATGGGTGTTTCCGGTTGTGACTGAGAGGGGGGCACCCCTTGTAATCTACGCATATTAATAGTGATCCCATGCAGGACGTTGGTCTCTTCATCTCAGAGTTTTTCTTGAACGATGCTTTGGGTGATTCCTGGCATCCGGAGAGTTATTCTGGTGTGTGCTAGTCAGGTGTGTTTTCAACCCAAAGACCGTAATGGGAATTAGTCAGTGTCACGGTACTGACTAAATAAATCCTTTACTTGTGGGTAAAGAGTACACCCTCTGCAGAGTTAAAACTGTTCGAATAGCCATGTCCTCGGTCAAAGGGCGTAGCTGGGTGGGTCAAGTGTCGGTCCCGGTATCGGTCTCCGGAGGAAATAATTAAAATTTGTCTGACTCATTTTTTTTGCAGTATAATTGTTGATACCCTGTTGCTACCTTGATTATTTTATGCTTATTAAATATTATTATGGCTATGCATAATATTGAGGACTAACCTATTTCTCTCATTTTATATTCTTCCTGAGTGTCTCAGGGGCTGGCTAGACTACCCCGGGCACTCAACTATTATTTTCAAGACCCCTCGTGGCATCTCTCGAGTTAACAGGCGGTTTATCTCGCCACTACTCTTGTGGACACCCGATTGGCATTTCTCTTCAAGTCCAACCGTGGCGTCACTTGATGCCCGACAGGCATTTCTTTTCAAGACCTCTCATGCCGTCTCTCGAGTTAACAGGCGGTTTATCTCGCCACTACTCTTGTAGACACCCGACCGGCATTTCTCTTATTTTTCTGAATGTCACTTGGGCTGGCTAGACTACCCATGGCATTCACTTGCTTTTATTTTCTTAAAAGACCGGTTATGGCTAACATGTTTTATTTACTTCCGCATCATGTTATAATTATGTCATGACCAGGATTTTAGTCAGCATGAGCATGTCATTATGTTCCTACATGAGCATGTGCATCCATTATATCTTTTGTTCATAATGTTTGCGAGTACATTCCAACGTACTCACTGGCTTGTCCCTGGCTATTTACTTGGCCAGACTTGGAGGAGGACAAGCTTGTGGAGAAGGATTGCGCTAGCGAGCCCGACGCTTACAGGAGTCCCAGTCAGTCAACCTGTGAGATAGGAGTCTACCACCTGTATCATCCGCTGAGCTTCTGCTACACCAATAAATAGTCAAGCCTCACTCTGACGCTTGGCTTTACATTATTGTATCAGACATGTATCACCACCACACCACTGTCATATTCCGCCGCTGCCATATATTTGGTGAGTTTGTAATAATTTTGTTGAGCCTTCAGACTCAACCCTGTGTAATATTATTTGTACTGGTTATCTGTATCAAGGAAGTCCACCAGTTGTGTTGATCTTGGGGCTGGTGTGACTTAGGGCCTTTTCTGAGATTTATTCACAGAAAGGGGCTCGACAGGACTTGGTACCAGAGCCAGGCTGACTGTAGGAAACCCTAGGCACGATCGCTAGCACTCGAGTCAATACTAACATTTTTTTTAGCATGCATTTCATGCATCGTAACAAATTTTCCTTAGTCATCATATTCTTATGATATGACTGTTTGGATTTTTGTCTACTGATGTAGATGTCTGGCGGCAGCTGCCCATCCCAGATTTTTGCCAACGAGCCTGCGGGATTTTCCCGTCTTCTTACCGTCATCGCTAGGGATGCGATGAGGTCTCCGAGCCGTCCTGAGTACACGATTTTTCCTGACAGGGTCACAGACACTCTGACTATGTACCAGGCTTCGGTATATATTCGGGGCGGAAGTAACCTGTCCTTCCGCAACTACCATTTCATGGGGAGAGTCATGCCCTCTGAGAGGCATGCTATCCAGATGGCCGCACGTGAGGCTATTGCACGTCTTAGGGATATCCTGCCTATTATGCAGACTCGTCCCTATCACTACCTTTCGTGTCATGTACCTTATACCAACCATTACGTTTTTTCCTGCACCGCGGGAGAAAGGGATGGGGCGATCGAGCCCCTTGTTCAGTACATCATGGCACTCGAGTCGATCTTTACCGCACTGGTGGACGACCATCTTGCTGCACGAATGGACCTGGCTCATGCGAGGATCACTCGCAGGAGTGAGTTCCGTTCGCCTTCACCACGTGCCCCTCGTATTCCGACTCCACCACACTACTCTCCTACTCAGCCCGCGGTTCAGCACTCATCCCCGAGTGATGAGGCTAGTCGCTTGGCTGCTCCTGTTCCGACCAGAGCTCCACTTTCGACGCACACAGTGCCACCTCAGACAGGTGTGGCATCAACCGCTACACGACTGGAGACCATCCCAGAGGAGGAGGAGGTTGAGTCTCGAGAGCCATAGCTGGGACTCACCCTCAGCGGTGCTTACAGTGTCTCAGACACTCCGTGAGGACTGATCGAGCGTCAGCACCGTAGTAGTCTTTTTATGATGACATGGTTGTAAGATATTTATTTTCTGTTTCTTCTTCTTTTCTTTTTTTTGTAAGATGGCGAGTAATGGACTCGGACCACAACTCGTTGAGAGGACGAAGTAGTACGCTAGTTGAATAAGTGGTCTTGTAGTATACGGTTTCTGCAAGCATCTTGTATAATTAAGTCCTGCTTGTAAAATTAAATCCTACATGTATGATATAACCTATTGTACTTGCATCCTGGGGGGAGATTTATTTTTCAGTCTCTTAATTTTTTTTCTTGCTGCCTTTATAATTTATTTTCTCATTGGTGTTACACAAATACCCCCAGAAAGAAAATGCATCGCCCCTGGACCCGTTCTATGCCAAATCCGCCAAAAAGCAACCATGGACAGATGGGAAATAATTTTACACAAGGACAGAGTAGTCAACGGGACAGTGACACAGCATTTTCACAAGTGTGCCGTCTGTACGAGCAAAGCCAGCAACAGCACCAAGAAATGATGCAACATTTAATCAATATGGGAAACCACCAAGGACAAAATCATAACAGGTCAAAATTATCTGAGCTCCAGAAGACCAATCCTACTGTGTTTTCTCACACCGACAAACCATTGGAGGCAGATGATTGGCTACATGATATTGAAAGAAAATTGGTTATTGCCTAGTGTACGGACCGGGAAAAAGTACTTTATACCCTGTACTATTTTTCTGGTACAGCAGCATCATGGTGGGAAAACTTATGCCACACTCATCCCAACGGAGCCAATATGACATGGGAACAATTCAAGGAAAATTTTCGGGGAGCACATATCCCCAACAGTATCATGAAACTGAAAAAGAGGGAGTTTGAGGATCTCAAGCAGCGAGGCACCACGGTGACACAGTACTTGGATCAGTTTACTCAGCTGGCCCGGTACGCCAACGATGAATATATGACAGAAGACAAAAAGATGGAAAAGTTTCTCGATGGACTTATTCCATCTTTAAAATGCCAACTGGTGGTCCACACCTTTCCTGATTTCAAGACACTGGTGGACAAGGCAATTATACTGGAGAACGAGCATCGTAACATGAACGAGATACGCAAGCGCCGTATGAACCAGTCATCTCAGGTTCGCAACAATAAACCCAAGAATGAGTTTCAGAAGCCCACAACACATCGACCAGCAACACTACTACCTCGACCACCGCAGCAGAACCGTAGTGCTTTCAACAACAGAACCAGAGAAACAACATACTATCTGGGCATTACCTGCTATGCCTGCGGAGGAGAAGGGCATTACTCCAGGCAATGCCCAAAGCAGGGAAATAATACTACTAAGCCCAACAACAATGGCCGTGGTACAAACACAACCTCCAAGCACAACAACATCAACCACAATAACAACCAAAGGAAGGGACAAGTCAACCACGTGACCTTTGAGGAAGCACAAAATGCACCGGATATTGTGTTCGGTACATTTCCTGTCAACTCAATTAATGCTATAGTTTTATTTGATTCCGGAGCTTCGCATTCATGCATCTCTAAAAAGTTTGCCGCGGAGAATCGATTTTCTTTTTCGCCTTTGCAAAATTCCATGGTTATTCAGTCCCCAGGATCGAAGCAAAGCACACAATGGTACTGCAAGGATGTAAATATCGAAATCAAAGGAATGGTATTTTTAGCCAACCTTATTGTTCTGGAAGTAGTCGAACTAGATGTTATTCTGGGAATGGATTGGTTAACCAAAAATAAAGGTTTCATAGACTGCTACAACCGCACGGTGACTCTTACAAGCTGCCAAGGAGAAACAATAAAATTTGGCACAAGGAGGATTTCCGCATCACAAGGAAAATTAAATCAAGTGGATACGGCAGAATTAAGTAAGGTCCTTGTAGTCTGTGAATACCCCGATGTGTTTCCAGAAGAGCTACCAGGCATGCCCCCTGATCGGGAAATTGAGTTCGTTATTGAATTAGCACCTGGAACGGCTCCCATTTATAAGAAGCCGTATCGTATGGCTCCAACCGAATTGGCTGAACTAAAGAAACAAATTAAAGAATTAATGGAAAAAGGGTACATCAGACCCAGCTCATCACCATGGGGATCGCCAGTTTTATTTGCTAAGAAAAAGGATGGTACCCTCAGACTATGTATTGATTACATGTCTCTCAATATGGTCACCATCAAAAATAAATACCCGTTGCCCATGATAAATGACTTGTTCGAACAGCTAGCATAAGCCAAGGTATTCTCAAAAATAGATTTGAGGTCAGGCTACCACCAATTGAAAATCCGATCGTCAGATATCCCAAGACTGCATTTACTACCAGATATGGATTGTACGAATTTACAGTGATGCCGTTTGGCTTAACCAACGCTCCTGCTCATTTTGTTCATCTCATGAACAAGGTTTTCTTGAAATATTTGGACAAGTTCGTGGTCATATTTATTGATGACATACTTATCTACTCCAAGACATCCGAAGAACACGAACAACACCTACGAATAGTCCTGGAAGAATTGAGGAAAAACCAACTTTATGCCAAATTTAGTAAATGTGAATTTTGGTTAAGAGAAGTTGGCTTCCTAGGACACGTTCTGACATAGGATGGTATAGCAGTGGACCCAAGCAAGGTAAAAGCTGTCCAAGAATGGAAACAACCCACCAACGTGACTGAGGTCAGGAGTTTTCTTGGTCTGGCAGGATATTACGGAAGATTTATCGAAGGATTTTCCACCATAGCTAAACCCATGACCCAATTGCTTAAGAAGGATAAGAAGTTTGAATGGACTGAAGCTTGTGAGAAAAGTTTCCAAGAATTGAAGAAAAGATTAACAACGGCACCCGTTCTGGTCGTACCCAATGTGCACAAAAAGTTTGAGATATACTGTGACGCGTCCAGGAAAGGCCTTGGATGTGTATTAATGCAAGAAGGAAAAGTCGTGGCTTATGCCTCAAGACAGCTATGATGACACGAGGAGAATTATCCTACGCATGATCTGGAGCTAGCTGCGGTAATACACGCACTCAAAGAATGGCGACACTTTCTTCTCGGTGAGCGATGTGAAATATACACGGACCACAAGAGTCTTAAGTATATTTTCACCCAGCCGGAATTAAACTTGAGATAGCGTCACTGGCTTGAGTTAATCAAGGACTACGATATTGGAATTCATTATCATCCGGGTAAAGCAAATGTTGTGGCAGATGCTCTCAGCCGAAACCCCTGCACCAATAATAATAGTGTGCAATTTTCACAACATGGGTTCAACCAGGAATTTGCCAAACTCAACATGGTCCTAGTCACAAAAGGAACCATTAATCAACTGGAGATGAAACCAACATTAGAGGATCAGATCAAAGAAGCCCAAGAAGGACACCCAAGTGTTGAGGGGATTAAGAGGAAAATGAAACTGGGCAAGGCACCCGAGTTTACCGTTGATGGTCAGGGAATTTTATGGTTCGAAAAAAGAATATGTGTGCCTAATAAGGAAGAATTAAAGCAACAAATTTTGGCAGAAGCCCATACCACTCCATATTCTATCCATCCAGGAGGAACAAAAATGTACAAGGATTTACAAGAAAATTATTGGTGGCACGGGATGAAAAGAGATATAGCCGTATATGTCGCACGTTGTGATTCATGCCAGCGTATAAAAGCAGAACACCAGAGGCCAGCAGGACTATTGCAGCCACTCAGAGTACCTGAATGGAAATGGGACGTAATAGGAATGGATTTTATCGTCGGACTGCCAAGGTCACGACATGGAAATGATGCTATCTGGGTTATAACAGATTATTTGACCAAGGTGGCACATTTCATTCCGGTAAAAACCACATACACCACACAGCGACTCGCCAGATTATATCTCTCCTGGATTGTTTGCCTACACGGAGTACCCAAGACCATAGTCTCTGGCAGAGGCACCCAATTTGTCTCTAGATTTTGGGAACACCTACAGCAAGCCCTAGGAACTCAACTGACATTTAGCACAGCATACCACCCGCAAACCGGAGGACAAACTGAGCGGGTAAATCAAATATTGGAGGACATGCTAAGAGCTTGTGTGCTCACTTACGGAGTTAGCTGGGAAGACAGTTTACCATACGCGGAATTCTCATATAACAACAGTTATCAAGCCAGTTTAAACATGTCACCTTTTGAAGCCCTGTACGGACGGAGGTGCCGTACCCCACTCAATTGGTCAGAAACCGGAGACAGTCGAATTTTCGGTCCCGAAGTTCTTAAAGAAGCAGAAACAAAAGTGAAGCTTATTCAAGATAGACTGAAAGCAGCTCAGAGCCGTCAAAAGAGCTACTACGATCAAAAGCACCGCCAAATCAGTTTTGAGCCCGATGAATACGTGTATCTCAGAGTATCTCCAACTAGAGGACTACAGAGATTTAAAGTCAAAGGAAAATTGGCACCAAGATTTATCGGACCATTCTGTGTAATCGCAAGAAGAGGCAAGGTTGCTTACCAACTAGAGCTACCGGCAGAATTATCAGATGTTCACGATGTGTTTCACGTGTCACAACTAAGGAGATGTGTTAGTAACCCAGACAAGCAAGTGCAACACCATGACTTGGACCTTCATCCAGACCTCACATATAGGGAGCATCCTATAAAGATTTTAGAGGAGTCTGAACGAAGGACCCGGCAGAATGTAATAAATTTTTACAAGGTTCAATGGAGTAATCACACCGAGGAAGAAGCAACATGGGAAATTGAGGATCATCTGAGGACTGCATATCAGTACCTGTTTAAGGGACAGCTGAAATCTCAGGGACGAGATTTTTCTTAAGGGGGGTAGGTGTTGTAACACCCCAAAAATATTTTTCCGAATATTTGAAATCTTTCCTTTAAAAATAAAAGTTTTGAAAAAAATCATTTTTGGTCATATCACCTTTCTTCAATTTGAAAACCTTTTCAAATTTTATTTGGGTTTCAATCTTCTTTAAATATTCTGGTTGAAGAGTTTAAAATTATATGGATAATTACTTTGGGGTTTTCAAACAATTTATTTTTAGCAAGAAAAGGTTTGGGGATGATTAAATTTTCAAAGGAAATAACCTTTTCACCTCCTTTTAGCCCTACTAAAATCCATCCAACAAATTTTCTTCCACTCCAAAATTATCCCACAAGTCACTCACCTCATCTAGGACAGAATCCAACTCTTTCCTACCCCACAAAAATATTTTTCACCACCCAAATAAATTCCAAAGTTGGAATTCATATATTCCATCATTTCTTTGGTTTACAAAGGAACCACCATTTCTACAAGGATGCCACCTCCACCAAAATTATCCCAGCAAATATATGGTACCCACAACCCATTTTTTCCAAAAACATGGGGTACCCCAGTTCAAAATTTTCAAATCCCACTCAATTCAAATTTGGACCAGATTCAATAATCCTGATCAAACATATTATTAAATGCTCCAAAAATTCCCAAACTCTGCCAAACTCATTTTTGAGCATCCACACATTACCACAAAAATCCCCACAAAATCCTAAAATTTCTAGCACCTTCTGTCATTTTATGAAACAGCTAGTGTGCACACTGTTCATTGCTGTCCAAAATTTAGTTAACTGAATTTGGTTCAGTGGCAGGAGCAATGACACCGTGCACTCCACTCCATCCCCACTCCTTCTCGTCCACGCCTCCTCCCTCGTAACTGCGCCGACCTGGACCCCTCCTCGTCAGTGCCTCACTGCCGACAGCACAGAAGGAGGCCGGTGCACCTGCCTCCGCCCTCGGCGGCGGCAACCCGAGCTGATCCACACGAAGCCCGCCATATTCACTCCCTCGCTGACCTCCCTCACCTAACTACTCACCACGCGGCACGTCCTCCGCACTCTCTCCACGCTGATCACGCCGCCCTTGGCCCCCTGTCAGGCACCGGAGACGAATGACGTCCGCCGCACCCGTACACCGACCTCGCCGTGGATAAAGCCACCAAGCCCGAGCTCGTTCGCGCTGGCGCTTCGGGCAGCTTCCTCCACCCTCACTGACACTCACCGACCACGACCACCGCCCAAACCGACCTCGCCGACCATCAAAACTCCGGCGTGATCCGAACCCCGCCGGACCGCCTCGGGATCGCCTATATAAAGGCCCCCGAGCCCCGTTCTTCTCACCCATCGCCTCCACCACCTCCCAATCGCCCCTACACCACTCGCCCGACCTCGAGGAGGTCTTCTTCTTCCCCTCCGATCACCGCTCCACCGCCACTGTCACCGATCCGTTCATCATCGTTACTCCACCTCAACTGCTCAAATTTTGCCAGTAGTCATATATTCCACCAAATCATTGATTCCCCGCTTCAATTTCACTCCCCAAGCTCTCTCCGACGAGATCCCAATGCCACCGAACCACCATCCGCCACCGTCGACCTCGCCGGCGTTCAGGTGCTTCCCGGCGACCACCACCACCTCCCTCAGACGCGGCACTCCTCCCTGGTCATGTTCCGACCATCGCCGCCTTCCAAGACCCCGGCGATCACCGCCGGCGAACACCGTCTCCTCTCTGTTTCCGCGCGTGGGTTCAAAAATTTGAACCTGACGGGTGGACCCCACCCCGTGCTTTTTCTTTTCTTTTTCTCTGTCTAAAAACGAAGACGTAATCTTGACTTTTACGCCTTCCGTGCTGAGAAGCGTATTTCGGCCCGAAGCGTTTTCTTTATAAACGCACAGGGACTGACTTTTTACCGAAAAACCCCTGGTTTTGAAAGTTTAATAACTTTTAAACCATAACTCCGTTTGAGTTGAACTTTTTTTTAAATTCTTATTTTTCTCTCTAGTTTTTTTAGTATTTATTTAAAAATGTTTTGGGACAACTTTTTGTACTGTTGCCAAAAAATTTAATTTGAGTTGATTTCGAATTTTCAGAAAAAGAAGAGGGAAACTTTGCCGAGAATTTTGAAGGGTTTTCACCTGACTACTTTGGACAAGGCAAGCATTATTGAACTTGGGATATGGTGATTGCATTTGCATGTTGCATCGGTTGATATTGCACCATATGTGTAGTATGTCACTAGCGCTTGCATGCATGGTCACATCTCTTTTGCTCATAGCTTGCACATCACTCAAGCAAGAGATTCTTCTGACATGGTAAAGTTGTGGAAATACGGGAGAGTGTCTCTTGCCTTGGACGTGCCGGTGGGCACGGGCCATTATGCTTGACACGGTGGTGTCATGTGACTTAAGTGGAATATTCCGGTGATGTTAATTAACACCTCCTGCGTCGGCCTAGATCAAGTCTTGTTCGGTTACACCTAGCTGGATACCGTGCTGCCACGGGTCCTTCCGCAAGGAAGGTGTGGCTGAGTAAGTTGTTAACCCCTGTCCAGGTACACACCGTACAGAGGGCCACGATGAGGGTTTCCAAAGGCCTTGGACTAAATCCTGTCATCGGGTCAGGGGGCATGGGTGTTTCCGGTTGTGACTGAGAGGGGGGCACCCCTTGTAATCCGCGCGTATTAATAGTGATCCCATGCAGGACGTTGGTCTCCCCATCTCAGAGTTTTTCTTGAACGATGCTTTGGGTGATTCCTGGCATCCGGAGAGTTATTCTGGTGTGCGCTGGTCAGGTGTGTTTTCAACCCAAAGACCGTAATGGGAATTAGTCAGTGTCATGGTACTGACTAAAGAAATCCTTTACTTGTGGGTAAAGAGTACACCCTCTGCAGAGTTAAAACTGTTCGAATAGCCGTGTCCTCGGTCAAAGGGCGTAGCTGGGTGGGTCAAGTGTCGGTCCCGGTATCGGTCTCCGGAGGAAATAATTAAAAAAATTCTGACTCATTTTTTTGCAGTATAATTATTGATACCCTGTTGCTACCTTGATTATTTTATGCTTATTAAATATTATTATGGCTATGCATAATATTGAGGACTAACCCGTTTCTCTCATTTTATATTCTTCCTGAGTGTCTCAGGGGCTGGCTAGACTACCCCGGGCACTCAACTATTATTTTCAAGACCCCTCGTGGTGTCTCTCGAGTTAACAGGCGGATTATCTCGCCACTACTCTTATGGACACCCGATTGGCATTTCTCTTCAAGTCCAACCGTGGCGTCACTTGACGCCCGACAGGCATTTCTTTTCAAGACCTCTCGTGGCGTCTCTCGAGTTAACAGGCGGTTTATCTCTCCACTACTCTTGTAGACACCCGACCGGCATTTCTCTTATTTTTCTGAATGTCACTTGGGCTGGCTAGACTACCCATGGCATTCACTTGCTTTTATTTTCTTAAAAGACTGGTTATGGCTAACATGTTTTATTTACTTCCGCATCATGTTATAATTATGTCATGACCAGGATTTTAGTCAGCATGAGCATGTCATTATGTTCCTACATGAGCATGTGCATCCATTATATCTTTTGTTCATAATGTTTGCAAGTACATTCCAACGTACTCACTGGCTTGTCCCTGGCTATTTACTTGGCCAGACTTGGAGGAGGACGAGCTTGCGGAGAAGGATTGCGCTAGCGAGCCCGACGCTTAGAGGAGTCCCAGTCAGTCAACCTGTGAGATAGGAGTCTACCACCTGTATCATCCGCTGAGCTTCTGCTACACCAATAAATAGTCAAGCCTCACTCTGACGCTTGGCTTTACATTATTGTATCAGAGATGTATCACCACCACACCACTGTCATATTCCGCCACTGCCGTATATTTGGCGAGTTTATAATAATTTTGTTGAGCCTTCAGAGTCAACCCTGTGTAATATTATTTGTACTGGTTATCTGTATCAAGGAAGTCCACCAGTTGTGTTGATCTTGGGGCTGGTGTGACTTAGGGCCTTTTCTGAGATTTATTCACAGAAAGGGGCTCGACACCGGGGTACCAGGCCTTGCCGAACTCTATAGCGTTAGCAGCCCCGGACCGCGCCGCGGAGCTCTTCCAGGCTTCGAGCCGGCTCGCCGCCACCTCCAGCAAGTCGACCGTCTGACTGGGAGTCCGCGGGATCTGAGCACCCGGCCATAAGCTTTCCAAGACCTGCGACCCGACGCGCTGAAGCCGGCGGAGCAGGCAGCGCGTGGGCTCGAGGCGCATCCGGGCGGCCGTGATCTGTTCGCCCACGGTCCGAGGCCTGTCCTGCGCGATCTCCTTGCCCTCCCGCCTTTGCTCCTCGCGCTAGGCCTCGATGGCCATGCAGACGAAGATGGAGTAGCCCGGGAGGAACTCTGCTCAAGAAGAAGACAAAGATGTCAGAGGCCGGCTTCCAGCGACAGCCGACAGCTAACAATCAGCAACCCACAACTCGGAGATGAGAGACGCACCGTCAAGCATGTCCTCAATCATGGAGTAGCCGTCATCGAGGAGCTTCTCCCTGTTGGCCTAGTCCGAGTGTTGAGTCTCGAACTCGGCCGTCAGGCGCTTTTCGTCCGCCTCCAGCGTCCGGACCTGGTTCGTGTGGCGTTCGGTCTGCTCCGCCAGCTGCTTCTCAAACCGGTCGTGAGCCGCGGCTGCCTGGTCGCGCTCCTGCCCCAAAACATGGAGCTGGCCCTCGAGCTCGGCCACGCGCTCCCTCAATTGGGCGGCGGCCGCTGCAAGAAGAAGACAGAAATCATCATCATCTACTTCAACAAAAACGAAAACAAGCCTACCAGAAAAGATCTGGCACGACTGCTCAACAGCCGGCCTGAATCTCGGGGGCTACACCTAGTGGGTGCGCTGGCGCGCCCCCACTGAAAGCCGGCTTACTTACTTCGGCTCTGAGCCAGCTCAGTAGTCCGGGTGGTGAGCATCCGGTTCTGCGTGTTGTATGCGACCGCCCGCATGTTGTGGTAGTCCTGCAACAGCAGCAAGCATTTCAACCAAAGAAAAGAACACCTTGGAGTTCCAACCCGCCTGCTCAGCAGCCGGCTTGGAACTCGGGGGCTACACCCAGTGGGTGCGCTAGCACGCCCCCACGGAAGATTACAAGACAAAAAACATAGCAAAATAAGGTGTACGTACCCGGACGGCCGACCGCGTCGCCAACAGCTCCTCCCTCGCCCCTGCAGAGTGGCATTCTGGGCGAGGAACCGGTCCTCCAGGTCGTGCACCGCCAGGTTCAAGGCGGCCGAGCCGGCCCCCGCCACCCAGCCTGAAGGAGGGGTGCTCGTGGTCCCGGCGTTGGCTCCCTGCGAGCTCGAGGCCGCAGCCTCCACCTGCCGCCTAGGCTCCGATGTCGCCCGCGTCGCACGCCGGCGCGTAGGAGCACGCGCCACCAAGACCAGGTTGCCGCCTGCCCGGTGCCGGCTGGTGCTACCTCCGGCTGGTTGGGCTCGCCGCTTCCTCATCCGCCGGCATCCGGCGCGCGCTGGGTCTCCTCCACCTCCGGGATGACGGTGTCGGGGACCACAAGCTCCAGCACCGACTGGTCAGCCCTGGCCGCCCCAGGTGGCGTCTGGTCCTCCGCCATCTCCACCTCTGGCTGTTCGAGGGTGACGGTCTCCGAGACCTCGCCACCAGCCAGATCCGCCGTCACCCTGGTGTCGGCCCCCGCCCGCGCCTTGGTCGCGGCCTCCGCCTGCGCCTTCGTCGCCGCCACCGCCTTCGCTTCCGCCACGGCCCGGGCCTCCGCCTGCGCTGCCTCCTCCGCCTGGGCGTCGGCACGCGCCTTCTCTGCGGCCTCCTGCGCCTCACGCGCGTTCCTCTCCTGCGCCTCCCGGAGGGCAGCAGCCGGATCCAGACGCCAAGCATCCGCGGAGCCGTCCACTGGGTCCATCAGCGAGGCGGATGAAGCCCGCGTGATGGCGAAGGCCGTCCTGCTCAATAAGAAAGCAAAGATGAGGAAACACCCCAAGAAAGAAGGAAAACATGAAGTCAGAGCGGCAAGTGCGCTTACCCAGATGTGAACGGCATGGGTTTGGGCCCCTTCCGGGCGGGGGCCACCTTCTGGGCCTCGTGCCGCCTGGTGGCATCCGCCTATTTGGCCTTCTTGACTGGGTGGCTACCGTACCTCCCTGTCAGGCGGCGCTTGTGCCCACCGGGTGCAGCTGCCGGCCGTGGCATAGAGGTTCCGGCTCCTGTTCCCGCGCCCCCCTAGGCGGGCGCCACTCCTCGTCGCCTTCGTCATCGTCCGGCCAAGCCCAGACATCGCCGATTCCTCCTCCGCTGCCTCCTGCGGAGCCGCCCGCCTCGGGGCCGCTTGCTTCTCCGCCGCCTCCTCCAGCGACCTCCTCGTCGCTGCCTTCCTCCATGGCGGCTGCCCCCAGCTCGGGATCCTCGGCGTCGCTATCCTCGCGGTCTGACATCCACTCATGGCCAGGAGCCAGCGTGCCTTGGCCCGCGAAGCGCTACCACAAAAGCCAACTGGTTAAGACCAAGGGATGAAGAATATTGTGAATAAAGCAGCCGGATCTGGTACTTACTGCTGGAGGGGGGTTGGCCCGACTGTAAGGCTCCTTGCTGATACGCCACTCCGCCTCGCTGAGCTTGCAGTTGGAGATGTCATTGACATGGCGGGCCACCTCCACCCTCGGCATCTCCTTGGTGGACATCCGGCATGGATCCCGGTGGCCGCTCATCTGGCTGATGAGGTCCGGCCGAAGCTGAAGCGACGATACCCAGCGCATGATGAATCCGGCCAGCAGGTCGGCCGGCTTGAGCCCCTCCCGGCTTGTCATCTCCTCCAGCCAGGCGAGGACACTGACAATAGGGCCCGACAGGGGGTGCTTGGGCGGCTGCTGTTGCCAGTTGTCGCGTGACCCAGCAGGCGGCCCAGGCACATAGGCCGGCAGGTTGATGTAGTCGACGTTCCGGAGATTCTAGATGTAGAAGTATGACTTCTGCCAAAGCTTGGCCGACTCGTGCAGAGGGATCGACGGGAAGCGCGTGCCGCCTCCTGAGCGCCTCACGGCCACACACGCCCCGCATTGGGCCAGCTCCTCCTTCACCGACGTACCTAACTTGAGGTAGAAGAACCTACCCCAGAGCTCGATAGTCGGTAAGACGCCGGGGTATCCCTCGTAGAAAGTGACGAAGGCGGAGAGGCACACCACCGTATTGGGGGTGAAGTGGTGTGGCTGCAGTCGGTAGAAGTGGAGAAACTCCCGGAAGAAGCCGCTAGCCGGGAGCGCGAAGCCGTGGAGGAAGTGACCGTGGAAGACGACGTACTCGCCGGGCTCTGGCCGCGGCGAGGTCTTTGGCACGGGGAGGATGCGCACGCCCACGTTGTCAGAGTGAGGCAGCCTCCACGTCGCGCGGAGGAAGTTGATGTGGTCGTCGTGGATATTAGACCCCAGCCATCCGCTTTTCGCCATGGCACAGGGACGGCAAGGGGGAGCTCGACGGAGAATAAGATGATGGGCGCTGCGGCGACGAAGAAGAAGACGATGGGCGACGAGGTGACGACGCGAGGCAGCGGAGCCGTGACGGTGGCCGCGGCGGAGTGGCTGCTTCGGCGGAGCGGCGACCGCGGCTAGGCGACAGCGACAAGGGAGGCAACCACGGAAGCACTTTGGCAGCGGCGGAGCAGCACCGCGGCAGCAATGGCGAAGGGAGAAGAGAGAGTAGGGAGGGGGCGCGCGTGCGTTCTGCCGCCCCTCCTCCTCCCCCCCCCCTCTTTATAGCCGACGGAGGCGAAGCCGAGACGACATGGGGGCATGGGATTAACTGCGCCCCACGCCCCGCACGACCTCGCGTATTCCGCGCGGTTATGGCGCAGTTAATGCGCTGCAGAAGGGCAACCGCCCGCCTCGGCCACAACGGATCCGCGCACGGGTTGAGGCCCTGTAGTGGCGGGCCCCAGCCTGCGGTGATGTCTCGTCGCGCACGTGGGCTGGCAGGCCGGCCTGGCCTGCGGGCATCGCGTGGCGCGCGTGCGGCAGGTGGCACCGCCCTGACTCCCGCCTGTCGATTCGAATTCCACCAGACGGCCGCGGCCGCGGCCGGCTCCTAGCGTCCGGCTCCTCCCAGCCGGACGGAGTAGGAGGCGGAAGACCACTCGAAGGGGAAACTGCTGAGGCCCTCCAACTGCTAAAGCCATAGAACCTCACCAGCTTCGGGGACTACTGTCGGGGGGATAGTCCCCGGGTAGCCTCATCAGCACTTAACCATATTTCAAGACATCGGGGCTAGCCAAGCCCCTCAGTCCGACTGGTCGTAAGACCGGCCTCCAGGGCCGGACGGGACCGGAGGGTCGTCTCCTAAAAAACGGTGGGCCCCAAGAAAGCGGTTGAAGCTAGAGGGCCGCCTCCTAGAAGACGGCGCGTTCCAGAAGGAGGCGAGGGTATGGGCCGGCTCCTAGCAGGCGGCCCGTCCCCTCCCTAGGAGTTTGAGCCCGACCAGGAGACAAGCTAGGGCATGGCCACAGTGCGCCATGCTTCCCCCAAATCACGGCCGCATGGCTACAGTAGGCGCCGCCAGGCGGCCGCCGACCCGCCTGGCGCTGCGATATAGCCATGGCGCGCCCGACACGGCCTCCGTCAGCACGGATGGCGCCACAGTGAAGAGCCATCAGCGGGGCCCGCAGGCAGCGGGCCCCACCTGTCGGCCGGTTCCTCGGCAGCCAGCAGGGCCCAGCAGAGGCGGGCCCCAGCAGCCAGCGAAGAACCCGGCCCCCATAGACGCTGGCAGCCGAGGCCTACCACCCGGCCATATTACCATTGTACCCCTAGGGGGTTAGCCTATAAAACCCCCCAGGCCACACCCATGCAAGGGTTCCTCTCATGTTCCACTTCAGTTCTACACACACCATAGCCAGGGAGGGGAGAGAGCTAGCCTTGCCCTTCTTCCTCCTCTGGCCGAACAGCTCTAGGAGCACCATTGTACTCTTTGCTTCATAGTGATCATGCGGAGACCCCGCAGAGCAGGAGTAGGGGTTTCATCTCTTAGGAGAGCCCTGAACCTAGGTAGATCTTGTGTCCGTCCGAGCTTGTGCCCACTCCCGCTTCCATGACCCGACGACGATCTCATGGCCCCAACCATGATAAGCCACCCCCTGGCATCTGTCGAGATATTACCACAACAAGTATTTAATATTCTTAGCACCTCATGTAAGCACCAATGCATTGGAAGCAGCATAATGGAGAGTATCATATACTAGTATCATGCATATGATACTAGTATATGATACTACCTCTGTAATGCGCGCATAGTATCATAAGTTAGTATCATGTAGTATTTTATTTATTGTCATGCATGACACATAGTAGCATAGCATTTATTATGATGTGGTATCATGATATGATACTTAACCCTCTCTTTCTTCATTTAATTCTATGACAGCTCATCAGAATTGCATAGTTGGCATGCATGATACTAGCTATGAGCCTCCCATTATGATCAGCCTAGCAAAGAAGGTGTACAAATCATTTGTGCGTCGCTTTGCGAGTTTTCATCCATTTGTTCGGTGGCAACCCGGCTCAGAGTAAACCGGAACGCCTCGTATTCCAGCCCAGGGACAAGTCCTCTGGAATATGGCACTGTTGGCATAGAACAAATCAGCTCTTCATTACAATGGATATGGTTACATAGGGTACAAGGGTTACATTGGCATGGCGACACTACGCCTGCCCGGGGTAGCTCTATGCTAATAGCGGACTAACTCTCTAGGCAGCGGAACAGTGACGGCGGTGATGGACTCCACTCCGCAGGGACTCTCGCTAGATCGCATCTCCTATGTCGCAAACTCGGGATCCTTGACAAGCAAGCAATCATGGCATGACCTGCAAACTGGCATGACATGTAAGGTGAGTACTTTGAATATACTCACAAGCTCACAGCAAACATCAGCATTAAAGCAGGACAACATCATAGCAGAATGGATGCAGCAAGGTAAAGCATATTAAGTAGTTTAATCCATACTCCGAGTAATATCAGGATCCAATCCGAACCTGTGCCAAAGAAAAGAACACCTTGGAGTTCCAACCCGCCTGCTCAGCAGCCGGCTTGGAACTCGGGGGCTACACCCAGTGGGTGCGCTAGCACGCCCCCACGGAAGATTACAAGACAAAAAACATAGCAAAATAAGGTGTACGTACCCGGACGGCCGACCGCGTCGCCAACAGCTCCTCCCTCGCCCTCTGCAGAGTGGCGTTCTGGGCGAGGAACCGGTCCTCCAGGTCACGCACCGCCAGGTTCAAGGCGGCCGAGCCGGCCCCCGCCACCCAGCCTGAAGGAGGGGTGCTCGTGGCCCCGGCGTTGGCTCCCTGCGAGCTCGAGGCCACAGCCTCCACCTGCCGCCTGGGCTCCGATGTCGCCCGCGTCGCACGCTGGCGCGCAGGAGCACGCGCCACCAAGACCTGGTTGCCGCCTGCCCGGTGCCGGCTGGTGCTACCTCCGGCTAGTTGGGCTCGCCGCTTCCTCATCCGCCGGCATCCGGCGCGCGCTGGGTCTCCTCCACCTCCAGGATGACGGTGTCGGGGACCACAAGCTCCAGCACCGACTGGTCAGCCCCGGCCGCCCCAGGCGGCGTCTGGTCCTCCGCCATCTCCACCTCTGGCTGTTCGAGGGTGACGGTCTCCGAGACCTCGCCACCAGCCAGATCCGCCGTCACCCTGGTGTCGGCCCCCGCCTGCGCCTTGGTCGCGGCCTCCGCCTACGCCTTCGTCGCCGCCACCGCCTTCGCTTCCGCCACGGCCCGGGCCTCCGCCTGCGCCGCCTCCTCCGCCTGGGCGTCGGCCCGCGCCTTCAATGCGGCCTCCTACGCCTCACGCGCTTTCCTCTCCTGCGCCTCCCGGAGGGCAGCAGCCGGATCCAGACGCCAAGCATCCGCGGAGCCGTCCACTGGGTCCATCAGCGAGGCGGATGAAGCCCGCGTGATGGCGACGGCCGTCCTGCTCAACAAGAAAGCAAAGATGAGGAAACACCCCAAGAAAGAAGGAAAACATGAAGTCAGAGCGGCAAGTGCGCTTACCCAGATGTGAACGGCATGGGTTTGGGCCCCTTCCGGGCGACGGCCACCTTCTGGGCCTCGTGTCGCCTGGTGGCATCCGCCTATTTGGCCTTCTTGACTGGGTGGCTACCGTACCTCCCTGTTAGGCGGCGCTTGTGCCCACCGGGTGCAGCTGCCGGCCGTGGCGTAGAGGTTCCAGCTCCTGTTCCCGCGCCCCCCCTAGGCGGGCGCCACTCCTCGTCGCCTTCGTCATCGTCCGGCCAAGCCCAGACATCGCCGATTCCTCCTCCGCTGCCTCCTGCGGAGCCGCCCGCCTCGGGGCCGCTTGCTTCTCCGCCGCCTCCTCCAGCGACCTCCTCGTCGCTTCCTTCATCCATGGCGGCTGCCCCCAGCTCGGCATCCTCGGCGTCGCTATCCTCGCGGTCCGACATCCACTCATGGCCAGGAGCCAGCGTGCCTTGGCCCGCGAAGCGCTACCACAAAAGCCAACTGGTCAAGACGAAGGGATGAAGAATATTGTGAATAAAGCAGCCGGATCTGGTACTTACTGCTGGAGGGGGGTTGGCCCGACTGTAAGGCTCCTTGCCGATACGCCACTCCGCCTCGCTGAGCTTGAAGTTGGAGATGTCATTGACATGGCGGGCCACCTCCACCCTCAGCATCTCCTTGGTGGACATCCGGCATGGATCCCGACGGCCGCTCATCTGGTTGATGAGTTGCGGCCGAAGCTGAAGCGACGATACCCGACGCATGATGAATCCGGCCAGCAGGTCGGCCGGCTTGAGCCCCTCCCGGCTTGTCATCTCCTCCAGCCGGGCGAGGACACTGACAATAGGGCCCGGCAGGGGGTGCTTGGGCGGCTGCTGTTGCCAGTTGTCACGCGACCCAGCAGGCGGCCCAGGCACATAGGCCGGCAGGTTGATGTAGTCGACGTTCCGGAGATTCTGGATGTAGAAGTATGACTTCTGCCAAAGCTTGGCCGACTCGTGCAGAGGGATCGACGGGAAGCATGTGCCGCCTCCTGAGCGCCTCACGGCCACACACGCCCCGCATTGGGCCAGCTCCTCCTTTGCCGACGTACCTAACTTGAGGTAGAAGAACCTACCCCAGAGCTCGATAGTCGGTAAGACGCCGCGGTATCCCTCGCAGAAAGTGACGAAGGCGCAGAGGCACACCACCGTATTGGGGGTGAAGTGGTGCGGCTGCAGTCGGTAGAAGTGGAGAAACTCCCGGAAGAAGCCGCTAGCCGGGAGCGCGAAGCCGCGGAGGAAGTGACCATGGAAGACGACGTACTCGCCGGGCTCTGGCCGCGGCGAGGTCTTTGGCATGGGGAGGATGCGCACGCCCACGTTGTCAGAGTGAGGCAGCCTCCACGTCGCGCGGAGGAAGTTGATGTGGTCGTCGTGGATATTAGACCCCAGCCATCCGCTTTTCGCCATGGCACAGGGACTACAAGGGGGAGCTCGACGGAGAATAAGATGATGGGCGCTGCGGCGAAGAAGAAGAAGACGATGGGCGACGTGGCGACGACGCGAGGCAGCGGAGCCGCGACGGTGGCCGCGGCGGAGTGGCTGCTTCGGCGGAGCGGCGACCGCGGCTAGGTGACAGCGACAAGGGAGGCAACCACGGAAGCACTTTGGCAGCGGCGGAGCAGCGCCGCGGCAGCAATGGCGAAGGGAGAAGAGAGAGTGGGGAGGGGGCGCGCGTGCGTTCTACCGCCCCTCCTCCTCCCCCCTCTTTATAGCCGACGGAGGCGAAGCCGAGACGACATGGGGGCATGGGATTAACTGCGCCCCACGCCCCGCACGACCCCGCGTATTCCGCGCGATTATGGCGCAGTTAATGCGCTGCAGAAGGGCAACCGCCCGCCTCGGCCACAGCGGATCCGCGCACGGGTTGAGGCCCTGTAGTGGCGGGCCCCAGCCTGTGGCGATGTCTCGTCGCGCATGTGGGCTGGCAGGCCGGCCTGGCCTGCGGGCATCGCGTGGCGCGCGTGCGGCGGGCGGCGCCGCCCCGACTCCCGCCTATCGATTCAAATTCCACCAGACGGTCGCGGCCGCGGCCGGCTCCTAGCGTCCGGCTCCTCCCAGCCGGACGGAGTAGGAGGCGGAAGACCACTCGAAGGGGAAACTGCTGAGGCCCTCCAACTACTAAAGCCATAGAACCTCACCAGCTTCGGGGACTACTGTCGGGGGGATAGACCCCGGGTAGCCTCATCAGCACTTAACCATATTTCAAGACATCGGGGCTAGCCAAGCCCCTCAGTCCGACTGGTCGTAAGACCGGCCTCCAGGGCCGGACGGGACCGGAGGGTCGTCTCCTAAAAAACGGTGGGCCCCAAGAAAGCGGTTGAAGCTAGAGGGCCGCCTCCTAGAAGACGGCGTGTTCCAGAAGGCGGCGAGGGTATGGGCCGGCTCCTAGCAGGCGGCCCGTCCCCTCCCTAGGAGTTTGAGCCCGACCAGGAGACAAGCTGGGGCATGGCCACAGTGCGCCATGCTTCCCCCAAATCACGGCCGCATGGCTACAGTAGGCGCCGCCAGGCGGCCGCCGACCCGCCTGGCGCTGCGCTATAGCCATGGCGCGCCCGACACGGCCTCCGTCAGCACGGACGGCGCCACAGTGAAGAGACATCAGCGGGGCCCGCAGGCAGCGGGCCCCACCTGTCGGCCGGTTCCTCGGCAGCCAGCAGGGCCCAGCAGAGTCGGGCCCCAGCAGCCAGCGGAGAACCCGGCCCCATAGACGCTGGCAGCCGAGGCCTACCACCCGGCCATATTACCATTGTACCCCTAGGGGGTTAGCCTATAAAACCCCCCAGGCCACACCCATGCAAGGGTTCCTCTCATGTTCCACTTCAGTTCTACACACACCATAGCCAAGGAGGGGAGAGAGCTAGCCTTGCCCTTCTTCCTCCTCTGGCCGAACAGCTCTTGGAGCACCATTGTACTCTTTGCTTCATAGTGATCATGCGGAGACCCCGCAGAGCAGGAGTAGGGGTTTCATCTCTTAGGAGAGCCCTGAACCTAGGTAGATCTTGTGTCCGTCCGAGCTTGTGCCCACTCCCGCTTCCAAGACCCGACGACGATCTCATGGCCCCAACCATGATAAGCCACCCCCTGGCATCTGTCGAGATATTACCACAACAAGTATTTTATATGCTTAGCACCTCATGTAAGCACCAATGCATTGGAAGCAGCCTAATGGAGAGTATCATATACTAGTATCATGCATATGATACTAGTATATGATACTACCTCTGTAATGCGCGCATAGTATCATAAGTTAGTATCATGTAGTATTTTATTTATTGTCATGCATGACACATAGTAGCATAGCATTTATTATGATGTGGTATCATGATATGATACTTAACCCTCTCTTTCTTCATTTAATTCTATGACAGCTCATCAGAATTGCATAGTTGGCATGCATGATACTAGCTATGAACCTCCCATTATGATCAACCTAGCAAAGAAGGTGTACAAATCATTTGTGCGTCGCTTTGCGAGTTTTCATCCATTTGTTCGGTGGCAACCCGGCTCAGAGTAAACCGGAATGCCCCGTATTCCAGCCCAGGGACAAGTCCTCTGGAATATGGCACTGTTGGCATAGAACAAATCAGCTCTTCATTACAATGGATATGGTTACATAGGGTACAAGGGTTACATTGGCATGGCGACACTACGCCTGCCCGGGGTAGCTCTATGCTAATAGCGGACTAACTCTCTAGGCAACGGAACAGTGACGGCGGTGATGGACTCCACTCCGCAGGGACTCTCGCTAGATCGCATCTCCTAGGTCGCAAACTCGGGATCCTCGACAAGCAAGCAATCATGGCATGACCTGCAAACTGGCATGACATGTCAGGTGAGTACTTTGAATGTACTCACAAGCTCACAGCAAACATCAGCATTAAAGCAGGACAACATCATAGCAGAATGGATGCAGCAAGGTAAAGCATATTAAGTAGTTTAATCCATACTCCGAGTAATCTCAGGATCCAATCCGAACCTGTGCCAAGTCCAATCATGTGGTCATCCGACCACTCATCTCATAGCCATCCCATGGCTAACATATCACCATCTGCACTACAAGTCTGACAAACTTACTCTCTTCCGGGTTGTCTCACAACCCTCAGAATACTCACAATCCATCGAGTACTTCTGATCTTAGGTCAAGTTATTCCATCATTGTCACTACTATGGTTGATCACCTAGTGAGGTCTGGACGGACTGTCCAATACCGTGGACACGGCTATTCGATTAGATTTTACACTCTGCAGAGGTTGCGCACTTTACCCACACTATGGAGCACTGACCTCGTGATCCCATTCGGGTGGACCAGCGTTGCTCCAACGAAACCTGCCTGACCCATGACTCTTCCATCGTACCACCGGCAATCATCCTCCCCCGGAGTCCTGCCCTGGGTGGCCCCTGTGTCACCTCACGACACCTGCCACCGTCGTGGCCAAACTAAACTGTCCCAAACGGGGACCTGGTACCATACAACTCATTTGGGCTCACAAGGTTATCGCCGCCTACCAGGCCAGGGTAGCGCGCACGCATAACCTTCCTTGTCGGGTGGTACAGGTGAAAGAGCACGCAATCAGACCAAGTCAAGGCCGTCCCATACCGGCAAATGTGGTTGCATGGATAAGTCCGGATAGGTGACTCAAGGTCAACCATGAAACATCTAATCCTCGAACAATCTCTGTCATGGCTGACACTCCGATATCATAGCAATCCAATAACCTATATGCTTAAGCCACTACTACTAATTCATCTCTACGAACTGCCGGATGAACTCCAAAATAATCATAGAAAGTGATCTCAACATCATAGTATCAACAAGTGGGTAAGCTACTAGTCACTAATAATCCGGTATTCAACATGATAGTCACCTATCCGAGAATTAACTCAAGTTTCGTATAATCCAATTCATTTCACAAATAACTCATATTTGTTGTTGAAGTAAATAGTTAAACTATGACATTGCAATGCGATGATGCAGATGAGAGTTGTGGATTGCCTGGGGGTGAAGGAATCATCGGGAAGGAGTGCGGAATGGTCGTGGAAGGAGTTGCCGGAAACAGTTCTCTCTCGGAGGGGGCTGTTTATGGGCAAGGGCAAAATGGTCATTTTCACAATGTCAAAACAGCATGAAAATGGTACCAACAGAACGGGCTCGATGAGACGAAGAAGTGGGATTTGGGTTCACCTCGATCGGAGTTGTGAGCCAGGGACCTATCTGCAAGTAAATTAATTGCCACTAGGTCCCTAACAGTTTTTCTGGATAATGAATAAAAGGAAACTGTGGCCACTGGGCTGCCCGGGCCGAATTGGCTGCCGCCGCTGCTGCCTACTGGGCCGGCCCACACCACAGCTGCCCACCTCGATTTAAATTAAAATCGGTGGGCCACTGTGGGCTAGGCCCACCTTATCTTTCCCCCCAGCTCTTTCTTCCTTTGTCGCGCGCCCGTGGACAGAGAGAGGTCGCCGGCGCTCGTCCAGCCAACTCCGGTCATCACCGACGGAGCTGAACCCACCGGCGGAACCGGAGAAGGACGCCGCACCCAACCAGGCAGGTCACGGGCTCCGGGGAGGCCGAGCACGAGGGCTCCTCCGAGCGTGGCAGAAACCGGCGACGGGCGGTGATGAACACGGTGCCGCAGCGGCCCTGGAGAAGAATGGAGGAGGTGGGGAGGGTCGCCGAACCTTGGGGGTTCCTCCGGTGGTAGAAGGACGGCGAGAGGGGGCTCGGGCATCTCCAATTCAGGAGGAGGCCGAGGCGGCAATGGCGGCCAGAGGGCGGCGGGAAGGGCCTCCGGCGATGGTTTGAGGGGTCAGGGAGGATCAGTGGAGCTAGGCGAGAGGCTTGGTGAGGACGGGAGCACTCGGGAGGGCCTATATATAGGCGGCTGGCGTGGAGGGGATTAGCACACCGCCGTGGCGAGCTTATCGCCGCACAGGTGCTCGAGGGGTGGCGTGGCTGGACGGTAGTGGGGTCGGGAGGCTTCCTGGAGGGGTGGAGAGGGTTCAGGCGAGGTCGAGAGAGCTCGGGAGGGCTCGGGGAAGAAAACGACGACGGCCATGAGCGAGACAGGGTCTCGGCGGCGATTGCAGTGGCGTGCAGAGGAAGCAACCAAAGGGGGAGAGAGTTCCAGAGCGAAGGCGAGGCCGAGACGGAGCTTCTGGACATGGAGAGATATCGAGGGGGAGGAGGAATTGGACAAGTACAGCGCCGCGACCTCCAGAGCGTGCTGTTTGCCTTGTCTGGCCCGTGGTCACCGCGTGAACGCGGTGATGCCACATGCACTTGTTGACGAAATCATGTCAGGTCGATTAGTCATTTGAAGGATAAGGTCAAGGGGGAAAGAAACAAGCATAGAGAGATTTGAGTTGACCACAGCTAACAGGTTTTGTCTGGAACAGGAAGGTGTTTGATACTTGGTGAGGAAGAATCATCTGTAGATTGGCTCTGATCTTTGGCATGGTGTGATCACCCACTAAGATGATCATCTCTGAAAATTTGCAGCCCATTTGGTTGAGGATAAAAAGCACTTGCTGTTCAAAGGGCCTCACTGACCAGATTTGCCAATCTTGAAGTAGCACTCACACATCACATGGGATTGGGCTGAAATTTGGAGGAGATGATTGATATGGGTATATGAAGGTACTGTATAAATTTCATACCATTTGGATAAACCAAAATGGTACTTCCTTCACACAGCTTCCAAATGGATAGAATCTTTGAAAAATTCTAGGAAATTATTGGTGAAATGAAATGAGCCCAAATTTTGTGGAGAAGTGAGATATGGGTAGAAGCATGTTCTGGAAATTATTCATGAATTATGGAGCAATAAAAATTATAGTTGCTTCACAACCCATAATAATTACCAGAAACCAAGATTTGATGTTCTGCTCACATAGATGATTGGATAGGGTTGAAACTTGGAGGACAGTCATGATTTGAGCATATGAAGATGCTTGAAAATTTTCAACTTATTTGGATACTCCTAGCTGGCAATTGCTTCACAAAGATTCCAGTTGCCCAGAAACTTTGGAAATTAGCCAAGAGAGATTTAATATCCAAATAAAGTTGAATTTTGGCATGTGGCAATGATATGGATAGGAAAGAGTGCACAAAAAGTTTGAGAGCAAGCAAGCAAATATAAAGGGTACTTGCTTCTCAATTTGACAGCTGGGGTAGAATCAGAAAAGGAATATTTGTGAAATATTTTTGTACCTGTCAAGGAAGGGTTTGACATATTTGTGGAAGATATGACCCAAACAATTTATGAGAATTATTTGGGAATTTTTGGAATGATGGAAATGTGGGTTGCTTCACAACTCAGGGCAGACAGGGTTATTGCTTTAATAGAAAAATGGAATTTTCCCCAAGAAAAGAATATTGGGATTGGTCCAAGATGGAAATGACATGGTCCTGGGATGGTTTTGATGTTGGCAAGCCACTTGGGAATAAAAAAGAAGGGTGATCCCTCCAGGTTGCAAAACTATCACACCACAGAAAAGCAAATTCGGACCAAATCAAAAGAAAAAGAAAATGGGCAAAATCCAGGGTGTTACAAACCTACCCCCCTTAAAGAAATCTCGTCCTCGAGATTTGGTTGCTTAGGGATCAAACATGAATATTTCCACTTGAGGAAACCGTTTCCACTCGGGTTTCCTTTCTACCTTTGTATATGCTCCCACTGAGTTTCATATGACTGACTGCCTTGCTTCGGGGTGGTTTGCTTCACTGGAACCTTTTTCTGGAAAATCTTACCTCATATGCTACTCTGACTCCAATCCTTTTATATTGCTATGCTGTCTGGGGTAATAAATTATGTGGACCGAACTATGCCCTGTAAATCCGAGGGTGGTTTCTCATGGTCGTGTCGTGACTAGATCCAATATGAACGACCGTTTACTGAGTTGCGAACAGATTCTCTTGGTGGACACGAAATCTTTTACTCTTTACATTGGGTGACTTCAAATGACTGTGTGTCCTCCAGGTTCAAAACAGTACTATAAATCATACCGTTCTCCTGGTGGAATCTGACTTCTTGCACGGATTGCTGGGTCATCTTGGGTATCCTCACTGTCTTGGGTATAAGGCTCCTGACAGTGGTACTGGCAGTAGAATCTTGTTCACGGCAGGTTAGTCTTTAACTGATTCCCATCTGTGAGGACACATGCTTCGAGACTATTGTTCATCCTTCTGAGTGCTCAGTCTGACGGCATTTCTATGTGGATGGTAGGCCATGTAATGTTTTAACGCTGTTGCTGCAATCAAACTGCTGAATTGACACTTTGGTGTTACGTGACAAGCTTGAATATCCTCTTCTGATGATTCCGAGAATAAATAGCTGGCTGAGTGGGTTGACTCAATATGGGGTCCTTGCAAATAGAATAGACCCCGTGGGTGTGTATCCATGGTGGTCGGTATCGAACCCGACTGCTCTGAGTATCTGTACCATGTTGATCCTGCAACCATTATCATACCTGTACGGCCAATCTTGCTCCTTCATTATGGTTCTCTTTGCCTGGATCCTTTGCTGACGAACTTGGCCTTGACGTGTTCTTGATTCTTCGGGTGACCATGGGTGTTGTCAGGTGCAATATTCCGGCAGGCATATTACTTACAGGTTGTAGCTGTAGGGTAACGATTGTCTGAACCCTTAGATAAAACCGGCAAATAAACTAGTAGCCACCAGAACGGTCTTTACAACTCAGATCTGGGACATTACTGGAGTAACTCAACCCGACTCAAGATGGCTGAAAAGCTGCGCAGAGCATGAGAAGGTGTCGATAAGAAGAAAGTAGCAACTCCCTAAGACGGCCAAAAAATAGCTCAGAACATAGGGTCATTGCTACGAAGAGAAATTCAACAGCTGCCCGAGACGGCCGAAAAGCAGCTCAGAGCACGGACAGTTGCTGACAAGAGAAATAAAAGTCGGCATCCACCCTGGACGGCCGGAAACAGCTCAGAACATAGGCGTGGTGCCGTCACCAAAGAAAGACGGGCAAGGGTTCATCCGTGTCCCATACAGCTCGCTATTATGCATACAGGTATGAGCATAATAATTTGAACATACCGGAATAACACAGAGCAATGTTATAGGACATATATCAGAGGGTCGGCTTACTCCATAGGTTGTTGGTCATCACACTGAAATGTATAACTGGCATTCTCTTCTTCTTACATAGCTCATGCAATAGTCAGATCCTCACCGGGCTGGCATCACTGTACGAGTAACCCATATGACCTTGGCAGCATGTCCTCCATATCTATGGAAACATGTGTAGCTAGCCACTTGATTCTCGAGGCAAGCTTGTGTCCTGACTGATTTTTGCCTTCGGACCACCTGTTGCGGATCTGACCCTGGGGATGCATTATCATATGCTTGCATCGGAAGATGTCCATGTGTCGTATCGAGGAAGAAACAGGGATCCTTGCGTCGTACGCTTCTCAGGTAGCTTGTAGAGAAAGACTGGGTTGCTTACATCTGAAGCTTCTAAGTGCAGAGATATATATGTATTCCTTAATATTACTGTTGTCGGTTACTGGTTGTATATGGCAGGGTATTCGGCTATCCTTCTTGCTGAACACCACATTCATAACACATTCTGGCTTGATTCCAGGACATGGCAGGGTTCAAATTATACTCATAGCAGACTCAAACCTTGTATATATGAATCATACCTTTGGCAGAGAATGCACTGTGGATCATGTACACAATTTGCCTTCTTGCTGATGCGATTATTACTTGCTGTGAAGATTGCACATTGAGGTATACTTGATGCTGATAATCAATCCAGCTAGGATATCATTTATATTCAGGCCCGATATTCCCGATATAACACAATCTGCGGAGAATTCCATATTGCTGAGCTGAGCTTCCAAATGACTGTCTCTTCACTGACTCTTTGGGTTCAGGGTTGGTGAGCAACTTCCATAAGGGGAAAATAAGGTAACACCAAGGGCCCAAATAAAGAAGCAAAAGAAACAACTAAAAGCACACAAAGCACCAAGATCACACACACAGGCAATATCACATACCACAGCTATTCACAGCAATAATATGCATTCCTACTTAAGCACACAAATCTCGCAACAACTCCGGTATTACGGTCTAACATGCTATGGCGATGTGCACGAAAGTGAATCAATGTGTGGAAGGAAATTAGTGTAAACAAGGCTACACCAAATACGGCTTAACGCGGATGGAACCGGTGGCGAGGACGAACTTGGTGATCGGGGTCGGAACACAAAAGTTACAACCACATCATCGTCAAGCGTACGGAAGAAAACCGTACACGTCCAAAGAATAGGTGGCGGGATGAGATAGTGGTGGAGAGAAAAGCTTGCAGGCATTGCCCTTTTCTGATAACAAGGATCAGTAAGGGTTGCCGAAACGGCTAGTGGAATGGCACGATCCGGGATAGAACTTGTCTATCACCGAAACGATAGGGTGCCTAATGAGAATATATTAGTGTGGTACCGGTGCATCAATCCGACAAGGGATCGACACCACCAAGTACCTTGGCATCACTCCGCTGGGACGAAGATGACACCACACCAAGAAGCAAATATGCAAATTGGAGGGTGCAGGCGGTGAATCGAAGCCGATGCCACCTACACTCACCAGATCAACCGTTAGTGGTAAAATATCTAGTCTATATGCATGCTATGCACAAACAAATGCAACAAACAAGTGCAGCAAACCAACTGGATCCTATACTACCGGTTACTAACGCTCGCACCTAGACCACGCGTCCTATAGCCAGACCTGCTCTGATACCAACGCCTGTGGCACCCCGGCTCAGAGTAAACCGGAACGCCCCGTATTCCAGCCCAGGGACAAGTCCTCTGGAATACGGCACTGTTGGCATAGAACAAATCAGCTCTTCATTACAATGGATATGGTTACATAGGGTACAAGGGTTACATTGGCATGGCGACACTACGCCTGCCCGGGGTAGCTCTATGCTAACAGCGGACTAACTCTCTCGGCAGCAGAACAGCGACGGCGGTGATGGACTCCACTCCGCAGGGACTCTGGCTAGAACGCGTCTCCTAGGTCGCAAACTCGAGATCCTCGACAAGCAAGCAATCATGGCATGACCTGCAAACTGGCATGACACGCCAGGTGAGTACTTTGAATGTACTCGCAAGCTCACAGCAACCATCAGCATTAAAGCAAGACAACATCATAGCAGAATGGATGAAGCAAGGTAAAGCATATTAAGTAGTTTAATCCATACTCCGAGTAATCTCAGGATCCAATCCGAACCTGTGCCAAGTCCAATCATGTGGTCATCCGACCACTCATCTCATAGCCATCCCATGGCTAACATATCACCATCTGCACTACAAGTCTGACAAACTTACTCTCTTCCGGGTTGTCTCACAACCCTCAGAATACTCACAATCCATCGAGTACTTCTGATCTTACGTCAAGTTCTTCCATCATTGTCACTACTATGGTTGATCACCTAGTGAGGTCTGGACAGACTGTCCAATACCGTGGACACGGCTATTCGAATAGAATTTACACTCTGCAGAGGTTGCGCACTTTACCCACACTATGGAGCACTGACCTCGTGATCCCATTCGGGTGGACCAGCGTTGCTCCAACGAAACCTGCCTGACCCATGACTCTTCCATCGTACCACCAGCAATCATCCTCCCCCGGAGTCCTGCCCTGGGTGGCCCCTGTGTCACCTCATGACACCTGCCACCGTCGTGGCCAAACTAAACTGTCCCAAACGGGGACCTGGTACCATACAACTCATTTGGGCTCACAAGGTTATCGCCGCCTACCGGGCCAGGGTAGCGCGCACGCATAACCTTCCTTGTCGGGTGGTACAGGTGAAAGAGCACGCAATCAGACCAAGTCAAGGCCGTCCCATACCGGCAAATGTGGTTGCACGGATAAGTCCGGACAGGTGACTCAAGGTCAACCATGAAACATCTAATCCTCGAACAATCTCTGTCATGGCTGACACTCCGATATCATAGCAATCCAATAACCAATATACTTAAGCCACTGCTACTAATTCATCTCTACGAACTGCCGGATGAACTCCAAAATAATCATACAAAGTGATCTCAACATCATAGTATCAACAAGTGGGTAAGCTACTAGTCACTAATAATCTGGTATTCAACATGATAGTCACCTATCCAAGAATTAGCTCAAGTTTCGTATAATCCAATTCATTTCATAAATAACTCATATTTGTTGTTGAAGTAAATAGTTAAACTATGACATTGCAATGCGATGATGCAGATGAGAGTTGTGGATTGTCTGGGGGTGAAGGAATCATCGGGAAGGAGTGCGGAATGGTCGTGGAAGGAGTTGCCGGAAACAGTTCTCTCTCGGAGGGGGCTGTTTAAGGGCAAGGGCAAAATGGTCATTTTCACAATGTCAAAACAGCATGAAAATGGTACCAACAGAACGGGCTCGACGAGACGAAGAAGTAGGCTTTGGGTTCACCTCGATCGGAGTTGTGAGCGAAAGGATATGAATGCTTTTCTGCCAGGGACCTATCTGCAAGTAAATTAATTGCCATTGGGTCCCTAACAGTTTTTCTGGATAATGAATAAAAGGAAACTGTGGCCACTGGGCTGCCCGGGCCGAATTGGCTGCCGCCACTGCTGCATACTAGGCCGGCCCACACCACAGCTGCCCACCTCGATTTAAATTAAAATCAGTGGGCCACTGTGGGCTAGGCCCACCTTATCTTTCCCCTAGCTCTTTCTTCCTTCGCCGCGCGCCCGTGGATAGAGAGAGGTCGTCGGCGCTCGTCCAGCCAACTCCGGTCATCCCCGACGGAGCTGGGCCCACCGGCGGAACCGAGGAAGGACGCCGCACCCAACCAGGCAGGTCACGGGCTCCCGGGAGACCGAGCACGAGTGCTCCTCCGAGCGTGGCGGAAACTGACGACGGGCAGTGATGAACACGGCGCCGCAGCGGCCCTGGAGAAGAATGGAGAAGGTGGGGAGGGTCACCGGACCTTGGGGGTTCCTCCGGTGGTGGAAGGATGGCGAGAGGGGGCTCGGGCATCTCCAATTCAGGAGGAGGCCGAGACGGCAATGGCGGCCAGAGGGCGGCGGGAAGGGCCTCCGGCGATGGTTTGAGGGGTCGGGGAGGATCAGTGGAGCTAGGCGAGAGGCTAGGTGAGGACGGGAGCGCTCGGGAGGGCCTATATATAGGTGGCCGGCGCAGAGGGGATGAGCACGCCGCCGTGGTGAGCTTATTGCCGCACTGGTGCTCGAGGGCTGGCGTGACTGGACGGTAGCGGGGTCGGGAGGCTTCCTGGAGGGGTGGAGAGGGTTCAGGCGAGGTCGAAAGAGCTCGGGAGGGCTCGGGGAAGAAAACGACGATGGCCACGAGTGAGACAGGGTCTCGGCGGCGATTGCCGTAGCATGCAGAGGAAGCAACCTGTGGGGGAGAGAGTTCCGGAGCGAAGGCGAGGCCGAGACGGAGCTTCTGGACATGGAGAGATATCGAGGGGGAGGAGGAATTGGACAAGTACAGCGCCGCGACCTCCAGAGCGTGCTGTTTGCCTTGTCTGGCCCGTGGTCACCGCGTGAACGCGGTGATGCCACATGCACTAGTTGACCAAATCATGTCAGGTTGATCAGTCATTCGAAGGATAAGGTCAAGGGGGAAAGAAACAAGCATAGAGAGATTTGAGTTGACCACAACTAACAGGTTTTGTCTGGAACAGGAAGGTGTTTGATACTTGGTGAGGAAGAATCATTTGGAGATTGGCTCTGATCTTTGGCATGGTGTGATCACCCACTAAGATGATCATCTCTGAAAATTTGCAGCCCATTTGGTTGATGATAAAAAGCACTTGCTGTTCAAAGGGCCTCACTGACCAGATTTGCCAATCTTGAAGTAGCACTCACACATCACATGGGATTGGGCTGAAATTTGGAGGAGATGATTGATATGGGTATATGAAGGTACTGTATAAATTTCATACCATTTGGATAATCCAAAATGGTACTTCCTTCACACAGCTTCCAAATGGACAGAATCTTTGAAAAATTCTAGGAAATTATTGGTGAAATTAAATGAGTCCAAATTTTGTGGAGAAGTGAGATATGGGTAGAAGCATGTTCTGGAAATTATTCATGAATTATGGAGCAATAAAAATTATAGTTGCTTCACAACCCATAATAATTACCAGAAACCAAGATTTGATGTTCTGCTCACATAGATGATTGGATAGGGTTGAAACTTGGTGGACAGTCATGATTTGAGCATATGAAGATGCTTGAAAATTTTCAACTTATTTGGATACTCCTAGCTGGCACTTGCTTCACAAAGATTCCAGTTGCCCAGAAACTTTGGAAATTAGCCAAGAGAGATTTAATATCCAAATAAAGTTGAATTTTGGCATGTGGCAATGATATGGATAGGAAAGAGTGCACAAAAAGTTTGAGAGCAAGCAAGCAAATATAAAGGGTACTTGCTTCTCAATTTGACAGCTGGGGCAGAATCAGAAAAGGAATATTTTTGAACCTGTCATGGAAGGGTTTGACATATTTGTGGAAGATATGACCCAAAAAAATTATGAGAATTATTTGGGAATTTTTGGAATGATGGAAATGTGGGTTGCTTCACAACTCAGGGCAGACACGGTTATTTCTTTAATAGAAAAAAGGAATTTTCCCCAAGAAAAGAATATTGGGATTGGTCCAAGATGGAAATGACATGGTCCTGGGATGGTTTTGAGGTTGGCAAGCCACTTGGGAAGAAAAATGAAGGGTGATCCCTCCAGGTTGCAAAACTATCACACCACAGAAAAGCAAATTCGGACCAAATCAAAAGAAAAAGAAAATGGGCAAAATCTAGGGTGTTACATGTTCTAGAAGTGGGGAGAAGTTTCAGACATTTCGGCAGCGAGGTGCGGCTACTGGCGTAGGCCTAGTTGGTATTTTAATCACAGGAAATTTAGATGGAGTCCGGACATCATCAAAATCGATGTGTGCCCGTGGTGTGCTCTCACGACCCCGTGGAAAAAAATTGGTAAAGTTTGGCACAAGTTTTGATGATCGCTCCTTCCAAACCGGAGCATCTCAAGGATCATGGTTTCCAAAAGGAGACGTGTCAATTCAAACTCCAGTGGCCGGTGACTTCATCGTTTGGCCTCATAAAAATTTCCACGGTACGCAATCACTATTATACCACGGGTTTGATTTTCTGGCGCATTTCAGGTATCGTTAGCTATATTTAAGACATTTTTTGAGTTTAACATGCATTTTGTGCATAAAAATAAAATTACAACCGGAACTGCATGTGCTATCGAAAGGGATGAGGATCGCCGTTCGATCAAGGAGCATCCAACGGTGCAGATGTACGACCCATGGGGTTTGAGTTCTGTCCAATCAGAACGCACGACTCAGATCACGCGTGTTGCATAGGGGGTTGCATCAGCCACGATTTGGTAGGCACACGGCTTTCGTGAGTGAACCGTGTGATATTTGAAAACATTTACATGAACCGGAACTACATGTGTTGTCGAAAGGGATGAGGATCACCGTTCGATTAAGGAGCATCCAATGGTGCAGACGTACGATCCGTGGGATTTGGGTTCTGGCCAATCAGAAAGCACGACTCAGATCGCGGGCGGGGTTTGGTCGGCACACGGCTTTCATCAACGAACCGTGTGCTATTCGCAAACCAGATTGCATATTTTTGTTCACACATAATGTAGTGAGATCAATTGATTGTGCTACCTCTATGATATAATAATAATAATAATAATAATAATAATAATAATAATAATAATAATAATAGTAATAATAATAATAACAAAAAACAGTTCATATTCATTGCCTGAGCTGACAGCATATCAAGGTCAATATATTAACGGTTCTTACATCAACAGAAAACCGGGCATAACTCACAAAATCAGTACACGCGACAGTTCTAAATTGAACGAATTAAGTTGCAGGGTAGGCATAAAGACTAGTCTTACGGCTGAATTCCCATGTACATGGGGGAACTGGGATCATTACGTTGACCCCGAATGAACTTGGGTTTTCTGATGATTTTACGCTGCTCTGTTACACGGGTGCATGATCCCTTGGCTGGCAACTCAGCAAATTCATCGTACTCATCCTCATCGGCAACATCCTCGACACCCAGTACCCTCCTCTTCCCATGCATCACTACATGGCAGTTCTTATGCAAGGGGTCTTCCACAAAGAAAATCTGGGTAGCATTGCTGGCAAGAATGAACGGGTCCGCATGATATGCCATTGTTGTCCTGTTAACACAGGTCTTCCTGTAATCATCAACCTTTACATGACCAAGAGGGATCCATGCGCACCTGAATAATGCCACCTTAACTTTCACATAGTCAAGCTCCCAAATCTCTTTGATGGTTCCATAGTATACCCTTTAATCAGCTTCATCTACAGTCATGCATTCTATTCGAACAGAGCTGTTGTGATATGAGGTCTTCTGATCATGTTCCTCAGTGTAGAACGTGTATCCATTTATGTCATATGCTTGGTACGTCAACACCGTAGGTGATGGCTTTTGTGCCTACCACGTAGCAATGTCATCGATGGATCCTTGTGCCAAACGATTCTGCAGCCATTCGGCGTAGTTCTTAGTGTGCTCCTTCATCTCCACATCTGATGAAGGCACCATTGGTAAGAAGCTTTGGCGTATCTCCGCCAAGTGTTCTTCGGCATAAGTGCTAAGAACTGGGCTGTTAAGCAGTACCGTCAAATGGGTTTTCTCTGCTAATTCTCTGGGTGCAGCCATTTGCATGCCAGCAAGGACCTTCTTACCTTTCAGCCTTCCCTCGTGGCGAGAGAGGGGAAAACCTATAGGTCTTTGTTTCATGTATTCGGTGCAAAACTCAACCACCTCCTCCGCGGTATAACCTTGTAGGATGCTTGCCTCTGGATGGTTTCGGTTCTGACAAAAGCGATTCAGTATTCCCATGAACCGCTCGAAGGGATACATGTTGCGAAGAAACACAGGACCACAATACTTTATCTCGTTGACAAGGTGCACAGTGAGATGGACCATGACATCAAAGAATGACGATGGGAAAAACATCTCTAGGGTGGACAATATTCTTGCAATATCATCTTGCATATGATCCAATTCTTCAGGATCTATAACTTTCTGCCATAGTTGGTTGAAGAAATCATAGAGCTCAATGAGTGTGTTTCTTATATCTTTGTCCATCAGATTCCTGATGGCCACTGGGAGGATTTGTGTCAACATTACGTGGCAATCATGTGACTTCATGTGTCCCAACTTCATTTTACCTAAGCTCACATCCATGAGACTTCTGATGTTTGCGGAGTAGGAAGAGGGTGTCTTAACTGACAACAAATAGTTGAAGAACTGTGTTGCTTCTTTTGTACTGAAATTGTAATTCTGGCGAGCTTTGATGAATTTGTCATCATCTTCTGCTTCACTCTTGAGTTTTGATTGATCAGCAAGCATATCGAGCCATGAACCCTCACCCTCTTTCTTTTACCTTTAATCTTGAGTAGAGTACCAAGGATGCTTTCACATACATTCTTCTCTACGTGCATGACATCGATGCAGTGATGTACATGTAGAATCTCCCAGTAAGGTAATTTCCAGAACACTGATTTCTTATTAAACACTTGACCCTTGGGTGTTTGTTTCACCGTTAAAGGGTGATTCTTGCCAAGCACAACACTAATTTGTTTAGCCATGTTGTGGACCACCTCCCCATCATAGGGTCTTGGCCCACACCTACCTCTGTCGTACCATCAAATTCAGCTTTCATCTTTCGGTATGAGCGATTTTTTTGTAAGAACCTACGATGACGCAAATACATGGTTTTGTGCGACTTGGGAAGTCTTCTGCTAGCTGTCCTATCCATGCATGTGACACACCCTACATCTCCCTTTGTTTTCTACCCACATGTGTTACCTAATGCCGGCATATCTTGAATGGTGTGCACCAGCATTGCATGTAGATCGAAAATCTCCGTTCTGTAAGCATCATAACATTTTACAGCAGGTGCATCTATCCACACTGTCAGCAGTTCTTCTACCAGTAGATGAAAGTAAATGTCGATGTCATTTCCAGGTTGCTTCGGGCCTTGGATAATCATTGACATCATAATGTATTTTTTCTTCATACACAACCAAGGAGCTAGGTTATATATGCACAGAAGCACCGGCCATGTGCTGTGATTGGTGCTCATATCGCCAAAAGGATTCATCCCGTCAGTACACTCCCCGAGCCTTATACTTCTAGGATCCTTGGCAAAGTCTTCAAACTTGTTGTCGATTAATTCCCATTGAGCCCCATCTTTAGGGTGCCTCATATACTTATCCGCAATTCGCTCATCATGATGCCATCGCAACCTCTTTGCCTCTCTAGGGTTTGCAAACAAATGCCTCAACCTTGGAATTAAAGGCAAGTACCAAACAACCTTGAACGGGATTCCTGTCTTGATCTTGTCGTCCAATTTGTACTTGTCCTTTGCTCTCCTGCGCTCGTATCGTGCATGCTTGCATGTGGGACATGCACGCAAATCTTTGTACCCACCACGGTACAATATACAATCATTCACACAAGCGTGTATCTTTTGTACTTCAAGTTCCAATGGGCAAACAATTTTCTTCGCTTCATTCATGCTTCTGGGGAGCACATTATCTTCTGGAAGAATTTCTTTGAAAAGACCTAACATCTCTGTGAAGCCCTTGTTTGATAGACCGTTTGCTGCTTTAAATCTGAGAATCGCCAGGGTGGCACTCAACCTGGAATATTTCTTTTTGCAACCTGGATACAATTCTTTCTTGGAGTTCGCATCAATGGTTGGCAGATCCTTGTACCCAATCATATCCTTTTTTGGGCCCTCGAAATCTGCAATCATAGCAGCAAAATCTGGCATATCAAGATCGTCGTCATCTGCGTCGACGTCTTGGTTTTCCAGTGGGCGTTTCGGCTTTCCGGTGTTCCATTGGTAGCTTGACGCCTCTGCCCCGATGTTAGATTCAACATCCATGTGACACTGATTGGGGTTTGGCATCTCGCAGCCCTGGGTATCTTCATCCATGACCTCCTCTTCACCGTGTCTGGTCCAACATGTATATCCATCCATGAATCCCTGAGAGACTAAGTGCCACTGGACATCTGCAACTTCATGTGACTCTGTATTGGCACAATCAGTACATGGACACAGGATGTAATCCGCATCACCAATTCTCCTCTTTGTACTTTCAGCCAAATTCATGAACTCTGTCACGCCACTGATAAAATCTGCGGTTTTCCGATCCTTCATCCATCAAGATCGTTCCATCTGCACCAGACGAATGGTAATTAAAAACAAAACAACAACATTAATACACAGATTAACTGCTGCCCAAAGATGCGTGCATAAATCACAAGGTTTTATTTTCATAATTACTGAGGGCGCTCTATATTGTTATCCAGACGTGCAATGACCAAAATTAATGGCCAGTCAATTTACACATAGAGTACTAGTACATCACTACCCTTAGGAATTGAATACCTTAATTAAACCACTCATGAAAAGAATACCTTAATTAATTAGCCGCGCGGCGACCTCCACCCAGCAGACAGAGAAGCGTGATGCGGTGGCACGCCAAGACAGCAGGGTTGAGGAGGAAAGCTTAGTGCGGCTGCCGCCTGAAGTTCGATCTCCACTATCCCGCCATCGACCACGATGGATGTGCTCGAATCACGCCGCCGCCAACCTCGATGGTTGAGCTCCTCCTATCTCCCGCCACAGACTGAGGATTGACCTCCTATGACGCCGCCACCACCCACCGACCGAGTATTGACCTCTTCTCCGGTAGCCGCTGTCTAGGCCACCGCCGCCATCTCTATATGCAGAGCGGCTGTTTTTTTTTACGGATATCTGCAGAGCGGCTGTTTACACGGTATCACTGTAACTCAATTATATGTACAGGGTAGTACATCACATACGGTTATGTAACGGCAACCGTGTCTCACCTACGTTTTCTTCTCACACGGTTTGGTGCGGAAATCGTGTGTGACGTTGTAATACCTAACACAAACGACATGTATAAACAGTGTGCCATATACAACATATAGTGCCATAAGTAGTTCCCGACCGTTAGCTTATCCCCACAGTTTCCCCATTTCCCCCAAATCCCTACGTAGCCTCCAAATTCCCTCGCGTGGCGCTGACATTGGGGGAATGCGGACGAGTGGTGCTGATGGTTTCGGTGCGGCTGCTCCTGCTCGTATCGCCGCCACGACAGCGGTCGCCGCCGAGCACTTGCCTAAGGTCATCAGAAGGCAGGTGTACTATGGATCCGAATCGTCCTGTCAGGTTCCAATCTATCCCGATCTTTTTTAGCATGTCCAAAGTAGCTCCTTGCTGAATCCGTCCTGAATGACCCCCCCCCCCACTAGGAAAGCGATCTGCCGCCGGATCCGGAGCATGACTCCAGACTCCCGCAACACGAGTTCGACTCCGAGTTTTGCGCCACCGAGAAGTACCAAAACTGAGTTGTGTGCACGGGCACATTCCCGCTCGATGTGTATGCACGGAGGGATTCGACATTGGCAGACGGTTTCTCAATTGCCCCTTAGAGGTTAGTGCTAAGTTCATCATTTTACTTGAGTTAATGCCACTGCTCATCCTAAATAGTATTTAACATTGGCAGGGATATGAGGCTTGTGCCTTTGTTAACTGGCTGGATGAAGAATGGCATGGCAGGGCTCGGAGTGTTATCACCAAGCTCACACAAGATAACGTAAAGCTGAAGAAGAAACTGGTTGATCTGGAATGTACAATCAGTACGATGAAGCAAGAAAGGATCAATCACAGGCAACAGATGAAAGCAAGAGACAAGAAGGAACTAGCATGTGTAGTTGTGGTTGTCGCATTAGATATGTTCTATGCGCTGTTTGCAATGATGATTAGGGGTTTTGTTTGACAGTTTTGCTAAAGCACGTCTAGATGTGCTCTAAGTAATGCACATCTAGGTCCTATGCCATTGATGTTACGCGAAGATTCGTGCAGATATTTTCCTTTGTCTTTTTTTCTTTTCCTTTGTAGTTTGATTATTACTGGCTTTATCAATAAGAAGAGATCAATGTATTGCTTGCCAACTGTCCTACTCCGTTCGTACCGGTACCGGTGCATAATCCCAAAACTTGTTCCTTGTTTTTGTCCTGAAAAAAGAAACCAGCCAAATAGCCAATAGGAGTCTTGCGCAACCCCGGGAATTTGGAGCGACTGGGTACAAATAATTGCGGTTGATTATATCAGCGGTTAGATAATACGTCAACCCCCGCTTCAATTGGCATTTCCTCTTCTCTGCATACCCCGCTTAAGTGCCCACCATCCTCATCATCCCCGGCAGGCCGCGCTACACACTGGCACACACTCTGCAGCCATGTCGAGCGATAGCAAGGAGGACAGCTCGGCCAGCAGTCTGGCGCCCGATGATAGGTCAACATCGGAATCATCCCGCTCGTCTTCCATGAGTCCGGCGTCGAGCCCAAACCTCTATTATATCCGGATCATGGAAGGGCCACCGCCTCCGGAGTCGTCAGACGACAACTAGATGGACGAGGATGTAGGGGAACGCGATAGAAAACGAAAATTTTTGGTATAGCGAGCACGCCCAGGACCACTATGGAGACTGCATACAAGGTTTGATCTGATCCGTACCGACTCGAAGCGCAGCGGAAGAAGAGTCGGTGGAGATCGTTGGTGCAGATCCCCGCAGCTAGGATTTACAACCTCCCAACCGCGAGGATGTACTCCCTCGTCGGACAGCCCTTCGGGAGGCGGTCGGACTGTCCCCCGGACGATGTCGCGGACAGCCCTTCGGGAGGACCCTCGAAACTTGAACGGAGACTCGGACAGCCCTTCGGGAGGACACTCGAACAGCCCCTCGGGCAAAAGACCGAAACTACGACCTCTCTACGGGGTTGCACACATACGGTGTCAGCTATCCGGCAGGGCTTCGCCGTCCAGAACTAGTTCCTGCCGGAACCCAGACAGCCTTTCGGCTCTATGAAACTCTTTTCGTGGGAGGGAGAGAAGAAGCCAGGGATGAGTATGAGAGCAAGGGATGAAGAGATGGCAGCCCCCATCTCCTCTATTTATAGGAAACCCAAGGGGTAGGGTGGTTTTACAAGAAGACCCAAAATGCACATGGATGAAGTCCTTCCACAAGGACCCAAGTGAGAAATCAAGGGACAAGTGGGGGCTCCAAGGAGGAGCCCCCATGTGGCCAGCCATCTCCTTGTAGGGGCCCCCCAAGGGGGCCTCATCCATCCATGTCACCCCCAAAAATATCTTGGGACAAATCCCAAAAATATTGGCTTTCCAAAAAAATAACCATAAAGCTAATTTTCACTATTCACGACGACATTTTTCAGCGTCCGTTCGAACTGAAAATATTTATGTGGGCTTAGAACATTTCCAGTACCCACTAAAATAATTTTCAACGCATTCTGGAACAATTCCAGTTTAGTGATTTTCATGTGCGAAAAGCATCTGAAGTGGTTCCGGCAGCTCCGGAACATTTCCGGTTTTTCTTCCAGAAAATTCCCAGAAGTTTCCAGAATGATTCTGGCACCCCCCAAGAATTATCAGGCATGTGCCGAAACCATTTTGACTTAATGGTATCCCCTGAAACAACTTTTCAGTTTCACCAAAACTCATTCGGTGTTCTCTCTGCGGAACTTTTCCGCTGTCCGAAACTTTTTCGGTGTCCGAAACTTTTTCGGTGATTTTCTCTCAGACTCCCTGTCTAGTATTCAGCAGATAGATGACCCTTAAGCGTGTGACCCTATAGGTTCGGTGAAGCATAGACATGACCTGGAACCCCTTCCGATCAATGATCAACATCGGAGCCGTGGACACCCATATTGACCCCTATACCCACACGAATGAATATTCGAGTGAACCTCCAGTTGCCGTGAGCTATTCCTGTTGCTTCGCGATATGTCACAAAACACCCGAGGTGAGATTTATTGCACCCCCGTGGATCAACAATTTGTCCACTATGCAAGTTACCTCGTTACCGGTTTTGTTCTCTTTTCTCGTTTCCGTGTTTCGGTATCCCAGTGATCAAATCACAAGTTGTCTGGCCAGACGATGATGGATACCGTTTCACCGAGAGGGCCCGAGTATATCTCTCCATCGTCGGAGGAGCAAATCCCAATCTTGAGCTATTTCGTTACTTGCCATACTTTTCCGTGAACCCGTAAGCCGCCGTAATAGCCACCCAGTTACGGATGACGTTTAACAAACCCCGAAGTTCACGAAGCAAGTACGAAGGAGTCGTAGTTTCGGTCTTTTGCCCGAGGGGCTGTTCGAGTGTCCTCCCGAAGGGCTGTCCGAGTCTCCGTTCGAGTTTCGAGGGTCCTCCCGAAGGGCTGTCCGCGACATCGTCCGGGGGACAGTCCGACCGCCTCCCGAAGGGCTGTCCGACGGGGGAGTACATCCTCACGGTTGGGAGGTTGTAAATCCTAGCTGCGGGGATCTGCACCAACGATCTCCACCTACTCTTCTTCCGCTGCGCTTCGGGTCGGTATGGATCAGATCAAACCTTGTATGCAGTCTCCATAGTGGTCCTGGGCATGCTCGCTATACCGAAAATTTTCGTTTTCTGTCGCGTTCCCCTACAGTGGCATCAAGAGCCGTGCTATGCGTAGATGCAGGTTACGATCTAGAATACATGGAGATGTATGGGTATTGCATAATATGATTAGGTAGTAGATGAGATCTATTGCTGAAAATTATTTATGCGGGTGACAGATGAAATCTGGTACCCGACGTTCTTGTTGCTTCCCTAGAATTTGCGTTTGCTCAATCTCAAGACAGCATGGTGGAATTTGACAAAGTTCTGGCAATCCATGATCCTGATTGATCATGGAAGTGCTATCAGTTCTTTGGGTTCTGCCATAGTCAAAAGAAAGATGAAATTCGCAGATGAAAGGGCATTGCAGATATGATCTGCACGGGGGTCATGCGTATGACGAAGTTTAGTATGGGGCTCGAGATTTATTTATCTCGTGTTTCATACACCCCGAGATGTTAATCTAGCAACTTGAATAATCATACTTGATGATAAAACGTTGGTAGCTGCGGTTTAAGTCAAAACCTTAGAAGCCACGTAAAATAAATTTTTGCATAAACCGATTAGAGGCGTCTAACTTGGTTTTGCAGGATGGTTTGCATGTGATGTGGTATAGCAATGCTCATATTCAATTTGATTATGTATGAGATGACTATATGATGTAATTAACATGACCTGCGTGTCATGATTCGGCATGATGGCTGGAGCCATATGATTGCACTTTAATGACCTGCATGTCAACCTTAAGTAATGCATTTATTTTATCTTGCTATGGAGATAGCAATATTATCTGGTGCATCGACAAGGTGGTGGCAATCTTCGCGAAGGTGAACACCGACGCGAATGCCGAAGACGAAGAAATGAAAGACTTCTCCGTCAGAAGAGGCTATACCATATCATGCTATTATGAATTGCCTGAGATGTTTATCCCTCTTGATGCACCCTTCTTGATTGCGCGGTAGTCGCTTTTTATTAGGGTGATCTCTCACAAAAATATCAAGTAGTTAGTGTTCTCCCAAGTGTAGCACCGTCACGACACCTATCTTTTCGGGGTGCGCCATGACTAACATGGGTATGAACGAATTGAGAAGTGTGAGGCGGGTGAGGTCAGACCTTGCAGCAAGATCACTTGGTTGTCTTGACGTTCATGGCAGGATCGTCCTGAGCTCAGAACACGCGCATCGAAAGATGAACAAGAGTCACATAGGTATGTGATTGGCAGGTTGGCCTACCGGTTGAGATTTTCGTCATCAGTGGTGACTAACATCAATGACGAATAATCAAAACACGGGTCTTGAATCACTCACAATCAATTATGAGAGATATTGATTTGAGTGGGAGCGCACTTTAGAATAAAATTGTTTATTCACTAGTGCATTTTCATTATAAACAAAGTCTAAGTGAAAACTTGTGTTTTCCGTTGTAGATCAAATGGCTCGCAACACCGCGTTCAACTTAGGCCCGATGTTAGAGAAAGAGAAGTTAACTGCGACTGGAAACAACTATGCGGACTGGGTCCGCAACCTGAGGATTGTCCTCAGGAGCGCTAAGAAACTGTATGTGCTTGAAAATGCTCTTCCAGCTAAACCGGCGGCAGAGGCCCCGGAAGATGAACAAAATGTCTGGGCCACTAAGGATGATGATCACAACTTAGTGCAGTGCCTCATGCTAGCTTGCATGTGTACAGACCTTCAAAAACGTTTTGAATTCCATAAACCCCGTGATATGATCCGGGAATTGGATGCTCTGTACAAGGAAACCGCAAAGTCTGAACGATTTGATATCATGAAGGCTTTGATGGATTGCAAGATGGCTGAGGGTAGTTCAGTTGGCGAACATGTGGTCAAAATGATTGGCTATGCTGAAAGGCTTAAAACCCTGGAATTTCCACTTCCACCTGGCCATACGATGGACATGTTGCTTTCTTCACTCCCCCCGTCTTACGACGGTTTTGTATTAAACTACAACATGAGTGGGATGGAGAAGGAACCGGAAGAGGTGCTCGCCATGCTGAAAACTGCAGAAGGAGGACTGCGGAAAAATCGCAAGCAAGTGTTGCTTGTGAATAAAACCGCCAGTTTCAAAAAGAAGAAAGGCAAGCCAAAGAAGGGCAAGGGTGCCAGTAAGACCGGCTCCCAAAGCAACTCTAAAGGTGGAGCCAAGAATGAAACTGAGTGCTTCTACTGCAAGGGCACAGGACACTGGAAGAGAAACTGCAAGAAGTATCTGGAAGATAAGAAGTCCGGGAAAACCAAAAAAGGTATAATTGCTATACAAGTTAATGTCATTGACGTTTTGCTTGCTAGCAAAAATTCTAAGTCTTGGGTATTTGATACCGGATCGGTTGCTCACATTTGCAACTCGATACAGGGGCTTCAGAAGGTGCGCAAGCTGGCAAAGAATGAAGTCGTGATGCGCGTCGGGAACGGCGCTGGGATTGCCGCTCAAGCCGTCGGCATTATGCCTCTACGTCTCCCTTCAGGATTTATCTTAGAACTAAGTAACTATTATTTTGTTCCACTGTTGTGTAGAAACATTATCTCTGGATCATGTTTAGTACACGATGGGTATTCGTACAAGTCTGAGAACAATGGTTGTTCACTTTATTGTAAGGATATGTTTTATGGATTTGCACCCATTGTTGGGGGCCTTTTCATACTAAATCTTGAATGTGGAAATGATGTCTTTAACGTGAATGCTAAATGCCTTAAGAAGGCGGAAACCACCACCACTTTCTTGTGGCACTGTCGGCTTGGCCACATCGGAAAGAAACGCATGCAAAGACTCCATAAAGATGGAGTTTTACCGTCCCTTGATTTTGAATCATTTGACACATGTGAAGCTTGCTTGATGGGGAAAATGACCAAGACGCCGTTCATGGGTCATCCTGAACGGGCGGGTGAATTGTTGGGAATAATACATAGTGATGTATGTGGTCCAATGAACACAGCCGCACGGGGTGGTTATTTCTACTTCGTGACTTTTACTGATGATTTAAGTCGGTATGGCTATATCTACTTAATGAAGCATAAGTCGGAAACTTTTGAAAAGTTCAAAGAATTTCAGAATGAGGTAGAAAATCATCGTGACAAAAAGATTAAGTTCTTGCGGTCTGATCGTGGAGGCGAATATCTTAGTCATGAGTTTGGCCAACATCTGAGTGACCGTGGAATCATTTCACAGCTTACGCCTCCCGGAACTCCACAGAGAAATGGAGTATCGGAACGACGTAACCGAACCTTGTTGGACATGGTAAGGTCGATGATGTCTCTTACGGATCTTCCGATATCTTTTTGGGGTCACGCACTGGAAACTGCTGCTCATATACTAAACAAGGCACCATCAAAGTCTGTTGAAACGACACCATTTGAATTATGGTATGGGAAGAAACCCAATATGTCGCATCTCAAGATTTGGGGTTGTGAGGCATATGTAAAGCGTTTACAGCCAACCAAACTCGATCCCAAAGCAGACAAATACTACTTTGTAGGTTACCCCAAAGAAACCATTGGGTATTCTTTCTACCACCCGTCCGATAACAAAGTGTTTGTTGCCAGGAGTGGACAATTTCTCGAGAAAGAGTTTCTCACGAAAAAGGTGAGTGGGAGGACAGTACAACTTAATGAGATTAGTGAATCTTCGGTGACCGTTGATATGGCTAAGGAACCGGAAGAAATTCCGCTAATTATCCCTACAACCGAGCCGGAAGTTGTCGCATGTGATGCGGAGACTTCAGACAATGTTGTAACTGAACCGCGCAGATCAGGTAGGGCTATCCAGCCTCCTGAATGGTTTCATAACGAAATCTTCATTCTTGAAGATGATGAACCTGCGCACTACAAGGAAGCGATGGCGGGGCCCAGCTCAAAAGAATGGCACAAGGCCATGAGATCCGAAATGGAATCCATGTACGAAAACCAAGTTTGGAACTTGGAAGAACTTCCAGAAGGCGTAAAGCCGATTGGTTGTAAATGGATTTTCAAAAGGAAGACGGACGCGGATGGTAACATTACTATCCACAAAGCTAGACTTGTCGCGAAAGGGTTCACGCAAGTTCCAGGAGTGGACTACGACGAGACTTTCTCGCCCGTAGCTATGCTTAGGTCTGTTCGGATATTACTAGCAATTGCTGCTTATTTCGATTATGAAATATGGCAAATGGATGTCAAAACGGCCTTCCTAAATAGAAACCTCAAAGAGGATGTATACATGATACAGCCAGAAGGTTTTGTCATTCATGAGGATGCTGGAAAGGTATGCAAACTTCAGAAAGCCATTTATGGTCTGAAGCAAGCGTCAAGGAGCTGGAACATTCATTTTGATGAAGTGGTCAAAGAGTTTGGCTTCATCAGAAATGACGAAGAATCTTGTGTTTACAAGAAGTTTAGTGGGAGCGCAAAAGCATTTCTAATCTTGTATGTGGATGACATATTGTTGATTGGAAATGACGTGAATTTTCTTAGTGAAATAAAAGACTCATTGAAGAAAAGGTTTTCAATAAAAGACTTAGGCGAAGCGGCATATGTATTGGGCATCAGAATCTATAGAGATAGATCAAAACGCCTGATAGCGCTTAGCCAAAGCACGTACATTGACAAGGTGTTGAAAAGGTTCAACATGGAGAACTCCAAGAAAGGCCTACTCCCCATGTCACCTGGCACAGTGCTTTGCAAGAATCAGAGTCCTCAAACTCTCGATGAGCGAGTACAAATGAATGATGTTCCATATGCCTCGGCAGTTGGTTCTATTATGTATGCCATGCTATGTACAAGACCGAATGTTTCCTATGCGCTAAGTGTTAATAGTCGGTACCAAAGTGATCCAGGATTGGAACACTGGGCCGCAGTCAAGGGTATTCTTAAGTACCTCAGACGGACCAAGGATTTACTCCTTGTGTACGGAGGTGATGAAGAGCTCATTGTAAGTGGTTACACTGATGCAGGCTTCATGACTGACCCAGATGACTTCAAATCTCAATCAGGCTATGTTTTCATATTGAACGGTGGCGCAGTTGATTGGAAAAGTTCCAAACAAAAGACTGTGGCAGATTCTACGACGGAGGCGGAGTATGTTGCAGCTTCAGAAGCCTCCAAGGAGGCGGTATGGATCAAGCAATTTCTTGAAGACCTTGGTGTGGTTCCAAGTGCTCTGGACCCGGTGGAGATCTATTGTGATAATAGTGGCGCCGTGGCTCAGGCAAGGGAACCAAGTTTGCACCATAAGACAAGACATATTCAACGCAAATATAAACTCATTTGACATCATGTCGAAGAGGGTTTAGTGAAAGTACGCAAAGTTCACACGGATCTGAATGTGTCAGACCCGATGATGAAGCCTCTACCACGAGCAAAGCATGAGCAACACCGGATAGCCATTGGTGTTAGGGAAGCCATGTAACTGGATTATGACTCTAGTGCAAGTGGGAGTCTGTAGGAGAACTGCCCTAGAGGCAGTAATAACAGTTATTTTGTATCTCCTGGTTTGTAATGAATGTTTATGATCCATGCTATAACTGCTGTGGCTCCCGAGCCCGTATATCCATAAAGGCTCTGAGGAAAACCCATGTGCACGTGTGGGTTAATAAACGGTAAAATGTATTCCTAGTCATGCCTCTAAGACTGGCTCAAGTATTGCATGATGATTATGTTTTCCTGATCATGGGCATGTCTGTGCCGGCAATTTTGAGGGCACAAATTGTTGGTAGAACACTTGTGTTGAATCGACCGAAATTGATGTTATGCTATGAGATACATTCGTCACAAGTTAATGATATTTTACACAGGGAAGTTAATGTTTGCATAATTCCTTAGACCATGAGAGTATCGAGTTCCTTCGTACTTGCTTCGTGAACTTTGGGGTTTGTTAAACGTCATCCGTAACTGGGTGGCTATTACGGCGGCTTACGGGTTCACGGAAAAGTATGACAAGTAACGAAATAGCTCAAGATTGGGATTTGCTCCTCCGACAATGGAGAGATATACTCGGGCCCTCTCGGTGAAACGGTATCCATCATCGTCTGGCCAGACAACTTGTGATTTGATCAATGGGATACCGAAACACGGAAACGAGAAAAGAGAACAAAACCGGTAACGAGGTAACTTGCATAGTGGACAAATTGTTGATCCACGGGGGTGCAATAAATCTCACCTCGGGTGTTTTGTGACATATCGCGAAGCAACAGGAATAGCTCACGGCAACTGGAGGTTCACTCGAATATTCATTCATGTGGGTATAGGGGTCAATATGGGTGTCCACGGCTCCGATGTTGATCATTGATCGGAAGGGGTTCCAGGTCATGTCTATGCTTCACCGAACCTATAGGGTCACACACTTAAGGGTCATCTATCTGCTGAATACTAGACAGGGAGTCTAAGAGAAAATCACCGAAAAAGTTTCGGACACCGAAAAAGTTTCGGACAGCGGAAAAGTTCCGCAGAGAGAACACCGGATGAGTTTCGGTGAAACTGAAAAGTTGTTTCAGGGGATACCATTAAGTCAAAATGGTTTCGGCACATGCCTGATAATTCTTGGGGGGTGCCAGAATCATTCTGGAAACTTCTGGGAATTTTCTGGAAGAAAAACCGGAAATGTTCCGGAGCTGCCGGAACCACTTTAGATGCTTTTCGCAGATGAAAATCACTAAACTGGAATTGTTCCAGAACGCGTTGAAAATTATATTAGTGGGTACTGGAAATGTTCTAAGCCCACATAAATATTTTTAGTTCGAACGGACGCTGAAAAATGTCGTCGTGAATAGTGAAAATCAGCTTTATGGTTATTTTTTTGGAAAGCCATTATTTTTGGGATTTGTCCCAAGATATTTTTGGGGGTGACATGGATGGATGAGGCCCCCTTGGGGGGCCCCTACAAGGAGATGGCCGGCCACATGGGGGCTCCTCCTTGGAGCCCCCACTTGTCCCTTGATTTCTCACTTGGGTCCTTGTGGAAGGACTTCATCCATGTGCATTTTGGGTCTTCTTGTAAAACCACCCTACCCCTTGGGTTTCCTATAAATAGAGGAGATGGGGGCTGCCATCTCTTCATCCCTTGCTCTCATACACATGCCATGCATTATCTGGCTTCTTCTCTCCCTCCCACGAAAAGAGTTTCGTAGAGCCGAAAGGCTGTCTGGGTTCCGGCAGGAACTAGTTCTGGACGGCGAAGCCCTGCCGAATAGCTGACACCGTATGTGTGCAACCCCGTAGAGAGGTCGTAGTTTCGGTCTTTTGCCCGAGGGGCTGTTCGAGTGTCCTCCCGAAGGGCTGTCCGAGTCTCCGTTCGAGTTTCGAGGGTCCTCCCGAAGGGCTGTCCACGACATCGTCGGGGGGACAGTCCGACCGCCTCCCGAAGGGCTGTCCGACGAGGGAGTACATCCTCGCGGTGGAGAGGTTGTAAATCCTAGCTGCGGGGATCTGCATCAACGATCTCCACCGACTCTTCTTCCGCTGCGCTTCGAGTCGGTACGGATCAGATCAAACCTTGTATGGAGTCTCCATAGTGGTCCTGGGCGTGCTCGCTATACCGAAAATTTTCATTTTCTGTCGCTTTCCCCTATAGAGGAGCCGTCGGAGGACGAAGAAGAGGACAATGATGATGAGGAGGAGGAATGGTCGAACGAGGAGGAGGAGGACGACAACAACAACGACGATGATGATGGCGGCGGTGATGAAAAGCCAACGGTCAGCGGCAAGAAGCATCCTCGCCAAGACGATGTCGCGGGGCCATCCAACAACAACAACAACAAGAAGGACTAAATTAAGCAGACTGTATATATCTCTGTTTCCGTTCCCTCATATCAATTTGTAATCTCTGTTTATCCTGTCAATCTCATCGCAGACGGTTAGTAATACATATTCGACAGAGATCTTCTATATTATCGCCCACAGGTTGGTTTGTTGAACTGTGTGCCCTGATGAGCACACAATTCACAAACAACGACCATATGGGATGTCTATAATGATCGCACACAATTCTGATTACCGACCTGTTTGCCGGGTATCACACACATCTTGTTACGCCAAATCATTTGTGTTCACCTCGATCTTCGCAAACGGTTCATCGGAGCAAACTGTATGTCGTATATCGCACACACCTTGATCTGGCTGCCCGTTTTTGTTGTTCTGTCTCATCGCAAACAGCTCGTATGGATCAACCGTATGCCCAGCATCGCACACGCAACTAAAATCTGAACCGTGTTTGATGTATCATTCATCGCAAATGTTTTGCGTCTTTTTTGACGGTTTTTTTACATCACCGTTTGTGATTAATGCATCGCACACAGTTTCGTCAAAGGGTCTCTGATCGTAGTGTCACGTTAGTAGCATCCTGCAGTAGTGCGTCCGCATCTTAAGCTACGACACCAGCCGCGCCATGCTCACCGTAAAATTTTAGGACATCTCATCACATAAAGCATTGACACTTCGTACCGGGGGATTCTCGGCCTGTGCGACGGCGCCGGGACCCACTGGCTCCACCATCTATCCCCTCGGTGACCGGCGATCCTCGACCCTCTGCCCCGACCCATGACCCCTTGGCGACCGGAGATCCTCGACCCTCGACCCCTTGGCGACTGGTGATCCTCTACCTGGTTCCGTCGGCGCCGACGCACCCCATCGGTGATCCTCAACCCAGTTTTCCTTTTTCCTCCTCTTCTTCTTCTCTTCTCCTCTTTTTCTTCTTCTTCTCCTCCTCCAGGCCTCACATCCAGCCTCTCTGCGGAGTCGGCGTCTGTGAGTCTTTTCTACTTGAGTAGTCGCTCTTCTGCTTTCTGCTGCGTATTCTTCTGTCCTTCTGTCTTGTGTCTGGCGGCGGCTGCTTCTTGCGTGTATTCGTCCTCCTCCTCCCCTCGTATCTCGTCGTCTCGTCTGTCTGTCTTCTTGCGGTCTTCGTCTTCTGCTTCTTCGTCTTCAACGTATTGTTCTTCCGTTTTTTTTCAGAACTACCTAAACCTAAAACTAAACAAAAACAAACCTAAAACTAAAACTAAAACAAATCTAAATCTAACTAAACTAAAACCTAAAACAAAAAACAGAAAAAAGAGGTTGAGGAGCTCACCGCAGGGAGGGGGCGGGGGTGGAGGGGGGGGGACGGCTGGAGAGGTAGGGGGAGGGGAGGAGGGGGGGGGGGCGGGGCGGGACGGGGGGAGAGGGGCAGGGGAGGCGGGGGGGTGGGGTGGTGGGGGGCGGCAGCGTCCGGTCGGTGGGGCGGATGGGGCCGCAAGGCTCGGGGCCGGCGGGGTGGTGGGGTAACGGGGGGTGGTGAGGAGGTGGCAGGGAGCCGGAAGGGGTGGAGGAGGTGGTGGGCGCGGAGGGCAGTGATGGGCGCGGCAGGCGGGGTGGTGCGGAAGGCGGCGGTGCGGGCGCGGGTGGCGTTGCTGGCGCGGTTGGGCGGACAGAGAGGGGAGAGAGAGAGGGGTGGGGACGGGGAGAGAGTTAGAAGGGGTGACCATTAGTTTGGATGGGGCATGGTCTTTGCCGTCTGCTAGCGGACGGCCAAGCTTCTTTGCCGTCTGCTAGCAGACGACAAAGAGGTGGAGGGGTGGGCTATTACAGCGCTACCCTAAAATGGACCCCACCCATCTCTTTGCCGTCTGCTAGCGGACGGCAAAGATTCTTTGCCGTCAACTAGCAGACGGTAAAGAAATGGCTGATGGCAAATTGCATCTTCGCCATCAGCCAGTTCTTTGCCGTCTATTTTTTGTAAGCAGACGGCAAAGACCTCCTTTGTCGTCAGCTAGCAGACGGCAAAGAAGTGGCTGATGGCAAATCCTCTGATTCCAGTAGTGATAGTAGATAAAAAGTCGTCTTCTCATAGGAAAATACGACAAAAGCAATCTAATCATCATCTGCAGCAGCATCATCAACATCTTTGCCATGTGTATCAGTCTGAATCGCAATTCCCCCAGTTTCATCTTCTTCTTCATCCTCAATGTCCTTGAATGTTGGCGTCTTATTGATCAACTCTCGTATGTCCACATCCCGACAGGGAATCTTTTCGCCAGCGTTATTGACGTGATGGTTATCAAAGATATTAGGAACATCTATGGAATCTTCTACATCAGGAGCAGTGTAAGCATCATCTTATTGTGCAACTTCATTAAACAAATTCCTCTACTCAAACCTTTGCAATACTCTCCAGTCATCGCTACATGCACATGTGTCTTCCAAGAAAAATATCTGTGTTGCTTGATTTGCCAAAAAAAAGGCTCGTCGGTTTGGTATGCCGCCTTGATATTGATGGATTTGAAATAATCATCAGCTCTGGGTTTTGCGATCCTAGAAAACAGGTTATACCAATGACAGCACAATAGAACCACACACCGATGAACCTCAAAACTGGAGATATACTGCAACTCAACAATGTCTGTTATGTTAGCATACATTGCAGTTGTCTCTTTGCCGTACTTATCCGTGCTCATGATGGCACTGTTTTGTGTCTTCCTGCCTTGGTCATGTGCAAGGGTGTTGTAGCGCACATCTCCAACAACGCAAGATTCATAATGTCTTACCCGAGTATCAGGACCCATTGCTAGTGCGTAAAGGGCATCATTAACTGCCTGCCCATCCTCCCGCATCTTCTTAACCTATGGTTAGAAAATAGACAAGCTGATTATCTTATGTACTCAATATATTAAAAAAACTGACAGTGCAATTCAAAAGCTTACATGGCTCTTGAACCATTTCGCAAATCCTGCCATAACCAGTTTGTCAATGTTTCTTGGATTTTGCGGCAGTAACTCCTTTTTGTAGATGCTGCACAACATAGTGATTGCGTCAAACATCTAAATATATAAGAATGTGCTGCAAGTTTAGTAGATTATGATGTATAAGCTGCAGTACTTAGCACTTACTAGATATAAGGTAGAATCTCAGGACAGTTATTCAACACATACCAAACCATTTTGTCCAAATTTTTAGGTTTGTCGTCTTGTCGACTCTTCCCTGTAACTCAAACAGAACAATCAAAAACATTGAGCTCGGGATTGTCTTCACCCACCTCTTTTCTAAGCTGATCAGCTGTTTCAATGTATTTTGAGCAGAATGTCAATGCTTCTGTAGCAATGTAGGCCTCTGCAATGGAACCCTCAAATCTAGCTCTGTCCCTAACATAGCCCTTGAAAGTGCCTAGCCGCCTTTCAATAGGGTACATCCAGCCATACTGTACTGGACCTCTAAGTAGTGCCTCATCAAGTAGAAGGACAGCCTAATGCACCATCACATCAAAGAAGGCTGGAGGATATATCTTCTCAAGGTCGCATAGGATAGTTTGTATCTTGTCTCTAAGACACTCCAAAGCATCTATCCTGATATTTCTACTGCAGAGTTCACTGAAGAATTGTCCCAACTCTGCAACTGCTCTGTATAAGTCAGGGCGGCCCAATCCTCTAAGGATAACAGGTAAAACCCTTTGAAGTAGGACGTGGCAGTCATGAGTTTTCAACCCTTGTACCTTGTTTCCATCTGCACTGACTCTCCTTTCAAGGTTGGAAGCAAATCCATGTGGGAATCTCACACATGACAGGACCTTGCAGAATTCTTTTCTTTTTACCTTGTCCAAGACGTACACAGCTAGTGCCATATCCCGTGATGCACCATCATCTTCCACCTGCAAATCCTTTCTGATACCCAGGTGTGTAAAATCAATCCTAGATTTTAAGATATCTTTCATCTTGCCTTCAATATTAAGAAGTGTGCCGATAATGCTGTCACATATATTTTTCTCGATGTGCATCACATCAAGATTATTCCGCAGATCCAAATCTTTCCAATACTCCAAGTCCCACAAAGTGGACCTGCGGGTAAACAATAATCTATCTTCTACCCTGCCATGCTTCCTTTTCCCGCTACCATTATCAGGATAGTTTCCTGGTGTAATATACCTGACCTTCTCTAATTCCACTTGCAACTCATCGCCGGTGAGCCTCTTTGGCGCATCACGGTTTTCATGCTTTGCATTGAACACATGTCTTCGGTATTTTGTAGGACACAACTTGTTCTTGGCAAGGAAACGACAGTGTCCAATGTAACAGATCTTGCTAAGTATTGTGTATGACAGCGGATTCTTGTCACAGTGAACACATGCATTGTAACCATGTGCCGTTCGCCCTGACATAGTGCCCAAAGCCGGATAATCATGGATGCACCAAATTATAACAGCACGCAGAAAGAAATTAGCTGGTGGGCTGCTATATAGGTCTCGAGTGAGAACACCCCTCCATAGCTGTTGAAGTTCCTCCACAAGAGGCTCCATGAATAAATCAAAATCCTTTCCACGACTTTTTGGACCTGGGATGAGCAAGGCCATCATGTAGTTTGATTCTTTGGTGCAGACATTTGGTTGTATGTTGTAAGGGATAACAAGCATTGGCCACATGCTATATGTGGCGCTCTGGTGGCCAAATGGGTTGAATCCATCTGTAGCTAAGCCAAGTCTAATGTTTCTCGGGTCAGCAGCAAACTTTTTGTGTTTCTGATTGAAGCTTTTCCAGTCACTACCATGAGATGGATGGCTCATTACATTCTGATCTCTGTACTCCTGGTTACTAGAATGCCATAGTAAATCCTCCCTTGTTTCAGCATCATGAAACAACCTCTGCAATCTTGGTATAATTGGCAAATGTCTCAGAACATTATGTGGAATCATCTTCACAGCATCGCCATCTTTCCATCTTGATGATTTGCATTTTGGGCATTCACTTAAGTTGGCATAATCCTTCCGGAACAGAACACAATTATTCTTACAAACATGTATCATATCATATCCAATTCCAACTGCACGAAGGAAATTCTTCATTTTACTGTAGGTGTGTGGCAGCTCAGACGCATCTGGGAAAGATTTGCGGAAAGCAGCCAACATCGCATCGAATGATTTGTTGGTCATCTGCTCAGATTTCTTCACCTAAAGAAAGGTGACCATAGCTAAGAATACTGACATCTTATTTCCTGGGGTGACTGCCACGTTGCATTGTTCCAACATGCGGGCCCACCATTTTTCTTCTGTAGGTGAAAGTTCATGAAATTCGCAAACATTTCGTAGCATTGTTCCAATGTTGGTCAAACTCACTGGCTCGGCCACCACCTCCTCCTCCTCCTCTTCCACCTGAACATCAGGCAGATCAAGATGGTGATCTGCTGCTTCCACATAGTCAGTAACATTGACGTTCACAGCTTCACCATGATGAGCCCACCTAGTATATGTGACCAACATCCCATACAAGTGTAGATGATTTTGCACGGTTGATTGGGGTCTTGTAACTGAATTCATACAACTGCTACACGGGCAGAGCACATCTGATTTTGGACCACCGTACTCAACTCTGATAAAGTTCATGAAGTTTTCAACCCCCTCGACATATGCAGCGGAGAATCTTCGAGCAGAAGATATCCAAGTCCTATCCATCTGTTAAACACACAAATTAGTTCTTCTACTAGATATTACATGAAAAACATATATGCTTTTTTATAAAGTCCAGAAAAAAATACCTAGGTCGATGTCTAAAGCTATGGCAAGATATTTGGACAAGTAGATCTAAGTAACGAAATATATGTAAAGCTAATTCAGCAAACAGATTTGAGTGCTAAATTATGGCAGGCTATTTCAGCAGTCAATGAGGCCGAGCACACAACCATCAAAGGGCATCTCAGCAACAAAGATCGAGTATAAAACGGTGTCGAGCTATTTCACCTAACAGATTGGCTACTAGACCATGGTAATCTACTTCACAATAAATATATGGCAGGATATTTTAGCAACTAATCGGGCGTGGCATGCCATCTTAGCAAAGCAGATTGAGTGCAGAACAGGGCAAGGAAGCTTCTTAAGCAGAGCATATTGACTGTAAACTATTCCGGCAAACAGTGAGATTAACAGCATATATCAGCTAACATTCAGCGCTACTCCGACATGCACGGGGCCTCAGTCTAGAATGCGTGTACCATGGGAGAAGCTGACCACCGTGCGTCTCCACAAGAATGTCGCCAGCGGTGGCAGCACGGCTGGAGGACGACAGTCTACGAGAGCATACTGTGGGAGTGAGAGGATCGCCGTGCGTCCCCTCGATGAACTGTGGTGTCGACGTATCAGCGCGGCGGGGAGGGCGGCTTTGGCGGAGCGAATGGAGTGGAGGGGGGTTTGGGGAATATTATTGGCTAGTTGGCCGAAGGGCAGTTGAATTTGGGATTTGGGGGGAATTTTCGCGCGGTGGGCGGGGGAGTTTGGCGCATGGTTGGTTTCTCCAAAGGCGGTCCCACGTGTCAGTGAAGAGGCAAGCCGAAGCGCGTTCCGTTTGCGTGAGCCATGTGCAGGACCGACCGTGTGAGGGGTGCAATGCGACCGTGACAGGCGTGCTGTGAGTGTACCTCCTTTTTCCTTTTAAACTTCGTGCTTCGCGCGATCCATTGATACTATTACTAGTAATCTGGTAGTCCCGACTAAAACGGCGCGGCCGGGTCTTTTCCCGCGCGATATGGTGGGAGGTTGGCTTAGTTGGTTTTTTTAGGACAAGGCTTAGTTGGTTTGACAGACAGAGCGAGACAAACATGTGAGATGCGTGAATGTGTAGTGGATGTACTATTGGAGTGCCTAAGATAAATTGTGTATGTATACCTATGTGTTTATTTACTTCGCATGTTAGCTTTGTCTCGGGTCAAACCTTCTAAACTTAGACCAAGTTTATACACACAAATATGAATCATCATTCAATATATTTTCATACAATATATCTTACTATTATTGTGAAAGTTCATATACACCGGACGAGATTCATGCAAACACGGCAGATTTTCATTACATTTCAAACTTTTATAGGACAGAAAAAGAAAAGAAACCCGACCCTAAACCTATTCTACGGCGGCGACCGACGTCCATTTTCCTTTGTACTTCCGCATCGGCGACGACATCCTCCATTTGCCGTCTCCATGAACGGCGGTGGGGTTCAAGACCCATGAAGTGAAGGTACGGTCTCCGGCGAGGAAGAGTAGAACACGGGAGACGGACCGGCCAGTTGGCACACCATGCCCTGCTGCCTCCCATGCCCTACTCATCCTTGGAGGAGTCCCCGACCTCGGCGGTGCCGGTGGACATGAGGTTGATGATGATGGACGTGGAAGGTCCGTCGCTTCACCTGGCACATGCACCACTGAACGTTGGACGGCGGCAAGTAGGACACGTGGCTGGCGGTGCTCCCGTCATCAGCCGACAGCGTGGCCACCGCTTGTGCGGTCGCATCCACTTCCGGCTACGCCGGTATTGCATTGAGAGCGGCGAGTTGAGCGAGGGCGGCGACCTCGAGCTTGATCCCCGAAGACAAGCTCTCCCACAGAGCGTTCCCGCTCGCGGTCATGGTGGATGTGGTGCCAGGTAGGAGGATGCGCTATGGTGTGGAGTTTAGCTGGGCGTTGCCACTTTAAGTAGCGCATTCCAGTGAGGCCAAGCGTCCGGGTGCGTCAATAAGTCACCGGAGTTGGTTCCTTGGGCAGTAAGCCTGCTTAATGGCGGCATACGGATGGACGGCAAGAATGGGGGCAGCTGGCGCCGGCTGGGAACACATGTGCGCGACAGCGCGAGGGACGAGGGTTTTTTGTGTGCCAGGGTAGTCAGCTACGGGCGTGGCAACGTTGGACATGCCCTTTGCTCACATGCGATCCCACATGTCATTGAAAGACGACCCAGCATGGTCTCAGGTCCTGGGGATGCAGTTGGCCGTGCTAGAACACTCCGCGGATGCGTCGCGGCGCGCGCGCACTTCGGCGCCCTGTGCATCCATGATGAGCCGTGTGTTGATCTGCTGGTCGTGCCACAGCGGTAGCGCCACCCTCGGCACCCTAAAGCCGAGCATGTCTAGCAGCGATGAGCGTGTTGCTCACCGCGGTCGCCGTGTCCAGAGGCGGTGCGGGAGCTGCGCCGCATTGCTGGCCCCCATGACCCACATGAACGGTTGCCGGTGGCAAGGAGGTCGCGGGCCAGCTCCTCCATTGGACTAGTTTGCGCCATGTCATCCCGACAGGTGTGCCCCACATGTCGGTTTCCTTGTTTTCCCAGCCAAATTCGAGCGTCAGTATGGCCTCATTAACACTCGGCCGACCTCTCTCTCTCTCTCTTCTAGTCTAGTAGTAAATGACACGGGCGGGGGAGGGGGAGGGACGTCGGTTTGCTCTCAACTGCAGTCCCACAAGCAAGCAAAAACGCAAGACGAAGCGCGTTCCATTCGGTGAGCGACATGCAGGGTCCATCATTCCGGGGTGCAACGCGAACGTGAAAAGAGTGATGTACACCGTCCGTTACTTATGAACTTGCATACTTCGAGTACTCCTTTTTTTGAACACAGTACAGACGCAAGCGCTCATACATGCGCGCATACACTCACCCCTATGAACGCACACACGCACACCCAACCCCTATGAGCACCTTCAAGAGACTGAGCCGTCATATCTATACTAGCAATGTGCCCGTGCGTTGCAACGGATCCAAAGTAGAATAGTACTTGTTCACAAACTTGAAAGAAAACACTCTTGTTTTGATATATATATATAGCACTAAAAATATATTACGTTTCACTCAAAATATATTTCTTAGGCTATTTTGATGAGGTGAGGGAGGGATGTGGTTGCTTTCAAGATAATAAGGGGTTATCTGCAAATTGGAGCAGGGATGTGGGCTATTGTTGCAAAAATGCCACAACTTACCTCACAGCCGTTAGATGCAGATCTAATGGTCAGAAATGACGAATGGAAGACACACCATCATCACCAACTGAGTGTTTTATAGGAGTAGATATATCTCTACTCTTAACTCTACTCTCGGTGATGATGGTGTGCCTGCCATCTTGCAATATAGACCGTCCGATCTATATCTGACGGATAGAAAGCAAACTATGGCAATTTTGCAAAAGGATACCCGCACCTCTCTCGTTCATCCTTATCTCCCACAACTTCATTGTCAAGTAATTAAAAAAGGAAGCCTCTGGAACAATCTGGCATGGTGGCCGTTGCCAGCGTCGTCCATCCCCATGCCTCCGCTAAGTCCGACCACCAATCACCATCGCGCCCCACTCCTCCTCACCTTATCTATCATCTTTCTCGAGATATCATTTTTCGATGAAATTCTCGAGATACCTTTTTTTGATGAAATTCTCGAGATATCATTATTTTTTACACATGGGATTACTCCTGCATGGGTCAATCACAACAAGTGTTTAGTAAAAAAATGCATCCTGATGTTCCGTGCAATGCATGGGCATCTTGCTAGTCATCTTGAGATTTACGAAGTAACCGCCTCGTCGTCGACAGGAATGGTGGGGAGGTCCGGACATCTGCCACGTGAAACTCTGAAACTTTGGTCCCATCCCACCCCACAACTCTCCAGGCTCTAGCCGTCCGGCTTTGCAAACTCCGCACAGTCAAAACCGATTGGCCGGTCGTCACCGGAACCACTATTCACACCAGAACCTTCGCTGCTCGGCCTACACCAAAACCACACCTCCTCTCCAGCCCATTCCCCCACCTTTCGATCCCCTAGCCTGCATCAGTCGTCCCCTAGTTCACCGGAAAGCCATGGTGCACTGCAAGATCACGTACTACAAGATGGTGACGCTGGAGCGCCGCGCAAAATTCACGGCGGCTGTCGGCGCCACAGACCTCCGTTCCGAAGCTCGTTTTGCGGCGGGCCAATCCCCGAGTTCTCTAGAGCCAAGCTCCGAGGAGGAGGAAGCCGATCCAATGTTCATGGCAGAGGTCGCGGTGCAGAAGGCCCCTGCTGCGTATGAGACGATGGACGTCGACTTCGTGCCGGCGTCCGGGTCCCCCATGGTGCAGGCGGACCAGCGGTTCAACCTGGCTATCCTAAAGGAGGATCGAGAGGCGGAGGCTCAACTCAACGCGGAGTGCGCGGATGCCACTGCCATCGAGGCCCTCCTGAAGGTGGAACCGAATGTCGTGGATGTGAACCGGGTGGCAGAGGCTCAACTTGACGCGGAGCGCGCGGATGCCGCTGCCATCGAGGCCCTCCTGCAGGCGGAACCGGACGTCCTGGACTTGAACCGGGCGGCAGAGGCTCAACTCGACGCGGAGCGCGCAGATGCCGCTACCATTAAGGCCCTCTAGCAGGCGGAACCAAACGTCGTGGACGTGAACTGGGCGGTGCTCGCGTCCGTGTAGAGCGCCCGCATGCTCCACGTGAATGAGTAGCTGGAGGCCGAGGACAACCACGGTGCGGAGACACACGTCAGCAGCTACGGCTGGTTCGCGCCGGCAGCCAAAGACGACGAGGCCTTCTCGTTCCACGATCAATGATAGTTTTTCTTTATGTTGTTGTTTTTAGGGATCTTTTTTTGTGTAAAAACATATATTTATGCAAGTCACCTGACTTTCATCATTTGGGTCAGTCGACCATTTCAGGCGGTTGGATGAATATCCTACGTCTCCTAACCCTTCTTCTTCCTCACCTCTTCTTCTTCCCCAACAGACCACCGCACGGGCCGCACGGATCTTCCCCAACATGCGGTTGGATAAACATACTGTATGAATGAAAATTATGTGTCCGCGGTAGGATGGCTGACTTTGGTTTGATCACATGCGGTAGCACGTGTCAGTGAGGGTGCGTTCCCTTGGTTGGGTTTGCGGCATGCAGGAGCGACTGTGTGAGGGTGCGGTGCGACCGTGACAGTCGTGCGCAAGTGTACCTCCTTTTCATTTTGAAAAACTTTAGGCAAGCTTGGCAAAAATGTGTGGCAAAGTATGGCAATGCAAGGCCTAGACCCAAACAGGATACAAGTACGTACTACTTGTGTTAAAAAAGAAAGGTCGGGTTTTCCTTCGCGGGATTGATCGATACAAATCCTCGTTTGACGTGTCAATTGATGCGTATTTTTTTCTCCAACGGCCAAAGAGCTAACCATGTCACTCCTCATTGCTTGATTAATGCAGCGCCATGCAAACCAACCTTCTCACTTCCGCTGCATGCAAGGGTATATTAACGTCATTGGTTGCTAGTACGAGGCAAACCCCATCAATTTTGCCTCGATTAATGTTAGTGGCCTTCTCCAAATTGTAATTTTGATACTGGCCTTGTATACAAAAAAGATGGAGGTAGTAACTATTTGACTTCCTTCCCCATTGCGGTGACGTTGACGATATCTCGAACGTTGTGGCTTTGTTGAAGTGCATTCGACGGAGCACACCATTGAGGGAGACCATGGTAAGTCGTTCACAAGTGCCACCTGCAAGCCGAGACAACCGCCTTCTTTGCATCCAGGAAGTCCGTTGAACCAAAGGAGGCGTAAATGTACTACTACACAATAGAGTCGTCCGTCCATCTTAGTGTGGTAAGGTGGTTTCTCAAAGAAGACGATGGAGAAGCGGAGTCAGCAAAGAGTGAAATGATGGTTGCTTTGTCCGTGCTTTGTGATTTGACACCTCACTGCTTTGTGATTTGTGATAGAAGGGACAGGGGAGCAGACTCTGTGCTCTATACTGTACATGTGTCCAAGCACGGGAGAAAGAGGAGAGAGGTTGCATTTTTCTATTCCTTCAATCAATCAATTAGGGAGCTTCAGTTCCCTCTTTTTGGCTTTGGCAGCACCCTCCACAATGTTTCCCATCGATGCCAAAAGCTATTTTCACATTTGGCTACACATTGTGGATGCCCTTAACTGTACCACTTGGTTTTGCTCTTGTGTGCTATCTATACAAATCTCAATTATATTGATCTAAAAATTATATCAAGATTAGTAAAAAGGAGGTGATTTTGCCGCGCGGAAGGCGGGGGAGGTTTCTTATTTTTAGAGGACGTTGTCCTGGCGGTTTGCTAGCATGTGGTCCCATGTGTCAGTGATTTACCAAGCCGATCCACGTCCCACATGAGGCAGAACAACGGTAGAAGCAGCATGTGGTTAACTTGAAGAAGATGAGGGAGAAGCAGATTCAGCAACGAGTGAAATGATGGTTGCTTCGTCCCTCTAGCTTCTTTTTTTAGCATCACTTTGTCCCTCCAACTTAACTGCAGGAAAGGTGCAGCTTTGTGATTTGACGCCTCATTGCTCATTACTATGCCGGCGGCATGACCGGGGTGCTTCACCCCTGCTGCTCTGCACTATTATTTCGGTATGGCACGTGGACCCAGTTGCTTGATGTCCCACATGTCGACGAAAGGGACTAGAACATTTATGAAAGCGAGCGCTCCACTCTTACAACGGAGGAGTACACGACACGGCGGCCTAGTGAACTGTTACTTGTACTGTAGTACTACTATAGTTTTGCTATTTCGCACGATCCATCGATACAAACCCGATTAAACAGGCAAGGGCGGGATTTTTCCCGCGCGGTAGATGATACTAGCCATACATTTCAAAAGCAATTTTAATGTATGCAAACTGAATAATTAAGTAACAATATGAGATATAGTAACTGATACGTCTCCAACGTATCTATAATTTTTAATTGTTCCATGCTATTATATTATCTGTTTTGGATGCTTTATATGCATTAATATGCTATTTTATATTATTTTTGGGACTAACTTATTAACCTAGAGCCCAGTGCCAGTTTCTATTTTTTTCGTTGTTTTAGAGTTTCGAAGAAAAGGAATATCAAATGGAATAAAACTTTCGCGATGATTTTTCTTGGACCAGAAGACACCCAGAAGACTTGGAGTCCAAGCTAGAAGACCCATAAGGCGGCGGCAAGGGTGGAGGGCGCGCCCCCCTACCTTGTGGCCACCTCGGGAGTCCCCTGACCTACTTCTTCTTCCTATATATTCACATATATTCCCAAACCATGAGAGGGAGCCACGAAAATACTTTTCCACCGCCGCAATCTTCTGTTCCCGTGAGATCCCATCTTGGGGCCTTTTCCAGCATCCTGCCGGAGGGGGATTTGATAACGGAGGGCATCTACATCAACCCTATTGCCCTTCCGATGAAGCGTGAGTAGTTTACCTCGGACCTACGGGTCCATAGCTAGTAGCTAGATGGCTTCTTCTCTTTCTTTGATTCTCAATACCATGTTCTCCTCGATGTTCTTGGAGATCAATCCGATGTAATCTTCTTTTGCGGTGTGTTTGTCGAGATCCGATGAATTGTGGACTTATGATCAGTTTATCTATGAATATTATTTGAATCTTCTCTGAATTCTTATATGCATGATTTGATATCTTTGTAACTCTCTTCGAACTATCGGTTTGGTTTGGCCAACTAGATTGGTTTTTCTTGCAATGGGAGAGGTGCTTAGCTTTGGGTTCAATCTTGTGGTGTCCTCACCCATTGACATAGTAGGGGTAGCGAGGCTCATATTGTATTGTTGCCATCGAGGATAAAAAGATGGGGTTTACATCATATTGCTTGAGTTTATTCCTCTACATCATGTCATCTTACTTAAGGCGTTACTCCGTTCTTTATGAACTTAATACTCTAGATGCATGCTGGATAGCGGTCGATGTGTGGAGAAATAGTAGTAGATGCAGGCAGGAGTCGGTCTACTTGACACGGACGTGATGCCTATATGCATAATCATTGCCTTGGATATCGTCATAACTTTGCGCTTTTCTATCAATTGCTCGACAGTAATTTGTTCACCCACCGTATTATTTGCCTTCAAGAGAGAAGCCTCTAGTGAAACCTATGGCCCCTAGGTCTATTTTCCATCATACTTGTTTCCGATCTACTATTTTGCAATCTTTTATTTTCAGATCTATAAACCAAAAAACCCAAAAATATTTAGTTATCTTTTATTCAGTTTTATCTATCTCTATCAGATCTCACCTTTGCAAGTGATCGTGAAGGGATTGACAACCCCTTTATCGTGTTGGGTGCAAGTGTTTGATTGTTTGTGTAGGTGCAACTATTGGGGACTTGCGCGTTTCTCCTACTGGATTTATACCTTGGTTCTTAACTGAGGGAAATACTTATCTCTACTGTGCTGCATCACTCTTTCCTCTTCAAGGGAAAAACCAATGCAAGCTCAAGAAGTAGCAGTAACACTAAAAACACATATGATTTATTGTGTTAGAGTGTAGTAGTAGTGTTGTATTGCATAGTTGTTAGATGTAACATGCGAGAACGTGTAAAGATGTACTTTTGGAGGGCCTACAGAGAGAAATTGGGCATAAAGTGGATTCAAATATTTGTATTCGTCTTCATAGCATTTGTAACTCATATCTACAATCTGTATGGTAGACGTGAATGATTGTTCGCTCTTACGAAACCAGTACAGCAATAATGGGGTGGCGTGCGCCAATTTGGGCACTGGCACGTTGGCCGGCTCCATAGAGAGAGCGAGAGAAGAGATAAATACACTAGCGGTCAGTGTATTTCATGCGAAAAGCGTAATACGGTCACCGGACTTCAGAATACGCTCATTACGGTCACCATATATGTTTTGCGGTGATTATACGGTCACTTGCTCACCGTTCAGCATCAGATTGCACTCTGTTGACCGGCCAAATAGTCTGCGTGGCACTATGTTAACTGGTTAAATTGACCATGTTCCTTGTGGGTCCCACCTGTCAGTTTGCATAGGAAAAAAGTAAGATAAACACAAATTTACGCAGGTGCGACAAGACTCCAACCTGTGCGCGGGAACCACCTGGTTGTGTATGTGTCTGTCAGGGCCTGATCTGTGCGCATGCATGTGTAGGTTGAGCACTTGAGCATGAGCATGTGTGTTGGTCGTGTGGTGTGTGCGTGTGTGTGTGCGTGTGAGTGTTGCATGCATGCGTGGCTGCGTGTGTACATGTGAGTGTTGCATGCATGCAGTTTGTGTGCATGCGTGCGTGTGTGTATAATCACCAAACCAGCTCATGTGTGTTAAAACAGACGGCTCAGCATACCAATACAAGGCCACCTTGTCCGTTGTGCCCGCGGTCATGACTTCGAACCACCGTCCAATATTTTTTTATCGTTTGTTTTCATTCTTATACACGCCGACAGGTGGGCCCAATGGTAGTGAGATAATGTGATGCAACACTAGAGGTGCCACGTGGAGCGTTTAACTGGTCAACTAGTCATGTCTTGAACAAATACATAGCCGTACGGTGAGCCCGTGACTGTATAATAACCACAAAACATAAATGGTGACCGTAATGAGTGGATTCTGAAGTCCAATGTATGTATCATGCTTTCGCTTCAAATACAATGATCGTCACTATATATATCGCGAGAGAAAGATGAAACATGCGTGAATGTGCTGGGGGCGTACTTTTAGAGGACCTAGAGATAGTTTGTCTGCGTACGTGAAAGGGGCATAGAGGGGGTGTGTGCGATGGAGAGAGAGATGCTCTTTGTTTTTATTTATTATGACTAACTTTATATATAGTATAAAAATATAAAAATTCACAGTGCGGAATAAATATCATTGGGTGCACCATGCAATGCAAATTAACTTTCATACTCCTTTGTAATGTTGTATATATGTAGAAATTCTAAAATAAATTTTTGGCCACACTTTAACGGATGCAGTGTCAGCAGATGGAGATGGTAAATGTAGCGTGGAGTTGATGATCTTGCTCGCCATCAACCACCATCCCAGGTGCTTGCTTTAACTTCGCGGTGTCATATGTGGTTGCATGTTGCATATGGTGTCTAGCTTGTATTCGAAAGGCCGAAGTCGGTCTTTATTAAGATAAGGAAATATATTTTTTGCATGAACCACCATCCCGGGAGCACCAGAAGCCAAATAGCTAGTCAGGGCACTGGCCGAGCCAGTGACAAGCCCTGCACAGACAGGCATCACCTACAAGCCAACTAGAAAGCCATGGTAGTGGCGAAGCAGCCCGCCTCCCACCAGGCTCTTAGGTCCTCAATGATCATGCTCACCACTCCAGTCGGGTGTCTAGCTTGTATTGCTTCCAATTTGGTTAAATTGCATCTGCTTAGCTTACACATTATACCTTTGAATAGACATGCCTTCCTGTTTTTGGTACATACTACTACATCTGTCTATTAACCATGTTCTTACATCAAACTAATGTTCTTGTGTATCCCTCATCAAGCACTTATGATGAGACAGTCAGGCTCGTGGACTGCTGTAAGAAAAGATCCTCTTTTAAAGAATGCAGTGTCAGCCTCCCCACATGATTCTCAAGAAACAGCAATGCTAGATGAAGATAGTCAACGTAGCTCTGTAGTTCATGGCCGCATTTCCCCTACACCACCATCGTAGGTGCTTGCTCTAACATGGCAGCGTGATATGTGGTTGCATGTTGCATATAGTGTCTAGATTGTAATTCTTCCAATCTGGTTAAATTGCATGTGCTATTCTGCTTAGTTTATACATTATCCTGTTAATCTGACATGCCTTCCTGTTTTTTGTACATAGTACATCTGTCTATTAAGCATGTCCTTACATAAAACTACTGCTTTTTTGTATCCCACATCAATCAATTATGACGAGACTCCTTTAGTATATGCAGAGTGATATTGGTTGCATCTTTCATATGATTTATAGCATGCACTGCTTCTAATTTATTGAAACGCCATTTATGATGGGATGCTTTTAACTTGGCAGAGTCATATTGGTTACATCTTTCATGTGGTGTCTAGCTTGCATTGCTTCTAATTTGTGGAAATGGCTTCTGCTTAGTTTACACAAATAGTTGTGAATATGCCATGCCGTCCTGTTTTCGTACATATTCCATCCTCGTATCATGTGTTTGCCTTACATCAAAGTAGTGATTGTCAGTATCATGCATGAATGAGTTCTGAAGAGTGAATTTTATTGCTTTTTCTTGTCGGTTTTACTTGACAATGCAAAACAATAAAGCAAAAGGAAATTAGCAAGGCAGTGGATAAAGGTGCTCCTTCCAAACAACTGAAATGGAGGGCCTCTACACATTCTACTCCGCCATCCCCCCAACAAGATTTGGAAGACAACACATGCATAGACACTCAACGTAGCTGTGTTGATGATGAGCACGTCTCCCCTAGTCTAGCATCACAGGTGCTCCCTCTAACGTGGCACTGTTATATGTGGTTGCATGTTATGTATGATGTCTAGCTTGTATTGCTTCTAATTTTGTTGAATTCCATCTGCTTACTTTACACATTATACTTGTGAATAAGACACATGTTCCTGTTTCTAGAACATACAATATCTGTCTATCACACCATGTTCTTACATCAAAGTACTACTGTTGTGTAACCTGCAACAATCACTTTTCACAAGACACATTTAACTTGGGAGTCTGATATAGTTTACATCTCGCATTCTTTTCTAGCTTGCGCTACTAATTTGTTGAAATGGCACTAATGACAAGACAGTTTTAACTTGGTAGAGTGATATTCGTTGCGTCTTACATATGGTGTCTAGCTTTCATTCCTTCTAATTTGTTGAAATGCCTTCTGCTTAGTTGACACATCATAGCTGCGAATATGCAATGTTGTGAATATGCAATGGCACTAATGACGAGAGACCTTTAACTTGGTAGTGTGATGTTGTTTGCATCTTGCATATGATTTATTTCTTGTACTGCTTCACATTTGTTTAAATGCCAGTTATGACGAGACACTGTTAACTTGGCAGAGCGATATTTGTAGCATCTTTCATATGGTGTCTACCTTCCATTGCATTGCTTCTAATTTATTGAAATTCCTTATGCTTAGTTTACATATCATAGTTCTGATTATCTCATGCCATCCTGTTTTTCGTACATATTACATCCTCCTATCATGCGGTTGTCTAACATCAAAGTTCAGTTCATCTGTATCACGCATCAATTTATTCTGAAGAACTAAATTTTTATTCCTTTTTCTTGTCGGCTTGACTTGACATGGCATATAGAAAGAGGAAGGAACACAGAATGGCAGGGGATGGTGTTAGCAGGACGCACGGAAATGGAAGCGGGAGAATTATGCAGATTCTGCTGGTACTGATGGTGCAATAGAAGGTCAAAGTTCACCGAAAAATTGTACAAACACAGTATCCCGTGCTACACCAGCTACAAAACAATCCAAACAGAAACTAATAGCTGCCACCAAACAAGCAGTGACAGCCCTAGTTGTTGCAACATCTTCCACAGTACCAACAGCTACAGGAGTTACTCATTTGTCAACTCAGCTAGTGGCAGGTTCCCAAGCTCCCTTGCCACCTGACACTACTTCCGAAGGACTCTTGACACAAGACGAGTTGGCAAGATCAGATGAACCTTGCGAGCTTCAACAGCAAGAAGGTAGTTGCTGGAGTCAAGTTACAGTTGCATGCTTCTTTATATGTAGTCTCACAGTTTGATGTACACTAACACTTCCTATGTTCGTTGTTGGACTAGCACCTAGGCGCAAGAGGAAACAGACATCAGGGATAATGCTCGATAGGTTAACTAAATCCAGAGGAGGAAGAATGGAGATCCATTTTGAGGCGGGTTTAAAAAGGCCATGTGATGCTACAGAGTCAACCAAGTTAGTATCAGAGGCAGCGGTTGCCGTTAGGTGTCATGCATGTATCCTCTCAACATGGATTCAGTACAGGAATGACAAAGACGAAACCTAGTTCAACACCTTCCTCGACCATTTATCTGTAAGTATGGCTATGTATGGAAATTAGTAGTATCGTCTTGCTCTGTCCCATACTTGCTAGGTTTCTGGTAATGAGACTCCCATAATTTTCAACAGATGAGGTTCAAGTTGGATAGCCAAGATGATGCAACCAGACAAGCATGCACCCATGTTTTCAAGTCTGCTCTGCGACAGTATCTGTATAACTTGAGGAAAACTCACTTTGAAGGCAAGGCTAATAGTGAACTTGCCCAAATATCTCCAGTGGAAAATATATCGGATGAAGACTGGAGAGGCCTCGTTAAATACTGGTCCGATCCAAAGTATCAAGTATGTTATATATATGTGCTCAGATCACATGTTGAACTCCTATTTATGCATGTGCCTCACAAATCTATCTTCTTGTAGGTGAACTATTCAAAGAAAAGGGCCAACCGTACGAAAGTGAAATTCCAACAGACGACAGGATCTCGTAGCTATATTGCACACTGTGAGGCTCTTGTAATTAGCTGTTGTTTCACTCTTTTCGCTGTGCCATATTATCATATCTATATTAACTTGTTCCAAATGTAGAGGAAAGCACGCAAGGACCAAAAAGTACCTGAACCAAATGCTGTAGAAATATTCAAGGACTGTCACACCAGCAAGACGAAGGGCATGACTACACCAGTCAAAGCCGCTGTTGTAAGTCCTTAATCCTCATGCCTTTTAACTACTACTTACTCTGACTAGTGCATTGAACTGCACGGTTTGCAGCCAATGTATATTACTCTTTTCAATTTTATACACAATTGTCTTAGCGGATCATTGCACCTTACAAGGTTTAAAAGAGAGGAGTGATGTTCCTTTGATCTTGATCTGTAATCTAGTTTCGTGCTAGACTTGTCTACACAATGTTACAATTGCCTGTTTGTCTCTTCTCAGTTGTTTTGTGATATGAATAATGTCATACTATGCTTACCGTATTATAAACTTTGTCTCTTTATCCTTAGCTGTCAACACAATGTGAAGAAATAGATAATACATTAGCCATGGTACATGGTCATATGTTTGGAACCTGGTTTTATTATGTACTTTGCAGTAAAATACAACTAATATTTTACACTGGTTCACCAGAATAAGTTCTGTATATAGACCAAAGCTATTTTATTTGGTTTTGCTGCCTCCTTAATATCTTCTGTTCTGGTACTACTAATGTAAAAACTGAACTTTTCAGCAAGCTATGGAACAAATGGTGGAACCGCCACCTTCTGAAGGTGATGAGGCAACTATAATCGCATTGTCACCTCTTGCTGTAGTGGGTCAGTACCTGTCCACTAACAGTGCCAAAAGCACGTTCCTGCGTAATACTGGGTTGGTTGTTAAGGCAATCTCGTCCAAACTACCTCATGATCAAGATATGCAAGCTCAAAACAATGTTATATCTGCGCTCCAGACACAAGTCCATTCCCTAACAGAGACCCTTTGTGAAACAAGGACAGCCATTGTTCGATGTAGTCAAGATATGCATGGTTTTGAAACCAGACTATCAGACATTTGCTATGTTGTTCAGGAGCCTAGGAGAAATGAAGGCGAAGGTTATGTTGCTCCATCAGATAGTACAGCATGAAAACATAACAGTCAGGTCAAATGAACTGAGCTTCTGAACTTCTAGTGGTGCATTTATCTGCCGGACTGTTAACTTTTATGCCAACCTTCGTTTTGTTTTATGGTTGTAATTTGTTTTGTTGCGATACAAAATTTGTTCTTAACATGCAGTGACCGGCTGAAGAAAACAGCAAGCCATTTTTGTATAGTGTAGGGTGTTCCTATATTTGCGCTGGTGGCGAACTTTGATGACCAGTGGATGTAATCTGTGCAATCGCCTTAATAGCCTAATGTTAATTTCTGGCTTATTTATTTCCCTAGTCGTCTTTTTCCTTGGTTTGCTAGTGGCCGCAACAACCATGGGCCATATACGGACCGCTATCTTTTGACCAAGTCAAACGGGCCGGGCTTTGTAAGCTAAATGGGCCAGTGTTGGGCCGTCGCACGTGTCGACATATCATAGGCGCCTATCTGACCCAATGACGAGCTGGCACCTGTTTCCTCCGGCCAATGAGAATTTTACCGGGCTGTTAACGGGTTATCGGTTCCAAAACCGGACCCGATAGCTTAACGGCGACCCGTTACGGTGGATGCCACACGTCGGTTACCCTTGACAAAAGAACTTCCATGACGCGTCATTTATCGTCATGGAAGTGAACACTTCCGTGATGATAATTTTGGTATTGTCATGGAACACTTCTACGACAGCACAGGTATGACTATCTTGATTCTGTCATAAAATCGTCATGGATGTACATGCATGATAGAAAACGTGACCTACTGTGACAAACACGTATCATCACGGAAGTGTATTTTTTTGTAGTGGCTCACCTCATCAAACAGCTTGAGAAATATATTTTGAGTGAAACATAATATATTTTTAGTGGTATATGTATATCAAAACAAGAGTGTTTTCTTTCAAGTTTGTGAGCAAGTACTATTCTACTTTGGATCTGTTGCAACGCATGGGCACATTGCTAGTATCTCGAGAAAGAGGAGAGATAAGGTGAGGCGGAGTGGGGCGTGGTGGTTATTGGTGGTCGGACTGAGCGAAGGCATGGGGATGGACGACGCCGGCAGCGGCCACCATGCCAGATTGTTCTAGAGGCTTCCTTTTTTAATTGCTCAACAATGAGGTTGTGGGAGATAAGGATGAATGAGGGAAGGCCTTATCTGCAAATGTGGAGAGAGGTGCGGGTATCTTTTTGCAAAATTGCCATAGTTTGCTTTATATCCATCAGATATAGATCGTACGGTCTATATTGCAAGATGGCAGTCACACCATCATCACCAACTCAGGTTTTTATAAGAGTAGAGATAGAGATATCCAGCAGCCCGTCGCTTCTCGTCCTTATAGCCCGTGCGACACCTAGTTATAGTATAACTGAAAGAGTACTTGCTCTTTGAGCAAATGGCCTCCCTAAGCACGCTTTAATTTCCTGGGCATGCTTCTTTCTACATAATGTTGCGTGCACTTTGAGCATGTTGGCAACTCCACTGCTAGCTTGGTGGCTCATCTTGCAATTGATGCTGACACATTGCAGCACTCCTGCAAGACCCAGAGGTTAATTTGAGAACAAGTACCTCGAGATTAATTTCACAGACATGACAAAAATTATTAAAAAGTAACGTGATAGACCTTCGATTAACATGTGTTCAAAAAAATGTTGAAAATTACAAAACAAAGACCTAGAGGTTCAACTAATTTGATTGGTCACTGTAAATTTTTAAATTAAACCTTTGCAGTGATCCATCAAATTAGTTAATATCGAGTCCACTTCCTATTCGGTCACCCATCTCATGACTAATCCAGCCTCAGCACAGTTAACTTGGGAGTTCTGTTAGATGAGCTATCGGTAGGGAAGCTGGTCCTTGCGGATATAGGATGCCTCTTCGTATCCTTTATTGCGTACATGGATGACCGCCTGTTACCGCCCAATGGCCAATGCCACATCCCCCGCGAATGTAGAAGCTTCCCTCCCTCGTCTAGCTGCTTCCCGCGTTTTCCCCTGTTTTTTGCCGCCTACCCACCTATAGAACCACCTAGCGCCGGCCAATTCCTCTCCAAACACCTAGCGAGCCGGTTGAACTGAACAAGTCTAGACTTGTTTCTAGTGGATTAGTTGACGTGGCACTGGAAGGGTGTGATAGCTAACTCTGACAAAATAATTGACTACCACGTTGGCATAAATGAGCATGGGGCCCACTTGTCAGCGTGCTAGACGGAGGAAGTAACGCAAGACAAAATGGAGCGCGGAAGGGTGCGAATCGATTGGCTCACGTGTGATGACCACTGGAGCAATCCACTCAGATTGTACGTAAACAAATTCGTGCAAACACGGCCGGATTTCATTACGTTTACATAAAATAACTGGTTTCCATGTGGAGAAGGTTTCTCGGATTCCACGCGGGTTTAATGTAGGCATTTAAATGCGGCGAGGAGGCTTGTTCGGCCGAGTGTGCAGTGGACGACGCCCTCGGCCAGCGCGCTGCTTCAATGGCGGACGCAGTGAGAGGTCGCGTCCGCCCTATGCCGCCTTGACCATGGACCTTAGTACATTAGTTGTTTGATTCATCAGATTGAATCCTATAGGAATTTTTACCTATAGTATGGAATCACGTGTACTACTACGACATTTCATTGGAAATCAGAATCCACTCCAACTTTTTTTCCACTTCCTTTCTTTCTCCTGTCGCATCAAACACTCGGTGCTAATACTATGGGATTCAAGTGGACATGCCACTTGAATCCTTTGTTTTTCCTATTCCTGCGTTTTAAGAATCCTAGTACTTTCTCTAAATGATGTGTGAATCAAAGAAAAGAAATGGAGGGAGTACTTGCTCTAAATGATGTGGAGTTCCGGTTCCTCTTGGTCAATGTGTACATCTCTATATGTACAGTCTTTCACGGACGGAGGGAGTAGGTTGAGCACTTGAGCGTGAGCGTGTGTGTTGCGTCGTGTGCTGTGTGCCGCATGTGTACGTGTGAGTGTTGCATGCATGCATGAGGCTTCTACTCCCTCCCATTGACATGTTCATATTTCAAGCTTCATTAAAACATTGCATGCAAGAATTAAGAGAAAACTCCACCTACGTTCGTAACCGTTGGTGAGTCTCTCCTACAAAGTTGGTCAAACTTTACAAAGTTTGACTTTGACCAAATCTTATATGCAGACTAAAAAGAAAGGGAGGACCTGTGGACCTGGATGCTGGATGTTTTTCTACAAAGTTCTTGCATGACCCGTGGACCTGGATGCTGGATGTCGAACGTGTCGGCAAAACGAAGAAGAACGCTTTCCGACGACCGAGAAAAAGCAAGGAACCTCGCGGTGGAGCATTCTAGACTCTTAATATATTTTTTATATTCAGAGATATAAAATCAACCCAATCTTCTCCACATCTAGTAGACCTCTGAAACACAGCAACCCAATGTAGTTTACATCATACATGGCCCACCTCACTGTTGGGGAATGTAGCATGCAATTTCAAAAAAAAATCTACGCTCATGCAAGATCTATCTAGGAGATGCATTGCAACGAGAGGGGGAGAGTGTGTCCACGTACCCTCGTAGACCGAAAGCGGAAGCGTTAGCTTAACGCGGTTGATGTAGTCGAACGTCTTCGCGATCCAACCGATCAAGAACCGAACGTACGGCACCTTCGAGTTCAGCACATGTTCAGCTCGATGACGTCCCTCGAACTCTTGATCCAGCAGAGGGTCGAGGGAGAGTTTCTTCAGCACGACGGCGTGGTGACGGTATTGGTGATGTGATCCGCGCAGGGCTTCGCCTAAGCACTACGACGATATGACCGGAGGAGTAAACTGTGGAGGGGGGCTCCGCACAGGGCTAAGAGAACAATTGTTGTGCCTTTGGGGTGCCCCCTGCCCACGTATATAAAGGAGGGGGGGAGGAGGCCAGCCACCAAGGGGCGCGCCATGGAGGGGGGAGTCCTACTAGGACTCCACTCCTAGTAGGATTCGCCCCCCCCCCCCCCACACTTTTGCTTTTTCCGGAGTAGCAAAGGGGGAAAGGAGAGGGAGTAGGAGAAGGAAAGGGGGGTGGCGCCCCCTTTCCCTAATCCTATTCGGCCTCCCCATGGGAGGGGGGCGCAGCCACCCCTTGTGGGCTGCCTCCCCTCTTCCCTATGGCCCATGAGGCCCATTATCTCTCCCGAGGGGTTCCGGTAACCTCCCGGTACTCCGGTAAAATACCCGAATCACTCGGAACCATTCCGAAGTCCGAATACAACTTTCCAATATATGAATATTTACCTCTCGACCATTTAGAGACTCCTCGTCATGTCCGTGATCTCATCCGGGACTCCGAACAAACTTCGGTCACCAAAACACATAACTCATAATACCAATCGTCATCGAACATTAAGCGTGCGGACCCTACGGGTTCGAGAACTATGTAGACATGACCGAGACACATCTCTGGTCAATAACCAATAGCGGAACCTGGATGCTCATATTGGCTCCTACATATTCTACAAAGATCTTTATCGGTCAAACCGCATAACAACATACGTCATTCCCTTTGTCATCGGTATGTTACTTGCCCGAGATTCGATCGTCGGTATCATCATACCTAGTTCAATCTTGTTACCGGCAAGTCTCTTTACTCGTTCCGTAATGCATCATCCCGCAACTAACTCATTAGTCACATTGCTTGCAAGGCTTCATATGATGTGCATTACCGAGAGGGCCCAGAGATACCTCTCCGATACACGGAGTGACAAATCCTAATCTTGATCTATGCCAACCCAACAAACACCTTCGGAGACACCTGTAGAGCATCTTTATAATCACCCAGTTATGTTGTGATGTTTGATAGCACACAAGGTGTTCCTCCGGTATTCAGGAGTTGCATAATCTCATAGTCAGAGGAATATGTATAAGTCATGAAGAAAGCTTTAGCAATAAAACTTAACGATCATTATGCTAAGCTAACAGATGGGTCTCGTCCATCACATCATTCCCTAATGATGTGATCCCATTCATTAAATGACAACACATGTCTATGGTCAGGAAACTTTAACCATCTTTAATGAATGAGCTAGTCAAGTAGAGGCATACTAGGGACACTCTGTTTTGTCTATTTATTCACACATGTACAAAGTTTCCGGTTAATAAAATTCTAGCATGAATAATAAACATTTATCATGATATAAGGAAATATAAATAACAACTTTATTATTGCCTCTAGGGCATATTTCCTTCACTCACGCTATCACCATATTTCCTGGCCTCCGTGCGACACCTAGCTCTAGTAACCACCAGCCCGTATCGCTTCTCGTCTCTCTCAAAGTACTACTACTCCCTTCATCCATACGTATATATATAGGGCCTAATGTATTCTTCGAGGTTGCCTTTGACTATTGATAAGATTTTATATAATTTGAAAATTATATCGTTCGAAGATCCTTTCACATACGAAATTGACGGTATGCTTTGAGCAACTTGCATGTCCTATACTGTTAGTCTTGAAAAACTCATTAGGCCTTATATACATGGATAGACGGAGTACATGATACAACAAACGCTCACCATCTAGTAGTTCATTGGTTGGTTTTGATTTTTGAATTGAGTAATGCTAGTACACTTGATGTTGTGCTGCTACCGTCCAATATTCGCGTGTGGTGGTTTCTAGAATAAAAAAAAGGAGGTAGTACTTATTGTGGGAAAGGTGAAGTGATGGTTGCTTCGTCTGAGCCACTTATTACTATGGGAATATTGGAGTACCAGCGGATTCAACGAAGAGTGAAATTATGGTTGCTTCGTCCGAGCAACTTACTGTGGCGAAGGTGGGGCTCTGTGATTTGACTGCTCACTAGTCATCATTACTGTGGTGCAACAACCAGGGTGAATCTCCCCTGCAGTTGTGCACTCAATATTGGTGCATGGCAGGTGGAGCCGGATGAAGGATGTCCCACATGTCGGCGAAATGAAGTTGAATGGTTTCTAGCATTGCTATCAATCTTTCAGGATTTTTTTATATGTATGCATAATTTTCCAGCAAAATGAAATACTATTGTAATGCTATGAAGGTTTCAACTTTGGTTCCCACAAAAAAAAAGTTTCAACTTGTAGGATTCATGTGTCCTCTTGCCTCAAGGTTATCTCGTTACAACATTCCATCAAATACAAATGAACTACTATGGCTACTAATGCATCTCAATGATTCATAGATCAGCACCAATATTCACATCAAAGCTGAAGACAAAGTTGTGAGTAGGTGTACAAATAAAGAAAAATATATATTTGATCGATGTTGTTTGTAGGCATGGCTCCATTTCATGGCAACGGTGTTCATTGGTTGGCAGCTAGTTTCACGCAGCTCTATAGCCAAGAAAGAGGTGTATGGAGCACATCACAATCCGTTCATTTTGTGCAGTTCCACTAAAATCGAGCTGATCAACCCTTTTTGCAAAGATATTCAGTCAGTGTGATTACAATAATAGTGGAACTAGATGATGAAACATAACACACACAAATAGAAGCCGATCACCTCTGCAATCTCTCTTTAAGACTAACTACTTGTTGGAAAATATTAGGCTCGGAGTTGGATGAGGAGGATAGCAAAACCAATCTCCCTTTGTGCAGTCCCACTGAAATGTAGAAACATTGCCCGTGTGACATTTCAGCAAAACTGCACAAAACACTTAAGAAAAAAAGTGGTTTGTGCAGTTCACCAAAAGGTCGCAATAGCGGCGAGGTGAAATGGATAGCCATGTTTGCAAAAAAGAGGTAGAAAGGAAACAATTACTGGCCAATAACAGTTTCTGACACATACGCCGGAAAAAAAAGAAGCATATTCCTTGTCCTAAGGGAAGATTGCAACATGGAAAGTACGTCGGCCGAGCTACGTTTTGGGTAAAGTACTAGGGAAGATCCACATGCAGGATTTTCCACATGCAGCGACGTTGGAAGATGGGTAGTGGAGCAAGGCCGTAGGGGAGCAAGTTGTACCTGGGGGTCGTCAGGATGTAACTATGAGGCCGTGGGGCCGCCGGCAGGTAGGATCTGCCCTACCGCGTCGGAGCTTGGTCAGAGAGAATGGTGGGTACCGCAGATCAGGACATACTACCTCGACACCGTTGAACGGAGCAACGATGCTCGTCCTCCCTTTCCGTCGGTGGACGGGATCGGGCCAGATCAGTGACCAGCAGTGAGAGAGAGCGAGAGAGGCCACTGCCGTCTTGGGTGAGAGAGTGTGAAGATAGACCAACCCCAGCAGGCAAGCTCCATTGTATTTAGTGGAGCAAATTACTTTTTTTTCTCGATAACAATCGTTTTATATTTTGTACGTGCCATTGAGCAATATAATTTTATTTAAAAATAATGCGCCAACGCGTCAAGTCGAACTTTGTTTCGTGCACGCGTGGTACACGACCTCCGTAAGTAAACAACCGCTACATGCTCTCAAATTAGCACGTGGGCTGCCATTTCATACAGAAATGAGTTCCACCCGCGTACCCGCGTGGGTATGGCTGGGAACGAGGCGTGAGTACGTGCACCTATTCTCTTCGTGTACGTACACCACCTAGTGGGTGTGTGTGTCGTGGTGGGCGCACGGCAGATGCCAAAGGGTGGCTAAAGATAGGGACGGGCTCGAGGGCACCGGTGGGCTCCAGAGGTGAGGTCGGCATGAGCAAGCGAGGGACGCAAGACATACCCAGGTTCGGGGCTCTCCGGAGAGATAACACGCCTAGTCCTGCCGTGTGGTTTATATCAAGATGGTACAAGCTTGCTCCTAGAGCTGTTTGGGGGAGGAAGGAAGGCAGGCCAGGGCTTAGGCTGCTCCTTCTCCTTACGTGTGTGCGTGTGTTCTACTGATGATCGACCCTTTGTGCAGAGGCCTCTGGGGGGTTTTATAGGTCAACCCCCCAGGGCTATAATGGTAAAGTTACACGGGCACGGGGCCGGGATGTCAGTGTCTGGGGAGCCAGCGCTGGGGCCGGCCGGGTACCAGGGTACGCCAGGTTCTCCGGGCACGGGCCCCGTGCACCGGGGAGCACTGTTCTCCATCTTGTCATGCGTCACGGAATGGTCGAGCCGGTACGGCTAGCGTGTCGCGTCGCCTGGTCGCCATCAGCATGCGTCAGCAGGACGAGGGGCGCACTGTTGCCATGCCAGCCCCGGCCAGCGGAGTAGGTGGGCCACTGTTGCCATGCTCCCGCCAGTCAGCGGGGTTGGTGGGCCACTGTAGCCATGCTCATCCCCTTTACGGGGACTTGTTCCGTCGTACGCCCCGTATGGGACGAGAGCTGACCCGCGGCCGGGTTGAGGGGTGCACCACGATGGCGCTTGCTTGTCGTAGGAGTCTTGGCTGGGTTACGGTCTTGGCCGGGTTGAGGGACTTGGCCGGGTCGAGGAACCCGGCCAAGTACAAGCCGGATTGAGGGGCAATGCTGGCCCCGATGTTTTTGAAAATGATCCGGGTTCGGTTCCCTACTCGAGGTTCATCCCCCCGACAGTAGTCCCCGAAGCTGTGAAGGCTCGCCGGCTTCAAGTAGGGGGGCCTTCGCAGTTTCCCCCCCTGAGGTGACAGCAGATGTTGATGAAGCTTGTGGCCGCTGGGTCTGGCAACACCCACTGTGTGCCGGCTTCCGGAAGCCGGATCGTGGCACCCCAGTATGGGCGGGGAACCGGAGAGTCCGCCGAGTCTTGGAGGAGAAGGGACGTGCCCCTCGGTTTCGGCACGGGCGCCATGTGGCGAATGGCAGCTGAAGAGGCCTGACAGGCCACGCGTGTGATGGGACTTGACAGTGGGCTGGGGCCTGCCACTCCACGCCCTCGGCCCACATGCGGGGATTTATTGTGGCGGCCGTAGGCGGTTGCCCTTCTTGGCGCAGTTAATTGGCACGTGGATCGTGCCCACTTAATGCGGGGAAGTGGGAGGGGCGGGCGCAACTGATCCCACTTCCCCATGTTCTATCCGTGGCTTATAAATCGGGGGGCGTAGCGGAAATCGTTCACGCACGCGCCCCCTATCCCCTTCTTCTTCCCTCGCCCAGCTCTTGAGCTCACCGCCCACCGGAGAGACACACGCCGCCTGCGCCGTTCGTCGTTCGCGCCACCTTCCTCTTGCTCTTGTCTGCCATACTCTTGTTGAGCCCTCCGAATGGTGCTGCCAAAGGGCTCGTGGGAGGGATCCCTCGTCGTCGAGGCCGATATCCAGTGCCTCGACGAGACTCGACGGCTACCGCCGGCGGCGGATGTCGCGGCGCGCGTGCCTGGAGAGGAGACGGAGCCGCAGCCGTAGGACGGGGAGCGCGTGGTCTTCTACACCCACTTCCAGCGCGGCTTTGGCCTCCCCGTGAGCAACTTTTTCCGCTCCTTCCTCAATTTCTTCGGGTTGCAACCACACCATCTTGGTGCGAACGCCGTGCTGCAGCTTTCGGGCTTCGTCTCCCTTTGCGAGGGGTACCATGGGTGCAGCCGGACGTGGAGTTCTGGAGCCGGCTCTTCTTCCTCAAGCAACAGGGGCTGGAGGCCGGGGCAATGTCAGACTGTGGGGCCGCTGTCATCTCAGTTCGTCCGCACGGTGCGTTCCCCAAGATGCCCATTGAGGATTCTGCCAAGAAATGGCAGGATACCTTTTTCTACATGCGCAACGTCGGGGGGAGGGCCGCCGCCATCAACCTGCCCCCGTTCATCAACGAGCATCCACTCGCTAAGTTGAACTAGGGCCACTCGCCCAGGAACCTACCGTAGGGGATGCAGAACTTGTGCGACCGGGTCCGGGAGATGACGACCCGGGAGGGGCTCAAGGGAACGGACCTGATCACCGCCTTTGTTGCGTGCCGGGTTCTCCCGCTGCAACAACGGGCGCACATCATTGGCTTGATGGGGGACCGTCGGGATGTGACCCGGACGTCGTCCCTAAGGCTACCGGTGGAGCAGGACGCCGAGAGGGTGAATGCCATCTTGAAGGCCAGGCTGAAGCCGGACTGGCGCTTCGGCAAGGCGCCCTACAACGCCGAGTACCCAGCGCCCGCGGTGAGTCCTTGGTCTCCTTTTTTCGCAATGACTCAGATTCTCCTTCGTCCTGATGCGACGCGGGAGGTGCTGCTGAACGCAACTCGGCCGACGCATGACGGGGCGAGGACGCAGGTTTTGGCCGTCGAGCCAGCCCGCTCGGGGGGGGGGGGGGGGCGGAGACCTTCGCCGAGAACCTGGAGGTGTGCGATGCCGGAGACAGCGAGGCGCATCGGGCGGGTGAGCTTTCGCACCGAGATCTTCTTCAAGATTGGTCAGACGATGATGACCTGGAGGTGCTGACGCATGCTAGTGATGCAGCGCCGGAGGGAACGGCCGGGGCCGGGGCCGGGTCATCCCGCGCGCCGGCCACACGGGAAAGAGGACGCGACACCGAAGCCGAAGCCGGTCGCGAAGCGCACGGCGGACCCGGCCGCAGGAGGGAAGTCGGATGCCAGGAAAAGGCGACGCATCGCCCCGGCGGCGCCGGAGAGACGGGCCATCCCGACGGCGATCGGGTATGCTTCCTTACTGGACTCCGTCTGCCGCCGGATTGTTCCCTTCTCACGTTTTTTGGCAATATTCAGGAATCCGCTGGAGCTGGCGCTGGCGGCGACAGATGCCGCGTCTGGGGGCGGCTTCATGTTCCGAAAGACCCAGAGCAGCGCCGTCGACTTGCCCGAGGGGTCGACCGGGGAGGACCTCGGCCTGGACCCGGCGGACGTGGAGCTCTGCGCCTGGAGGGACCGCAACAAGGCCCTCGAGGAACTGGAGGCGGAGGCCCGGGCCTGGCTGGTGTGGCCGGAGGCGACGGCGGGCACGGAGCCGACGGTCGTTGTGCCACCGACGGAGGGGCGCGGCCGGGACGGCTGAGCGGAGATGGAGGTGGACGACCGGGAGGTCGTGGTGATCGGTGACGACACCCCACCGTGAACCTACATGGTCGAGCGGGCGGAGGTGGAAGGTGAAGGGAGGGGGCGGCCCCGGAAAGGGCATCGCAAAGGGCACCGGACGGGGCGCCGCAACGGGCGCCTGATGGGGCGGCACAGGGGGCGCCGGAGTTGACACCGGCCAAGACGCCGGGGGGGACTCCGGCCGGCGCGCCGGAGCCGAGGCCGGACGGCGAGGGGACGACGGGCGACGGGAGCGCCCTGGTGGTCAGTCCACCACAAGTGGCGCCGGGCGGCGGCCTTGTCACCGGGTCGCAGCCGGCGCGGGCCGGGTCGAGCTCGACGGCCGTCTTCGGGCCGCTGACGCAGGAGGAGGTGGCTATGGCCACCGTGAGCTAGCGTCTCCGCGGGCGCGCAGAGCGGGTTCAGGCCTTTGCTCAGGCCGAGACTGAGCGGGCGCGGGAGCTGGAGCGCCCCGTGCTGGTGAGTCTTTCCTCCAGATTTCCTTTACAGCCGGCTAGTGGGGGCACGCCAGCGCACCCACTGGGTGTAGCCCCCGAGATTCAGGCCAACTACGTAGTAGTTGGGCCGAATCTTCAAATGCTTCGTCTTGTGATGACTTTTGCTTTTTTGCAGCAACTGGACACCTTCTGGGTCGGTGTTTACAACCGGCTTCTGGAGAAGCACCAGCAGCTCACAGGGCGGCTTGCCACCAAGGAGGAGGCGCTCCGCCTTGCCGAAGGTATGTTTTGCGTGCTCTTATTGGGGGTGCGCGAGCGCACCCACTGGGTGTAGCCCCTGAGATTCGGGCCAACTACGTAGTAATTGGGTCGAATCTTAAAGCGTTCCTGTTTTTTCGTTGTCTTGACTTTGAATCTTCATCGTGCAACTGCCGTGGCCGAGGCACCGGTCTGGCGAACCCGGCTAATCAGGGCCGGTCAGCAGTGTGACCTGCCTGTTGCCTACGCCGGCCAGCTCCGGGTCGAAGTGGAGGAGCTGAAGGCGGAGGCCGCGAAGGCGGCAGAGGCCCAGCGGGCGCTTTTCGAAGCCAACCGTCGGCATAAGCAGCTGGCCAGTGACAAGAGCCGACTCCAGGCCGAAGTGGAGCACCTGATGGCGGAGGCGGCCAAAGTGGTGGAGGCACAGCAGGCGCTTGCCGAGGCCGGCCAGCAACGCGATCGGCTGGCCGACGACAAGGGCTAGCTCCAGGCCGAGGTGGAGTGCCTGAAGGCGGAAGCCACTAAGGCGGCGGAAGCCCACTAGGCGGAACTCCTCCTCCTCAAGGAGGAGCAGCAACCGTGTCAGGGACTTGGAGCGGCACGGTACATTGCTCGAAGCGCAGCACCTGGAGGAGACCTTCGCTAGTAAGTGCTTCTTTGTTGACTTTGCCGGGTTGTGAAGCCGGCTTCATCTTTTCGCTGCTGACCGTCTTGCTTTTCTTCTTGACAGCGCACTTCCCAGAGACGCAGAGGACGGAGGAGGAGGCCGTTCGAGCTCAACTGTTACCTCAGGGGAACCCGGGCCCTGGGCTTGACCCGAACATCAACTGGAGCTTCTCGGAGATCATGAAGGCCGCCGAGGCTCGCCTGCAGGTCTTGGGCGAGCAGATGGGGCAGGTCTCGGTAGCCGGCATGGAGATGAAGGCGGCCCTCTGGCCTGGCGCCATTGCGCCTAACAGCTTCACGCGGCTGGCGCAGTGGCTGGAAGCCAGGCCGGCGCGGCTTCACGCGTGGCGCGTTTCTGCCACCCGTGCCGGCGCCGACGTGGCGCTCAGGTTCATCATGTCCTAGTACCCGGACCTGGCGCTACACCGGCTGGTGGCCCAACGAGCCGGTGCGGAGTCTCAGCTGCAGGCGGAGGCGGGCCGGATCGCCGCCAGGGCCAGCTACCTGGCCTCATTCACGCTCCACGATGAGTTCCAGGTAGAGCTGACCGATGATGGCGGGGTGGTGCCACCTGACGACTTCGGCTTGCTGCTCGACGACCCGTTGGGCAGCTCTCAGGATTCAGGCCTCTATGTGGACAAGGACGCCGGGTTGGCTGATACCGGCACCTCAATGAACCCGGAGGCCACTGAGGAGGAGCCGGCGGTCGCGCAACCCGACGCGGGAGCCATCTGAAGCCGCCCTGTTTATCTTTTTCGCACTTTGGTTAAGTAGCAGGTCCACCCACCCACTAGGATGTTTTTGGTGAATGTTATGAACTCTGGCCTTGGTCCCATATCATTGTAATGTAAATATTTTTGCGAATGTTTGTGCTTTTGCTCTTTGTTTTCTAAGCCTTCTTTCTTGCTTGACCCTTCCTTGGACCTCCCCCCGCGAGTTGAACAGTCGTGTTCCGGTCTGTGACAGGGAGTTCGGTCCTTGGAAAGAGAGCATAGTACTTAGGCCCTTCGATCATTGAGCGCGAGCAAAACAACCACTGGGCCGGCTGGCAGTAGCCGGCGAAGCCGGCTGGCGAGCAGTTGGTCGTGCGGCAACTTAGTGCGGTGGGGCCGGGTCAGCCAATCCAGCGGATCCAACTTAGTGTTTTGCGATGTGTAGGTGCTTTGGCACATGGTTCTTGCCGGCCAACAGCCGAAGCCGGACTGTGGCGTAGGGTGAAGTGGAGGGCCTCAGCGACCCGGACACGGCGGGATGTTCTAAGGCGGACGGCGCTTTGCGACCAAGCCGGCCGGACCCCGAGCCCCCAGGTTGGTCGGGCCAACCCGGCGGTGGAGGTTTAAGAAAAATCAAAAGGATGTGTTGAACATGATAACTTGGCAGGAAAAGGTAGCCCCCGAGTGTCGTTCGGGGGTCCCATTGTCTTTTACAGAATTACAAAAGGTAGCGATACATACGTGCATACAACTAAATGTAAAATGGGCGGAGGAGCTCTGCATTCCAGGGCCAGCTTGTTTCTTCCCAGGCGGTGTCTCTCTTGCATTTGTTCGTCTTGCGGGCGTCGATGAGGTAGTATGCGTTGCGGTCACACAGGGCCTTGCTGACGATGAAGGGGCTCTCCCATGGGGAGTCCAACTTGTGCTGGCCGGCTTGCTGCTGGACAAGCCGGAGGACGAGGTCTCCTGCACGGAATGCGAGGGGCTTGATCTTTCTGCTGTGGTAGTGCCTCAGGCCTTGCTGGTAGATGGCGGATTGGCTGAGGGCCAAAAGACGTGCTTCTTCAAGTAGGTCGACGCCGTCTTCACGGGCTTCCTTGGCTTGTGCTTCAGTGTACATGGCGACTCGTGGCGAGTCGAACTTGATGTCGGCCGGGATGATGGCTTCCGCTCCGTAGACGAGGAGGAACGGGGTGAACCCGATCGACCGGTTTGGCATTGTTCGGAGGCTCCAGAGGGCAGCCGACAGCTCGTCAAGCCAGCTGCCGGGTGAACGGATGAGGGGCTCGACGAGCTGCAGCTTGATGCCAGATAGGATGAGGCCGTTGGACTGAGGATGAGCTACGGAGGCCAAGTCAAGTCGGATGCCGAAGACGGAGCAGTATTGCGCCAGAGCGCCCTTGGCGAACTTGGTGCCGTTGTCCGTGATGATGCTGTGCGGGACGCTGTAGCGTGCCGCGATGTCCTTGATGAACCGGGCGGCCGTTGGCCCATCCAGCTTTTTGATCGGCCTTGCCTTGATCCACTTGGTGAACTTGTCAACCGCCACCAGTAGATGCGTCATGCCGCGTCGGGCGGTCTTGAAGGGTCCCACCATGTTGAGCCCCCAGACCATGAAGGGCCAGCTGATCGGTATGGTTTGCAAGGCTGAAGCTGGTTGGTGGCTGCGCTTGCTGAAGCGTTGGCAACCCTCGCACTTGAGGACGAGCGACTCGGTGTCTTTGAGGGCCGTGGGCCAGTAGAAACCATGACGGAAAGCCTTGGCCACCAGGGACCTGGAGGCGGCGTGGTGCCCGCACTCGCCCTGATGTATGTCGAGGAGGATCTCTAAGCCCTTGTCTTGCTCGACGCAGCGCTGGAAAACGCCTGTCGCGCTGCGCTTGACGAGCTCGTTGTTGATGATGCTGTAGGCGGACGCCCGGCGTTGCACTTGCCGGGCCTCGATCTTGCCCGCGGGGAGTATTCCTCTCTCCAGGAATGCCAAGATGGGTTGGGCCCATGACGGAGCCGTCATGACGGTGAAGGCAGCCACCAAGACGGGCTCTCGGGTGGCGGCCCCTGGGTTGAAGATGGCGGCGGTCGGGTTGGGGACGGAAGCCCTTGGGCTGGGTTCAGCCGCCCCCGGGACCGGGTTGGGGACGGCAGCCCCCGACCTTGGACCGGCGGCCCCCGGGTCCAGGTTGGGGAGGGGAGCTGCAGGGTCGTTCGGGATGAAGATGGACTCGGAATCCGGAGACGGCTTGATGGTCAGCTTGCGCAGGTGCTCGAGGGAGACGCTGGATGGTATGGCCTGCCGGGATGAGCCAATCTTGGCTAGCGTGTCGGCGGCTTCATTTTCTACGCGCGGGACATGGAGGAACTCGCAGCCGTCGAAGGAGCCAAAAAGTTGCTGGACCAGGAAACGGTAGCTGGCCATGTTGGCATCCCGGACGTCCCACTCGTCGGAACACTGCTGCACTACCAGATCCAAGTCGCCATAGCACAGGATGCGCCGAACGCCGAGTTCCTTGGCAAGCCGAAGGCCGTGCACAAGGGCTTCGTACTCGACGACGTTGTTTGAGGCGGTGAAGTGGATTTGGAGTGCGTACCGCAGCCGGTCGCCCTTCGGGGAAAACAGCACGATGCCGGCTCCCAAGCTAGAGCGCATCTTGGAGCCGTCGAAGTGCATGCACCAATGCGTTGAATCCGGTGGCGGTAGCAGGTACTGGGTCTCTGTCCAGTCGACGAGGAATTCGGCCAGAGCCTGGGACTTGATCGTGGTGCGGGGCTCGTAGAGGATGGTGTGGCTGGCCAGCTCGATGGCCCACTTGGCAACCCAGCCAGAGGCATCCCGGCAGCCCATGATCTCGCCGATGGGGGCCGTGCTGTCCATGGTGATGACATGCTCTTGTAAGTACTGCTTCAGCTTCTTGGCGGTAAGGTACATGCCGTAGCACATCTTCTAGTAGTGCGGGTAGTTCTGCTTGGAGGCGGAAAGTGCCTCGCTCAGGTAGTAGACCGGGCGCTGGACAGACTGGGTCTTGCCCTTCTCTGGTCGATCGACCACCAGCACCGTGCTGACCGACCACGAGGTAGCGGCAATGTATAGCAACAACGCCTCTTTGTCTGCCGGCGCGGCCAGGACGGGTGCGGTGGAGAGCATGCGCTTGAGATCCCGGAAAGCTTCGTCTGTATGGTCGTTCCACTCAAACGGCGACGTCTTCTACATCAGCTGATACAGTGGCAAGGCCCTCTCGCCCAACCAGCTGAGGAACCGGCTGACTGAGGCCAAGCAGCCGGTGAACTTCTGGACATCTCGCAGCCGGGTTGGCTTGCGCATGCGCTCGATGGCCTTGATCTTCTCCGGGTTCGCCTCAATGCCGCGCTCTGAGACGAGGAAGCCGAGAAGCTTCCCGGCCAGCACGCCGAAGACGCACTTCTCCGGGTTGAGCTTGATCTGGTACTCGCGCAGATTGGCAAAGCTCTCCCTCAGGTCGTCAAGGAGCGTGAGGTGCTGCTTGGTCTTCACCACGATGTCGTCCACGTAGACGTGGATGTTGCGGCCGAGTTGTGTCAGCAGGCATTTCTGCATGCAGCGCTGGAAGGTGGCGCCGGCGTTCTTCAAGCCGAACGACATGGTGATGTAGCAATACGCCCCAAAGGGCGTGATGAAGGACGTCTTCGGGGCGTCGGCCGGGTCCAGCTTGATCTGATGATAGCTGGAGTAAGCATCCAGGAAGGACAGGAGCTCGCAGCCGGCGGTGGAGTCGATGACCTGATCTATCCGCGGGAGGGCAAAAGGATCCTTGGGGCAGGCCTTGTTCAGGCTGGTGTAGTCTATGCACATGCGCCAGGTGTTGTTCTTTTTCAGGATGAGGGCCAGGTTGGCCAGCCACTCGGGATGAAACACTTCCATGATGAAGCCGGCCGCGAGTAGCTTGGCGACCTCTTCACCGATGGTTCTTCTCTTCTCTTCTAAAAAGCAACGTAGGGGTTGACGGATAGGCTTGGCGTCCTTGCAGACGTGTAGTTTGTGCTCGGCATACTTCCTCGGAATTCCCGGCATGTCCTTCGGGGTCCATGCAAAGATGTCCCGATTCTCACAGAGGAAGTCGACGAGCTCGCCTTCCTATTTGCTGTCGAGGCGGGAGCCCACGACGACGTACTTGCTGTAGCTGGGGTCTTCCGGGTTCATCTTGACCTTCTTGGTCTCCTTGGATGGCTGGAAAGAGGCCTCGCCGGCTGGCTCCTTGGCTGAAGCCAGTGTGGTCGGTGTCTCGTTGGCCAGCGCGACGATCCGATCGAGTTGGCGCCGCTCCTCGGCTATGACCAGCGACTCGGCCAATCTGGCGCTGGCTTGAGCGCACTCCAGAGACTTGCGGTAGTCGCCGACGATGGTGATGAGGCCCTTGAGACCCGGCAGCTTCATCTTCACATAGGCGTAGTGGGGGACCGCCATGAATTTGGCGAGTGCAGGTCGGCCCAGCAGTGCATGGTACGTGCTGGACAGGTCAACCACCTTGAACCAGATCGGTTCATGCTGGAAATGGTCGCTTGTGCCGAAGAGGATGTCAAGCCGGACTCGGTCGATGGGGGAGCAGGAGAGACCCGGCACGATGCCATGGAACACCGTCCGGGACGGCTCCAGGTCCTTAGCCTCGAGGCCGAGCTTGGTCATCGTGTCGCGGTAGAGGATGTTGATGCTGCTACCACCATCTATGATGACTCGCGAGAACTTGCAGGTGTGTTGGGTTGCGACTATGGTGGTGTCGAGGACGAGGGCGTAGCCACCCGGGTTCGGCATGACGGACGGGTGGTCCTCTCAGGTCCGGCTGATCAGGCGTTCTGACCAGTGCATGTACTCCGGAACGGCCGAGATGATGGTGTTCACCTTCTGCCGGAGCAGGCGCTCACTACGCTTGTCGTCGCCGAGGCTGGTGAAGATGACATAGCTCGCGTTTTGGTTGGGGAAGACGTCATTGCGCATTGCGCCGTTTGCCGGGGGCGGGGGAAGAGGAGGCAGAGCCGGCTGCCCTGTGCCCAGAGCCGGAGCTAGAGGGGGCGGGATGTCTCCCCTCATGATGCGCTTGGTGATGGCGCACTGCCGAAGCATGTGCGTAGATGGCCTCGCGCCGTTGTGGTGCTTGCAGGGAGCGTCGAGCATCTCCTCGAAGCTCATGGCGGGTTGCCATGCTGCCTTGCCGGTTTGCTGGTGCTTGCCGTCCGGCTTGGCCGCGGGCGCCTGCTCGGTGGCCGCAACGAGGTGGCTGTCGTAGTGTGGTCCCTGTTGATCGGCCTTGCGCTTGTTGTTCTGCTGGCGGCTGCTCTCACCAGCCGGCTTGGGGGATGGCTCCAGCATTGCCTTGCCGACTTCATCCAGCACCACCTGGATCTTCATGGCCGAGTCAGCGTTGGCGTACTTGTCCGCGATGACCATGAGCGCGGCCATGGTGGTTGGCTCGGAGCGCAGGAGCTTGTGCTTGAGAAGGGTGCCATCCCGGCAGCCGCTCACAAAGTACTGGATGGCTTGGGCCTCATGGACGCCCTCGCAACTGTTCCGGAGCTCGGTCCAGCATGCGAGGTACTCACGGCCGGTTTCTGCCGGCCCCTGTATGCACATGGCGAGCTGGCTGGGACGGCCGGGACACTTGTAGGTGCCGGTGAAGTTGCGGACGAAGGCCTGCTCGAAGTCGACCCACGCGTTGATGCTGCCGGCTGGCAGGCTGTTGAGCCATGTCCGGGCCGAGCCTAGGAGCATGATCGGGGCGTAGCGCACGGCAAGGCGGCAGTTGCCACCCGCGATGCCGATGGCGGTGGTGTAGTCGATGAGCCAGTCCTCCGGCTTGATGGTGCCGTTGTACTTGGGAGTGCCGCGGGGCAGTGTGAACCCTTTGTGGAAGGGCTCATCCCGGATGCGCGGGCCGAAACAAGCCAACCGACGGCGTTGTCTTCCTCCAGCTCGAAGGAGAGGGCGAGCTGGTCGAGGCGATGGCGAGCGTCGGCGTCGTCGATGGCGCGCGGGCCCAGCCGGCTTGTGACGGGACCGCGAGGCGCCGGGTTGGGTGAGGCCGGGTTGCCACCCCGACCGGATGGTGGAGGAGGGTCTTGTTGGCGCCGGACTTCGGCAGCCGGCTCATTGCCCAGGCTGTCTCCAGCCGTCGGGGCGTGGTTGTGCCGGGTTCGGGTCTGACCGGACTGGGCTTCGTCCGGGCACGAGGAAGACGCGGTGTTCTGTCGCTCGCGCTCGGGATCCTTGGTGTGCCGCGAGGCGGACGCAGCGGGATGGTCGAGGGGGTCTTGCTGCGCGTTCGCGGCGCCGAGAAGCTCGTTCAGGCGCTGCAGGCGCTCCTGCAGCTCCTCGCCCTGCAGCTGCTCCAGGCCAATAGCGGCCGCCTCCGCGGCGTGCATGTTCTTGACCAGGGTGTCGTAGACGGGCGGGTCTACGCCCAGCGCACGGCCGATGGCAGCGCCACAGGCCCGCATCTCGGTGACCCGACTGGGCTCGGCAGCGGTCGGAGTGAAGCCGTACGCGGCGTCGTGCTCCCGCTGGGTGGACTCCAGCTAGCGATGCATAGCAGCAAGCGTCTCGGCCCTGTCCAGCAGGCGCTTGCGCTCCTCCTCGAGCTGGGCCCGATCCTCCACGGCGTTGGTGGCGTCGATGTCAGTGGCGATGGGGATGCTGAGGTTCTGCATTGTGGCGTCCAGCCGGTCGGCCACGCTGGTGCGCTCCGCTGCGGCCCTGGCGGCGGCGGCCTTCTTGCTAGATGAAGAAGAACCGGAGCCGGTGACGAATACCTCTACCCGGACGCAGAGGTCCGCCGCCCCGGCGGAGATGTCATCGCCGAGGGGGACGGGCGAGTCGGAGACGTCGAGCACCCTGCTGGGGTACTCATCGGCCGCGGGTGCATCAGAGATGCGCAGCGCGGCAAAGGAGGCGGTGAGCGCGTCGATGACGTCAGCTGCCAGCGTGACGGGCTCGGGGGACGCGCAGCGCACAATGCGCTCACCAGAATCGATGAGGAGCCCTGTCTGGAACATGTCTCTAGCTGGGACCTCGAGCTGCCCCACGGTGGGCGCCAACTATCGTGGTGGGTGCACGGCAGATGCCAAAGGGTGGTAAAGATAGGGACAGGCTCGAGGGCACCGGTGGGCTCCAGAGGCGAGGTCGGCATGAGCGAGCGAGGGACGCAAGACATACCCAGGTTCGGGGCTCTCCGGAGAGATAACACCCCTAGTCCTGCCGTGTGGTTTATATCAAGATGGTACAAGCTTGCTCCTAGAGCTGTTTAGGGGGGAAGGAAGGCAGGCCAGGGCTTAGGCTGCTCCTTCTCCTTACGTGTGTGCGTGTGTTGTACTGATGATCGACCCTTTGCACGGAGGCCTCTGGGGGGTTTTATAGGTCAACCCCCCAGGGCTATAATGGTAAAGTTACACGGGCACGGGGCCGGGATGTCAGCGTCTGGGGAGCCGACGCTGGGGCCCGCCAGGTACCAGGGTACGCCGGGTTCTCCGGGCACGGGCCCCGTGCCGGGGAGCACTATTCTCCGTCTTGTCGTGCGTCACGGAATGGTCGAGCCGGTACGGCTACAGTGGCGCATCGCCTGGTCGCCATCGGCATGCGTCAGCAAGACAAGGGGCGCACTATTGCCATGCCGGCCCCGGTCAGTGAAGTAGGTGGGCCACTGTTGCCACGCTCCCGCCAGTCAGCGGGGTTGGTGGGCCACTGTAGCCATGCTCATCCCCTTTACGGGGACTTGTTCCGTCGTACACCCCGGATGGGATGGGAGCTGACCCGCGACCGGGTTGAGGAGTGCACCACGGTGGCGCTTACTTGTCGTAGGAGTCTTGGCTGGGTTGCGGTCTTGGTTGGGTTAAGGGACTTGGCCGGGTCGAGGAACCCGGCCATGTACGAACCGGATTGAGGGGCAATGCTGGCCCCGATGTTTTTGAAAAGGATCCGGGTTTCGTTGCTTGCCCGGGGTTCATCTCCCCGGCAGTCTGAGAGAGATACAAACCTAGAGAGAGATGGTGTGTGGGTTCGTGAGTGTTTTTTGGGGGGGTGCATGAGAGATAGACAGGGAATATGTGTCGATGATATCTCAAACAAAAAATGTAACATATGCAATGTGTGTTAAATAGATGCCTGGATATATCATATATAGAGGGAGTGATCCACGAGAAGAGAGTGGAGGGATCATCAGCGTGAGGTATCCATAGAATCGTAGAGATGGATGAAGTGTGTGCGTGCGTGATTGATAAAGAGTGCCATCAAATTTGTGTGTGCCCACGTCAAAGATATAGGGGGGCTGGCCTGCTAGAACATGAGAGGGGAGAGGTGCAGTTTGTCTCTGTGGCATGGATACCTACCTACAGCATTCGATTATCGGTGTGTGGGGGGGGGCTGAGACCTAACTATAGAGGTAGAACGACTGGTATATATGTGTGGAGAAGGAGAGACACCCAGCTATGTATTGGGGGAGATCGATCGGCATTCATGCATGCATATGTGTAGGAGAGGAATAAGGTTGGGAGAGAGACAGAGCTAGAGTGTCGAAGGGTTGGTGGTGGAGTTGCTTCTCACAAATGATGGGAGAGGCCTGCTAGACAAATGGAGGGTACGACTAGAATATCAATAAGAGAGGGGATGCCTGCCAGTCTATGCACATGCGTGTGAGAGACGGGTCGGGAGGCATGCACGGATGATGAGAGGGGACGATATGGTTGTGGTAAGCAGATGTAACTACATAGGAAGATCAATCGTTGTGTGACGGAGAAAGGGGGAGACATAACTTGTGAGGTACGTCGATCGGTGCATGGGGAAAAAGAGTTATAGTCGACCTAGCTATATGTAGGGAGATCGATCGGTATACATGCATGCGTGTGCTATAAGCAAATAAGGTCCGGAGAGAATGGATAAAGAGAGAGGGATGCGACTAGGAGGTGGTGCGAGAGGCCTACTATATCAAGGGGGAAGGAGTGTGCGAGTATGAGATCGATGAAAAGAGGGGCGGGAGTGTGCATGTGCGTGGAACCGTATTAGACAGAGGGGGGCATGGACGGTGAGAAGAGAAGAGGAAAAGCCTGTGTTTGTGGTACGTACACCTGGCTAGAGAGATATCTTGATAGGTGTGTGCAGGAAAGAAGGAGCTGGGGGGCCTACACACATAGTGGGTGAACGACCTAAAGAGAAATAACGAATGTGCGCGACGGAGCTAGAGAATGCCGAGGGAGGGTGAGAGGGAGGCAGGCGTGTGCATGCACGAGAGAAAGTTAGTGGTAGCTACAAAGAGAAGAGGATTGTGTGGGTATAAAAGACAAACAGAGATCATAATTCTTTACTAGAAAGATGCCCGTGCATTGCACGGAACATCAAGATGCATTTTTTAATTGCTGGTCGGACTTAACGGATGCATGGGGATGGATGACGCCGGCAGCGGCCACCATGCCAGATTGTTCCAGAGGCTTCCTTTTTTAATTACTCAACAATGAAGTTGTGGGAGATAAGGATGAACGAGAGAGGTGCGGGTATCCTTTTGCAAAATTGCCATAGTTTGCTTTCTATCCGTCAGATATAGATCAGACGGTCTATATTGCAAGATAGCAGGCACACCATCATCACCAACTCGGTTTTTTTATAAGACTAGAGATAAAGGTGGATTCAGATATTTGAACAAGAGTTCATAGTGTTTTAAACCGACGCATGCATGAATATAATGCTGATACGCATGTCGTGGTTATGAACATGTTATACTACATATAATATATATATATATAACATTTATTTGAATTTGTGATAATGTGTGGCTTTTGCAGCTCAGGGCTAAGTACTTGTCATAATGTAGGGGGCGGGGCACTATACTTTGTGTCATAAACACAGTGTACATATGAAACATGGTTTAGTATGAAGATCTAGTTAGTACATCGAATGTTCTATAATTTGGAATCAACATGAAGTGTATTCAAAATTTTGAATTCGAGTTCATATATATATACACATAGTTCATATCTAACTCTATAGTAATCATGTGGTGTGTTGTTAAGATAATATACAAATGATGGTTTAACTTGGCAACAATCATGATTGTAGATTCTTATTCAAATAGAGAAACGAATTCAAATATAGTTTGAATTACAGCGGTAGTATATACATTTGGAATGCACTAAAATGTTCGTATGAGTAGGTTACATGCATTATAGAGGTAGCCAAAAAATTTAATTTGACATAACATGGATTCATAGTTTTGAATAGCATTTGTATAGTAAAACGGGACAAGACTCTCCCTTTGTGTGGTTCGAATAGTTTTTGTTTTTTTTCATCAAGGGAAGTGCGAATTGATTTGGTACGTACATTATTACACGTTAGTCTTGTCCCGAAATTTCAACCCACACTTTGTTATCCCGAAAATTGAGATATCGCTTTGCCTGTTTGTGCTCCGAAAACTCGCGCCTTCACAACCCGCGCCTTGCTATCCCGAAATTACTATGCGCGCGAAAACTCCCTCCAGCTGCCAAATCCCGACACGCGAAATCCCCCTTCTATCCCTAAGCTGAAACGGCCGCAAGTTAAAATCGGTGGGGGTACTTCTGTAACACAGCCTACATTTTGGACAAGCGCATCCCTACGTCATGGTTCCCCCCTCTCATCACCTCCTTTTCGCCATTTGAAAACCCAGACCGCCATAACCTCTCTGCTCCAGGCACGAAACCCCACCCTCCACCGTCCGCCACCCCACCGCTGCCCAGCCAGAGCCTCTTCCCCGACGACGTCGTCCACTGCAACAGCTCGACGCCCCTCATCCACCGCACTGAATGAGGATCCGTCGTCGATCTCGTCGTCCTGCCGGTTCAGCCGCCCCGTCCTCCACCTCCAAGGAGCTGCTCCGACGATCACCTCGTCTATCGCGGCTGCTCCATCCCCATAGCGCCGCCTTAACCTACTCCACCGAAACCGCAGCATCCTCACCGACTCCTCAAATGAAGCCGAGGCCTACTTGGCGCCACCAAAGAGGTTGTACACTCATCGCATCGCACCTTCTCCTTAACTTGACCTCCCAGCACCGCCAGTGCTCAATCCCGCTCCCCCATGGGGCGGCTAACTCGTAGTCGGCGCCGTCGACAACATATCCACGGCGGCTCTCCCCCAGTGAGAGGCTCCCTCGGCGGCGGCATCCATACCAGTCGGAGTTGCTGCTGCTCCGGCTCTCGCTCGCTCACGTTGCTGCTCTGTTGCTGCTGCTATGGCTCTCGCTCGCTCATGCTGCTACTGCTCTGGCTCTCGCTCGCTCGCTCGCGCCGCTGCTCTGCTCTTCCCCTCGCTCCTACTGCTGCTCTGCTCTTGCTCTCGCTCGCACTGCTGATGCTGCTACACGTGCTGCTGCAGCTACACGAGTTGCTGCTCTGGCTCTAGTTCGCAGTATTGTGTTCCCTGTCGATCGCTTGCTGATTTAGATCACTGTTTCTCTACTACTAGTGCTCGAGCAGCCTAAACTACATGTGAAGTGCCTCTCTGCCACCAGTGCGTTCAGTTTTGACAGTAACATTCAGATTCCACAGTAAATTTCAGTTTCGACAGTTAAGTTCAGAGTCAACAGTTTTTACCTCATCTGTTGTAGTCAGGTGTTTTTTGGTGATGTAAATTTTTCTCTACCACTTTTTGTAATGTATTTTACATCATCTATTGGAGATGCTATTAGAATCCCACTTGATATTAACGATGTCTATCTTGTGCTGCTTCAGCCTCGATGTCTTACGGCTCGCCGGAGCTGCTCCAACGACGGAACCATCCATCACAACAGAGCAGTACCCTGGACATCGTCTACAGACGTCTCAGATCTTCCACCACACCTCCAACAGCCACCTCTACTGCAACTTCTTCAGCGACCAACCCAATGATGCTGAGGTCGACACGGCTATGCCAAAGATGTTGTACACTTGTCGCATCACTTATTACTCTACATTCATGTTGATCCATTAGGGCTATTTTGGTTCAAAGGAAAATGTGAAGGAAAAACATAGCAATAGGAAATTTTCCTATGGTACTCTACTATTCAATTATTCATGCATTTGGTTGGAAGGAATGGAGCAAAACATCCACCTGGACCTACTTTTCCTATGCATGAAAACAAGACTAAGTGCATTGGTGGCAGAATAACATTCTAACTATACACACTTTCATATGGTTTCACTTTCATTTGGCCATGTTTCTTTGCATTCCTCTGCTCTTCCAATTCCTGTGAACCAAACACCCAAGTTGACAGAAATCCTATGTTTACAAATGCTATGTTTCCCACGTGCATTCCTATCCTATTCTGGTGTTTTTCCTATCCCTGCGTTTTTAGAATCCTGCAAGCCAAAGGAGCCCTTACAGAATTACTTCAGTTACAGATAGGTGTCGAAGAAAACTTTGTGTGGTTTGTCCTGCTCCTGCCGCGAAGTCGTCCACCTCATCTGAGCTGCTCCATCGACAGAAGCATCCACAATACCAGACATCATGACTCCTGACCGTCTTTCGCCGCCTCAGATCTCCTTCCCTGCCGCCGGCACCCACCGCAACTGCATCACCATCATCGACTCAGCAGATGAACCTGAGGAGTACACGGGTCCACAAGAGAGGTCGCGCTCTTTTGTTTCTACTTATGTTATGCATTGCTTAATATTACCTACTACTTTATCATCTGGTTCACCTCTTAGACTCCAAGTCAGGTCCGAATTAATGTTCAAACTTGAGTTCTAAAATGCTTGTGGGGCACATATCGAGGCAGGAATGAATACTATCTCTGTCTATTATCTGGTTCACCTAGGGTATGTCTATGTTGTTCATCTTGGGTGGGAAACAAACAGTAAAGCAATCATCATCTGTCTTTTTATTAAAGTAAAGCTATCATCAGCGTGCTATCATTATTTTTGGATCTATCCACTGGTTGTTACCATCACTCTAGATTTCTGCATCCTCTCCTTACATAATCTCACTATATTTCTTTCGTATGCATGTCAGATATTGTACACAGTCATGCTGAACATGTAGAGAAAAAGAGAAGAGTTTTGCGCGGCAATACAATGTCATGCAGACATCGCTCCATGGTGGGTGCAATGGCAAACCCTCCCCCCCTCTAGATTGTAATCCAGAGGAAGATATATGTTCTGAGGAGGATTCAGACATAGCTGACCACTCCTATTTACCCCCCGAGGTGTTTGTGTCGGCGTTCTAGGAATCAGGGTACCCAGACTTGCCTGCCTACGGCCCACGGCGTGGCTTCATCAGTGGCATGGTACGGCCCTTCTCCAGCATCGACAACACAAGACCCTCGCGAGGGGCCAAGCCTTGTGAGGCGGATAACACCAAGACCTCCGGAGGGAGCGGCTTCCCCAGGCCGGCTCCTGAGGAGCGGAGATTTCCATGCGAGCCCCACCTCATGAGGTTCAGATGACGCAAGCCATGATGACCAAGGCCAGGCGGGCGCCAGCAGGCGTAGTACAACAGGTTTCCTCTTCGGTGCTAAGGAAGCAAGCGCAGAAGCAAGAGTCCCAAGGAATCAGCCAAAGGTTTCCATTCCCGTGCTACAAGACCAGGACGGCAGGACGGAGGTCATCGCCGAGCCCACCATGACGTCACGACCAGAAGCTTTGCAGGCGAAGACCACCTTTCGTCAGGATAAGATGTACTACTTGTCTCCCTTCAAACTTGGCCGTTGTGGGATCCCTTCCCGCCTTCATTTTGGGGGAAGAGGACCGAGGCCACTATAAATATAGCTAGGCCACCACCATAGGAGGACCGAGACCGAGAGCATCCTCACCAGCTCACACCAGCACAAGAACACTCCTCCTGAGGTTGTTCTCCCTCTGTACTAGTTCATCCTCAGCCCACCTCGAGGCCAATCCACTACAAAGCAGGAGTAGGGTTTTACACCGCAAGGTGGCCCGAACCTGGGTAAACTGCTGAGTCCCTTTCCTCTCCTGTTCATTGAGCTAGGCGGTGAGATTGATGAGTCGGTAGGCTGGGGAGATCGAGTTCTTCACACGCACCCCAGAGTTCAAACCTTTCTTGGGTCTGCGGAGCCCTGAATCTGACAGTTTGCTCTAACTTGGCATGATGATGTTGGTCATATCATGCATATGTTGCCTTACAGTGCCTACTTTCGACATCATATAGGTCATCTGCCTAGTTTAGACATGTTCTGTAATGCCACCTGTTTAGTTTCTATATCATATATGTGAATTATGCAATGTCATCTCTTTTATCCAGCCATAATATATGTGAAATATGCAATGCCATCCTGTTTAACCAGGCATCATATATTTGAATTATACCTTACCAATCCTTTTCTTCATTACATTTCCATTTGTCAACAATGTGTGTACATTAAACTACTCTTCCTGTGAATCAGCCATTTGAGTGGGTGATGGAAAAATCTGGAGTGAAAAAAAAGGTCTTCAGAGCAGATAGTGCTACCTGTCGAAGCAGATCCCTTGCTGGGTCCCGATGGCTCCTCAGAGATGGATTCAGAGACAGATGACCAGTCCTATTCCCCCACCGAGGTGTATGCTCTAACTTGGCACGGTTATACTGCTCATATCATGCATATGGTGTGTTGCATTGGATAGTTTAGACATCATATACACAATATTCAACACCATGTTCTTAGTTCAGACATCATATATGTGAATGCCCTCTGCTTAGTATATAAATCACACGTGTGAATTATATCATGCAATCATGATTACTTAGATAACATGTATGTGAATTATGTCATGTGAACCTGTTTACTAAAGACATCATATAATTATCTCATGCCATCATGTTTAGTTAGTCACCATATCTTTGAATTATGTCATGCTATGCTATCCAGTTTAGATAGACATCATATATGTGAAATTATGTCATGCTATCCTTTTTAGTTAAACAATATACATGTGAACTATTTCATGCCCTCTTTTTTCCACACTATCTATTGCATCTGTCTCTCATACAAGGTCTGTACATTCAACTACTTTTCTTGTTTATCAGCCATTTGAATTGGAGGGGGTGATGGTAGTATCTAGCGGAGTAAAAACACGGTCTTCAAATAAAACAGTGCTACCTCTTGGTGGAGATAGCACCCCGGTTGTACATGCACGAGAACAAGCCCTACCACACATAACCCAGACTCTAGCAGATTGTACCCCTACTCTGATGGACAGAGAACCAGCTTCACCCAATCTAACCCCAACCACAGCAGATAGTAACCTAGTTCCAATTGACACAGCACCATCTCCAGCACAGAGCTCCCAAACAAGAGCAGTTAGTATGGCAGATCCAGTGCCCAAAGTGCCAGTACTACCACGGCGAACCCCAACTCCACCAGTTAGTACACATATTCCTGTGGACGAAGCACAACCAGCCATTCATAGTTTAGCATCTATCGCATTTGATGTTGTTAAATCCTATGTGCGTATCTTCCCATCATGGAAATATTATATTGAAGATGAAGGAAAAAGCTAGTTGCAGGTGTTCATCCAGGAGTTATGTGTAAGTAATGTTATTCATGGCAAATACTTTGCTTTGTCCCATACATTCTACCTCCATGTTGGTTATAATACAGCAAATGTTCCCATTTTTCTCTATAGAGAAGGACCGATTTGGAAACTCGGGATGAGGTAACCTGTGCTAATACCTCTGCTATCTTCAAGAATGCTTGGTGGCAGTATTGGAATTACCTGAAGAAAACATACTTCACTGGCAAAGAAACTCATCAAATTCCCTTACTTTCTCCTGAGACACATTTACGGCACGATGAATGGGAACGCCTTGTTCAGTACTGGTCCCGAACCAAGAATGTGGTAAGGTCTATGAGCTCATTTTTTATTTTGAAGTACTATATGCTTGCGTCTTACTGTACTCTATTCGTGTAGAACAAGTGCTTAAACCTAAAGAAGAACTATTCTCATTTAAGATTCCATTGCTATGGTGCATACTGCTTTGCTCTTGTATCACTGTATTTACTCATACAAACTTATTTTTAAATTGAAGGATCCAATCGAAACTCCAATGCCACAACAGGTATGTTTAAACATGTTTCTTGAACAGGTTTGCTCTTCTAAATTGCTCTATTTATTTCAATTTCAATTGTGTATACAGTTGACTTCTCATATCATGCACATTACTAGCATCACAATAGAGCCAATAGTGTTGTTGTACATGTATACCCGTGTTACCCATCTAAAATGTTGTTGTGCCATGTAGTTTCCCACACTTGTATTCTTTCAATGCTGCTTTGTCTTGAACTGATATGATTTGAACCGTGTCTCTATTTTGATCTGGCAAGACAATGCAGTGACCATAGGACATAGATATATGTTTGTTTGATGCTTTTATTATGTACTACTTGGCAATAGAAGACTTGGTAGTTTAATCCTGTCCACCTTACTACTGAACTAGTTCACCGAAATGAGTTTCATATACTACATGCTAAACCTATTATGCGTCTGCTTGTTTCTTCTTTTAGAATGCTGACAGAATATTGGGGAAGAGTAACTTATTAAGCAATGGTAAAGGAAGTAATGCAGATAAGGTTCAGGATAGTGAGACATCCTTGTTGGTCTCCAACAAAGCTGATAAAACAGCTAAGGAAACTATCTTGAAGACATGAGACAACCCCAAAGTCATGTCTTGGTGTAGTGTTCGAGTTACTGGCCACTACCACTGGCACAAGCTCTTCGAACTCACTGTCTAAATCAGTTCGATTTCTTGAGTCTCAACTACAAGCTGAAAGACATCGATCAGCTGTGCTGCGACAAGAAGTCAAAGGACTGCGGAAGTCACTTGAGAATTTAGATGCATACTTTCTGGTGCAACAGCAAGCGTTGGAGGATTTTAGCGCCACAGAGGAGAAAGCTAATAAGCTTGCTAAGCTTATTGCCAGCATGGTGGATACCCAGGATAACATTTCTTGAGCTCTTCTGAAGTTGTTTCGGTTATGGACTTGTTTTGCTGCCGCGTTTATTTGCACTGGTGGCCAATTTAGACGGCCAGTGTATGTAATATGCTGCTTTGTTCCCTATATTTGCACTGGTGGCGAACTTTGATGCCCAGTGGATGTAATATGTGTAATAGTCGTAATAGCCTAGCGTTAGTTGCTTGCTTATTTATTTCCTTATTGTCTTGTTTAGTTGTTTGCTTGTAGTCACTGCAGTTCTTTTCCCGCGTTTTTCTAGTGGCCACAATAACCTATTTTTTATAAGTAGGCCACAATAACCATGGGCAACATACGGACCGTTGTAACCATAGTCCTGCTACCTGCTGTAGTGACCGTGGGCCTCCTATGGGCCGTAGGATCCATGGGCCTTCTACGGGCCGTATGATCAATTGGCCAAACATGGGCCATACTATTCGTGGTCCAGTAACGGTCCGGAAAATGGGCCGTAAACGTGCTAGAGTGAAAATCGTCTGTTTATGGCCGTACCATAACGGGCCCTTAATAGGCCGAAATGTATAACGGGCTTAATTCTATCGACAGGCATCACGGGTCATTAATGGGCCGTATTTGATGATGCTATGAAAACAGCCCAACAAGTTAACGGGCCACAAACGGGCTGACTCTAACCACGGGCTGAATTTGGCCCACAAGCGGAATAGGCCAGTAATGGACCATAAGTAACCGAATGCTGGAAATGAGCTCAAAAATAAATGGGCCCTTAGAAGGCCGAAAGTTAACACGGGCTGGAAATGGCCCAACGGAATAATGGGCCGTTAATGGGTATAAAGCGATACACTGTTCATTATGGGCCAGTTTCACCACGGGCCTTTAAATGGGCCTAGAGTTACAAAGGGCCTCGTATGGGCCGAAAGACATCATGGACCATACATGGGCTGGATGTTACAACGGGCTGGAATCATATTGGACGGCCCAGATGACGCTACTGGGCCTAATTCGGATAGGCCATAACGGGCCGTGAGTTAGCGGGTTGTAAATGGGCTATATGTGCATAAGCCGTTAACAGGCTTTCCGTGGGCCGGCCCACTACCTTTTGAACAAGTCAAATGGGCTGGCCTTTTCACCTGAATGGGCCTTTGTTGGGCCATCACACGTGTCGATGTATCATAGGTGCCTCCCGTCCAATGAGTGGATGCCATCTGTCCCAACACTGAGCCGACACGTGGTTCCTCTGGCCATTGAGAATTTTACACGTGGAAAATCCCCATTGGTCCGGGCTGTTAACGGGTTATCGGATCCAAACCGGAACCCGATAGGTTAACAGCGACCCGTTATGATTGATGACACGTGTTGGTTACCCTTGACGAAAGCACTTCCATGATGCGCCATTTATCGTCATGGAAGTGGACACTTCCGTGATGATAATTTTGGTATTGTCATGGAACACTTCTACGACAGCAAAGTATGACTATCTTAATTATGTCATAAAATCATCATGTATGTACATGCATGACAGAAAATTTGACCTACTATGACAAACACGTATCATCACGGAAGTGGTTTTTTTTGTAGTGCATGGTGTTGTTTTTGTGCAGAAATAAAAGTTCTCGGAATGGAATGAAACTTTGTGGAGATTTTTTATACAATAAAAGAAAAATACTAGAGCCAAGAACCACCAGAGGGGGGCCCCTGGGTGAGCACAACCCACCAGGGCGCCCCCCCCTCCTGGCGCGCCCAAGTGGGTTGTGCCCACCTGGTGGCCCCGCTGGCCCTATCTCCAACGCTATAAATACCTATTTTCGGAGAAAAAAATCAGGGAGGAAGAATTATCGTGTTTCATGAGACGGAGCCCCAGCCACCTCCTGTTCTTCATCGGGAGGCCAGATCTGGAGTCCGTTCAGGGCTTCGGAGAGGGGAATCTTTGATCTTCATCATCACCAACCATCCTTCATTGCCAATTCCATGATGCTCCCCACCGGGAGTGAGTGATTCCATTGTAGGCTCGTTGGTCAATGAGGAGTTGGATGAGATTCATCATGTAATCAAGTTAGTTTTGTTAGGGCTTGATCCCTAGTATCCACTATGTTCTGAGATTGATGTTGCTATGACTTTGCCATGCTTAATGCTTGTCACTTTGGGCCTGGGTGCCATGATTTCAGATCTGAACCGTTTATGTTTTCACCATTATATCTATGTTCTAGATCCGATCTTGCAAGTTATATGCACCTACTACGTGTTATGATCCGTAAACCCCGGAGTGACAATATTCGGGATACTTTCCGGTGATGACCGTAGTTTGAGGAGTTCATCACTATGTGTTAATGCTTTGTTCCGCTTCTCTATTAAAAGGAGGCCTTAATATCCCTTAGTTTCCTTATGGACCCCGCTGCCACGGGAGGGTGGGACAAAAGATGTCATGCAAGTTCTTTCCATAAGCACGTATGGCTATTTACGGAATACATGCCTACATTATATTTATGAACTGGAGCTAGTTTTGTATCGCCCTAGGTTATGACTGTTATATGATGAATATAATCCAACGGGTTCACCGATCCAATGCCTACGAGTTTTTCACATATTGCTCTTGCTAAGTTACTATTGCTATTGCTACTGTTACACTTGCTATAAAACCATTGCTATCACTATTACCGTTACTGTTACTATGCTACTGATCACTTTGCTGCAGATATTTAATCTCCAGGTGTGGTTGAATTGACAACTCAACTGCTAATACTTGCAAATTTTCTTTGGCTCCCCTTGTGTCGAATCTATAAATTTGGGTTGAATACTCTACCCTCAAAAACTGTTGCGATCCCCTATACTTGAGGGTTATCAAGATCTTTTTCTGGCGCCGTTGCCGGGGAGCATAGCTATATTTGTTGAGTCACTTGGGATTATTATCTATTTATCATTATGAAGAATCTGAAGGATACAAAGACTAAGATTTTTTTCCTCTAAGACGAGGGGAAGTAAGGAACTGCCATCTAGCTCTGCACTTGATTCACCTTCTATTTTGAGTAGACTTGCAACACCACCACATGCTATTAATCCTGATATGTTGTAGTTATTGATGATGTTACTTCTGCTATGAATGATACTCATGATGATGCTAGTACCTTGCTTGATGATAATGTGCCGCTGGGTGAATTTCTTGATGAATAAATTGCTAGAGCTAAAGATATTGAGAATGCTGAAACTAATGAAATTATTGAAACTGATGAAGTGATTGAAACTAAAAATCTTGAAACACCTATTAGTCCTAGCTCTCCAAGATATGAATTGCCTAAGATACCTGAAGGTTATGTTATGGATGAGGAGACAGCTAGAGACTTTCTTGCTTGCAATGATGGAGATGATCTTAAGAAAATATTATGCAAACTGAAGGAAAAATCTTTGAATGCTAGAATGAAATGTTTTTGAAGGCTTCTCCAATTGCTTAATGCTTTGTCTGATCATCCACTTAAGAAAAATGAAATGCTTGATATCTTCTATAATGGACTAACCGATACTTCTAGGGACTTCCTAGATAGTTGTGCTGGTTGTGTTTTTAGGGAACGAACTGTTGAACAAGCTAAGGAATTATTGAATAATATATTGAAAAATTATGATGATTGGGCTCTTCCTGAACCACCGCCTAAACCCACTCCGAAGAAGAGGGGTATCTTATATCTCAGTCCTGAAGATATGCAAGAGGCAAAGAAAAGTATGAAGGAAAAAGGTATGAAAGCAGGGGATGTTAAAATTTTACCACCTATTGAAGAAATACATGGTCTTGACACACCACCACCAAAGGATAGAGGTAAATTCTTTATTAAAGTTTGATGAAGGTGATATCCCTTATAATAAACATCCTAGTTAGTGCATATATGAGTTTGACAACTACGTTATGAAACAAGATCACTTCAATGTCAATGTTATGAAACAGTTGAAATATAATTCTAATATGATTGCTCGCTTGAGTGACTTGTTATTTAGAATCTCCAATGATGTTAGAGGTGTGGGAAAACATGCTTCCATGGTTCAAACTCAACTAGAACAAGTTGCTAAATCTCAAAGAGAATTACTTGATGAAATGAATAATAATATAAATGACTTTGCTGTTAGAGTAGCAACTAGAGGAGGTAAAATGACTCAGGAACCACTATATCCCAAGGGATACCCCAAAAGAATTGAACAAGACTCTCAAAGAATTCATACTGATGCACCTAGTCCTTCTAAAAAGAAAAAGAAGAAAAAAATGATAGGACTTTGCGTACATCTAGTGAACCTGAGATAGAAAAACCTCCTGAAGATAATAATGATGTTTCTATTTCTGATGCTGACACTCAATCTGGCAATGAACACTCAACTAGTGACAATGAAAAAGATAATGATGATGTTCATGAAGACACTCAACCAGACAATGGTAAGGAACCAGATAATGATGTGGAAATAGAACCAGCTGTTGATCTTGATAACCCACAACCTAAAAATAAAAGATATGATAAAAGAGACTTTGTTGCTAGAAAACATGGAAGAGAAAGAGAACCATGGGTTCAAAAACCCATGCCCTTTCCACCTAAATCAACTAAGAAAAAAGATGTTGAAGAATTTGAACGCTTTGCTGAAATGCTTAGGCCAGTCTTTTTGCGCACTCGCTTGACTGATATTTTAAAGATGGCCCCTTATGCAAAGTATATGAAAGACATCATCACTAATAAAAGAAAGATACCTGAAGCTGAAATCTCCACCATGCTTGCTAATTATTCTTTTAAGGATAGAGTACCTAAAAAACTTAGAGATCAGGGAATACCAACTATACCTTGCTCCATCAAAACAAATTATGTCAAAACCGCTTTGTGTCATTTAGGAGCTGGTGTTAGTGTTATGCCTTTCTCCTTATATAAAAGACTTGATTTGAATAAACTCACACCTACTGAAATATGTTTGCATATGGCTGACAAATTAATTGCCATACCTATTGGTATTTGTGAGGATGTGCCCGTTGTTGTTGCAAATGTTACTATCTTAACTGACTTTGTTATTCTTGAGATGCCCGAGGACGACAACATGTCGATTATCCTTGGTAGACCCTTCTTGAATACTGCAGGGGCTGTTATTGATTCCAATAAAAGCAAGGTCACTTTTCATATCAATGGCAATGAGCATACGGTGCACTTTCCAAAGAAACAATTCCAAGTGAATGGTATTAATGTTACAGAAAAATCTCCGACACTCACTATTGGAAGTTTTCAACTACCTCTACCTACTGCCAAAAAGAAATATGAAATGCTTATTGTTGGGGACATGCATATCCCCATTGAGGTAACTTAGTGTTTTATGAAAGTTCTTCGGTTTCATGCTAATCGAAGGTGGTTATTAATAAGACTTGATCAACCTTATTAACGGATCATTTTTTAGAGGTATGAAGTTGATGAACCTAGCTAGTAAGCACAATCTTCTGCTCCCAACTTTTGTTTTTTGTTTTTTTAGTTAAATAAAATAAAATGCCAGGTTTTGTCTGTTTTCTGAATTTCCCGTACAATAAAAAAATGACACAAAAATAAAAGTTCTCAGAATGCCCTGAAAATTTGATACGATTTTTTTAAATATTTCTGAATTTCTGATGCAAATAACATCGGAGGGGGTGCACCAGGTGGGCACAACACACCTGGGCGCGCCAGCAACCCAGGCGCGCCCTGGTGGGTTGTGGTCCCCATGTGGGGCCCCTCACTTATCTCTTCAGCCCATTCCTTCTCCTACCTCCAGAAAAAAAATCACCATTGCTCTCTCTCTCTCTCTCTCGTGTTCTTGCTCTCAAACCCACAGATTTTGATCTCTTTGATCGAAGCTCCATTTCCGAAACTGTTTTGGGGGATTGCTACTTGGTATGTGACTCCCCCATTGCTCCAATTAGTTTTTGCCTTAGTGGATTATATTTTGAATAATTAGCTACTCTTGGTGCTGCTGTAGATGAGCTTGCATGTTGAATTCTTAGAGTTCTAAGTAGTTTGAATGCTCAATATAGCCTCTATGTCTTCCTATGAGTAGTTGCTATCAATCTTGTGAAGTTTTGTTGACAAAAATTTTGTGGACTAAAATTTTCAGAATTTTATTCATAGGAATAAGATGAATTTCTTTGGAAGGAGTTCTTCGAGGAAGGGGTCTACGGGGGCATCATCTAGTAGCGGTTCAAAGCGTCGGTCTTATGTTGAACCAAGTGCAAGCTCAATAAGGGATGCCACTATCAAATCATGCTTATGGCCGTGCGATGAATTCATGGTGAGTGCAGGTATTAAAGAAGAATTTGAGAAATATGTTTAGAATGCCGAGCTTGGTCCCTACATTGAAGATAAGTGCATCCAGCATCTCAGCCTCACAGAAACATTTACTAAAGAATTTAAATTTCATCCTCGTGAGTCTAGAGTTTCGTTTAAACTTTATGATCGTCGGATTACCATATCTCTAGAAGTGTTTTGTGGTATGTGTAAAATCCCATTTTGGGGTTCGCTGGACGAGCCACCAAGATCTGAGTATGAGTCATTTTTTATTAATCTTTGCTACGGTGAGGATAGAGGAGTGACGCAAGGTAGAATAAAAAGTATTCATTTCCCATCAATTCAATACCTTGCAATTTTTAATGGCAAATGCATCGTAGGCAAACAAGACTATAGTACATTATGTGCTCCTGACTTGAGCCTCATACACACTGCTCTCACCGGTATTAAATGCTATAACCTTGGAGCGATTGTTGCACGCAGATTGCAACACAACGCTGGTAGTGGATATTTTTATGGTGGGATTTATGCTTCACGTTTAGCAAAGGAGATGGGTGTATCACCTTGGCCTAATGACCCCATCCTACCTACTCAGTACTTAGACTTTGAGGCCATGAAGCGCCATAAGTTCCTTAAGGGCAAAATCACTGATTATACTTATAACTTGTCGTGCAATAAAGAAACCATTGTGCATACCTTTTTGCCTGCGCCTGCTCTCTTTGATTATCACAGCAAAGGAAGGTATTATGTTCTTGAGAGCGAGGCCCGCGCGCACAACGCGGAGGTCTTGGCTGCTCGGCAGGCTAAGGAGGCTACACCAAGAGCCTCCGTGAGCTATCACTCTGATTATTATGCAAGCCGCGGATGGTGATTACCAAGCTAGGCCAAAAGCCTAAGCTTGGGGGAGTACATATGTCCACTGACATTACATTTATGTTCACACATTTCATTCCAGTTGTCGGTGTCCACACTCTTTCATTGTATTATCCATGCTATATTTATTTTCTTGCTTTCTTCTTGTGTGTTTGAAAAACCTTGAGAAAATCCAAAAAAATGTTTCTTGCTTCTTTTCAGTTTTTCTTTCTACTTTAATTAGTTGTAGTAAAAGAAAACCCAAAAAGATTTCCTTGTTCTTCTGTTTGCTTGTTGGGAGCTCTCCCGTGTAAATAGTTTTTCTCATTTTTTTTTCTTTCTCTTTAATTTGCTTCTTCAAGAAAAACTAAAAACTCCAAAAATATTTCAGTGTGTTTCTCTGAAATTCTTTTCTTTTTATTGAGTCATACCGAGGAGAAGACCACGATGAAAATGTTGAGTGGCTCTCATATGCATTGATATTGATATAACAAAGAGCCCATATTACCTTGCCTTCTCCTCTTGAATAAAATGTTTTGCAGATTCCACCTTAGTCCACGGCACTCTTGCACTATTATTATTTTCATATCATTCGGCCATGCAAGTGAAAGGCAATAATGACGATATTTGATGAACTTGCTGTGGCAGAAAGAAACATGTATGAACTTGACTTGTTCTATTTTTGTAAATATGTTTAACCTAGTATCCATGTTCAGCATATTATAATCAAACATGTTTGCAATGACAATTAGAGAATATAGTTTCTCATGCCATGCTTAAGTAGCTAGGAGTGGATAATGATTTATCTTGGATGTCAACATCCATTAAAATGATTGTGATGTAGTATGATGATATGGTATCCTCCTCTGAATGTTTCAAGTGGCTTGACTTGGCACATGTTCATGCATGTAGTTGAATCAAAACCAACATAGCCTCTATGATATTTATGTTCATGGTGTTCATATCCTACTCATGCTAGTATTTAATGTTCATTATGCATAAAGCATGTTCATGACCGTTTTCACTCGCTAGCTGGCCGCTTCTCAACCTATTTGCTAGCCTTCGCCTATACTAAGCGGAAATACTGCTTGTGCATCAAAATCCCTAAAACCAAAGTTGTTCCAGATGAGTCCACCATATCTACCTATATGCGGTATTACCCTGCCGTTCTAAGTAAATTTGCATGTGCCACCCCTAAAATTTCAAATGAACATGTGTTTTTGTGTGCCTTGATTGTTCATGGAGTGACAGGGGGTAGTCAGTATCTTCCATGCTAAGCGGGTTATTCTCATGATGAGTGTTTATTCACTCGTCCTTGCATGAGAGGGGTGGTAAAAGGGATTCCCAGTCCCGAAATCAAAAATTGCAAATAATTAAACAAAACTCCCCCAGGAATGATGTTGGTATGGACGGTACCCGTGGATTCGGCTAGCCGTGGAGTGTGTTTGTTGGTGGAGGGGGAGTAAACCTTTACTTTTATCGCTTGGGAACCGCTACTAATGTGTTTAGCATGGAAGATATTGATAGCTTTTGGTCGCGAAATAAACAGGAAGGGTGCATTTCCCAAAATTTCATTTATCTCTGATTTTAGCTTTGAGCTCTGGCACCTCTGCAAATCCCTACTTCGCTCTACGAAGGGACTATCCATTTAATTTTATGTTGCGTCATCACCTTCTCAAATAAGCGCCAGATCTGAGAGCACTATTGTCATCCTCATGCATTGTGTATAGTTAATGTTGGATGCATCATGACTAGATCTTTTCTACCATGAATTACAATGTTTAGTCACTGCTTGAACTTTGGAGGTCCTCTGCATTTATGTTTTGCGGTCTCAGAAAGGGCTAGCGAGATACCACTGTTGTCATATTATATCATGGTTGTTTTGACAAAGTGTTGTCATTTGAGATATCTTATTATTGCTCGCTAGTTGCTTATGCTATTGATATGAGTTAATATAATTTTTAAGGGTTATTGTTGACATGGTTAGTCATGATCTTTGCTGAAAACCTGGGTACTACTTAAGCCTATTTATGTAAACAAGAGCAAAAGAGTTCGTAAAAGTTTTTCTTTTTCACTTTCAGTTTATCAACTGAATTGCTTGAGGACAAGCAAAGGTTTAAGCTTGGGGGAGTTGATACGTCTCCATCGTATCTAGTTTTCCTAATGCTTTTGCTCTTGTTTTGGACTCTAATTTGCATGATTTGAATGAAACTAACCCGGACTGACGTTGTTTTCAGCAGAACTACCACGGTGTTGTTTTTGTGTAGAAATAAAAGTTCTCGGAATGAATGAAACTTTTTGGAGAATTTTTATACAATAAAAGAAAAATACTGGAGCCAAGAACCACTGGAGGGGGGCCCCTGGGTGAGCACAACCCACCAGGGCGCCCCCCCCTCCTGGCACGCCCAGGTGGGTTGTGCCCACCTGGTGGCCCCGCTGACCCTATCTCCGACGCTATAAATACCTTTTTTCGGAGAAAAAAATCAGGGAGGAAGAATTATCATGTTTCATGAGACGGAGCCGCTGCCACTTCCTGTTCTTCATCCGGAGGCCAGATCTGGAGGCCGTTCAGGGCTCCGAAGAGGGGAATCTTCGATCTTCATCATCACCAACCTTCCTTCATCGCCAATTCCATGATGCTCCCCACCGGGAGTGAGTAATTCCTTCGTAGGCTCGCTGGTCGGTGAGGAGTTGGATGAGATTCATCATGTAATCGAGTTAGTTTTGTTAGGGCTTGATCCCTAGTATCCACTATGTTCTGAGATTGATGTTGCTATGACTTCGCCATGCTTAATGCTTGTCACTTTTGGCCCGGGTGCCATGATTTCAGATCTGAACCGTTTATGTTTTCTCCATTATATCTATGTTCTAGATCCGATCTTGCAAGTTATATGCACCTAGTACGTGTTATGATCTGTAAACCTCGGAGTGACAATATTCGGGATACTTTCCGGTGATGACCGTAGTTTGAGGAGTTCATGTATTCACTATGTGTTAATGCTTTGTTCCGCTTCTCTATTAAAAGGAGGCCTTAATATCCCTTAGTTTCCTTATGGACCCCGCTGCCATGGGAGGGTGGGACAAAAGATGTCATGCAAGTTCTTTCCATAAGCACGTATGACTATTTACGGAATACATGCCTACATTATATTTATGAACTGGAGCTAGTTTTGTATCGCCCTAGGTTATGACTGTTATATGATGAATATCATCCAACGAGTTCACTAATCCAATGCCTACGAGTTTTTTACATATTGCTCTTGCTAAGTTACAATTGCTATTGCTACTGTTACACTTGCTACAAAACCATTGCTATCACTGTTACCACTGCTATCAAAACTATCATACTACTGTGCTACTGATCACTTTGCTGCAGATATTTAATCTCCAGGTGTGATTGAATTGACAACTCAACTGCTAATAGTTGCAAATATTCTTTGGCTCCCCTTGTGTCGAATCTATAAATTTGGGTTGAATACTCTACCCTCGAAAACTGTTGCGATCCCCTATACTTGTGGGTTATCAAGAGTTATACGTACGTGTAATGTGTATTGCTATGTGTGGGGTTCGACACTTGTTGTTTGCCTTTGGTAGCCTTTCTTATGAGGAAATGCTCCCTAGTGCTTCCACTGAGCCATAGTAGTTTGCTACTGCTTCGGAACACTGGGATTGGCCGGCATGTATCCTTCTTTGTTCCTGTGTCTGTCCCTTTGGGGAAATGTCAAGCGGTGTTTACCGGAGTCCTGATAGCTTGCTACAGCCCGGTTACACACGCTGTTGACCGACATGTTCATTGGTGGGTTACATATGTCTGTCCCTGTATGACTGTGCCACCTTGGTTCATGACTAACCATGTCGACCCGGGTTCTCTATCATATGGATGCTAGCGACACAATCATATACGTGAGCCAAAAGGCCCAAACGGTCCAGGCCAAGGTAAGGCTGCAGCCGTGGGAATACTGTGCGTGAGGCCGCAAAGTGATATGATGTGTTACATGCTAGATCGGTGTGACTTAGGTTCGGGGTACCGACAAGGCGTCTATAGCGTGAAGCAGGAGGTGGCCGCTCGGCGAGTGCGCTCGCTGTCCTTCCTCTGCCAACTGGCAGAGGTAGGGGACGACTGGCACCGGCCAGCTGGGCTGGGCCGGCTAGGTAAGTTGGGCCAGGTGAGTTCTTTCTTTTTTTCCTATTTCTGTTTTGTTTTCTTTTATTCATTTATTTCCACTATTTTGAATTTATTTGAACCACCAACTAAATTCAAAACCATCTGAAATTTTAATATGTGATAGCTATGGACCCCTCCAAGCTAACACACAAATTTCAGGAATTTTGAGCTTATATTTTATTTAATAGCAATATAAACTCAATTCAAATATAATAAGATTTAAATTCAAAGTCCCAAAATAATTTCTTAAAAAATGTTCCTAAATTTTGGTTTGATATATAGATCTTTCCAAAATTCTCAAAACTATTTGAAAGGCATTTTGGAAACATTGAATGCCAATTTTGGGGTTCTTTGCTCTTCATTAAATTTGTGAGGCTTCAAAATATTCCTCAATTCAACTTTTTCGAATTTAGACATGATGCATGATGCTTTCAAATGCAACTAATATAATCATTTACAGACATTCTAGGGATGTGACAATCCAGCAGTACACTATGAGTCATGAGCCATCGTGTGGAATTGACCGTTTTGTGAGGCAGGTGCCACATCAAAGTCGTGAATTCGTTATTTAAAACATTACACAACCCTTCCATACATACATGTTTGGGCCACATGCAGTCGGTGGTTGTCCTACACGACACTCACTCGCGTGTGACGCTTTCTGTGGGCCCGCAAGGTCGTCGCCCATCACTTTGATGACCTACAGCCGGCAGAGAGGTTAATTTGACCAGCAAGGTTGATTCTTTTTTGTTTGTGTTATGGTAGGAGTATATAGTACGCGTCGAAGAGGTGGGAGGGGACCATCATATATACTACGTACGCGTCCATGAACACACCTCACTCAGTGTGGGGAGTTTTTGATTTCCGAGGCACGTGCCACATCAAACTTGTGCATTGGCTATTCAAACATCACACAACACCTCTTTGGGCCACATGCATGTAGGCGGTGGTTATCCTAGGACACTCACGTGTGACGCTTCCATCTGTGGGCCCGCGAGGTCGTCCATGGATGCATCACTTTGACCTACATCGGGAGAGGTTAATTAATTTGACCATCAAGGAGGATTCTTTTTGGTTTGTATTACAGTAGGAGCATATAGTATGCGTCGAGGAGGGGGAAGGGGACCAGCATATACTACGCTTCATGAACCTCACTCTGTGTGGGGACTTTACGGTTTTCAAGGTATGTGCCACATCAAAGTTGTGCATTTTGGGTATTCAAACATCACAACCACACACACCTCCATACATATGTTTGGCCCACATGCAAAGCGATGACGGTTGTCCTCTGGCACCCACTCACGCGGTTATCAACGATATCGATGCTTTCTATCTGTGGGCCCGCTTGGTCCATCACTACTTTGATCGACAGCAAGAGAGGTTAATTTGACTTAGGAGGGGATTATTTTTTGGTTTGTATTACGGTACATAGGTCATGCTCTGGGATGACATCATATAGTTTGAGCGCATGCATGTGTACACATGAATCCCTCCCATCGGGTCGAAGTGGGCGCCGGGGGGGGGGGGGGGGGAGGGGCAGCACACGACACGTTATGAACCGATCTTGCTCTGTGTGGGGACTGTACGATTTTCTACGCAGGCGCCACATCAATGTTGTGCATGGTATTCAAACATGCACGCATCACCTATATATATATATATATATATATATATATATATATATATATATATATATATATATATATATTGTGTGTGTGTGTGTGTATGTTTGGGACACATGCATGCAGTGGTTGTCTTCGAATAGTACTCTCCCTCACGTGGTTATCGGAGGCAAGCCTATATATTCGTGGGCCCGCGTAGACATCCATGATCACTTTGACCGACAACGAGATATGTTACCATGGTGGATTCTTCTTCTTTGGTTCGTGTTATCGTAGTAGGTCATGGTGAGATTCCAAACCTAAGTTTGAGCGCATACGTACATACGCATGAATCCCCGTCACCGGCTCGAAGTGTGGTGTGACATACATATATATAATGCGTCGTCAACTAACCCTCGCTCCGTGTGGGGATTTCTGGTTCCAAAGCACGGTGCCAATCAAAGTTGTGCATTTGGGTATTCAAACATCAACACTCCATACATATATGTTTGGGCCACATGCAGGCAGTGGTTCTCTTCGGGCACTACTTGCGTGATTATTGGCGAGCTAGCCCATCTGTGGGGTCGCGTGGACTTCCATCACTTTGACCAACAACAAGAGAGAGGTTGTACAACCAAGGCGGATTCTTCTTGATTCGTTTTATGGTACATCTTGGCGAGCCGTGGGGTCGGGGATGTCCGGTTAATTTGCGAGGCACATGTGCCACATCAAAGTTGTGAATTGGGTATTTAAATATCACACCACCCTTTTCATACATATAGTTGGGCTACCCGCAGGTGGTTTGTATGTGGTCTCACCCCATCTCACACCAGAAGCACACATTTGTGGGCCCGCACATGGTCCACTTTTCACCGGAAACGAAAGGGGGGTGGGGTTTGACCATGATGGACTACCATAGGGTTTAGTGTTACGGTAGGGTGATATGTTAGACCTAGCTATTTGGGGGCATGCATTCATATCTAGGATTCCCCTCCTGTCGACACGAAGGGGGGCAAATACTGTCCGGTTTGTGAGATAGGTGCCACATCGAAGTTGTGCATTTGGTATTTGAACATCAAACCACCCTTTTCATACATATTTTTGGTCCACATGCAAGTGTGTTTGTGTTCTGACCCTTTCCTGCATTATTTTTGCCAAATTTATAAACACTAGACAAGTCGGATGACGCAACAGACATGGTTAACTCACACTACCCATGTGCCACGTCTGTGCCCCTGTCACTCACATCAGCACAGTACATTGAGCTCCACGAGGCTTCCCTCGCAATCTCGAAAATATCTACCCGCCTGCAGGGTTTTTCTGTTTGATAACACACGGTTATTATGTTTCGACCGTGTGTGATGTTTGTTGTTCCCGCTCCCGCCTGCATCCCTCGAAAATATCTACCCGGCTGGAGGGTTTTTCTGTTTGATAACACGCGGTTGTTATTTTGGGACCGTGTGCGATGCATCATCCAAATTTTCAATAGCCCCGGCATTTTACTCACACATAGTAAAATTTTCAGTAGCCGCATCATTTCCTCAAACACCACCCCCTCCACACACACACACCCTAAAAACTTCGTGTGTGTGTGCATGCGCTCACACACACACCACAACCCCTCCCTCGCTTGAAACCCTAGCAAGGTCGCCGCCGCCATCATCGCAAGGCCTCCATTGTCAACCTCTGTCGGTTTGACCGTGCAGCTTACCCACCGATCTCCATACCCTAGCCGCCCTGAGTTTCATAGATGACGCCTGCCAAACGTCCCCTTTCCCACGAATCCCCATCCCCCACTCTAGAGCGTTGCAGCCTAAGACCGGCTTCGCTTCCCGTGGAGCTCGAGGAGCGACTGGCCCAAAAGAGGTGTATCACGGCCTCTTCGCTCGATGTCGCCGAGGTGGCCGCCGAGGAAGCTGACGACCATTACTGGTCGCAGGCTCTCAATCGGCGGGCTAGAGTATGCTGCTATGTTGCGGACGCCGGCTACGACATCGAGGTCACTGACAGCGATGGCCTGTTGCGGGCTAAGTCATAGGTTAAGTGGACCACCCCCAACCCCTTGGGTTCTGTGGCACCCCGGCTCAGAGTAAACCGGAACGCCCCGTATTCCAGCCCAGGGACAAGTCCTCTGGAATACGACACTGTTGGCATAGAACAAATCAGCTCTTTATTACAATGGATATGGTTACAAAGGGTACAAGGATTACATCGGCACGGTGACACTACGCCTGCCCGGGGTAGCTCTATGCTAACAGCGGAGTAACTCTCTCAGCAACGGAACAGCGACGGCGGTGATGGACTCCACTCCGCAGGGACTCTGGCTAGAACGCGTGTCCTAGGTCGCAAACTCAGGATCCTCGACAAACAAGCAATCACGGCATGACCTGCAAACTGGCATGACACGCCAGGTGAGTACTTTGAATGTACTCGCAAGCTCAAAACAAACGCCAGCATTAAGGCAAGACAACATCATAGCAGAATAGATGCAGCAAGGTAAAGCATATTAAGTAGTTTAATCCATACTCTGGATAATCTCAGGATCCAATCCGAACCAGTGCCAAGCCCAATCATGTGGTCATCCGACCACTCATCCCGTTGCTAACATATCATATATCTGATACCAGCTGCACCACAAGTCTGACAAGCTTACTCTCTTTCGAGCTGTCTCACAACCCTCAGAATACTCATGATCCATCGAGTACTTCCGAACATAAGATGAGTTATTCCATCATTATCATCACTACCATGGTTGACCACCTAGTGAGGTCTGGACGGACTGTCCAATACCGTGGACACGGCTATTCGAATAGATTTTACACTCTGCAGAGGTTGCGCACTTTACCCACACCATGGAGCACCTGACCTCGTGATCCCATTCGGGTGGACCAGCGTTGCTCCAACGAAACCTGCCTGACCCGTGACTCTCCAATCGTACCACCGGCAATCACACTCCTCCGGAGTCCTGCCCTGGGTAGCCCCTGTGTCACCGCGTGACACCTACCACCATCGTGGCCAAACTAAACTGTCCCAAACGGGGACCTGGATCCAAATAACTCAACTGGGCTCACAAGGTTATCGCCGCCTACCGGGCCAGGGTAGCGCGCACGCATAACCTTCCCTGTCGGGCGGTACCGGTGAAAGAGCACGCGATCAGACCAAGTCAAGGTCATCCCATACCGGCAAATGTGGCTGCACAAATAAGTCCGGACAGGTGACTCAAGGTCAACCATGAAATATCCAATCCCCGAATAATATTTCTGTCATGGCTGACACTCCGAAAACCAGTATGCTTAAGCCACTGCTACTAATTCATCTTCTCGAACTGCCAGATGAACTCCGAAACAATCCTAGACGGTAATCTCAGCATTGTAGTATCAACAAGTGGGTAAACTACTAGTCCCTAACAATCCGGTATTCAACATGGTAGTCACCTATCCGAGATATAACTCCAACATTGCATAATCCAATTCAGTTCAAAAATAACTCATACTTGTTGTTAAAGTAAATAGTTAAACTATGATATTGCAATGCGATGATGCAGATGAGAGTTGTGGCTTGCCTATGGATGAAGAAGACTCTGGGAAGAAGTGCGGTGAGTCCGCGGAACAATTGCCGGAAACAGTTCTCTCTCGGAGGGGGCTGTTTACGGACCAGGGGAAAATGGTCATTTCCACAGTGGGACCACATAGTGGAAATGACATCAACAGAACGGGCTCGACGAGACGAGGAAGTGGGCTTTGGATTCTTTACAAACAAGTCCCTGGCGGCTGCAAACAGAAAGCGCCTTTTCCGAGAATACGCTTCCCTGCAGAGAAAACGTACTTTAGCCCGAAGAAGCAGCCGAGTACGCTTTCGTTACCAGAAAACACATTTCTGAAAAGTCATTTCCACTTAAGTCAGCTGGGCCGGTCCTGGTCAGCGCTTGGAACACCGACAGGCGGGGCCCGCCACTTATCCACGTGGGTGGACGAGGTCGAAGCTCGGGTGGCTGACGAGGGGGTCCCACACGCAGGTGGGGCCCACCTGGCCAGGGTTTTCTTCTCCCTCGCTCGCTCGCCCGAGTACCAGAGGAGGTCACGTGCTTTGGCGACCAGCCCCGGCGACACGAGCCACCTCCGGCGAGGCTCCGGCCACCGGCATGCTCCCCGAGGAGCAGCGCATCCATTTACCCCATCCACGGACTCCAAAGGCGATGGGAGCGACGGCGACCTCGAGCATGGCGGACGGTGGTGTCGGTTGGCTTTGGGGAAAGGGGCTACGGTCGTGAAGAAGAGGGGAGGAGTTGCGGGGCGGCCCTCAGATGGATGTGGAGGTCTCAGGTGGTGGTGGAATAGAGGGTGGGAGCGCGGTTCGCCGGAATTTAGGCGAAGATCACCGGCGGCCGTGACGGCAATGGACGGCGAGGAGAGGGACTCGAGCTCGAGGGAGAGGCTCGGGAGGTTTCTGGGAAGGAGAGGAGTCCGTGGGTGAGCTCGGAGGGCTCGAGGGAGGCCTATTTATAGGCGGGCAGAGGCGATTGGATGAGCTCGGCCGCGGTGGTGATCTCATCGCCGCACTAGAGCTTGCAGGCGAGCTGGCTGGACGGAAGCATTGCCGATCTGACGAGCATTCAATGCAACGCGACGGCTCGGGGAGGAAGAAGCCAGGGAGGAAGGTGACAGCTCGGGGTCAAGGGCGAACAGAGCCGTGACGGCGACCGCCGTGGCGCAAGGGGGAAGAATCCGGAGGGGGAAATGGGACTAGAGCGAGGGCGATGACTTGGCGAAGCCTCTGGACATGATTAGATGGCGAGGGAGAGGAGGAACGGGACGAGGCCGAAGGGTTCCATCGCCAGAGCGTGCTAGCTAGCATGCCAACAGCGTGGTCACGACGTGCACTAGCTCATGCGGTGTACTCTGGTGTGCCAAGTCATGTCCAGGGTGTTGTCCTTCCAAGGTACAGTCTCTCTGAGGTGATGGCTCGATGAAGCGCACTGTGCTTAGGTGTGAATGATCCTCTGAAGTTTACTGCAGCTAACTTGGGCATGAAGCCGTGATGAGCAGAGGAGTGATAAGAGCCAAACAAGATGTCTGGGAGGTTTAGGGTAGGAAGGACTACAATCCTGTGAATTTTGGAGAGAAATGGACCAAGATTTAACAGGGTTGCTTTGCAACTGACCAATCTGGTCCAAGAGCTTGATCTTGTTGTGCCACTCACATGGAGTAGTCAATTGGGCTGAAATTGGGCATAGAATGATGATTTTGTCATATGAGAGAGCCATAAAAATCTCATGCCATTTGGACAAGCCAAAATGGTACTTCCTTCACAGCTATCCTCTCTGACCAGAATCTTAGAAAAATTCTAGATAATTATTGGTAAGATGAAATGAGCCCAAATTTTGTGGAGATTGGTTATCTGGGTAGGAGAATGCTCTCGTAAATTTTCAGCAATTATGGAGCAATATAAAATATAGTTGCTTCACAATGTGAAAATATGACCAGAAAAAAAGATTTAATGTTGTTGTCACATAGATGATTGGATAAGTTTGAAACTTGGTGGAGAGTCATGATTTGAGCATATGAAGATGCTTGCAAAATTTCAACTTATTTGGATACTCCTAGCTTGCACTTGCTTCACAAAGATTCCAGTTGCCCAGAAACTTTGGAAATTAGCCAAGAGAGATTTAATATCCAAATAAAGTTGAATTTTGGCATGTGGCAATTATATGGATAGGAAATAGTTCACAAAAAGTTCGAGAGCAAGCAAGCAAATATAAAGGGTACTTGCTTCACAAACTGCCAGCTGGGGCAGAATCAGAAAATGAATATTTGTGAAATATTTTTTAACATGGCAAGGAAGGATTTGACATATTTGTGGAAGATCTGACCCAAACAATTTATTAGAATTATTTGGGAATTTTGGGAATGATGAAAAGGTGGGTTGCTTCACAATCCAGAGCAACCGGGTTATTCCTTTAATAGAAAAAGGAATATTCCCAAGAAAAAGAATATTGGGATTGGTCCAAGATGGAAATGGCAAGGTCTTGTGATGGTTTTGAGGTTGGCAAGCCACTTGGGAAGATGAATCAAGGGTGATCCCTCAGGTTGCAAGACTACTAAGCCACAAAAAGAAAATCCAGACCAAAATCAAAAGAAAAAGAAATGGGCAAAATCCAGGGTATTACAAACCTACCCCCCTTAAAGAAATCTCATCCTCGAGATTTGGTTGCTCAGGGATCAAACATGAATATTTCCACTTGAGGAAACCGTTTCCAACTCGGGTTTCCTTTTTACCTTTGTATAATGCTCCCACTGAGTTTCATATGACTGACTGCCTTGCTTCGGGGTGGTTTGCTTTACTGGAACCTTGTTTTGTAATTCTTACCTCATATGTTACTCTGACTTCATTCCTTTTATATTTGCTTTACCTGTCTGGGGCAATAAGTTATAATGACCAAATTATGTGCCCTGCTCGTAAGTCCGAGAGTGATTCTCATGGACAAGGTCCAATATGATTAACCGTTTACTGAGTTGTGAACAGATATTTCTTGGTGGTCACGAAATCTTTTACTCATTTTATTGGGTGACTTCAAATGGCTGTGTGTCCTCCTGGCTCAAAACAGTACTGTGAATCGTACCATTCTCCTGGCGGAATCTGACTTCTCGCACGGATTGCTGGGTCATCTTGGATATCTTTACTGTCTTGGGTATAAGGCTCCTACCAAATATTTGACTGTCACCCGTCGTGACCAGCATAAAGGTGTACGGTGATATTATCCATAGACTTGACTGACAGTGGTCCTGGCAGCAGAATCTTCTTCACGGCAGGTTAGTCTTTAACTGATTCCTATCTGTGAGGACACATGCTTCGAGACTATTGTTCATCCTTCTGATTACTCAGTCTGTCGGCATCTCTATATGGATGGTAGGCCGTGTAATGCTTTAACACTGTTGTTGAATCTGCTGAGTTAATCTTTCGGCTGACCTGACCAGCTTGGTTGCCCTCTTCTGACAATACTGAACATATCTGGTTGGCTGGGCGGGTTGTCTCGATATGGGGTCCTTGCAAATGAAATAGACCCCGTGGGTATGTACCCATGGTGACTGGTATCAAACCCGACTACTTTGAGTATCTGTACCATGTTGACCTTGAAACCATTATCTGTATGGCCAATCTTGCTCCTTCATTATGGTTCTCTTTGCCTAGATCCTTAGCTGAAAGAGCTTGGCCTGATGTGTTCTTGATTCTTCGGGTGACCATGGGTGTTGTCAGGTGCAATATTCCGGCAGGCATATTGCTTTACAAGTTGTAGCTGTAGGGTAACGACCGTCTGAACCCTTGAATAAAACCGGCAAATAAACCAGTAGCCACCAGAACGGTCTTTACAACTCAGATCCGGGACATCACTGGAGTAACTCAACCCCGACTCAAGACGGCTGAAAAGCAGCTCAGAACATGAGACGGTGTCGATAAGAAGAAAGTAGCAACTCCCTAAGACGGCCAAAAAACAGCTCAGAGCATAGAGTCATTGCTACGAAGAGAAATTCAACAGCTGCCCGAGATGGCCGAAAAGCAGCTCAGAACACGGGCTAGTTGCTGACAAGAGAAATAAAAATCGGCATCCACCCCGGACAGCCAGAAACAGCTCAGAACACAGGCGTGGTGCCGTCACCAAAGAAAGACAGGCAAGGGTTCATCTGTGTCCCATACAGCTCACTATTATGTATACAGGTATGAGCATAATAATTTGAACATACCGGAATAACACAGAGCAATGCTATAAGGCATATATCAGAGGGTCGGCTTGCTCCATAGGTTGTTGGTCACCACACTGAAGTGTATAACTAGCGTTCTCTTCTTCTTACATAGCTCATGTAATAGTCAGATCCTTACCGGACTGGCATCATTGTATGATTAACCCATATGACCTTGGCAGCATGTCCACCATATCTATGGAAACATGTGTAGCTGGCCACTTGATTCCCGAGGCAAGCTTGTGTCCTGACTGATTTTTGCCTTCGGACCAACTGTTGCAGATCTGACCCTGGGGATGCATTGTCATATGTTGCTAGCTTGCATCGGAAGATGTCTATGTATTGTGTCGAGGAAGGCACAGGCATCTTGCATTGTACGCTTCTCAGATAGCTTGTTGAGAAAGACTGGGTTGCTTACACCGAAAATTTCTTTAGGTCATGTGCGGACTGAGTGCATATATATATCCCTTAAGGTTTCTGTTGTCGGTTACTCGTTGTATGCAACAGGGTATTCGGCTATCCTTCTTGCTGAACACTAAGTTCATAGCACCTTCTAGCTTGATTCCAGGGCACGACAGGGTTCAAATTGTACTCGTAGCAGACTCAAACCTTGTATATATATGAATCATACCTTTGGCACAGAATGCACTTTGGATCATATACAACTTGCCTTCTTGCTGATGCGATCATTACTGCCGTGAAAGTTGCGCTAATGTATACTTGGTGCTGATAACCAATCCAGCCAGGATATCATTTATATTCAAGCTCGATATTCCTGATATAACACAGTCGGCTGAAAATTTCATATTGCTGAGCTGAGCTTCCAAATGCCTGTCTCTTCACTGACTCTTTGGGTTCAGGGTCGGTGAGCAACTTCCTTAAGGGGAAAAATAAGGTAACACCAAGGGCCCAAAAACAACAAAAGAAACGACTAAACAGAAGCACACAAAGCAGCAAGATCACACACAAGCAATATCACATTCTAAAGCTATTCACAGCAATAATATGCATTCCTACTTAAGCACACAAATCTCGCAAGAACTCCGGTATTACGGTCTAACATGCTATGGCGATGTGCATGAAAGTGAATCAATGTGTGGAAGAAAATTGGTGTACACAAGACAACACCAAATACGAGCTTAACACAGATGGAACCGGTGGCGAGGACGAACTTGGTGATTGTGGATCGGAACACAGAAGTTACGACCACATCATCAAGCGTACGTAAGAAAACCGTACACGTCCAAAGAATAGGTGGCGGAATGACATAGTGATGGAGAGAAAGGCATGCAGGCATTGCCCTTTTCTGATAACAAGGATCAGTAAGGGTTACCGAAACGGCTAGTGGAATCGCACGATCCGGGATAGAACTTGTCTATCACCGAAACGATAGGAGTGTTTGAAGAGAATATATTGGTGTGGTACCGGTGCATCAAGCCGAGAAGGGATCAACACCACCAAGTACCTTGGCATCACTCCGCTGGGACGAAGATGACAGCACACCAAGGAACAAATATGCAAACTTGAGAGCACAGGTAGGGAATCGAAACCGATGCCACCTACACTCACCAGATCCATCGTTAGTGATAAGATAACTAGTCTATATGCATGCTATGCACAAGCAAATGTAACAAGCAAGTGCAGCAACCAACTGGATCCTATACTACCTGTTACTAGTGCTCGCACCTAGACCGTGCGTCCTATAGCCAGACTTGGCTCTGATACCAACTCCTGTGGCACCCCGGCTCAGAGTAAACCAGAACGCCCCGTATTCCAGCCCAGGGACAAGTCCTCTGGAATACGGCACTGTTGGCATAGAACAAATCAGCTCTTTATTACAATGGATATGGTTACAAAGGGTACAAGGATTACATCGGCACGGCGACACTACGCCTGCCCGGGGTAGCTCTATGCTAACAGCGGAGTAACTCTCTCAGCAGCGGAACAGTGACGGCGGTGATGGACTCCACTCCGCAGGGACTCTGGCTAGAACGCGTGTCCTAGGTCGCAAACTCGGGATCCTTGACAAACAAGCAATCACGGCATGACCTGCAAACTGGCATGACACGCCAGGTGAGTACTTTGAATGTACTCGCAAGATCACAACAAACGTCAGCATTAAGGCAAGACAACATCATAGCAGAATAGATGCAGCAAGGTAAAGCATATTAAGTAGTTTAATCCATACTCCGGATAATCTCAGGATCCAATCCGAACAAGTGCCAAGCCCAATCATGTGGTCATCCGACCACTCATCCCGTTGCTGACATATCATATATCTGATACCAGCTGCACCACAAGTCTGACAAGCTTACTCTCTTTTGAGCTGTCTCACAACCCTCAGAATACTCACGATCCATCGAGTACTTCCGAACATAAGACGAGTTCTTCCATCATTATCATCACTGCCATGGTTGACCACATAGTGAGGTCTGGACGAACTGTCCAATACCGTGGACACGGCTATTCGAATAGATTTTACACTCTGCAGAGGTTGCGCACTTTACCCACACCATGGAGCACCTGACCTCGTGATCCCATTCGGGTGGACCAGCGTTGCTCCAACGAAACCTGCCTGACCCGTGACTCTCCAATCGTACCACCGGCAATCACACTCCTCCGGAGTCCTGCCCTGGGTGGCCCCTGTGTCACCGCGTGACACCTGCCACCGTCATGGCCAAACTAAACTGTCCCAAACGGGGACCTGGATCCAAATAACTCAACTGGGCTCACAAGGTTATCGCCGCCTACTGGGACAGGGTAGCGCGCACGCATAACCTTCCATGTCGGGCGGTACCGGTGAAAGAGCACGCGATCAGACCAAGTCAAGGTCATCCCATACCGGCAAATGTGGCTGCACAAATAAGTCCGGACAAGTGACTCAAGGTCAACCATGAAATATCCAATCCCCGAATAATATTTCTGTCATGGCTGACACTCCGAAAACCAGTATGCTTAAGCCACTGCTACTAATTCATCTTCTCGAACTGCCAGATGAACTCCGAAACAATCCTAGACGGTAATCTCAGCATTGTAGTATCAACAAGTGGGTAAACTACTAGTCCCTAACAATCCGGTATTCAACATGGTAGTCACCTATCCGAGATATAACTCCAACATTGCATAATCCAATTCAGTTCACAAATAACTCATACTTGTTGTTAAAGTAAATAGTTAAACTATGATATTGCAATGCGATGATGCAGATGAGAGTTGTGGCTTGCCTATGGATGAAGAAGACTCCGGGAAGAAGTGCGGTGAGTCCGCGGAACAATTGCCGGAAACAGTTCTCTCTCGGAGGGGGCTGTTTACGGACCAGGGGAAAATGGTCATTTCCACAGTGGGACCACATAGTGAAAATGACATCAACAAAACGGGCTCGACGAGACGAGGAACTGGGCTTTGGATTCACCTCGATCGGAGTTGTGGATAAAAAGATACAGCCACGTGAAGTTCAGGGACCAATCTGCAAAAGATTCTTTACAAACAAGTCCCTGGCGGCTGAAAACAGAAAGCGCCTTTTCCGAGAATACGCTTCCCTATAGAGAAAACGTACTTTTGCCCGAAGAAGCAGCGGAGTACGCTTTCGTTACCAAAAAACACATTTCTGAAAAGTCGTTTCCACTTAAGTTAGCTGGGCCGGTCCTGGTCAGCGCCTGGAACACCGACAGGTGGGGCCCGCCACTTATCCACGTGGGCGGACGAGGTCAAAGCTCGGGTGGCTGACGAGGGGGTCCCACGCACAGGTGGGGCCTGCCTAGCCAGGGTCTTCTTCTCCCTCGCTCGCTCGCCCGAGTACCAGAGGAGGTCGCGCGCTCCGGCGACCAGCCCCGGCGACACGGGCCACCTCCGACGAGGCTCCGGCCACCAGCATGCTCCCCGAGGAGTGGCGCATCCATTTACCCCATCCACGGACTGCAAAGGCGATGGGAGCGATGGCGACCTCGAGCATGGCGGACGGCGGTGTCGGTTGGCTTTGGGGAAAGGGGCTACGGTCGTGGAGAAGAGGGGAGGAGTTGCGGGGCGGCCCTCAGATGGATGTGGAGGTCTCAGATGGTGGTGGAATAGAGGGTGGGAGCGCGGTTCAACGGAATTTAGGCAAAAATCATCGGCGGCCATGATGGCAATGGACGGCGAGGAGAGGGACTCGAGCTCGGGGGAGAGGCTCAGGAGGTTTCTGGGAAGGAGAGGAGTCTGTGGGTGAGCTCGGAGGGCTCGGGGGAGGCCTATTTATAGGCGGGCAGAGGCGATTGGATGAGCTCGGCCGCGGTGGCGATCTCATTGCCGCACTGGAGCTTGCAGGCGAGCTAGCTGGATGGAAGCGTTGCCGACCTGACGAGCATTCAATGCAACGCGACGGCTCGGGGAGGAAGAAGCCAGGGAGGAAGGTGACAGATCGGGGTCACGGGCGAACAGAGCCGTGACGGCGACCGCCGTGGCGCAAGGGGGAAGAATCCGGAGGGGGAAATGGGACTAGAGCGAGGGCGACGACGAGGCGAAGCCTCTGGACATGATTAGATGGCGAGGGAGAGGAGGAACGCGACGAGGCCGAAGGGTTCCATCGCCAGAGCGCGCTGGCTGGCATGCCAGCAGCGTGGTCACCACGTGCACTAGCTCATGCGGTGTACTCTGGTGTGCCAAGTCATATCCAGGGTGTTGTCCTTCCAAGGTACAGTCTCTCTGAGGTGATGGCTCGATGAAGCGCACTGTGCTTAGATGTGAATGATCCTCTGAAGTTTACTGCAGCTAACTTGGGCATGAAGCTGTGATGAGCAGAGGAGTGATAAGAGCCAAACAAGATGTCTGGGAGGTTTAGGGTAGGAAGGACTACAATCCTGTGAATTTTGGAGAGAAATGGACCAAGATTTAACAGGGTTGCTTTGCAACTGACCAATCTGGTCCAAGAGCTTGATCTTGATGTACCACTCACATGGAGTAGCCAATTAGGTTGAAATTGGGCATAGGATGATGATTTGGTCATATGAGAGTGCCATAAAAATTTCATGCCATTTGGACAAGCCAAAATGGTACTTCCTTCACAGCTATCCTCTCTGACCAGAATCTTAAAAAATTCTAGAGAATTATTGGTAAGATGAAATGAGCCCAAATTTTGTGGAGATTGGTTATATGGGTAGGAGAATGCTCTCGTAAATTTTCAGCAATTATGGAGCAATATAAAATATAGTTAATTCACAATGTGAAAATATGACCAGAAACAAATATTTAATGTTGTGGTCACATAGATGATTGGATAAGTTTGAAACTTGGTGGAGAGTCATGATTTGAGCATATGAAGATGCTTGCAAAATTTCAACTTATTTGGATACTCCTAGCTAGCACTTGCTTCACAAAGATTCTAGTTGCCCAGAAACTTTGGAAATTAGCCAAGAGGGATTTAATATCCAAATAAAGTTGAATTTTGGCATGTGGCAATTATATGGATAGGAAAGAGTTCACAAAAAGTTTGAGAGCAAGCAAGCAAATATAAAGGGCACTTGCTTCACAAACTGCCAGCTGGGGCAGAATCAGAAAATGAATATTTGTGAAATATTTTTTAACATGGCAAGGAAGGATTTGACAAATTTGTGGAAGATCTGAACCAAAAAATTTATGAGAATTATTTTGGAATTTTGGGAATGATGAAAAGGTGGGTTGCTTCACAATCCAGAGAAATAGGGTTATTCCTTTAATAGAAAAAGGAATATTCCCAAAAAAAAGAATATTGGGATTGGTCCAAGATGGAAATGGCAAGGTCTTGTGCTGGTTTTGAGGTTGGCAAGCCACTTGGGAAGATGAATCAAGGGTGATCCCTCAGGTTGCGAGACTACTAAGCCACAAAAAGAAAATCCAGACCAAAATCAAAAGAAAAAGAAATGGGCAAAATCCAGGGTGTTACAGGTTCAACCGCCGTCGATCTCATCCATGGCCCCACTTCTGATCTCCTCTGGCTCGCTGTCAAGAATTTGCCATCCTACATCGCCATCGAGCCCCTTTTGTCATTTCTGAAGGACACATTCTGCGACGCTTACATGGGATCCACAGCTGTTAAGTTAGACCTCGTCGACAGCGGCCATGAGGAGGGCACCCTCTCTGGCTCTTCCAAGGGGAAAGAGCCCATCTGCAACATCAGGGAGGACACCCTACAGCCATGCTCTTCCAAGGGAAAGGAGCCCATCTGTGATAACATGAAGCGCACCCAGGGTGCGTGCTCTTCCCATGGGAATGAGCCCATCTGTGACAAGTGAGGAAACCCATTATTTGTTTTGTTGTGACTCTTCACGGGGGAGAACCCATGATTTGTTTTGTCGACTCCCTTTTGTAGTGTAGTGAGAATATGTCCAGATTTAATTGCTATATTTGGTTGTTTGCAGTATGCCTTGTTTATTTCAGTTGTTCACAATGTGATGCTCTATATGTGCAACTATTTACTGTGCAGTACATTTTTATCAATACCAGTTTCAAACATACCAATAGGAATGAATATATTTGCTTGATGTTAAGCCTGTTATAGCTAGCATATATATGCCTCTTTTAACGTTGTTTGGTTGTTCGGTTGTTTGTAGGTAGCATATGTCCTATTTCAAATGCTATCTTTAGCTGTTCATAGTATGCCTTGTTTATTTCAGTTGTTCAGAAAGTGATGCTCTATATGTGCAACTATTTACTGTGTAGTACAATTTCATCAATGCCGGTTTCAACAATACCAATAGGAATGACTATATTTGCACTGGTACAGCGAGGTGCTATGCACACGGTTTTTAACCCGTTTCCGCGACGGCGTTTTGAACCATCGCCAAGTGAGTGACTGCGATAGGGGGGTCCTTCCCACACGACCCAGAAACCGTCAGGGATAGGGAGCCTTGATGCATACAGTTGTCCCTATCAAACTGTTTCTGATATCTTGAGTATCTAAAACGCTTCATCCTTGCAATTCATTTGTGCTCGCATTGCCATCGCAGTCGGTATTCTGTGGTGCTACATTTACGATGCGCGACCCATCACAAACAGTTCACGATTATAGAACGTGTACGATAAGCAAACAATCACACACATTTAGTTTTCCTCGACTATATGCGATTCGAAGTAAGAGCGCATACAGTTGTCCCTATAAAACTGTATGCGAAGCTTGAATACATCCCACACTATTCATCCATCATACCCGCATCGGATGAAGACCTATCGCACACGTTCTTCAATGATCAAACGTTTGCGATGCACACAACATCATAAACAGTCCATAATTGCCAAGCGTGTGTGATAAGGTGACATTCGCAAACATTTAATAAGAAGGAACTGTGTGCGATGCTGTTGTTAATCGCACATGTTTTTTCTTGGTTGATCGTGTGTGCAGTAGAGATTGATCACACACGTAGTGGATTCGAGAAACGTGTCTGATCTCCACGTCTATCACAGACGTTTCTCTTCCGTAAACCGTGTGCAGTGTAATCCCTAATTTATCCCTAATTAATCCCTAATTTAATCCATGCATTTAAAAATCACAGATTTTGAATTTGAAAGTAGGCAATCACTTATTTCATATCGAACCATGTTTATTACAAATATAGGTTCAACCACGAATGCATAATTTGATGCACAGGTACATATACTGAAGAACTATAGAAGCACCAAGTAAAGAATGATGAACCAAGTCCACAGTTGTACTAAAGAATGTAAAGAGAGAGGCGAAAGACATTCTGGTTGCTGGAGAAGGTGAAGCGGAATGCCCATATTGTGCCCTCCTCCATGCATAATGCGCGCACGACTCTAGGCCAACCCTTTGTGATGGCTGCCCGTCCATCCTTCATTGTCTTCATTAGGACTTCTCGATGGTCATTGTAGTCTGGATGAAATACTTTAAACTTCATTGCGTGTCCACCAATCATGTACTTTGCGAGGTAATCTTGAGTAAACTGCTTCGGGAACCACTGCGAACGAAAAAGATTCAGACATTGTTGTCTAACAACTCATTATGGGCAGTAAAAAGAGAAGGTTGCAGAGTTTGTAGTTACCATCCTACAGCTCACTATTGTGTTGGATAGAGCATAAACAAATAATTTGCTTGCCACAGTTCATATCTTTTTGCTAATAATCCTTATCAGTTTCCTCACTTGATGCTTGTTCATGAATGTCTCATTGCCTCATATGTAAAAAGGGTCGATGCGTGGATCCTTGCCAAGGGCATATGTACCTACAAGCAACAAGTCAATATTAGAAGCTAACAAGTGTCCAGGCCTGGATCTATATATATATATGCACTACATTATGGAACGACAGGGGGGTACAAGCCGAGGGATGAAACTAACCTCGGCGGAAAATGGTGGCCACTCCCGTTGTTGTCCTGCATAAGTAGTGGAAAGGCATGATAAGTACAACAACCTTAACATCAAACAAATATAGCAAAGGTAAACAACATCATCTCCAAATGATAGCTTGAATGTGTTGGTTTCAGCATGTTGTTAAAGCAGATATAAAATGGAAGGGAATATTACCTACAATAGGCTTAACAGCCATCAAATATTGCAATTCAAACTGGTATTGTTGAAAATGAATAGAATGTAGGTCATGCTTAAACATCACACTGGATAAATGTGTAAAAGTGAAATAAAGGGCATGTGTTAACTACAGGTAACTGGAACCAAATATAGTTGTTCAAACGGGTATTGATGCAATCGAGCGGCATAGTTCCGACTTGCACATAATGAACATCACATTGGGAATGACTGAATTAAACAAGGCATAAATGATCAGTATAACAACCAAATATAGCCATTGAAAACTGGACAGAGTCTCACTGCAACCAACCTAACAAGCAAATACAGATAAACAGGGCATATGCTTGAAAACTGGACAAATGCTCACTGCAACCAACCTAACAAGCAAATACATATAAACAAGGCATCTGCTTTAAAATTGGACAAATGCTCACTGCAACCAACCTAACAAGCAAATACAGATAAACAAGGCATCTCCTTGATAACTGGACAAATGCTCACTGCAACCAACCTAACAACCAAATACAGACAAACAAGGCATCTGCTCGATAACTGGACAAATGCTCGGTGCAACCAACCTAACAACCAAATACAGATAAACAACGCATCTGCTTGATAACTGGACAAATGCTCACTCTCCAACCAACCTAACAACCAAATACAGATAAACAAGGCACCTACTCACTATAAACAACCAAATATAGCCATTCCTGAAACTGAAGTGGACAATTCATACTTAAACATCACATAGCCCTATTGAACATTACATTTTTGCATAACTAATATAATTAAACATGGCACAGTTAAAACACCGCATGGCAAAAGCTACTACAACAAAGGGTATGGGTTGGCAAGCTAGAAAAGGTAAGATTTTCTGATAGGATGTTGCCTCACATGTCATGGACGGGATCCTTCCAGTTGGAAGAGCACAGACCCATGGTGCGCTCTCTGATGTCACAGATGGGCTGTTTCACCTTGGAAGAACCATTGTGGGTGCCCTCCTCATGGTCGTGGTCGATGAGATCTGACTTGGCAATTGAGGATCCCAAGCCGCCGTCGTAGAACGTGTCCTTCAGAAATGACAAAATGGGCTTGATGGCGTACAAGGATCGCAGATCCTTGACCGCGTGGTGGAGGAGATCAGCGGCAGGGCCATCGAAGAGATCGATGGCGGTTGAACCAGAGGGGTTATGGATGGACCACTTAACCTGTAACATGGCCAGTGTGAAGCCATCGCTGTCGATGAGCTTGATGTCGTAGCCAGCTTTCCCGAGATACAGTAATACGCTAGCCCACTGACATGAAGCCTTCGGCATGGCAACGTAGTCAATGTCTTTGCCAGCTCTTGCAGCGAGGTGTTGCTCCGGGATCGACAGGTTGGGGTGAACAGCAGCCACCTCGCCAACGTCGGCCGGAGAGGCCATGATAAACCTCTTCTTGGCTGAACGCTCGTCGGGCTCCCCGGGATACGTGGTCGGGCTTAGGCTACGACATTCTAGAGCAGGGGATGTGGATCTGGCGGGGAGGGACACCGCATGCCTCATCTAAAAACTCCGGGGAGTGGGGCGATGGTATGGGAATCATGGGTAACCTAAACTTTATTATCTAAGCTAGGAGGAGCGGGCAGACTGGCAGGGGTTGGCGGCGGCAACGGCGAGCTAGGGTTTGAGGGGGGCGGGTGGGGGGACTGTGGAGGTGGGTGGGTGGGGTGGTGTTTGAGGATACGCTGTGGCTACTGAAAATTTTAGTAATGGTGGGTAGAGATGGTGGTGGACGAGGGAGGGCGACGGTTCATATGCCTCGGCTACTGCAATTTTAGTATAAGGTCGGTGCTGGAGGAGTGGGGCCGACGGTTGAAGTTTGGCGGCTACTAAAATTTGGGTAAAGGAATTGATGCGGGGCGGGAGTACCCAAGATCACACATGGTCCAATAAGAATATGCGTGTATGATAATAAGGAAAAAGCGGCGGAACCGCCGATTTTTGCAACGCTCAAGGCGGGTAGTTTGTTTTTAGATTTCTAGCTAGCTGGTCTATCGCACACGGTTTGTCCTAATTTTCAGACGCAGACGTGGAATTCAATCTAAATAAACTACCCGCTTTTGGCTTGCGCAGGTGGTGATTTTACAGCGCACTAGCATCGCACACGATTACGCCGGTACCTCCACCTTTGCTCACGCTTGCGCAGTCGTGGGGATTCAGAGCGCACTTGCATCGCACACGATTAAGCCAGTACACCCGTGTCCGTTGAGCGTCATCCGAGTCTTTGCAGCAAAAAACAAACGTTAGAGAGGGCCAGAAGACAGCCACACCAGCATGTGGCCCAAATATATATGAGTGAAAAGGGTGGTCTGTGATGTTCAAAATTCCAATGCACAACTTTGACCGCGCGGGCCCACGGTTGGGCGCGTCGTCGAATATCGATGAGAGGGGCCAGAAGTCAAGAACCACCTGGAAGTGGCCAAATATATGTAGGAATATAGGGTGTGATGTTTAAAACTTTAAATACAAAATGCAAAACTTTGGTGGCACCTGCCACGCAAACCCAAAAGCACCGTTGGATATATCTATAATGACATAATGTCGTAGCTACCTAGCTAGGGGTGCTTGACCCACCTCCCACTTCGTGTCAGCGAGGCGGATGCACGTAATGATACTTTGGTCATACATGCATGTCGCCATGGCCTACCATAAGATGGACCAGTGAATCTATCGCTTGGTTAAACGACAACTGTTGTTGTCGATAAAAATGGATAGAATATATATATAAACCGCTTGGGCCAATAGATTGAACCATCATAAAAAATCACACGAGAGGGACCACAAAACCAGCACTGCCTGCATGCGGCCCAAAATGATGTACGTTGGGAGGGGTGATGTGTGTTTTCAATATCGAATAATGCACAAATTAGATGTGGCGCCTGCCTCTCGATACATACAACAACCATGAAAGCCAGGTAGTTAAGGACGAGATACGCAGGGTACGGTGTTGGTCGAACCCAGCAATCCGAGCATGTGGGAGGGAATCCTGACAACACATGATCTCGAGCTTTGGTTGAACGACATGTGACGGTGACCGGCCCTAACATGAACTAGGAGGAATCCATTCATGGCCAACACATACCCCTCGTTATCGGTCAAAGGGATGATATATATACACTCGGGGAGCCCACAGATATGCGTGTCATCACAAAAAACCACACAAGGGAGACGTGGTCCATCAGAAGACCCCCTATACACTGCATGCGGCCCAAAAATATGTATGGGTACGGTGGTGTGTGATGTGTTCAAATCCCGAATGCGCAACTTCGATGGGGCACCAACTACATTACAAACTGAACACCGTACCCGACCCCAAGCCAGGTTCAATACGTACGATGTCAGTTCCCCAACTTCGAGGCGGGGGGTGTCGTCCAACGCATGCGCTCAAACTTTATTTGGTCTAACATGGCACACATAGCAATAGGAAACCATCATGGTCAAACCATTCTCGTATGTTGGGTCAAAGGGATAGATTGTGTGGGCCCCCCTCGTTATCGATCAAGGATGATATATATATATAAATATACCTCGGGGAGCCCACATATATGTGGGGCGTCTATAAACCGCATAAGGGAGACATGCATGCTCGATCAGAACACCCTGCCCCCTATACCATGCATGCGGCCCGAAAAAATTGTATGGGTCTGGTGTGTGATTTGTTCAAATCCCGAAAGCACAAGTTCGATGGGGCACCAACTACATCAGTAACATTACAAACTGAACATCGTACCATCACGGATAGGTTAAAGACGTATGATGTCGGGAACACAACTTCAAGGCGGGTGGGGGCGGGGGGTAGGGGCCGGGTGCCGTCAAACGCATGTGCTGAAACTTGATTTGCTCTAACATAGCACACGCAGCAAAGAGTAAACCCTTCTCGTGCGTTGGGTCAAAGGGATAATTTGTGTGGGCCTACAGATGTCGATCATTCTTTGATTTTTGAGAACAGAAAATAACCAATAAAAAACATAGTCTACAAATTAGCAAAACAAGGATCTCAAGGTTTATATAATCGTCATGACAGGTCACTATAGAGACATTTATCTCTATAATGATCGTATCATAGCCTTTAAATGAAGAGTAAACCCTTCTTTGTTCTAACATAGCACACGCAGCAAAGAGTAAACCCTTCTCGTGCGTTGGGTCAAAGGGATAATTTGTGTGGGCCTACAGATGTCGATCATTCTTTGATTTTTGAGAACAAAAAATAACCAATAAAAACATAGTCTACAAATTAGCAAAACAAGGATCCCAAGGTTTATATAATCGTCATGACAGGTCACTATAGAGACATTTATCTCTATAATGACCGTATATAATAGCATTTAAATGAAGCTTGAGATATGCAACTTCCCACCAGGTCACCCATCCTTAGAATACTCCAGCCCGAGCACGCTTAACTTATGCGTTCTATTCGACTAGGCTAGCGGATGGGAAGCCGCCCCTTGTTGATGGGAATTGTCTCCTTGTCTTTAAGGCATTTCACGCTGGTCACATTATGGGACCTACTTCCTATTATCACACACGTTTGTGCTTTTAGAAACTGTGTGCAATAATTACATGGCCGGTGTGTCGCCGCCTAGCCTTCTATGAGCACTGACACTGGCAGCGGGAAAACGATGGGAGAAGAGGCGGGAAACCGATGGGAGGAGTGGCGGGAAACGGTAGCGTGTTTGGATATATAACAACATTAATATTTTACATGAATATGGAAAACTTAGTAGAGAAGGAAGCATGAGCTAGCAGGACGCATGCGCACAGTGCTTACCCATATAAATAAAATCACAACCGGAACTGCATGTGTTGTCGAAAGGGATGAGGATTGTCGTTCGATCTGGGAGCATCCAATGGTCCAGGCGTACGATCCGTGGGGCTTGGGTTCTAACCAATCAGAGCACACGACTCAGATCGCGCATGCAGCAGGGGGGCATCGGCCATGGTTTGGTAGGAACACAGCTTTCGTGAGTGAACCGTGTGCTATTTGAAAACATTTCATGAGAATCTTGGTTTTTAAATCCCCATAAATCCAAAACTCACCCGAAAATCGTGAAACTTGGCATGGTGTCACGACATGGCACATATATGTCGAGGAAATTTTTTTGTCCATTTTGGGGCAAGTTTTATTACAAGCCTCTTACAAACCGGAGCTTCTCTCAAGAAGCTTCGTGGTTCCGATAGGGAAATATGTCCCCCTTGTGGGCAAAACGATAATCACTGCCTCTTTTCGCCTTGTATTTTCTTCTACAGGCAACATGGAACGACAAGATATCTGTGCTGAAATTTAAAATTACTCAGGGTTTATTTGGCCTTTTTTACATTAATTGAGTTTCCTAGGCATTTAATGTCCATAATTCAAATCTGAACTACAAATACATGCTCGAGTTCACCAAAATGGCTAGAAAAATCATACATGTGTCCTTGGGTGCGTGTTTAGGTCCCATGCAAGGAATGGGAATGAATTACAACCGTACCGGTGTCCTGGCTCGTCCTCAAACATTTGGAATCTCGGTTTTTAAATCCCCGTAAATCCAAAACTCACCAGAAAGTCATGAAAGTTGGCATGGTGTCACGTCATGGCACATATATATCGTGGTAAAAACATTGTCCAATTTGGGCCAAGCTTTATTACAAACCGGAGCCTGTCGCAAGAACCCTTGTGGTTTTGATAGGGAAACGTGTCCCCTTGTGGGCCAAACGATAATCGCTCCCTCTTCTAGCCTTGTATTTTCTTCTACACGCAACATGGAACAACGGGAGATTCACGCTGAACTTTGAAATTATTCAGGGTTTGTTTGACCTTTTTTATTCATTAATTGAGTTTTCTAGGCATTTAATGTCCATAATTCAAATCTGAACTACAAATACATGCTCTAGTGCACCAAAATGGCTAGAAATATCGTACATGTGTCCTTGGGGTGCATGTTTAGGTCCCATGGAAGGAATGGGAATGAAGTCGACCGTCTCAGCGTCCTGGCTCGGCCTCAAACATTGAGAATCTCGATTTTTAAATCTCCGTAAATCCAAAACTCACCAGAAAATCATGAAACTTGGCATGGTGTCACTACATGGCACATATATGTCGTGGTAAAAAAATTGTCCAATTTGGGCCAAGCTATACTACAAGCCTCTTACAAACCGAAGCTTCTCGTAACCCTCGTGGTTCCGGTAGGGAAACATGCCCCTCCTGTGGGCGAAACATTAATCGCTGCCTCTTCTCGCCTTGAATTTTGTTTTCTACAGGCAACATAGAATAACAGGAGTGTCGTGCTGAAATTTGAAACTGTTTAGGGTTCGTTTGGCCATTTTATATATTAATTGAGTTTTCTAGGTATTTAATGTAGTCCATAATTCAAATTTGAACTACAAGCACATGCTCCAGTGAAGCAAAATGGGTGGAAAATCATACATGTGTCATTGGGTGCATGATTAGGTCTCATTGAAGGAATGGGAATGAATTACAAACATCTCGTCATCCTGAAACATTGATAATCTCGGTTTTTAAATCCCAGTAAATCAAAAACTCACCCAAAAAACATGAAACTTGGCATTGTTTCATGACATGGCACATATATGCCGTGGTAAAAAAATCGTCCAGTTTGAGACAAGGAGCACACATTAATAGGCAACGAAGTCCTTTTGAAACAAATAGCTGACACGTTAATATCGCAAACGGTTGTATTATATGAACCGTGTGTTCCCGTAACCATTTAAGTGCGGCCACACGTCCCTCTTTTCTTATGGGATAGTACTACCTCCGTCCTCGTTCATTGGTCATCTTTGTATTTTGTGCCAAAATTTAACCATACTTAGTGGTGTGCGTGCAGCTGTTTGATTAGATGGGATGAGCCCGAGAAGTCCGCCGTGCAGGCTCGACGGGACGCGTGCAAGCAGTCCGCCGCGCAGGCTCGACGGGACGCGTGCATCCTGTCCAGCTCGCAGGCTCGACGGGACACATGCGAGCAGCAAGGCCGCCCATGCTCACCGGGAAGCGAGCTCTTTGACCTCCGTCCACCAGTCGCCCATCTCGCTCACAACTTCTCCATTAATGGCGGCCGAGCCGCTGTTTAACCCGCGATTAATTAAAGCACCTGGACGGAGGGTGTTTGCTTGTGATCCCATGGCCCCTCTCAACGTTAGCGTTTGCTTTGTTCGTGCTTTCAACTCGTATTTCGGATAATTTAAAATGCCACATAGGGCAACGGATAATACGATGACAAATAAAATGACAATGGATAAGATGACGATAAATAAAATGGCAACGGATAATACGACGACAAATTTACAATGGCGTGGATAATAATTGTCTTACATATTCCAGATAATTTAAAATGCCACATGCGGCAAAGCCCGGAAGACACGGGGGCAAGAGAAGAAGGAATCCGCAGACAGCGATTTGGGTCGCTACTGTCTCCACTCCTCGATGGATCACCAGGCGACGACATCCTCCAGCTCCTTCTTCAATTCCTCATGACTTTGCATGACTGCAGCCACAGATTCCTCCACCTCCTGCTCGCGCTTCATCCGGAGCTTCCTCAGGTCACCCATCAGTTCCTCGACGACCGCTTTCAGTGTCATCCCGAGGCACTGCTCTGCTCATGCGGCATCTTCCAGCCGGCGGCCTCCTCCTCCTTCTCGGTGAGCACCTTGAGGAGCTTCGCATTGTCACCCATGAGTTGCTCGACGAGGCCGGTCGCCTTCTCAACCGAGGCATCACTGATCTCGAGCAGCTTCATCAAGTTGTCGACCAGCTCCTACTGCTTAATGAGGCCAGCGAGAATGTCGTCGTCGCTGGCCAAGGACTTCAGCAACGCTAGCTCGTCGCGATCGCCGACGTGGCGAGTGCGCTTATGAGAGCCCTCGCGTGCCAGTGAGAGCTCGTTCGAGGTCTCCACGGCGCGCCGAGACATCTCTGCTGCGGCTGCCACATAGCGGCGGGACCTCTCTAGTGCTTCCGCGGCCTTGGTCTTTGCTCCCTGGTTATATGTCCACCTGAAACTCCTCCTACCGGTCATGGCGGAACGACTTGACAGGAAAGACCAGTTTTGTGGGTGGTGAGGAGAGGAACTGTGAAGTAATTTTCTAGTGGGTAGTTTTTATAGCCCGTTGCTAGGTGTGAACCCATATTGGCTTGATCGGTGTGAACAGATTTACAATTACTTATTGTGTTGTAATCTGCAATGTGACGAGAAACAAGGTCAAAATTTATTGATGACTCATAGCAAACAGTTCTTTTGGATCAACCGTATGCCACACATCGAACCTGAAATGGTCCCCGGATGGCGTACGTGGGCCCGCGTTCTTGGATGTACGTGTACGTGTCTGCCCACTATCACACACGGTCAAGATATCACCATCGTGTTCGATGGATGCGCCGTCGCACCTCCCACGGGGTGCCGGAAGGTTGACCATGTACGTGGTTGCTCGCCATTGATGCGGCCGCGGCGTGCTCTCCTCGCGTCTGTCCGCGTGTTTTGCTCGCCATTAAGGCGGCCGCGACGCGCTCTGCTCGCGTCCGTCCGCGCATTTTGCTCGCCATTGAGGCGGCCGCGGCGCGCTCCGCTCTGGCGTCCCTGCGCGCGCTCTGCTCGCGTTGAGGCAAATTTACAATGGCAACGGTTAATAATTGTCTTACATATTCAGGATAATTTAAAATGCCACATGTGGCAATGCCCAAAACACTCATGACCTACATATGCATACAATTATAATTTCTCATCGCAATCAGTTCATCCGAGTGGGCTATTTATCGCGTATCACACACATCTTGTTTACACGAATCGTTTGTGTTCTTTTGGCTCATCGCAAATAGTTCATCTATGTGAACTGTATGCCGCATATCACACACATCTTGTTAAGTTGAACCATTTCTGTTCTGTTCCCTAATCGAAAACAGTTCATCTGAGTGAACCGTATGCCGTATATCACACACACCTTGATCTGGCTAACCATTTCTGTTGCATTCCCTAATAGCAAATAGTTCATCTAAGCGAATTGTATGATGTATATCGCACACACCTTGATATTGCTGCCCGTTTTTGTTGTTCTGTCTCATCGCAAACAGTTCATATGGATCAACCGTATGCCCTGCATCGCACACGCAACTTAAATCTGAACCGTGTTTGATGCCTCTGCCATCGCAAATGTTTTGCATCTTTTTGACCATTTTTTACATCATCGTTTGCGATTAATGCATTGCACACAGTTTTGTCAAAGGGTCTCTGATTGTAGTGTCGCGTTAGCAGCATCCTGCAGTAGTGTTGGTACATGTTAAGCCTGTTGTAGCGAGCATATGCCTCTTTTAACGTTTTTAGGTTGTTCGATTGTTTGTAGTTAGCATATGTCCAGTTTCAATTGCTATATTTGGTTGTTCGTAGTATGCCTTGTTTATTTCAGTTATTCACAAAGTGATGTTCTATATGTGCAAGTATGAAGTGTGCAGTTCAATTTCATCAATACCGGTTTCAACAATACCAATATGAATCACTATATTTGGTTGTTGTTAAGCCTGTTGTAGCGAGCACATGCCTCTTTTAACGGTTTTTGGTTGTTTGGTTGTTTGTAGTTAGCATATGTCCAGTTTCAATTGCTATCTTTGGTTGTTCGTAGTATGCCTTGTTTATTCCAGTTATTCACAACGTGATGTTCTATATGTGCAAGTATGAACTATGCAGTTCAATTTCATCAATACCAGTTTCAACAATACCACTATGAATGACTACATTTGGTTGATGTTAAGCATATTGTAGTTAACACGCTTTCCATTTTTATTTAACAATAACCAGTGTACTTAGACGGGCACAATACCAGTTTGAATGACTATATTTCCTTGTTGTTAAATGTAAGGCCTATTGCAGTTAACACACCTTTCCACTTCTTGTTTTGCTTAACTAGCGTGCTTAAACCTGCACACTGAAGTTATCATTTGGAGATTATTTTGTCTACCATGGATATATTTGGTTGATGTTTAGCCTGTTGTGCTTAACATGCCTTTCGATGTACTTACATAGGACAATTTTGGAAACGACTGATGTTTTTCATCGAGTTTAGTTTCATCCCATAGCTTATATATACTCATTGTTCAGGATATCGGTAGCTGGTACCATATAGGCCGGGGGCTGATAAGGGATTAATCGGTGAATCAAACTTTTAACTGAAAATATTTGTAACCCATTTATTGGTAGGTTAACTAGGGCCATATCTAATATATTTTAGGCTACATAGCAACATGCACTGTACTGAATGACTAAATATGCAATCCTAGGCTACATAGCAACAAGGAAGAGTGTTACCTTAACAGCAGCAGTTAACTGCAGTTAATCGGCCAATATTTGTAAAAATGTAATAAACTCCCTCCACCCCATAATATAAGATGTTAATTCATCCAATATGTGACTATATTGGCTATTATAAGATATTATATAATAGGATGGAGGGAGTGGTGTACTACATCGTTGTGCAATTGTTGTTTAGCTTCTAATATTAACTTGGTGCTTTTAGGTACATATGTCATTGGTAAATATCCGCGCTTCGACCCTTTCTGCGTATGGGGCAATGAGATATTAATGAACCAACATCAAGTGAGGAAACTGATAAAGATTGTTAGTAAAATGGGTCAAAAGATGGCAATTAAACTATTTATTTACACTTTATCCAAGACAATAGTGAACTGCAGGATGGTAAGTAAGAACTCTGCAGCCTTCTTTTTACTCCCATACTGAGTTGTGTTAGATGACAATGTCTGAATCTTTTTCCTTTGCGGTGGTTCCCAAATCAGTTTACTCAAGATTACCTCTCAAACTACATGATTGGTGGGCGTGCAAAGGTTAAAGTATTTCTACCAGAACACGATGACTATCTAGATGTCCTCATGAAGTCAGTGAAGGATGGGCGGTCGCCCATCACAAGGGGTTGGACTAGAGTTGTGTGTGCCTTCTGCATGGAGGAGGGAACAATATGGGCATTCCGCTTCACCTTGTTCAGCAACCAGAATGTCTTTCGCCTCTTTCTTTATCGTCTTTAATAGTACAAGTATACAACTATGGTTCATCATTCTTTATTTGGTGCTTATGTAATTCTTTTTTTATTCTTGAACATATGTACCTATGAATCGAATAATGCATTGGTTGTTTGAACCTGATGGATATGAATAAAGCTATAGCCTACTTGCAAATTCAAACTTGGTACTATTTTAAATAGCAGCAATTAAATTAGGGTGAAATTATGCTCTGTAGGTCGTTACGGCGCACACAGTCGGTAAAACACAAACATGTGTGATATACACCATAATCCGACACGGTTCACAGAGAGGAAACGAGTGCGACCATGCACACAGTTGCCGTTTGCAAAGCGTGTGTGATGGCAAACAATATCACAAACGGTGCGAGCAAACTAAATGTTTGTTATAGTCGCCTTATCGTACACGCTTTACAATCATGAACTATTTCTGATGTGGTACGCATCGTAAACGTTGCACCACAAAATAGCGTGTGTGATAGTTATCCTGTATGACACTGTTACGACGGTCTGACGTTTCGTAATCCTATCCGACACTCGTACGATGATTAGCTAATCTTCTTAATTATTTAGCGCATACGGTTTGGGAGAAGTGAATGTGTGTGATTGTCTGCTTATCATACATGTTATATAATCGTGAACTGTTTGTGATGGGGCACGCATCATAAACGTAGCACCACAGAATACCGACTGCGATGATAGTGCAAGCACAAACAATTAGCAAGGATGGAGCATTTGGGATATTCGAGATATCACAAACAGTTGCCTGAAGGCTCGCGTTTGGGATAGATGACGTCATCGCATACGCTTAGTTATGCAAAGCGCATGCATTGTGACTCCCTATCCCCGATAGTTTTTGGGTCGTGTGGGAAGGACCCCCCTATCGCCCACACTGGCAAGGCAACGGTTTAAAATGCCATCGCGGAAAGGGGTTAAAAACCGTTTGTATAGCAGCTCCTTGTACCAGTGTACTCTTAATAAAAATACAGAGGAATGTACCTCGAAGTTCATGACAAGGCCCTTGAAGACATCACGCATCCCGGCCTCTGCAGACCGGAAGCCTTGAAGTGCCGCACCGATCAGCGTGCGATGCTCTTCCTTGATGGAGGACCCTGTTAAGGCTACCTCCATCTCTTCAGTCCATCCTGCGGTAGCCTGCCCTGCGGCAGGAGGCGCGGGCGGTATAACCTCGGAACCCAGCACCGACGTGTTGGGAACAAAAGCCTCCGGTTGTGGCATTGGCGCCGGAGTTGACATCGGCTGGGCCGATGTTTTGCCCAGCCCTTCCTTAATGACCTCGAGGACTTCATCCCTTTGGCCTTGTTGGGCCGAGGTCTCAAGCTCAGCCATGACGACCGATGTCTCGGCCCCCGTGGTGTTAACTTGGGGGGCCAAATCGGATGTTGCTTCCCCCAGCCCCTCGAAAGCTGGAGGGGGCGGGATCGGGCGTCCCACTGGTAGGCGGTAGCCCGCTCGAGTTGTCGCCGCTCAGGCGTACCTTTGGCGGACTTTAGAAAATAAAACCTACAAGAGTTTCATCTTGATGAAGGGAGATTGTAAAGACCAGATTTGGTAATGATAACATACCTCTAGGGCGCAGGCTTCTCCCTCCTCATCTCGAGGAGGTCGTCGTCTGACTCATCAGAGAAGTTGACCTTCTCCGCACGAGCAGGCCCGCCGGTGGCTTCAGCGGAGGCCTTGCGTGGCCTCTTCAAGCCCTTTGGCCGCACTTCAGCCTCGGCATGCTCGGATGCCGCCCTCTTCCCCTTGAGGGAAGGGTTATCTTCCCTGTGTCCTCCTCCACATTGTCCTCATGGGTGGAGGAGGCGTGGATCTCCTCGGATCGGGTAACCGAGGTCTCCCATGTCCGAAGACCCGCCTTGCCCTTCTGGGGCTTTGACCCCTTGGGGATCACCATGTGCAGCTCCTCGACTAGGAGGGCCGCGAGCAGGGGGGGTCCTCTCCTCCTCGGGCAGTGGCGCTGGGCACAGCATCTGCTGCGCCTTGGGGATCCACTTCTGCAAATATAAAACCAATTGATTAGTCAAAGTCTATAACTCTCGAAGAAATGCAGAGTATAAACCTGTGTATTGAAATATTACCTCGGGGGCATCATAGCTGGCTTTGAAGCCAAGGCCGCGCCCTTCCGAAGGGAATTCGTCCTCGGACGGCTTAAATAGCCGCGTCCACATTCTGGCCAAGGTGGAGCAGAAGAAGTGGTGGACGGGCACTGCGTCCTCGGGCTTATGCGCCCACATCAGGGTGGCCCGAAGTTGGAGTGGGAGGACGCAACGATGGAGCATGACGTTTACCATGTCTGCTAGATGGAAGTTTTTCTGATCGGGCCACCACTTGACCCTTTTGCACTACAAAAAGAATACACTTCTATGATGATACGTCTTTGTCACAGTAGGTCACGTTTTCTGTCATGCATGTACATCCATGATGATTTTATGACAGAATCAAAGACAGTCATACCTGTGCTATCGTAGAAGTGTTCCATGACAATACCAAAATTATCATCACGGAAGTGTCCGCTTCCATGACGATAAATGGCGCGTCATGGAAGTGTTTTCGTCAAGGGTAACCGACACATGGCATCCACCGTAACGGGTCGCCGTTAAGCTATCGGGTTCCGGTTTGGATCCGATAACCCGTTAACAGCCCCGACCAATGGGGATTTTCCACGTGTAAAATTCTCATTCGCCGGATGATCCACGTGTCAGCTCATCGTTGGGACAGATGTCATCCCTACAATGGACGGAAGACGCCTATGATATGTCAACACGTGGCATAGCCCAACAGTGGCCCATTTAAGGTAAAAAGGCCGGCCTAGCTAAAGGCCCACCATATTTTTTCAGACACTAGTGGGCTGGCCCGTTAACAGCCTGCCATGTTTTTGGTCAAATTAAGGCCCATACCAGATCAGGCCCGTTCATAGCATGTCGTGTTTTGGGCTAAATTACGGCCCATATCAGATCAGGCCCGTTAACAGGCCATTGTTCTTTTGGGCCCATTCTAAGCCGGGTTTGTATTTCAGCCTGTTAAATGCCCGTTTACCAGTTCGGCCTGATAATAGTTTCCGCCTGTTAGCGGCCCGTGGTGCATCTGGGCCGTTGTTGGCCCGGTTTCACATTAGGCCATTTAACGGCCCATGCAGAAACTGGGCTATTTCTTGTCCGAAGTAACTTTAGGCCTCTTAACGGCCTCTAGTCTTCGTGGATAAATTTCAGCCCAACTGGCCTATCGGCCTGTTAATGGCCCATGTAACAGTTGGGCCTAATTATAGCCCGCGTTGAATCCGGCCTGCTTACAGCCCATCTGTTAATGGCTCGTGACACTGTTGGGCCTACGGCCCGCGTTGATACCGGCCTGCTTAAAGCCCATATTTTATTGGGCCAAACAGGGCCCAAGATTTATTTTGGCCTGTTAACGGCTCGTTCTATTTGGGCCAAACATGGGCCTAAGGCAGTTTCGGCCTGTATTGGCCCATGAATTTTTTGGCTCAACGCTAGCCCAATCTAGTTTTTAGCCTGTTAAAAGCCCATGGTATTCTCTGGCCCAGCTGGCCAGAACTTTACTTGGCCTGTTAAAGGTAGAATACTACTATACGTTTAGACCTGCTAATGGCCCAAGATGATTATAGGCCCACGTTTTGGCCCATATATAGCGAGTTACGGGCCGGCCTGAAGACCGACAACATTGAGATCCATTGAAGCTTCCGGCCTAAATTATAGCATACCGACCAAGAATAAACCTAGACTATACAATAAAGAAAGAAATTATGGCATATTACATCCAGTTGGCATCAAAGTTCGCCACTGGTGATAATAAAGCGCAACGTGACCATGGATTACATACACTGGGCATCAAAGGTCGCCACCAGTGCATATAAATGTACCGACAAAAGAATATACAAAACTGAGAGCACTTCAGAAGGCATTAGGCCTGCCCTGGCGGTGCACAAAAAGCAGCATAACAAGCTGATGAGACCTCAGTTGTGTCAATGATAGATGCTCTAGCCGTAGCTGCGTAGCAAGAAAGCACGCATGGGTGTCCTCTGCGGCATTCTTTACATCATTGACATCATGTTGGAGCTGAGCTAAAGCAAGCCTTTCCACTTTAAGTTGAGACTGAAGAAGTTGAACTGATTGAGGCGGCAACTGCACAAAGGTTGTATCACAGCTGCTGGTGAGTAGCTTCAACTCACTGTCTTCATCAAGACATGACCTTGGGGTCATCTCGCTCTCTTCAAGATGGTTTGGCTCACTATCTTCCCTAAAGTTCTGCCTGGCATAAGAGATACGACTCTGAAAGAGAAACAAGGAGACACGTAACAGGTTTCACAATTATATAAGCAAATAAATGGATCTGTTCTGCATAAGGAACATGTTTTTACAACTACAATTTAAAACTGGTACTTGTTGCAAACATCCAATCAGATTTAAACACCAAAGTAAACAGCAATGGAGGAAATGATGCCTATCCAAATCTATACTAGAACAAAGTTTGAAGGCTTGAGAAGGATGAACTTACATTACATGTTAACACGGGCTGGACAAAGCCCTTCTCCATGTCGATGGAAGGATAATTCAATAAATTCCCCAAAGAAACTTCTTTATAAGTGCTGCCTTTATTCTACATTTTGTAAAGAGTAAATATAGATCTAATAATATTGGAAGAAATAGAGGATAATGAAGCTCAGGTGCAGAGTGATGATACATAATCAAATAGCAATTAATTAAGTACAACGTTACAAGGCAAAAGGTACTGACAAGAGGAATGCAGACATCAACATGTGTAGTGGCATTGGCTTTATTCAACATTTTGGTAAGAGTAAATGTAGATCTGATAATTTGGAGAAAGTGGAGGGTAGGGCAGATAAGATGCAGAGTAATGCTAGACAATCAACTATCTCGCAATGCAAGTATAGTAATACTACCACCGTCCATTATTACTTCTTGCTCAAATGGATGTATCTAGCACTATTAAGTTCTAAATACATCCAATTGAGCAACAATTAATTCAATACAGAGGGAGTACATGACAACAGGTACTTACATGAGCAATCCAAAACTTCATAACCATTGTGTTAATTCTACATTTATCTAAGAGTAAATATAGATCTTATAATTTTGAGCAAAGGGAGGATAAAGAAGCGAACATTTACAGTGATGCTACATAATCAAACAGCAATGAGTGTAAGTATGCTGACAAAGGGCAAGAGGTACTGACAAGAGCAATGCAGTGCCCAGTATTGTTGTGAGATCCTATGATCCTTTGAGAAAGGAGATTCATCTGAAATTAGTTTTCATACAAGAGAGAAGGTGAGGCACATGCAGAAATTTAGGAGTTCAAATTTTGAATTGATATCATAGACACTACCTGACGCTGGGCTCTCTGCAGTTCTAATAGGGGTTTGGCCAGTGGAGTAGGGGTAAAGTGTGGTACAGTTGGGCCTGTGTTTTCTGTGGCTGCTGATCTATCTGATTTAATAGGTATCACTACCTTTTCCAAATACCTAGTTTGTACTCCTTGAGGATCTGCACTCACCCTCTTCCTTTTGGACATCTATTACGAAAGAACAACATTTGACTGGAAAAACATAGTATGATGACACATGGAATAGGTACAAAAAATGGATAGGTATGGCATATACTCATATATGATGCTTAAACTAAGCAGATGGTGGTGTAACAAAGTAGAAGTAATGCAAGAGGTCATATGCAAAATATGTGCGACCAATACAACCTTGCCAAGTTAGAGCAAGCACCTTGATGGGTGAATAAGATAGGCCATCCTCCACCATGCCAAGTTTGTTAGCCAGTGGATTGTTCCGCAATATTCCTCTCGTGCGCCCATTCTCATATTCATTTTGATCATGTTCAATACCTGACATGCATGAAAACATCAAAACAAGTGAGATTATCTTTGTAATGCAGAAGTGATTCTAATCCAATACTGCCTCCCTGTAAACCCCTTTGTGCTATCTCTGCAATTCTTCTGAGAGATGCCATGCATGCTGTAATTTGGTGTGTGCATTAATATAATGTGGCCTACTACTCAAAATATGAGAGCTCCAGAAGTGATCATACTTCGCAGATGACAGCTTCAACATATAGTAAAGAAGAATAAGTCGACCTGACCTGACAGATTCAAAATATACTAAGGGAGAAAAACTCGACCTGACCAGTCGACCGCAAATGTCTCTGCTACTCTTCCCAACAAGCAACATACTTATTAAAGAAGAGAAGAGGATCATGTTAAAAAAGAGCAGAAGAGCAAGAAGATTGAAGACATTACAAGTCTTTCTATACAATGTCTGTTGCCCACCCATGATGAACCAGAGTGCACAGAGAAATACTATTCCTTCCGGTCTCTCCATATGTGGCTCACATGCATTTCGAAACTAAAGTAGGAACATTTAGCTGACCAATTAAACATGTCTCAGTTTTACTAATATCAGCATAATATCATATTCGAATTTGTACAACTAAGCTTGTTTAGCTTGATGGGTGGAGCAGTGCTATTACGACATGAACCACGTAGGCTGATCGTGGTCATCATAAAATGGGGAAACCGTAAGCATGATGAGTATAGTGTTGACCGTGGCAGTGGGATGGCAGATCTGAAGCTGCAAACCACGCAAAGGGTAGTTAGCAACCGATGTTTGCTTTGAAATAACAACTAAGATTTGGTATGGACAAGAAAGTACAGTCAACAAGTGACAAAGAAATGCAATTCTGCTGCCTCTCTATATGTCGCGACATGCATTTGGAAACTGAAGTGGGACCTTTAGCTAACCAATTAAATGTGTCTGCTAACTAATATTAGTATCATATCACAATCATATTTGAACAACTAAGCTTTGGAATTATGAGTGCTGTGTTGTTTAGCTTGAAGGGTGGAGTACTGCTAGTACGACAGAAAGCACCTACGCAGATCATAGTAGGGTAGATAAAAGGGGAAAACCCTAAGCATCAAGAGTAAAATCAGGAAAGTGGAACTAGCTGGACCATATGGGCTTGTATTGCCGGTATGGCAAGAGAGGGTTCGGAAAGGCTTCGGCCCCAAAAGGGCAGCTCTATTCAACTGAAGGCACAATACTGTTACTATCAGTCTAGACTATCAAAGACGACATAGCTCCCAGCATTTCCCGGATATTATGGCAGACCATCTAGAATCGTTGAAAGCATCCATCTGAAGCGCACGATAAACTACTCATACAAATGCATCTTGATGTTCTGTGCAACGCGGGGGCATCTTGCTAGTTAGATAATACAATGTGTGTTGCCGACCCATGATGAACCAGAGCGCACAGAGAAATGCAAATCCCTGTTGTCTCTCTATATGTGCCGCACATGCTTTTCGAAACGAATATAGGAACATTAGCTGACAAATTAAACTTCTCTATTTTAGTAATATGAGCATCATATCATATTCGTATTTCAACAACTAAGCTTTGGAATTATGAGTGGCATGTTGTTTCGCTTGATGGGTTGAGGTCTTGAGGAGCAGTGCTAGCATGACACGAAGCACCTATCATGATGGTAGTGAATATAAAGGGGGAAAACCATAAGCTTTACGAGTATAGTGACCGTGCCATGGCTGATCTGAAGGTGCAAACCAAACAAAGGCTACTTCGCAACCAATGTTTGCTTTCAACTAGCCACTACGATTTGGTATGGACAAGAAAAGTACAGTAAACAAGTTACGATCTATTTTCCGGGTGACATCAATAACTTAAGCAGATATGAAAGAGTACCACCTCTCTTGCGATGCCGTGTAGGCCCCTGCTGATACATTGAGGGTGCTATGGGTGCGATGGCTATCCACGGTGCGGAAGAAGACTTTAGACGGCAGACGGCCGGGTCGGGGGATAACTCCTGTTGCCATGGACGAGGCAGTCGTAGGAGCGGCAACAGCAAGGTGGACGACGGCGCCGATGAAGCGAGAGGACGCGATGAAAGGATCCTGGTTCGGCGCTGTGGATGAGAGATGTCCATCTCTTGTAGTGGACGACGGTGTAGGGGTAGCGGCTCCAGCAAGGTGGAGGATGGGGTGGCGGACGGAGGAGGCTGGCCAGAGTGGGGAGGTTGTTGGGGCACCGATGGTGTATGAATGGGGAAATGGAGGGGGAGGGGGGATCTCAAACCTTGGGACGCGCTTGTCTGAAATGTGGGAAAGTTACGAACTTAGCCCCCGTTTAAAATTTCGGACATCTCGTCGGTTGGGGATAGGACGGTAATCTTGCATCTCCCCAATATTTGCCGGTAGCGATTTCGGGCGAGGAGAGGGTGTCTTGCCGCCCACGGTTGGCGCCCATGGTGTATGAACGGGGCTGACAGGTAGGGCGGTTGTGTCACGTCTGAGGGAAGTTACACATCTGCCCCTATTTAAAATATTTTCCTACATTGATTTCGGACGAGGAGAGTTTGTTTTGCCGCCCACCGTGTATGAATGGGGAAATGAAGGGAGAGACACAGGTCTTTCGGACGAGCTTGAATCAAATGTGTTTTGCCGCCCATGTTTGGCGCCCACCGTGTCTGAATGGGCTCAGAGGCGGTCGTGTCACGTCTGATTGAAGTTACTAGTCTACCCCTATCGACAGCAGTGGAAATCGGGTCGATTAGGATGTGAAGTGTCAAGGGTAGACAGTAATTTCCATCTCGCAAACACTTGCTTCGGGCATCCTTTCACAAATGATAGTGGGTGTTTTGCCGCTTCGTTCAAAATTTGGGAGAATTAGCATTCACGTTTACCCTGGGCCCTGGAAACTAAATTCAAATCCAATTTGTATTCGATTATGAATATCCATACATCATTCTACATTTTGTTATTTATTTCTTCAAAACCACGACAAAGATTTATTCCACCTTTATATATGAATATGATTTAGAAATGTCATGATCTTCGAATTCAGTAGGTTGGATACACTTTGAGTCCAACAGTTATTTCATCCAATACAATATGCTCACACGAAAAACAGTTCACCTTATGTCAATCATACAGGTACTGAGGATTACCTCGCCTAAAAAATTCAGATCATTACAACACATGGACAACATAGGGGATCTTACAACATAATCCATTCAGAGACATGACACAACATGCAAGTATACTAATCTAATGACAATTTCAACTGGTATCTAAAGAAGAACTGGGATTACCCTGGGCTTCAGATAGCAGAAGCAGCAGGACCTCCTCCGTCTTCAAATGCAACATTCTTACTTCCTCCAATTCTTGGGTTGCTTGCATAATGTGTGCAGCTAATTGCATAATTTCCAGCCTCAAGATCAAGATTATCTCATTCATGGCAGCCACACCATCTCTTTCTGCCTCTAGTAGAGCCTCAAGAACTATAATATATGTGCTCAGACTGCTCTCCAGCGGTGTTGCCTCTGAACTTCTACCATATGGTAACATGGATGGCGCACTGCTTCCACAAATAGATTCTGGGGTTGTACATTGTGTCCTAGTGTGAACGGCATCCTGAAAGGTTTCCGCTGGACATAAGTAAAAGATAGTTATCGCATGATCCAGGCAGTAAGCTTACATGGTAAACGACATACGAATTATTGCCGAGCATGGCAAGCTATATTTAAATGGTTCAAAGCAACATCAGCCGAAAACAAATTAAAATGATAAGATGAAACTAGGGATGTAAGTGGCAAATAAATGGCATCCGCCAGTCCCATCTATTTAGTTTTTGGTAGCTCGCTAGTTCATTTTCCTCAAAAAACAAAGACTCTTTTGAACTATCATACCATTAGTGGACTTTAATCGGGATTAAACGGGACCCAGTTGACATCCCTATGAAAGGCAGTGTACCACCGCTATATTTAAGTTGCCAAGGCATCTAAGCAGTTGAAATAATCTGAGAAAGCACTTAACAGTGTGGCCTCATATAAACTACGAAGACAGTCTTGTGATGAAGTTCATAGGAAAAGTTAAGGAGTCAAATGAACTAGGCATGCATTTCTTTAAGATAGTACAGCAGGCACTGCTGACATATTGGCCAACTCAGGTATAGCCTAACAAGTAACAAACAAGCATTCGAATCAAGCAATACACAAAAGCAGACAACTGAACTATTTGTAATTTTGTAGGATTACAGGTTGAGGGCACAAGCCAAGAAAGTAGCCCACACACATTACATTTCACATGTACCAAAACACACTGGCTTACCATATGTTGCTGTGAATCCTCGCTGTTGTTGCAATGTTCTTTGAAGATATCGTCAGCATCCCGTGGTTGCAAATATAGTTGTTGTAGTTTATTCTGCACCCTCTATTTAGGTAAAATTAATTTTAATCGCATGCACTGGTTCGAATTGATCATCAGTGGTTCATCTAAACTAATGAAAGAAGGGTGTGTGCTTACACGACAATATATGTGCTTCACTCTATTTTTATGCTTGTTCGAGGTGCCAGCCCTAAAAGAACAAATATTTTGCTTGATGGGGTTGGCAGCTCCATAATTAATAGAAGCATCAAATTAGTCATGCAACTTGGGAAGATCAAGAACGCACAAAAAAGTAATGAACAGAGGCTCGGAGCAGTGATGTAATAGCTAGCATCACAAAATGTAGGGTAAAACGAACAAAAAGCAGCGGAACCACAAGCTAGTTTGCTGATGTGTAATTAAGCATAGAGAACATGAAGCAGTCTGATGTAACCAACAAGTGGCATCAGAACAACACCATTATCATAAATATAGCATGCAAGAAGTAAAATAGTAGGCAGTGATATCTAGGAAGTACAGTAATACTTAGGACAAAACAAAAGCATTATAACTATATGTGCACTGGTTTGTAATTTAGCACATGTAACATGTTCACTGCCAGAAGTATGGCCCTACAGGTGCAAGCAGAATAACGCGTCTCATGAAAATTTGAATGATGCCCTGAAGAAATTCAAAGGTGTGGTGCTTATGCTAAGAAAGTGAACGTAGGCATCGGCCGTTGGATAATAGTACCTGATTCTCGGCGGCGTATGGGTATCATTGTCATACTTGATAGCTAAGGATCGTCGATGGTGCTCGGGTTGCAATTGAGTTTGGGCCGGTGTCGCTGTTGCTGAAGTGGCTCCGGTGCTTCGGTTGCGGTGCTTGTCGACATACAAGAAAGCTCATCTATGGTAAGTGAACAGTTCCATGATAAAGAAGAGAAAAATCGAAGGAGTACAAATTGAAATAACCTGATGAGGCTACAGCGTCAGTAAAGTAGGGCCGGTGGAGTTGAATATGGCGTCCGTGGAGCAGGTCCGGTGCAGTGGACGAAGGCGTCGGCGAAGCACATCCGGGGCGGTGTACAGTGCTTTCGGTGAGGCGGATCTGTTGCGGCGGACGAGGGCTTGTATGGAGGGCCAGCGATGGGGTGGACGAGGGAGTCGGTGAAGGGCATACACTGTGGTGGACAAGGGCGCCGGTGAAGCGGATCCGGTGCGGTGGACCATGATGGCGGTCAAGGAGATTTGGAGCGGTGGACAAGTCAGTCACTGAAGCGGCTCCGGTGAAGTGGTGAGTTGGCAGTTGGGGGTTCCAAGGTGCGGAAGGTAGATCCGGCGGGGTGTGAGGTCCACCGTTGTGGCGGAGGACTAGATTCGGCGGCTTGGCGTGGTTGGGAGGCGGGGAGGGGAAGGGGAGGGGCTCTGGGGAAGAATGTTGGGGGCAAAGAGGGGAAAACAATGGAGTTACCAAAGCAGCCCTTTTCCGTTCATGTGGCAGGGGTAAAACAGGAATATCGCAGGGCTAAACTTTCGGGCACGAGATATTTCGATGTGAGCAAGAAGTTTGAAAGCTTTTGGCGGCTGAAATTAAATGTTCTGCTCTTGTACGGCCGACTATGATATCATGGCTGAGAATTTATTTGTTTTGCACGCAAAAAAAAGTGCAAGTTTCGAAAATCAATGTCTCCAACTCGAAACTTAGATTGTCCATTCAATTCAAATATGGATCATTGAGCTAGTGGAAGCAAATACCATCATATGGTCCAATTCAAATGAAATTCCAAATGTGTTTATCCTAAATATGATGACAAAAACAAAAATGTGTATGTGTATGAATAAAGTGGATGATTATAAGGTTTGAACATGCTCGTATGTGTATATCTCTAGGTTTGATATATGAATTTGAAATCACGAAATCTCGGCTTAAAAAATGTACCTCCATTTAAATGAATTACAAAAGCTAATGATGGAGTCGAATTCCAAAATTCCAATCTTAGGTTTCTAATTCTGGTAGTTCAAAGTATATCACGCATGTTCAAAAGTATCGTTATTTCACAGTCCAAACTGTGAAACAAATTGATCAACCATGAGTGCACACACTATTGACCATACATATCTCAATTACGCTAAAGTCTCTCAAATATAGACACCTCACTCTTTATCTGAAGCCACCCACCCACCCCCACACACAAACGTTGTTCTCTCCCCCGGACACGAACACAGGAGCACATTAACACCCCTCTCTCTTCTAAGTCCGGACCCCAATATAGGTCTCTATCACTTTGTCTCTCGGGCATGCACACATCTCTTCCCCCACTCTCTAGGTCTCCCAGCATCTCTCTTTCCCAAGCACACGCACTATATAGAGTGTATCTTTCCCATACACACAAAACGTCGTCCCCAAACGTCTATCTCCCTAGTTATGTGGTTCTCGCACACTCACCTCACTCACCACCCCCACTTCAAACAAGCACCCTTTGTCTCCTTGTGCACCACTCTCCTCTTTCTATCTCTCCCACATGCGGACCCACCCCAGCTCCTTCCCTATATACATATATGTCGTGACTCTTTCCATAGCTCCCTAACGTATCATCATTCTCAATCTCGCACGTTGTTCTCTACACCATCTATTCTAGATCTCTCATGAAGTCTCTATCACACACACGATGGCTCGCTTCCCTTGCGTCTCCGTACATAGGCCACTTTCGAACAACATCAACCTTGTCTCCCTATCTATACGCCACTTCCGCACACAAACGACCCCTCTATCTCCCCCTCTCTTCCTCTCTCTCTCTCCCTCGCTAGCTCTCTCTCTCACTCTCACACCCCTCTCCCACACACACTCGATGTCTCTTCCAAATAGTCTGCTCCCCGCCCGCACCCATGCTATCCCGCTACTACACATGCCTTTCTCTCTCTTTGACACACATGTCACACCATTTCCCCTTCCCTACTAGGTTTACATCATTAGTGGTCTCTCTTCTCCACATACACACACTCCCTCTCACACACACGCGTGCACAAACACACACAGACACGCACAAACACCCATCTATCTGGATCCTTCTTTTAAGACACACACCCTTGCATATTATCTCCGGCTCTAGGTATGTATATATCCCCCTCTCTCTCTAGCTCACATGCACACCAAAATTCTCCATCTCTTTAACTCACACATCTCTCCCCATGCCCGCATGTGTATCTCACACACTCACTCTCTGATTATGTCTATGTGTCTCCACGTTACACAACACAAAGCCCCATGCACATGTCTCTCTCTATCCTCCACACACAGAGACACAAAGAATCTCTTATCATTGCCTCAGTCTCTACACATATCACACACGCACGCGCTGTCTCTCTCTCGCACACACGCTCAACCAAGGTTTTCCCGTGAATAACTTACCGTCTATTCATCAATAGTCGTGGTAGTACGACAAACACGAGATGTGAAAAAGAATAAATCTACACGTGCGTAGACCACCTAGTATGACTACTAGAACTAGAGCGAGATGAAAGCGCTCCGCCGTCACCCCCTCCTTATCGGCGACGGGAAAACCTTTGTTTTACACAGTCGAGAAGTCATCGTGCTAAGGCCCCACATGCTCAGCCGTTGAATAGAATGTATATCCAAGTTTATGGAAAGAAGTATCGATAATATGTTTGTATCTCCATACTTATATCTCTTCTTATAAAAAAAATGAGTTGGTGATGATGGTATGCCTGCCATCTTGCAATATAGACCGTCTGATCTATATCTGACGGATAGAAATTAAACTAAAAGATACTCGCACCTCTCTCCACATTTGCAGACAAGGCCTTCCCTCGTTCATCCTTATCTCCCACAACCTCATTGTTGAGCAATTAAAAAAGGAAGCCTCTGGAACAAACTGGCATGGTGGTCGCTGCCGACGTCGTCCATCCCCATGCCTCCGCTCAGTCCGACCACCAATCACCACCAAGCCCCACTCCTCCTCACCTTATCTCTCCTCTTTCTCGAGATATCATTAGTTTTTACACATGGGATTACTCCCGCATGGGTCAATCACAACAGGTGTTTTATAAAAAAAAATGCATCTTGATATTCCGTGCAATGCACGGGCATCTTGCTAGTACTCCTACAGAAGACTTAGTTGGTGATGATGGTGTGTCTGCCATCCGTCATTTCTGACCATTAGATCTACATCTAACGACTGTGAGGTAAGTTGTTGCCTTTTCTCAACAACATTCCACTTCTCTACCAATTTGCAGAAAAAACCTTAATTAGTATCTTAAAACCAACCGCATCCCTCCCTCACCTCACCAAAACATCCCAAGGAATATATTCTGATTGAAACATAATATATTTCTAGTCATATATGTATATCAAAATTAGAGTGTTTTCTATCAAGTTTGTGAATAAGTATTATTCTAATTATGATCCATTGCAACGCACGTGCACATTGCTAGTATTTCCAACCATGCAAAAAAAATGCTAGTATTTCCATAGTTTCGAGTTTTCCATCAATATATTAGTCACTCATGGTTGATATTTAGTTTGAATTGCATACACATAGGCACTATGTAACTAGTCGTGATTATTGGCTTCCAAAGCTTAACTTTCACTCCTACTTACAGTATGTAGAGTATTTAACAAAAAACTACCACTTTCAACCAGCCCTAGGAAGAAACTATTGTACAAAAAATAGCAAAAACATACCCAAAATTTCTTAATCCACGCCAAAAAACTACTACCTAGTGCCGATTAGGCTCGTTTAAACCCGTTTATGACAGGGTTGGCCCACACGTCCGTGCTGATGAGGCAGCTTAAACCAACACATTTTGTTTGACCGTTAACACGAGGGACCCATATCTGACCTTCTATCCTATTCTTCCTCCTCCAATCATTATTTTTCCTGAACATTACTTCAAATAGTTCTTATGCGTGTTCGTCGGTGGCACCGGTGATGAGCGAACTAGCCGCCGCTCCGCCGGACGGGCCGGACGCCGTGCTGGCCTCCGCATGGGTTGGCTGGCTTGCCCGAGCGTGGCTCACGCGCGAGCAAGCCGCCGTGCTGGCCTTCGCTCGAGCCAGATGGCTGGCCTTAGCGCGGCGCGCGCGAGCAAGCCGCCGCACCACCGTGCCAACCTAGCCAGCAAACCTTGCAGACAAGCAGCTGGATGCATCCAGCAGGGTGTGTGCTATCTTGGCTAGCTAGCGGTCGCGAGCGCCGGATGGAGCTGGCATCTGGGCTGCCGCAAGATGGGCTCCGCGCCGCCGGCGCTTTTGACCTCGCCTTCTGCCGGCTTCGGTAGCTGCGTCCCATGGCCGAGGATGACTAGGTGGACGGGCCGGAGGTAAGAGGTCACTCGGGGATTTTTGTCCAGACTGACATGTAGGTCCCACAAGTCATAACGCCTAAGGGCATCTCCAATGGTCGTATGATCATCGTTGGTAAATTTGCCATGTAGACTATTCTGATGAGGTGGCTTAAAATAAAAGAAGAGAGAGAATGGGATGGTATGATGCTGAACCAACGTTCTGAACACAAGCTCCGAGGTAATTGCATTCATTTCTGTGGGCCCTGCCTGGACCTGGTGAGAGCTGCGGCAGCTACCTCTCCAATTTCCTTCTCTCGGGTGTTGGTCACTAGTTTATTTACATTGATTTAACGTGCGTGGTTCCCAATAGATTAACATACGCTTCACTGGAGAACTTGTATGATACGCTGTTGGTTGCTGACGTGGACCTTGTACCAACGATTCTATCGAACAGACTATTGCAGATGCTCTAACTTGCCGGTCAAATAGAAGGCGTTGACTTAAGGGGCGACATGGGATTGAAACGTGCCTGTAACGGCACTTTGTAGAGTAGTCGTTTCTTGGTAGGGCTGATTGGTAAGTGGTACTAGTTTCTTGGTATTAGTGGTTTCTTTTAAAGAACAATGTACTAGCGACAAAAGGCGATTCTAGGTTGCGTTGTACTCCAATGAGTACTACTAGTGGTAATGGGAGTGTATAGCTCATTTTGTGGGTTCGATCCTAGCCGAACGCACGGTGGCCTTTTTTTTAAATAGTAACCTCGCTGGGAGCCAATATTGTACACTGGTAGTTTTACTTTCGAAGTCGAACGGACGTGTCGCACCACAATCTGGGTGTACTAGATAGCCTAGCCACGTGAACGGGTTTTCCCTCCCATCATCTCGTGGCTCGCGTACTAGAGTAGTACTCCTATATATCAATTCACACCATGCAAAGTTTCTCGCCTGCGTGCTCGCCCTAGCCGCACCTCGCTTGCAGCTTCCTCACTAGCGCCTCCCAATTAAGCCCGAGGAGCCGGAAAAGCCTGGCACGGCATTGGGAACTGTGCAATATGGCTCTGTACGTAAAGTGCTACTCTACTACTCTGTAGCTTGTGGCATTGCATGCATGGACTTCGCTCCATTATCGGCTCTATAAAAGAAATTCCTCTTGATGTGATTTTTTTTGTTTTGAAACGGAGGCAAAAGCTTTGCCTCATCTCATTCATAAAGAAGGAACTAACAAAGTTCGACGAGATCCATTACACCTCCACAAATGGAAGCGAAAAGCCTAGTCTCGCTGTATCAAAGAACTCAAATGGTCTGCCCCCGCAGTAACCGTCGCTGATAAACAGGCTGCTAGTGTGCGCGTGAGAGGAGCAGCTGAGTAGGCCAGCTACGCGCTTGAATAGAGCACGGAGAGTACGCACTACGCAGGTGTACTTTCCCTGCATTGATAGTACAGCGATGGTTCTAGAGAACAGTAGTACCCTCCACTTGCAACTGTAGCTCCTTGGCCTTGAGATTCAAGAGTTCAAAACTGGTGCACTATAGAAGTACAATACATCGCACTACTAGTTGAGAAAGTACTACTACTACTACTCCTACAGTACTAGGCACTACCACTATGCTCTTATCTCCTCCTCGCTAGTTCCCCTCCCCCCGAAGAGACCAAGGCAGTTCGTCGCTGCTCCCATGGATTCGCCAAGTGTTTCTCCTCCTCGTCGGGGCTGGGAGACCTTGGACGATGATCCTCTGGGAGAAATCACACGCCTCTCCGACGTCCTCACTGCCGCAAGACTCGGTGCTTCCTGCACCAACTATTTTAAGACGGTGCTTAAACAGGCTTGGGAAAAGGCCATGCTTGTTGGTCTTCCATGCATCCTCGAGGAGAAGGTTATTCTATGGGACAATCCATCGAACAGTCCACCGCTCCCTGGCCATGGTTGCACGTTGACTCCGCTAGAGTTGCCGACGTTGAGAGGTAGTCGGATTTTGTCCGATGAGCAAGTCAGTCATGGAGTTTGCTCATGTAGTGTATATTCTAAATATAGTACTTAGTTATTCCATCCCGTAATTTCTCCGCTGCCCACCATCTTATATATAGGTCTGGGTTGGTGCCAACGAAGATTGGCTTGCATACCTCCGGCCGGATACCACCATCATTTTGCACAACATCCATAGAAGTGCGGCCGTTCCCATAGACCCCTTCTCCATCATTGGGATCGGCCTTCCGGACTGGCTGGGCTTGAATACGTATGATGATTCCTACATGAGATTGAAGAAGATAGCAATTGCGGGCCCGCCGACAAAGCGACGCGGCTACGACGATTACTATCTCATCGCGGTGTTTGACATAAGGATTGCCATCAATACAAAAGGCAGTAACGGCAGAGGCTGGCACATGTTGGCCGCGGCAGATTTGTACCCCTACACGTTCGAAGACGCCGTGTGTCATGCAGTCCGCATCTTTGCGGTGACAAGCCAGGGGACTTGTTTCATCTGGTTGCCATCCTACGGTACGGGAGATTACAAACGGAATGCACAAACCATCATTTGCATCCCTAATGGTAATCCATTATTTTGCAGGGACCAGTCATCCCCTGATCAAAATAAGATCGCCGATCCTGGATGTGCATTTGCATCCGTGATTTGGTCTAACCTGGAACCTTGTAGCTGACTTTGGCATATTGGGATCAACTATCTTAGCAGTCGTTACCCATGGTACCACTGATGTGCAACATGGTCACACAATTAGTAGTACTTGTTAGTTATTTTCTTTTCTTGACTGGGACATGTTTACTGTACTAGTACTATAATTTAGTATTATATTTTTTAACCCTATCGCCTTCTCTTTCATTGTAGTACTACTTACTAGTACTAGTAATTTTTACCTTGGAGGACGCGTATAGCTAGCTAGGCCCTTGAAGACTTGAACCCACTAGCTCCCACCATTTTTGTTTTTCCATGTCTTACTATCTCATCCATGTAGCCAAGAGTGGCTATATATAATAAGCCGGTTATTTTACTTCCTCTATACAGGAGTAGTACTATTTGCTGCACAATATTACTAACCGCCATATTTGAGCAGAACATTATTATGCATGGACCTTGACCATGTACGTCACCATGTGTCCAGATCTGAGATGCCGCGTGTACCAGATGAATGACGCCGAGTTCAACCCCCGTGATGCTATGTGGGTGCCGAGGAACACTCTTGGAGAGTACTCGCTTTTCATTGGGGACAGCTACCCCATTGTGAAGCGGATGCCACCTTCCGTGCACGACACCAAAGGCCTACTGTTCATGAAGCATGGTTGTGTTTTCAGTGCGCACCGCCGGATGAACGACATGCTGGGACATGCTATCCCTGATTTATGCCGCTTCAGCTTGGATGAGTCTCCATCGTGTGGAACCGGATTAGAAAGCTGCGACAATGATTCCTGTTTCCCACCGCTATGGATCGTGCCATCTATGAAGAACACCTGGGACTGGAACCTGGAGGAGGACATGGAGCCCATCTATAACATTGTTGCGGGAAACCACGGCCACCTATGGGACCAGGAGGCCCCTTGCTGGTTCGGTAGGGGGGCGTCGCGTTGCACAAAGAGCAGACGAGCGTGTGGCAGCACGACAGAGATCACACAGGCATTTTTACCCAGGTTCGGGCCGCCGTGAGGCGTAAAACCCTACTCCTGCTTTGGTGGATTGATGGTGGAAGGGTGATGGTGGAGCGTAGTACACTTGCCCGGCAAGGGTTGCCTCAAGGCAGCAGTGGCTACGTGCGTATGGGGGTCTGAGTTATCCAACCTTCTAACCCTCTCTACGGTTTCCATGGGCCTCCTTTTATAGATTAAGGGGTCACCACAATGGCAAAATAGTCATTATGCACTGATAAGATAGCAAACAGTGCTATCATACCTAACTCTGTGGGCTGACAGGGCGCATTAAATGCACCGCTCAACGTCACATCATTGGTTGCCCGGCAAGGCTTGCCGGGCTATCTCGCCAGCTCCACGCCTGCTCACTTGACACGTCGCAGGACGGGTGTCATCTGCAGGTGTTTCCTGTAGGGAGAGGCTGCCATATGGTGAATGGCTGCCACTTAGTCACTCTGTGGTTCGACACCGCATTGATTGACGGTGTGGGTCGTGGTGGAGTTGTTGGTGAGGTGGTTTTGCCTCCGTGTGCCCCGGCAGGCCCTGCCGGGATGTCTTGGAAGTTGTCTTCCGGGGGTGGCCTCGCCCCTTGCCGAGCTTGCCTGCCCGGCAAAGGAGGCCCTTCTCCTGATGGTGCCTTGCTTCTTTGGCTTGATCTTGGTCCCTCTGATCTGCATGTTAGTCCTTTGAGCCTCTCAGTCCCTTGTATTCTGAATTGGGTTGGTGCTTCAGTCTCGTCCCCGTGCCTGTGCACAGTCTGGGCAATAGACCCAGGGTTTGTTGCACCGACAGAAGCCCCCGGGCCTGCCCCGAACGCGTTGCCGAGCGTCATCGGGGTAGGGCCTAATAAGTGCACAGGCGGGGTCGCTGAAGAGGCTGGTCTCTTGAGGTCTTCTTTGCTTCTTCATTAGCCTTGATTCCGGGCCAGTTTTCGGCTTCTCCGCGTGTCATGTAAGGCCAATGGTGGTGGGGCCGCTCCAGTGATGGCCCGTGAATGACTTTAACGCACGGGGGAGAAACCGCCAATTCACTCTTCCCTCCACGCCCTTATCCTTAGCCACGTATGCCGCATGTATCGCGCGGGGTAGGTAACGGAGGCGCTGTGGTGTGGGAGAGCGTCAAGGCGAGGGCCCGGTCGTCTTGAGTTGGCGGAGGAGGACGGTGGCCGCCCGTTGAGGGAGCGGCTCCCCTCCCCGATCCGCCTATAAAATGGAGGGGTGGAGGAGGGAGAAGTCACCCACCCTCGCATTCTTATTCTCCTCCGCTTTCTGCCTCTGCTGGTTATACTGAAGAGGAGAGCCTAAGGCCAGCCCCCGGGCTCTAGGTTGGGGCTAGTGTTACCAAATGTCGGTGCTGGCGCTCGCGGAGTGAGCCTGGTCCTTGCTATGGCGAACCTCTTGGTTCCTTCGAGGCTCTGCCGGGAGCCGGGGCTGGAGACCATTGGTAATCCCAGTACCGCCCCTCCCGGAGGTCTTGGGGCTGATGTTGATGGGAGGCGTGCCTTCCTGCCCGCCAAGGCGGGGAGCGGTGCGCCTCAAGCCCCCTGGCTGCTCGCCGTCTCCCCGGGGAAGGCGCCGGGCTGATCTGTCGGTGCTTGTGCTGGAGCCCCCCGCTCGGTCCTGGAAGCGGTGATCCTGGGGCCGCCAGGGCGCTCCGCACGTCTTCCTCCTTCGCAGCCTCGCCACTCCCGATCTCGTTAGGCTGTGTCCGACAGCTCCTGACGGGGATCGGGGTGGCGTTGTGTCAGCGCGTCGCCCACCCTCTTCTCTTCCCACCGCACTACCTGGGATAAGAGGGACAGGGAGAGGAGTTTACGGAGCACCTATCTTTTTTCAATCTTAAACTTGTAGGCACTTGCCAAATTTTAATTCAAATAATGTAAACTCTCGAGTCCATGTTTGTGTTCTGTAATGCTTGTACTTGTATCAGCATATTAATGAAAAAGATGAACCTTGCCGGGAACCCGTGCATGTGTATGTCCATGCAGAGGCGAGATGCCTCTTTACTGCAAATAAACGAGTTTTCCCCGGCAGGCTATCCTGCCAGCACCTTTTCTGTCTGTCGGAGAGCTGTGTCTACCGGGCAACAGGCAAAGGGGCCAGCCCCCCGCCAACTTCTTTTTACCAAAGGCCACTATGACCATCCTGTCCGAAGCAACGTTCGAGTCAGTGATGGGAGCACCTAAGTCTCAAAAGAGTGGGTTTTCTTATGCTCAAGTTATAACTTACAGAACACTAATGGACAGGAGGTAGAACTTATCTATTTGGCTTGCCGGGGATCGTAGTGCCGGGCAATCTTCTCAACTCCTTGTCAAAGACAAGTTCATGGCAGGAACCTGCAGCTTCATGCGGATGAGAATGAATGCAGGATGCGATCCTATCTATATGCATATGCAAATGCTCATGAAATGCTTATGCAGTGATCTTGGAATGCTCATGCATGCATGCAATCTTGGTCGGGGGCCCCCCACAACGCTTCTTTATTTTCTCTTGCACAGGGTCATCACCCTGGCTTTGTACAAGGGGTTACATGCAGCTGAGGCAAGGCCTGTACAAAAGGGTGGCTGCCGGGCAGGGCCCGACAGCCGCGCCTTACGGGTAGAACTTGCGGAGATGCTCAATATTCCATGAGTTTTGCAACTGAATGCCATCTCTGGTCTCCAGATGGACTGTGCCAGGTCTGGTGACTCGTACTACCCGGTAAGGGCCTTCCCACTTCGGTGACAACTTGTTTGTACCCTTGGCGGACTGAACGCGCCTAAGGACAAGGTCACCTTCCTTAAAACACCGGGCGTGAACCCTACGGCTATGATAGCGACGCAGGGCTTGCTGATAGCGTGCAGCACGCGTAGCAGCCCGGAGACGGTTCTCCTCGAGTAGCACAGCGTCGTCACGCCGGTGCTGATCTTGCGCTACTTCATCATAGGCAAGCACTCGAGGCGACCCGTAAATGAGTTCTGTGGGGATAACTGCTTCTGCCCCGTAGACCAGGGAGAAGGGAGTCTGCCCGGTAGCTCGGTTTGGTGTCGTTCTGAGGGACCAGAGAACTACCGGCAGCTCCTCGATCCACCGCCTACTGTGCTTCTGCAGCATATCAAAGGTTCTCGTCTTGAGTCCATGCAGCACTTTAGCGTTTGCCCTCTCAGCTTTCCTATTGCTCCGGGGGTGTGCCACAGAGGCAGATGAGATTTTGCATCCGAGGGCATGAACATATTGCATGAAGGCGCGGCTCGTGAACTGGGTGCCGTTGTCGGTAATGATCCTTGCCGGAACTCCAAAACGACACACCAATTCTTTCAAGAACTTGATAGCTAACTGAGCAGTCACCTTTCTCACGGCAGTCACTTTCGGTCACTTTGTAAACTTGTCGATAGCAACGAACAAGAATTCAAAGCCCCCGATTGCTCGGGGGAAGGGGCCAAGGATATCGAGCCCCCAGACCGAAAATGGCCAAGATAGAGGGATTGTTTGAAGAGCTTGGGTAGGCAGGTGGGTTTTCTTGGAATGGATGTGGCAGGCTTCACATTTGGTGACTAGCTCGACCGCATCTTGGAGGGCTGTGGGCCAATAGAATCCTTGCCGGGATGCTTTCCCAACTAGTGCCCTTGATCCAATGTGGGAGCCGCACATGCCTTTGTGTATCTCAGCCAGCAGTTCCTTTCCTTCTTCCCGGCAGACACACTTTAATTTCACACCGTTGGGCCTCCTTCTGTACAGAGTGTCATCAACAAACTGATACATACTGGCCCTCCGGGCAACTTTTTCAACTTCGTCTTGGTTGCCGGGAAGCTCTCCGGTTTGGAGGAAGTGGACAATGTGCCTTGCCCAAGTTGGAGCCTGGGGCTCGGCAACGAGGACTAGCGGCACCTCCTCTGCTGCGGGAGCACATGCCTCATTTGTGGGGTCCATGGGCTCGGCTGGAGGGCGTGGTTCGGCAGACCGCGAGGAGTTGTTTCCGGTAGGGTCTCTGCCAGGAGCGGACGGCTCTACCGGGAGAGGCTTACCGGAGTCCAACTTTCTCCTTTTCTGGGCCATTGTTGCTGGGGATACAGAGGGCTGAGTGAGACAGAGAACAAAAGTCCCTGGTTCCGCGGGGAGCTTCTGCGCAGCACACTTTGACAGATGATCAGTTATGCTATTTTCCGCACGGGGTACATGCTCTGTTTGCAATCCGTCAAAGTGCTCCTCCAATCTCCTCACTTCCTTGACGTATGCCTCCATCAATGGACTTTGGTAATCCTTGTTAACTTGTCTCACCACAAGCTGTGAATCTCCTTGAATGACCAACTTCTTAATTCCCAATTCAGCTGCAATCCTGAGCCCGGCAAGGAGTCCTTCATATTCTGCTGTGTTGTTGGTTGCTTCTTCCCTGGCAAAATGCATTTGGACGACGTACCTCAAGTGCTCCCCGGAGGGGGCAACAAGAAGCACGCCAGCTCCTGCACCTTGTAGGGAAAAAGCATCATCAAAATACATAATCCATTCTTGGGGCGATTCCTTGCCGGGGACAGCTGTCTCCGTCATTTCCTCATCAGGGGTTAGCGTCCATTCTGCAATAAACTCTGCCAATGCCCTGCTCTGAATAGTTGACGTGCTTTCAAACTTCAAACCAAAACTGGATAACTCCAAAGCCCACTCCACTATTCTGCTGGTAGCCTCAGGGTTTTGGAGTATCCGTTGCAACGGGAAACAAGTGACAACCGTGATCTCATGGGCTTGGAAGTAGTGGCGCAGTTTCCTTGAGGCCATGATGAGACCAAAAATCAACTTTTGCACGCCAGAGTACCTCGATCTAGCCCCCTGTAATAAGGAGCTGACGAAGTACACTGGGCGTTGCACCACTTTCTTCCTTGCCGCATCCTTGGGGTTGCTCTCGTTGCCATGCTCATTGCTGTCCTGATCCTTCTCTGACTCTGTCGGTCTCTGCTCACTCTCTGCTTCATCCACTTCTCGCTGCGCTACCAAAGCTGCACTGACTACTTGGTTGGTTGCCGCTAAGTACAGCAGCAACGGCTCCTGGGGTTTGGGAGCGGCCAAGGTAGGCATGGAGGACATGTAGGCCTTCAACTCTTGCAAAACTGCATCTGCTTCCGGGATCCACTTCATGGGTCCTGCCTTCTTCAAAATTTTGAAGAACGGCAGGGCGCGCTCGGCAGACTTGGAGATGAATCTGCTTAGCACGGCAACGCACCCTGTCAGACGCCTCACATCCTTAACTATCCTTGGTGCTTGGATCTGCTCGATGGCCTTGATCTTGTCGGGATTGGCTTCGATTTTGCAATGGGATACAAAGAACCCAAGCAACTTGCTGGAGGGAACACCAAATACACACTTCTCCGGGTTGAGCTTCAAATTGATTTTGCGCAGATTAGCAAACGTCTCCTCCAAATCTTGAATAAGGGTGGACCTATCCTTGGTCTTGACCACAATATCCTCCATATAGGCTTCTATGTTTCTGTGCAACTGTGGCTCAAAACCAATCTGGACTGCCCTTGCAAAAGTGGACCCGGCACTCTTTAATCCGAATGGCATGCAGACAAAATAGTACGTACCACATGGAGTGATGAACGACGTCTTCTCTTCATCTTCCTTGGACATGAAGATCTGGTGATACCCAGAATACGCATCCAGGAAGGAGAGAAAATCACAACCTGAAGTGGAATCCACAATCTGATCGATACGTGGCAAGGGAAACGGGTCCTTCGGGCAAGCCTTGTTGAGATCTGTGAAATCTATGCAAAGCCTCCACTTCCCGTTAGCCTTCCGGACTACCACTGGGTTTGCCAACCACGTGGGATGCAGTACTCCTCTGACCAATCCAGCTGTCTCTAGTCTCTTGATCTCTTCTGCAATGAACTGCTGCCTCTCCAAGGCCTGCTTCCGGACTTTCTGCTTGACAGGTCGGGCATGTGGGAAGACAGCAAGGTGGTGCTTGATTACCTCCCTGGGAACACCGGGGATATCAGATGGTTGCCAGGCAAACACATCGATATTCGCCCGCAGGAAGGCAATGAGCGCGCTTTCCTATTTGTCATCGAGGGTGGCGCTGATAGTGAAAGTACCATCAACGCCAGCCAGCCCTGCCGGGACATTCTTCACTTGGGGTGCAGCGACCTTGGATCTCTTACCATTGGAACACTTCGGCACGTCGTCAACGGGTGCCGTGCACTCGATGGGGGCACACTTCCCGGACTCTTTGCCGGAGTCCCTGCAATCCCTCTTCTTTCCTTTGTTTTCCTTAGCGGGAGCTGCTGCTGCCGCTGCCGCTATTGCGACCGCATCCCGGTACATCTTGTCCACACAAATGATTGCATCCTTCTCATCTGATGGGATGGTGATGACTCCCTGTGGCCCAGGCATCTTCAAGGTGTTGTAGGCATAGTGAGATGCTGCCATGAACTTAGCCAGGGCCGGGCGTCCAAGAATCCCATTGTATGGCAGGGGGAGATCAAGCACATCAAACACAATCCTCTCAGTCCGGTAGTTCAGTTCTCCCCCAAACATTACTGGCAACGTGATCTTTCCCTTAGGACGGCTCCTGCCGGGATTAACTCCTTGAAACGTGCCGGTAACCTCCAGCTCTTCCTATGCTATCTGAAGCTTGCTGATAACTGCTGGGGAAATCAAATTCAACCAGGCCCCGCCGTCCACCAACATCTTCGCGACCTTGAGGTTGCGGATTGTTGGGGAGACCAACAATGGCAAACACCCTACCGCAGTGGTACGGCTAGGATGATCCTCCTCATCAAAGATGATGGGTGTACGAGACCACTTGAGCGGCTTCCGGGCCTCGGGTGTTGGCGGTGAGAGGTGTGCAGAGATGCACCCCCGTCAATGCACAGGGCGTCGGTGGCCTTCTGAAACTCTTGCTCACTGGTTTCCTCTTCATCCCCTCCATCACTCTCATCACCACGGGCTTTCTTCTCTCGACCTCTGGCGGGTTTTCCTTGGTTCCGAAAGGGTTTGCCGGGGCGATTTACTTCACCACCTCGGCCCTTGCCGCCAGCAACATTCTGACCCTTTTCCTTGTCACGCTTCTCATACTCTGCTTTCTGTCTTTTGACAAGCTGCTCAACCTGATAACACTCTTGAAGGTCGTGGCCCTTGGTCTGATGAATCTTGCAATACGGCCCATCACATTTCCCGGCTTTCTCGGCAGCAGCGGCTTCCCGGCAGTCAGCGCACACGGCAGCTTCCTTGTCGGGGGCCTCAGCTTTGGCCTTCTTGCCGGTACTAGGCGTACCCGATCCTTCAACAGTCATTACTGCCTTATCCCTTCGCTTCGTACTTCGCTTCTTGCTCTTCTTCTGACTGGTTGATTCATCCTCATCCTCTGAATCAATATTGGTGCAATCTTCCTCTCCGGGCAACTTTCTTCCCTCCTCCATCCGAGCACACTTATCCACCAACGTGTAGAGCTCCTTCACAGTCTTGGGCAACCGCACGTTCATCTTGGAACAAATCCGGTGGTTGCGCACATTGGACTGGAAGGCGGCTATCATGGCTGCCGGATGGATATTTGGGATATTTCTATGAACTTTGTTGAATCTCTGTAAATACTTATGGAGGGTCTCTCCTTCCTTTTGTTGGAGAAGCTGCAAGTTGCTGGGTCAGCCCGGCTCTTGGTGGCCACCGGTGAAGGCACCGATGAACTCATGGCATAGGTCTGCCCATGACGAAATGGAGTTCTCCGGTAGGTGCATCAGCCAAGACCTCACATTGGACTTGAGGGCCAAAGGAAAGTAGTTGGTGAACACCTTCTCATCTCTTCCCCCGGCAGCCTGAACAGCGATGGTGTAGATGCTCAGGAACTCTGCTGGGTTCAGCCTCTCATCATACTTCTCAGGTATCTCTGGCTTGAACGTGCGAACGGACGGCCCACGGACTTGCCGCAGCTCATGGGTAAAGGCAGGGCAGCCAACCTCGAAAGGTAGGCACCCGCCAATACCGAGCACGGGCTCGTCGACGCCGGGGCCGTCGCACCCATCGATCTGGCGGAGGTTGTCGTGGCGTTGCTCGACAACGGCGCGCTTGTCTCCTCTTCGCCTATCCTTCGGGGCTCGTCATTGGCCTGGACGCGCTCGAGGGTCAGAAGAGGCCATCGAGATGTCGTCGGGGTCTTGACTCTGTTGCGCTCACGCTGGCTGCCGTGGCGAGGACTGCACCATGGGGACGGCCCCTTCTGTACGGTCAGCAGCATGAGCCGTTGCTGTCGCTTGGGGCGGCCGTGGCGGGCTAGCTCACCGTGAGCCCCTAGCTTCGGCAAAACCGAGCAGACTTTGGATGGTGGCATGCCATTCGTCCATTTGCTCGGCCGCTGGCGGAAACCTCAGCAGCAGCTGAGCCCGCACCATGGCCTCCGAGGCTGTACTTGGCATGGGTGATGATGAAGTCGATCGCACTGTCGCTCGGCTCCTGGCGGTACCAGTGGCGGCAGCACTGCGCCCCCGCTGCTGCGGGGTGACCACCTGGATGGCAGGGTGGTGCGGCGAAGGCGCTCGAAGGCCAGTGGCTCCGTCGGGCACAGCGTCTTGGTCGACCCGTCTCGGGGGAGGTGCACGCGCTGCGACCGCACCCGTGGTGGGAGCGGTCGGAGGGCGGCGATTCGCCCCGGCCCGAGCGCCGTTGCTGCGGCTGTGCCCGTCGGCGAGCGGAAGGGGCACAGATGGAGTAACCCCTTCACTCGGACCTTGTGGACCATGGCCGTCGGGATGTTGCTGATGCTGCTCTCCTCCGATGTCTCCTGCTCATGCGTCGGCCGTAGGGGAAGTGGTGACGGCGCCGCCTGCTCCGACCACATCCCCAGCAGCGTCCGCGTCCTCGTGTGTCTTCGCACCCCCCGCAGCGTTAGAGGCCGCGGGCGGCGGAGCCTTCGAGGTGGAAGGACGAGCTGAAGAACCGGGTTTCTTCTTGGCCGCCATGGTCGATGGCGTCGTCGATGATGCTGATGGTGATGAAGGTGACGCGCTACACACGCCTTCAGGTTCGTGCAAGCGGTTCCCCTACCTGGCGCGCCAAAGATGTCACTGGAAACCATGGCCACCTATGGGACCAGGAGGCCCCTTGCTGGTTCGGCAGGGGGGCGTCACATTGCACAAAGAGCAGACGAGCGTGTGGCAACACGGCAGAGATCACACAGGCATTTTTACTCAGGTTCGGGCCGCCGTGAGGCATAAAACCCTACTCCTGCTTTGGTGGATTGATGGTGGAAGGGTGGTGGTGGAGCGTAGTACACTTGCCCGGCAAGGGTTGCCTCAGGGCGACAGTGGCTACGCGCGTATGGGGGTCTGAGTTATGCAACCTTCTAACCCTCTCTACGGTTGCCATGGGCCTCCTTTTATAGATTAAGGGGTCACCACAATGGCAAAACAGTCATTATGCACTGATAAGATAGCAAACAGTGCTACCATACCTAACTCTGCGGGCTGACAGGGCGCATTAAATGCATCGCTCAACGTCACATCGTTGGTTGCCCGGCAAGGCTTGCCGGGCTATCTCGCCAGCTCCACGCCTGCTCACTTGACACGTCGCAGGACGGGTGTCATCTGCAGGTGTTTCCTGTAGGGAGAGGCTGCCATATGGTGAATGGCTGCCACTTAGTCACTCCGTGGTTCGACACCGCACTGATTGACGACATGGGTCATGCTGGAGTAGTTGGTGAGGTGGTTTTGCCTCCGTGTGCCCCGGCAGGCCCTGCCGGGACGTCTTGGACGTCGTCTTCCGGGGGTGGCCTCGCCCCTTGCCGAGCTCGCCTGCCCGGCAAAGGAGGCCCTTCTCCTGATGGTGCCTTGCTTCTTTGGCTTGATCTTGGTCCCTCTGATCTGCATGTTAGTCCTTTGAGCCTCTCAGGCCCTTGTATTCTGACTTGGGTTGGTGCTTCAGTCTCGTCCCCGTGCCTGTGCATAGTCTGGGCAACAGACCCAGGGTTTGTTGCACCGACAAACGTGTAAGTGGAGTATGGTAAATTGTGAATGGTAGCGCTGTGAATATATGTAGACTAGTCGTGCACAAATTTATCACATGAAGTGGAGATGAACTTGTGTGGCATACTGGCATTTGTCCTTTAGAATTTATTACTAGTAAATGTGTTATGTGTACGTGCAACTTGTGTGGCTGTTGCACGGGCTCCAACATGCTCTGTGAGAAAAAAAGGTGGCATAGCTTTGGATATAGGTGACGTGGCGGCATCATACAGTAGCATCGTTCGCTATAGTTGTAGTGCTAGGACGACAACTCCTATAAAACCTTGCGCTTGGCTCTATGCCTCTTCGGGAGGTTCAACAGTTCGTACTCCTGTGAACCTTGCACTTGGCTCTTCGCCTCTTCGGAAGGTCCAACAATGATGATACTACAGTACAATATGCTTCTGGCAATCTGACACCGAATGAACTGCTGCACGTCCACCGCGAGGGCGAGGGAGAGGGAGAGGGAGAGGGCGCTGTAGTCAAGACCCTCTCCTTGTCCTGCGAGCCACCGCGCGCATGGGCAAGGGAGAGGGCGTAGGCGTAAGTAGTAAGCAAGCTTCTCCTCGTCCTGTGAGCCACCGTGCGTGGGCGAGGGAGAGGGCGTAGTAAGCAAGCTTCTCCTTGATCGGCGAGTTGACGGGACACATCAAAGTAGTACTAGTCCATACTGCGTCCTTTCCGGTTAATATGGCTTAATTTGAAATGAGAAAAATACACTGGCGGTCAACGTATGTAACAATACGCTCATTACGGTCACTATATAGTTTTGCGATGATTATACGGTCACTAGCTCACTGTAGAGCACCGTATTGCACTGTACTGACCGGCCACATAGTCGACGTGGCACTTTGTTGACTGGTTAAATTGACACCTGGTTTCTGGGTCCCACCTGTCAGTTGGCAGAGCAAAGAAATTAGTTAAACAAAACTTTACGCAGGCGCGACAGGAGTCCAACCCTTGCGCGCGAACCACCCTGGCTGTGTATGTGAGTGCATGCACGTGTACTCCCTCGGTCCGTGAAAAACTGTACATCTAGCATTAGAAATTTTTCCAACAAAGAGTGTACATCTACACTTCCAATGCACTTAGCCTTTAATCTAATCAATATTAATTGACTAATGCACCAACTTATGCTCTAGCTATAGGCTACATGTCTATCCTTAATTACAGCATGCAACAACCTTCATTTAATCTTCTTCTCTCAATGGTCGCATGCACACATAAGTCTGCTACTTTTGGGCGTTAATTATGCCATGAAGTTCCGGTTCCTATTGGTCAATGTGTAAATCTCTATATGTATAGTCTTTCATGGACAGAGGGAGTAGGTTGAGCACTTGAGCGTGAGCATGTGTGTTGCGTCGTGTGCTGTGTGCCGCATGGATGCGTGAGTGTTGCGTGCGTGCATGTGTACGTGTGAGTGTTGCATGTTGCATGCATGCATGCATGAGGCTTTTACTCCCTCCCATTGACATGTTCATATTTCAAGCTTCATTAAAACGTTGCATGCAAGAATTAAGAGAAAACTCACCAATGCGTGTAAAAGTTCTGGTCATTTGTTCCTCACGCATGCATTCCAATTAATACGTTCGTAAACATAATTTTCTTGAGGAAAACGAGCCCATTATTAAGTACTTTCGGAAAAAAATTCTTCGGGCACTCATCATTTACTACTACCTTGGTTGATGATTTTTTTATTGACCTGTATATAAACCTCCGTCCTGGTTTAATGGTCCCCTTCGTACTTAGTGTAAAATTTTGACCGTATATTTAACTAACAAAGTGTTAATGCATGTCATAAAAAACTATACCATTAAAAACTATGTTCAAATACGAATCCAGTGATACGATTTTTGGTGACATGCATTAACATTTTATTAGTTAAATAGATGGTCAAAGTTTGACACAAAATACTACTAGTACTCCTACATTATTGGCGTCGGGTGCCTTGGCTAATGTTTCATCTTGCTGGACAGGATGAGAGTAGAGGCATAGGGATACTGTATATAGGAAGTCTTGGCGATCCATTATTCCCCATCTCGGTCAGAGAGAACTATTCAACTAGTCTTCATAGTGAAGTGACAATACACAATGCAGCAGATGGGACACTTAATTAATAAGCTGAACCAGCGTGTTGGTGTTATTAAATCAGCCTTACCCAGTACTGCCATCATGTTTGCCAGTGGAGCACGCTTCCGCAAATACGCCTACACACCTCTCTCTTCCATTAACTGACATATGGGCCCTCTTGAGGTAGACCCACATGTCATCGGCTTAACTATTTACACTCCAAAGGACGGTATATCCTGGTAGTAGTACTAGGAGAATTGAGATTTAATGCACTTTCTTCCCTGTCTTTCCCTCTTCTTCTTCCTCCTCTCTTCCCCATCGTCGGCCGCACACCATTTCCCCCCGCTCACTGCTCGCCCGCCCGCGCCATCTTCCTTGGTAGCCGCGCGGCCTATCCCTGCCCCCCCCCCCCCCCCCCCCCCCCCCCCCCCCCCCCCCCCCGCTCACTGCTCGGCCACACACACCATCTTCTTTGCTCGCCCGCCCGAATCCACTTCCTCGCTCGCTCGCAGGCACCGAAAACCCCAACCAATCAGCGCCCTAAAAAACCCTATGGCAGAACCGACTGACACGCAGGGCACGATTGGAATTCCCTCCCTGATGTTCTCTTGGAGCAGATATGTAATCGTATGGACTGCTCAGCACCGTGCATCTGGCCGCATGCTCGGTGTCTTTGTACCGTCTACTCGTCTGCAACCGGCCGGCCCTTTTCAAGACACCCTGCTTGCTGATGCCCGATCCTCGCAGGTGGCCCAGACACTGACTTGGCGATCCTACAGAGGTTGTCGTGGTGCCCCTCGACATGCTACCACTACCCGTCCACCTGTCCTTCATGCGCGGCCACTACTGGGCGGGCATGAAGGCCAACTGGATCATCCTCATCCACCAATCCGATAGTCCGTGGCGTCTCATGGATATCTACACCCAGCGAGAGATCACCCTTACATCATTGGATACCGCCGGCATCGAGCTTCGTGGCCCGCCGGACACTCCTGCCTACTACGCACGAGACGCGTCGAGCTTTTGGTGCGACCTCCGTTTGCTGAAGGTTGTAATCTGCGAAGTGCCCACACCATCAGAAGACTACATGGATTACAAGCTCATTGCCTTGTTTGACATGGGATTAGTCTATCTGGAATCCGGTTGCCATACATGGTTATGGCTCATCATCAATCCTGTTGAGCCTCCATTTCTGTCTGATGCTATAGTGCATGATGGCATCGTTTACACGGTCAACGCACAGATTGGCTGCCTATACTGGTGGAATCTATCATCGTGTAATTGTTCTATCTCATCTCAGCTTTACCTTATGAATACGGTTGATTGTTAGAAATTTAGAATAGATAGTATGTCTATAACCACATCATTGCTATATGTTCCTCTCATTTCCTAGATTTTTATGACCACACATGTTATTGTTAGAGTTGATATGAGAACAATTGGCATCTAATGATTGTTAGAATAGATATTATGAGTATAACCTCATTATTGCTATATGTTACTCTCATTTCCAAGATTTTTATAACCATGCATGTTATTGTTAGAGTTGCTATGAGAATAGTAGTAACTACTATGGTAGAATATGAGTAGGCCCTGTCATAGCTATTTTCCTCTCATTTTTACATGATGTTTGAACCATGACATATTGCTAGAATATGAAAGCCATTGGCTTAATTTTTTTAACTTGGGGTATGATTATGACCACGACATTGCAATTCTCTATCTATGATCTGTGTCACTGTTATAATAATCTTAATTCCACACATACTCTGAACATGATTGTATATTTTTGTCCTTTTGGTCTCCAATTTGATTTGTTGCAGCAGACGCAAATGCGCTGGCCTTCATAATTCCAGGACCTGGAAATATACAAGTCAATGGGTGGTGGTTTATCGCTCGTTCAACTAACGGCGGTCATTTGATGCTCATTCGCACATACCAAATTGACCAAACCATTTCATCGAACCACATGCAGTACAATGCCTGGGGTGTTCGTGACTGTGATGGCTATGGCTGCTTCGTGTTCGAGAAAGATCCCAGCTCTGTTGGGCCAGGCGTATTCAACTGAAGGCGGGTTTACAGCCTCAGCAACCACTCCATGTTCCTCGGGCTCAATTATCCGATCATCCAACCAATCATCGATCATATCACCGGCGATGATTACCGTGCTATGCAACTTCCGTTCGCCAGGGGGAACTGTGTTTACACATCGTACCATGGGTTTCATGAATCACCATATCTAGAGATTCGTCGACACAGCTTGTTGCCAGATAATCTTCAGTGTGTGAAAGGCATCAAGCTTCCAAGCGATGAATGGCTTTTGCAAACCCGACATGCGGCGATGTGGTTCATGCCAACAGCAAATATGCACAACTTGATTTGTAGTGATATCTAGACTGAGCCATGTATCCTGCTACTGTGGCATGACCCTCTTTTGTTGGATATTATGTAATGTAGTTAGTTTGAAGGATAGATACCTTTCTGAGATCAAGTGCATCCTAACTCACCTGCGTAGGATGTATTGATAACGATGATGGAGATGCTGTGTAGAAGCCATATATATATCAATTAGGCTTCAAGTGCGAACTTTTTGGTGAAAGTGTTGTCCAATGGGAATTATATTTTGTATTACTCATGTAGCCTACAAAGTCTGTCGCACAGCCTTGTAACTTCGTACTCCATTTCTAAATTTGTACTAGTCCTCTATACCGTATATTGCGCTACTCGTACTACTACCTCCCTCCTGGTTTATTGGTCCCCTTCGTAATTTGTGTCAAATTTTGACAATAAATTTAACTAACTAAATGTTAATGCATGTCACAAAAAATTATATCATTGGATTCGTATTTGAACATAGTTTCCAATGGTATAATTTTCGGTGACATGCATTGACATTTTGTTAGTTAAACCTATGGTTAAAATGTGACACTAAATACGACTAGTAAGTAGTACAGTAGTAGTACTAGTATACGTCGGTCAAATTATTCATCATGTCCTCACATTGAATTGACATGACAACACGCCGCGCGTGAGGCGACACAAGAGTCCCGGCGGCGTGTTTGGTTCACCAAAGTGAGCCTCACCCTCTCGTACTACAACAGCACTCTCGCATTCTCTACAAAATCACTCTCCCATTCTCTCCCGGTCTCCCCGCCTCCCAGCCGCCGCCTTGTTCCGATCCATTTGGTACGATGAGCGATGAGCTACTGGAGTTGCTATACTTCATTGCAAGTAGTCAAAAGGAAGATGCTGAAAAAATCGATCTCAACAAGGATGCTCTTCAAGCTAGCCGGATGAAGGAAGGAACCAGCGAGGCCGCTCCTGTGAGTATTCATCCCGTCGCCCTGTATTATGATTTCGATCTTTATGGGGGTTTTCAAGTCTTTAGAGTCTACATGTAGTAATGAAGCCGAGACCCCAGTTTGTTCGGGTATTGTGGACTTCAGATTTGGAGTACCACTTATCTGTCGAAATCTTTCATCATTTACTTAAAACAGTTGATTGATCATACATTGAGTACCATTTAACTGGAATTAACCGATGCAAGTCCAAGAAGGATTGGCCGGTGCTGCCGGCTGGCGTCAAGTTCGATCCCACGGATCAGGAGCTGATCGAGCACCTTGAGGCCAAAGTGAGTGCTGACAGCGCGAGATCTCACCCTCTCATCGATTTATTCATACCAACCATCGACAGCGAGCACGGCATATGCTACACCCATCCTGAGAAACTTCTAGGTGAGACACTGATCGGCCGTCTACTTGCACAAACATATTCCTTTGTTTATAGCTCTATTTTTCTTTTTAGACGCAGACCTAGTGAAGCAATTACAATTTGACAGTTAATAAAAAGTGAAACAAGTGACTGCAACATGCCAAAGATGTTATGAAAATGCCAACTACGTACACTAAAACATGTATTCGACAATACTGCAGGTATCACACTGAGTGGCCTAAGCAAGCATTTCTTCCAGTGCAACTCCAGGGCATTCAAAAGGGGCACGCTGACGCGTCACAAGATACAGTCGGAGTGCGGCATGCACGTGATGTGGCACAAGACCGGCAATACCTTGCCGGTGATGGTCAACGGCCGGCAGACGGGCAGCAAAAAGGTTCTGGTGCTGCACACCAACAAGAACTTCGACCAGCAGAGGACCAACTGGGTGATGCACTAGTACCACCTCGGGGACCTGGAGCAAGAGAAGGAGCGGGAGCTGGTCCTCTGCAAGATTTTCTACCAGACGAACACGAGGGCCAGGACTAAAAAGATTATAAGTTAGTTTGGTATTGGTACTTGTACTACCTGGTCGTATGCAAGTTGGTATTGTTGTTAAGGATCTTTCGGTATGAACTTGGCATTTGCTTCCAACCATCATGTCGAGGGTCGACATGGATATAAAGCTGAATCATTTGTTTCGAAACGAATTTTCAGGCACCTGATTTTTATTTGATGGGTAGCATAAGCACCTGTCGTTTGAATTCCCAGTTCTCCAAATTTTTTACATCTTCGAAGTACGCAGGGGATCCATCCGATTTCACAGGATCATAGTTGGACGTAGCACGTCGGAACTGGGTTGTGGCATGCCATGCCCAGCTGCAAATTGTTAAAAGAAAGGAGCGATGGATTTGGGCCTTCCAGAATAGTTAAGTGTTGCGACCTCGATCGTGAAGCGCCTCCCATGGACTAAAAAAAGGCCTAGTCCGTTATTATTAGTTGAAATATGTAAAATATTCCATAATTAAAAGAAATATGTAAAATGCAATGAATTTAGTCCGCTTTCACTGAAAACCATCCGATTTGCATGAAATTTGTCCGTGGAACCACAAGATGGCTGCCCATACAGAGCCTAACCGTACGAAACCAGCAGGTCCATGGCCATACGCAAGCAAGTGCATGCACTTATTATCATGATGGAAAAATAATGCTGACGTCTGAGACGGTGAAACCCATGAAGTTTTCAACGTAGTCAATAAATGAGAGAATTCTGCAAGTACAGACTGATAACTGGGATCCAACAGGTATATTGTTTTTTCATGTCGAGCAAGTTTCAACTGGGCTGTAGACTGCCCAGGCTTGGTTTTGTTTTTAATAGGCCCAGCCCATGACGACAACGGGGCACAAAGATCTAGCAGGTATCAACTGGCCTCTGGCCCACCAGCCTTAGTTATATTTTCTCTTAGAACATCCGCACGCAGTTTTTTTACTGAATCAAACACACAGCCCAGTTCTATTTTTCTCTTGAAACGTCATGTCCTACTTCCGTTTTCTAATCTCTACCTATAGTTTTACTAGTTCATATACACGTATTATTATATTGAAAATACATAAAGTTCCCTTTTCATCTTTACATCCTTATTTTTTTGTTGTTGTTTTCCCTCCCAGCGCTGATTTTTTACCACTGGTTTTCCCTAAAACCAACTCAATTGTCCCACGTCTTATTAGCTTACAAAAAAAATGATATTTTATTTGGTAAATCAATAAGTTCTTAAAAATAAATGTTTATCATTTCTGGATTAAAACAGTTTGGACTCCACCAAAATATGCAAAATAAGGTTGAACTTTTTGACCGTGGTCCTGGGCAGAAAATGGACTGTAATAAATTCCTTAAGAATTAGCAAATGGGCTGCAAATTATTAAAAAAGAAATGGGCTCTATGTTGTCTGCCACAGATTTGGAGGCTGACTTGTGGGCCTACTAAGTTCATGCGTACACAAGGTTTCTCAAAAAAAGAAACTTAGTCAACAATCGACTCTACCAGCGTCAGACCGTTAGATGTCAATCTAATGGCAATCATGCTTCTTCAGTCTCTGATCTTTCTGCTCCAGCCGCCCAAACCAGCGCCGGCGGAAGCACCTGCTCCCGCCTCTCGTGGCCGGCTGTGCTGCCGGGCAGGCCTCACGGCCCCACCATACTCGCATCCCTGGCCTGGCTATCCCTCTACTCACCCACACCTCCTGTTATTCTCCGACGACGACAGCCTCACACTGCGGCCGAACAAGTAAACCCTCGTACCCACTCCGCGTGGGAAACAACTGCCGAGTCTTCCTCGGCTCCGGGCCGTTCCCTTACTTGGCCTCGCCGTCATCCACCACCTTGGTGCTCTCGGCACGGCGTGGTCAACGAACGACATCCATCGGAAGAGGACTGTACGTGGAGAGGCTGACAGCTGGGTCCACGGCCGCACGCAAGGAAGTGCCTCCTTTTTTTGCGAGTAGGAAGTGCCTCCTTATTACGCGCAAAATAATGATTCCTCCTCCTGACAGCTGGGACCGACCGGAAGGGCCTCTGTATTTCGTGAAAAAAACATTCCCCCCGCTGACAGCTCGGATCCACCAGCTATTACGCACAAAAATAATGAATACCCCCGCTGCTAGGTCGGTCCCACCATATTTGGAGACTGACTTGTGGGCCAACTAAGTTGACGCGGACGCAGGGCTTTGTCAACTTAGTCAATATAAACGATTCTAGCTGCGGTGACCGTACGATGTCCATCCAACTGTCGTTGTGCTTCTTCAACCTCTGGTCTTCTTGCTCCAGCCGCCCAAACCAGCGCCGGTCGTGCCGCCTGCTCCTGCCTCCCATGGCCGGCTGTGCTGCCACGCAGGCCACACCGCCCCACCCTACTCCCACCGCTGGCCAAGCCTTCCCTCTACTCACCCACACCCCCTATTATTCTCCGGCGACGGTAGCCTCAAACCGCAGCCGAAGCAGTCAACCCTCGTACTCCCCTTCGTGTGGGCATCCACTGCTGCGTATTCCCCGGCTCCGGATCATTCCCTTCCTAGGTCGCGCCGTCGTCAACCACCTTGGTGCTCTCGGGCGGTACGGCGTCGTCAATGCGGTCAACGAACGACAGCCATCAGAAGAGGACTGTAAGTGGAGAGGCTGACAATTGGGTCCATGGCCGCACGCAAGGAAGTGCCTCCTTATTACACGCAAAATAATGATTCCTCCACCTGACAGCATGGACCTACCGGAAGGGCCTCTGTATTTCATGAACAAAACGTTTCCCCCTGACAGCTAGGACCCACCGGCTTTATCTTCGCACGGAAGGAACTGCCTTCTTACCCCCTGACAGCTGGGACCCACCAGGTTGAAGCGAAGGTAGCGTTATGATGGATTATGGATGGGCTTAGGCCCATATAAGACAATAATCCCTGGTTAATCTCTAAGGCCCATGCATGTGTACGGCAAGTGGTGGGAAGTGTGGGAAGTTTAGTCCCATACTGCTACAGTAAGAAGAGTGAGTCCTCTTTATAAGGGCTGCTCCATCACTTGCTATTGGGAGCTTGGGAATAGGAGTTGTACACGCGCGCTCCTCCTCCTCCGCCGCCCGCCTCGCCTAGTCACGACGCGCACGCGCGTCGCGGGTTGCGGGAATGAGCCGAGCCGAAGCTTATTTTTGCCGATCAGGAATGGTTAATTAATCTCAGATTAATTAACGAGTCGCTTACGGAAGTGCCACTGTCCGAGACGTTGGACCGTGGGCTGTTCGCGGACTTGGTCGTGGGCCTGAGCCCAGGCCCATTTCCCCGACGGCCTATATAAGAAGGCGCTGGCCAGTGGAGTGAACCCTAACTCAGTTCACTCACTCCCTCTCGCACAACCCTAGTCGTCATCTACTGTTCCTCTCACTGTGCTGCTTCCAGCGATCCCATCCCGACGACCGAGTGAACGGTTGGTCGGGAGAGCAGGTGCCTCCGGAACCATGTCGTTCAAGATCCTGCCCGGGAGAACGGCAATAAGGTTTTTGGGGAGCGTCTCGACGCGACTGCTCCCGATCCATCCCCGTCACCGACCGCCTCTGCTTCCACTGCTTCCCATGCATCGACTACATGGCTGACGACGAAGTCGCCAAGAAGAAGGCCTCGGCCGATGCCGAGGCTGCTGCTGCCGCCGCCGCGTTGGCCTGGCCAACCGGAGGGTATGACTCGTTCATCCCCTATTTGCTCGTTCATGTGCTGGCCGTATATATGTTGTACATAGATGTTTCGGTTCTATGTACTGTACGTGCTCACATGCTTAGGATTCGGCATAAGATGCATACCGTATTTCCCATGCTTATCATTTACACATGGATTAGATTAGTCAAAAATGTGCTAATATTGCCAACAATCCAAAAACCTTATTTTAGGCACTTTTCGACTCATGGCTTCGCCGCTACTCTGAAACCAGAAAAGTTTACCGGGACGCATTTTAAGCGTTGGCAGACGAGGACTACCTTGTGGCTCACAACAATGAACGTGTTCTGGGTTGGTGGTGTGTCTCCCACGGTAACGATTGCTCCTGAACAAGAGAATGCGTTTAGGGAGGCAACCACCATCTTTGTGGGAGCCATTCTTACTGTGATCGGAGACAAGCTAGTCGACGCGTATCTTCATATGCGTGTTGCCAAGAATTTGTGGGATGCGCTCGAAGCTAAATTCGGCGCAACCAATGCTGGAAGCGAGTTGTATGCTATGGAGCAGTTCCATGATTACAAAATGGTTGATAACCATTCTATATTGGACCAGGCCCATGAGATACAATGCATCGCTAAGGAGCTGGAGCTCCTGAAGTGTGAGTTACCAAACAAGTTTGTCGCGGGTTGCATTATTGCAAAACTCCCTCCTGGATGGAGGAACTTTGCTACTTCTCTCAAGCACTTGAGACGTGAATTCTCTGTTGAGGATGTCATCGGTCATCTAAGTGTTGAGCAGAACTCAAGAACAAAGGACTCACACGTGAAAGGGGCAGAGGATTCTTCTAGCGCCAATGTGGTGCAGAAGAATTCCCACAAGTTCAAGGGAAATAACTCTGTCCAGTAGAATACTACCTTTAAGAAGAAGGGTAAGAAAAAAGACAAAAAGAGAGATGGATGCTTTACTTGTGGTTCAGAGGAACACTGGGCAAACAAGTGCCCAAACAAGTACAAGAAGCCAGGACAGGACTCTAAGTCTGTCAATGTCACCCTAAGCAACAATGATGCGGCATCTGGGTATGGTAATCTGTTTACCGTACTTTCAGTTTGTCAGTCCACCGATTGGTGGGTTGACACTGGGGCCAATATTCATGTGTGTGCTGATGTGTCTTTGTTTTCTTCCTACCAGGTCGCACGAGATTGTTCCGTCCTGATGGGGAACGGCTCGCATGCTTCTGTTCATGGTGTTGGCATGGTAGATCTAAAGTTTACTTCGGGAAAGATCGTGCAACTGAAGAACATGCAGCATGTCCCCGCCATCAAGAAGAATCTCGTTAGTGGCTCCCTTCTATGTAAAGAAGGGTTTAAGTTAGTATTTGAGTCCAACAAAGTAGTCGTATCTCGGTATGGACTATTTGTTGGAAAAGGATATGATTGTGGTGGTTTGTTCCGCCTTTCCCTCGAGGATTTCTGTAATAAAGTCGTGAACCAAATTCATTCTAATGTGAACGAATATGAGGTTTGGCATTCACGTCTTTGTCACATAAATTTCGGTTGTATGACGCGGCTGGCTAAGATGGATCTGATTTTGAGTTTCACTTTAGCCAAAGGCTCTAAGTGCCATGCATGTGTGCAAGCAAAGCAACCTCGTAAGCCTCACAAGACTGCGAAGGAGAGACACCTGGCACCACTAGAGCTCATACATTCAGATCTCTGTGAGATGAATGGTGTGTTGACTAAAGGTGGAAAGAAATACTTCATGACTTTAATTGATGATTCCACTAGATTTTGTTATGTGTATCTGTTAAATACAAAGGATGAGGCTCTACACTACTTTAAAATCTATAAGGCTGAAGTTGAGAACCAACTTGAGAAGAAAATAAAACGAGTCCGGTCTGATCATGGTGGAGAGTACTTTTCTAATGAGTTCGATCTATTCTGTGCGGAACATGGTATTATTCATGAGAGGACGCCTCCCTATTCACCCCAGTCAAACGGGGTTGCCGAACGGAAAAATCGTACTCTAACAGATTTGGTTAACGCCATGTTAGATACCTCGGGTTTATCCAAGGCATGGTGGGGGGAGGTTGTATTGACATCATGTCATGTCCTGAATAAAGTTCCCGCGAAGGATAATGAGACTACTCCCTATGAGCAATGGGAAAAGAAAAGAACTACACTTTCTTACTTGCACACTTGGGGCTATTTGGCGAAAGTCAATGTGCCGATCCCCAAAAAGCGTAAGCTTGGACCAAAGACCGTGGACTGCGTTAATTTGGGCTACACTAAGAATAGCGTTGGCTATATATTTCTAGTAGTGAAATCTGAGGTACCTGACCAAAAGGTCGGTACAATTATAGAGTCTAAGGATGCTACATTCTTTGAGGATATTTTCCCCATGAGAGATATGCAAAGCACTTCTAGACTGGACTCTGATGAGACTCCTGAACCTGCCATTCCGATGGAATACTATGAACACAAAAGTGATGAAAGTTCCACGGAGGATGACAAGGAAGCTCCTGTTAGGAGCAAGAGACAAAGGACTACAAAGTCTTTTGGTGATGATTTCCTCATGTACCTCATGGATGATGACACTCCCAGTTCCATTTCAGAAGCTTATGCATCTCTGGATGCTGACTACTGGAAGGATGCGGTCCGTAGCGAGATGGATTCCATCATGGCTAACGGAACATGGGAGATCACTGATCGTCCTTATGGTTGCCAACTATTGGGATGTAAGTGGGTGTTCAAGAGGAAGCTTAGGCTCGATGGTACTATTGAGAAGTACAAGGCTAGGCTTGTGGCCAAGGGTTATACCCAGAAAGAAGAAGAGGATTTCTTCGATACTTACTCACCTGTGGCTAGACTGACAACCATTCGAGTGTTACTCGCTTTGGCTGCCTCGCATGGTCTGCTCGTTCATCAGATGGACGTCAAGACGGCTTTCCTTAATGGAGAGCTAGACGAGGAAATTTACATGCAACAGCCAAATGGCTTTGTAGTAAATGGTTAGGAAAGAAAGGTGTGCAAGCTAGTGAAATCTTTGTATGGCCTGAAACATGCGCCTAAGCAATGGCATGAGAAGTTTAATACAACTTTGACATATGTTGGCTTTGTTGTTAATGAAGCTGGCAAATGTGTATACTATCGCTATGGTGGGGGCGAAGGAGTAATACTGTGTTTGTATGTCGATGACATACTAATATTTGGGACCCACCTCAAGGTCATTGAGGAGGTCAAGGCTTTTCTATCTCATAACTTTGAGATGAAAGACCTGGGTGTGGCTGATGTTATCTTGAACATCAAGCTACTTAGAAATACTGAGGGTGGAATTACACTTTTGCAATCCCACTATGTTGAGAAGATTTTGAGCCGTTTTGGATATTCGGACTGCAAACCTTCTGCAGCACCATATGATCCTAGCGTGTAGATTCGAAAGTTCGAAGGCACAGCTGTAGATCAATTGAGATATTCTCAAGTGGTTGGTTCACTCATGTACCTAACTTGTGCTACTCGTCTTGACATCTCATTTGCTGTGTGCAAACTGAGCCGGTTTGTTTCCAATCCGGGAGATGTGCATTGGCATGCTGTTGAGTGAGTGATGCGTTATTTGCAAGGTACTATGAACTATGGGATTCACTATTCTGGGTACCCGACGGTACTTGAGGGGTATAGTGATTCTAATTGGATATCTGATGCTGATGAGATGAAAGCCACAAGTGGATATGTCTTCACACTTGGTGGTGGTGTTGTTTCCTGGAAGTCTTGCAAGCAGACGATCTTAACGAGATCGACTATGGAAGCAGAACTCACAGCATTAGACACATCATGCGTCGAAGCAGAATGGCTTCGAGAGCTTTTGACGGATTTGCTGGTGGTTGATAAACCAGTCCTTGTTGTCCTTATGAACTGTGACAATCAAACGGTGATTGCCAAGGCTAAGAGTTCAAAGGACAACATGAAATCCACAAAGCACATAAGAAGAAGATTAAAATCTGTCAGAAAATCAAGAAACTCCGGAGTGATAGCATCGGATTATATCCAGACTGCTAAAAATCTAGCAGACCATTTTACGAAAGGGCTATCACGGATTGTGATAGAAAATGCATCGAGGGAGATGGGTATGAGACCCACATAAGTTGCCATGGGGGTAACCCAACCTATGTGATCGGAGATCCCGTGAATTAGGACGTGGGAAAATAATCCAGCGGTCAACTGAGGAGAGTATCCTTTATTAACCCACTCCGTTGGAGATGCATAATACTCTCAATTCTATAAGGCAGGCTGACTTTTGTCTTAATTTGTTCCAAAGCTTATGTAAGCAAGATGCTAACCTACAGAGCATTCTTTGGAGGAACACACCTATGTGAGCCCGACTGCTGGTCACAGTCTATGAGATTGGGTGATCTCTAGGAAGCTCATGAGAAGGTACGGAGTATGACTAATAAGCTCCACCCGTGGGGTTTAGCCTTCGGCAGCCACGTATCAGCTGACAATAGGCGAAACTTCTGCACGCCAAACTGACAATTCAAGGTATAGTCCATTGTTCAGTTGTGAAGAAGTCTAATCCTATTGCTCTAGGTGGAAGTTCAACTTAACAGTCTCCACTGAAAATTCCGGTATATCAAACATTGTTTGGAACAGTTGACAAACTTATGTGCCTCAAGATCTGGTGGGGGATTGATGGATTATGGATGGGCTTAGGCCCATATAAGACAATAATCCCTGGTTAATCTCTAAGGCCCATGCATGTGTACGGCAAGTGGTGGGAAGTGTGGGAAGTTTAGTCCCATACTGCTAAAGTAAGAAGAGTGAGACCTCTTTATAAGGGCTGCTCCATCACTTGCTATTGGGAGCTTGGGAATAGGAGCTGTACACGCGCGCTCCTCCTCCTCCACCGCCCGCCTCGCCTCGCCACGCCTTGTCACGACGCGCGTGCACGCGCCGCGGGTTGCGGGAATGAGCCGAGCCGAAGCTTATTTTTGCCGATCAGGAATGGTTAATTAATCTCAGATTAATTAACGAGTCGCTTACGGAAGTGCCACTGTCTGAGACATTGGACCGTGGGCTGTTTGCGGACTCGGTCGTGGGCCTGAGCCCAGGCCCATTTCCCCGACGGCCTATATAAGAAGGCGCTGGCCAGTGGAGTGAACCCTAACTCAGTTCACTCACTCCCTCTCGCACAACCCTAGCCGTCATCTACTGTTTCTCTCACTGTACTGCTTCCGGCGATCCCATCCCTACGACCGCGTGCACGGTTGGTCGGGAGAGCAGGTGCCTCCGGAACCCTGTCGTTCGAGATTCTGCCCGAGAGAACGGCAATAAGGTTTTTGGGGAGCGTCTCGACGCGACTGCTCCCGATCCGTCCCCGTCACCGATCGCCTCTGCTTCCACTACTTCCCCTGCATCGACTCCATGGCTGACGACGAAGTCACCAAGAAGAAGGCCTCGGCCGATGCCGAGGCTGCTGCTGCCGCCGCCGCGTTGGCCTGGCCAACTGGAGGGTATGACTCGTTCATCCCCTATTTGCTCGTTCATGTGCTGGCCGTATATATGTTGTTCATCGATGTTTCGGTTCTATGTACTATATGTGCTCACATGCTTAGGATTCGGTATGAGATGCATACCGTATTTGCCATGCTTATCATTTACTCGTGGATTAGATTAGTCGAAAATGTGCTAATATTTCCAACACGGTATCTGTCCGGCCGCGAACGTGTACGTACATAGCGGTCGATCGGTCTCTCTGCAACGACGTACCATGGTCGAGTAAGGAGCGGCACGTATTGAAGTAGAGGCGCCCACGTAGTATGTCACGCAGTCCCGTCTATATCGTGTACACGTACGTACGGCCACACTGCAAGATAGTAAATACGTCTACGTACATACATATGGGCGGGGTCTCTAACGCGTACAGCAATGTCGTCCTGTTCATCGGCAGCCAACCGGCTGGGTCGGAACGGAGTAAACAGCGTCACGTGTTCATCGGGAGCCAACTGGCTTGGACGAAACAGCCGAAACGAGGTCTGACGTACCACACAACGGAGGAAACGGCCTTCTGTTCGACCGCGTACGGTCGATACGGGGTCCTGTTCATCGGGAAGGGTCTGGCGTACCGCAAAACGGAGGAAACAGACTTCTGTTCGAGTGCCTACAGTCAAAACGGGGTGCTGCTGATCGGGAGGGGTGTGGCGTACCGCAAAACAAAGGAAACGGACTTATGTTGGAGTGCCTACGGTCGAAACGGAGTCCTGTTCATCGGGAGGGGTGTGGCGTACCGCAAAACGGGACTCCACGGGCTACTGTTCATCCACCGTCGACTTCCTCCAGCCTCCACCTGCTACTGTTCATCCATCGTCGACTTCCTCCTGCCTCCACCAGCTACTGTTCATCCACAGGGTCCTATTCATCTAGCCTCCACCAGCTACTGTTCAACCAGCCCTCCACGGGGTCCTGTTCCTCCAGCCTCCACCGGCTACTATTCAACCAGCCCTCCACGGGGTCCTGTTCAACCAGCCCTCCACGGGGTCCCTCCACCAGCTATTGTTCATCCACCCCCACCTCCTCGATCGGGGTCCTGTTCATCCAGCGGCAACGGCCTCTACTACCACGGGATCCTGTTCATCCAACCCCCACCAGGGACTGTTCATCAAGAGGTAGCTTCGATCGGCTTCAGTTAGCAGCAGTAGCAAAGGAATCACTCGGTTTCAGTTAACAGCAAGGGATCGATCGGGGTTCAGTAACGTAGCTAGTGCAATCGCTCGGGTTCAGTTAGAGCCCAACGCCTCGCTCGGGTTCAGTTAGAGCACAATGCCTCGAACACACGTGCATACGTGTACGAGAGAAACATGCAAACCTCCGTGCATCGCTCGGCCCCGACCACCCACCGTAACCGGAAACTCCCCGAAATTTTCCTCGCCCTCGCTTCTACCACGATTTTTTCCGTCATGGACGACCCAAAGAATGTCATGCAGGTGCGTCTCCGGCCCGCCCAGAACGAAAAGCCCATTTTCTATCATGATTTTTTGTCATAGAAGTAGGAGACCACCACATCTATGATGATACCGGGTTTTGTCACAATTATCGTCATAGAAGTGTCATAAGCATGACAGAAAAAAATTCGTTCGGCCCAAAATGTCACGGATGTGTCTTTTTTTGTAGTGTTGGTCAGCACCTCCACCTCCCCTGGGTTCCCCCATGCGATGCCCTTCTTCTTCCAAAACATGAGCTTCTTCGGAGGCCTGGCCAAAAATGCCAGGACCTTGGCCTGGCCAGTGGCTCGGTGATTTAGAACCGTTCACGCTGCCACTCTTTGATGGTCTCCATGAAGGTACCTTTAAACCAGTCGACCTTCTGCTTCTTGCTGATCATAGCACCTCTGCACTCTGTGAGCTCAGAACCACTAGACTTCGGCTTGACGCCGAAGACCTACGGCCATAGGTCAAAGTGCGGCTCGATGCGGAGGAAGGCCTTGCAGACCGTGATGAAGGAGGTGAGGTGAAGGATGGAATTTGGGGCTAGATGATGGAAATCCAGACTGTAGTAGAACATGACCCCGCGCACGAAGGGGTACAGCGGGAAGCCCAGACCTCTGACGAGGTGGAGCACGAAGACCACCCTCTCCCCTGGTTTGGGAGCGGGTACCGGCTGGTTTGGGTCCGGCGCTCGGGCATTGACGTTGGCGGAGATGTACCCCGCGTCACGTAGCTCCAGGATAGTTCCCTCCGTAACGGAGGAACCAACCTAGTGCCCCTTGAGGTTGGCGTCGGCCATTGCTAGGACGAAGACTAGGATGCGCTGCGAGGGAGGAGGGCGAGATTGGATCTGGGTGCTGGAGCTCGAGAGGCAGCAGGTGAGGGGGAATGGGAGTGTGCTCTTTCCGTCGCTATCTTTTTACTCTTATATAGGCTGGTAAAAGACCAAGAGTCCCTCTGTCATGCCCTTGAAATCTCCACTCCCCGCAAAAGATGTCGTTATGCGTACAGGGAAAAACAAAATCTTAATGATATCCCTAAGAAAACGGGCACAATCTCCATTTCGATGGGACGTGCCAATGAAAAGATTGCCTCGGGCCACGATTTGGGTGAGCAGTAACTTCTTGACCAGTCGTGGGAAGTGCCGCTTCGATAAAGTTGTCAGGCTATAAAGCACTATTCACACCTATGTGGCTGGCCTTCGTGGTTAAGTATCCCCACGCCTTTGGTCATTGTCAGAGTTCGGCTAGGCCATGGTCGGGGAACGCCGCTGCTTTGAGGGGTAGTCTATAGTGCCCTTTAAAGGGAAGGGATCTCGAATTACCAGAGAAGAGGAACTCGTCTGTCGAGCCAAGGACTTCGGATCTGAAGTTCTTTACATCAAGGAGGTCGTCCTCGGCATAGAAGACCAGTTCGGGGGCTACTTACGATGTCCCAGACTAGGGGGTACTAACCTAGACGGCCCATGGTCCTCGGGCTGAGCTGGTGGGCCCTCATTCCCATTAAGTTGGACTCCGAAAGCTGCACGCTGGAAACATGATCAAGACTGCATCTCTTGAAGACTTGACATACACTCCAAGACATCTCCTGCCGCCTCCATGCGACCCCCCTGGATACCGACCATGTAACCCTAGATGCCCTACTTGGCGTGTATATAAGCCAAAGGGTTTAGCCCGTAGAGGGGACCGAATCACAATTACACTCACCTAGCTCTAGGGTTAGAACATAACTTACGATCTCAAGGTAGATCAAGTTTGTACTCGATACATCTCCATCAATATAAACAAGAGCGGGACGTAGGGTTTTACCTCATCAAGAGGGCCTCAACCTGAGTAAATATCGTCTCCCTTGTTCCTGTTACCATATGTCCGAGATCCACAGCTCCGGACCCCCTACCCTGAGGTCTGCTAGTTTTTACACCGACAATCATGGAGGCAGTAAGGTTGATGAAGAAGGCTCCGATAATGGCTTCCCCCTCCGGCATAACTCCGTTACAAACCTCCAGATTAGATCTTCGCTGAACAGGAACTTGCGGCGGCGATAAAATTCTTCTAAAAATACGGCGAAGGGTTTCAGTATTTATAGGGATTTATGCCGGTGGAATCGAAAAGTACTGTTTATAAGAAAGGGAGTGCCTAGAAGTCATCTGAGATATAGTTTGGTCTCATTCACCTGACATCAGCTGATATCATCTTTGTCGTTATAGCCCATTTTTGTTTGATGAGCCACATCTAAAGTTGCTCCTTGTTTTCTTGGGCTGGCCCGTTCCAATTGTGTGGTTGTTGGTTGTTGGAAAAAACATAAAAAAAGGACACACATCTACTCGGAAAATCCTATTCGCCGCTTATTGCGGCAAAATGTCGAGGCGCCGCACACCCCCTCGTCTCGAGTGAGCCGGCCTTTTTATTTCCCCTTCCGTGTCCCTTTTCCTCCCTTGCCCTGACTCGTTCGTCGACAGAGAAGCCACAACTTTCCCTTCCTCCCTCGCCTTGCCTGGATCCCCTTTTCCTTCGTTGGCGGCCGCTACTTCTTCTGCTTCCTCCGCCGGCCGCTGCTTCTTCTGCTTCCTTCGCCGGGATCCTACTCCGCAAGAGACTGCCGCCCTCGTAAGCAGCCGGCGGGCCTCTCTACTCCCTATTCATCCGTGCCATCGCATCAGATATGGCTGAGCTTGTCGTGTTGGATGTCTTTTTTGCAGTTTTTCTGTGTCTCATCGGCTAGGGTTCAGCCAAGCTCGGCGTCTGCTAGGGTTCCGTCAAGCTCGGTGTCGTCTAGGTCCCCGTCAAGCTCGGCATCAACAAGGTAACACGCCCAATTCCCCCCGTTGTGTTCCTTGCTCCCTATGTGGTACCGCGTGATCTAGCCGTTTTTGTTCCATTTAGCGTTGGTCAAGTGTTGCTAGGGTTTTGTAGGGGGCTTTGGTCGCAGTGGTGGTGTTTTGGATGTTCTGGAGATTAGACAAGGGGGTTGTGTTCAGAGATCTGGATTAGGGGTATGATTCAGCATGATGATGTTAGGGGGTTGTGTTCAGAGATTTGGATTCAGGGTATGATTTCAGCATGATGTTGTTAGGGGGTTGTGTGTTCTGGCACTTGTCCTTGGGATTTTTTGTTTGTTTTGTTGATGATGATAGGTGCTTTGTGTAGCATGGTGCAGTAGTTCTTATCTGTGTTTTTCTGAATTTTGTAGTAGCATCAAGGTTCTTTGTTGTTCATAGATGCATCCACAAAACCCTAGCCTAGCCTGGCCTAGTGAGTGGAAAAAGCGACTTTCAGGGTTCCGATGCGTGGGGTGTGGGGAAACGAAACGAACGCGAACGGTAGGAATAGGTGGAACCAACGATCAGTGGCTACTTTTATTGTTGTTTGCTGTGAAGTTATATGTCATTTTTTTTGTTAATTTGATGCTTACTACAGTGGCTACTTTTTATTGTGCCCTTTCTTTTTGCCTGAGAGTGATGTTATGAGGAATTGAATAAGTAATAGATAATAATTTTAATGCATTCCCGGGGCAAGAGTGAATGCTGTTTTTCGAGGTTGTTGAACTTGTGGCATTTTTTTTATACATTGATTCCTGTTAATTCACTGCTTTATATTTGATTGGAGAATCACTCTTCTTTTCTTTTTTACAATAAACCATGAAATAAGATATGTTTAAACGACAGTTTGAGAATAACTTTGTGTGCTACCTTTTTTCACATATGGATGGTTCTCGTGCTAGTTTTGTCATTTTAGACGAGTGTTATTAGGTGATGTGATATATATTCATAAGATGTGATTGTAGTTTTTCATATATGATGTTAACCCAGTAATGCAAGATGAAACTTGCAAGATGTGGCACTTTTTATTTTGATAGTTTTTCATATATGATGTTAACCCAGTAATGCAAGATGAAACTTGCAAGATGTGGCACTTCTGATCTGCTTTTTGCTCTTTTTATTTATTTTTCAAATGTGTTTACATGTTTTTAATTGTCATACTTTCTTCTGTGTATTTAATTAGTCTTTGTTTCATGACCTTACTTTTTTTAATTATTATACAGGTCTCCCTCAACTCTAAACATGCCTAGACTTTACAAATATCCTGCTGGTACCATCAAGCACAGGTTTTCTACCATCAGGTGGCATAAGGCAGTTTCTGATTTAAGTGATAATCAAAAGTCGTTTGTTAGGAAATATGAGCTCGATAATCTTCTGAATATTCATCCTCACTTAATGGTTCCAATACCAATTCTTCAATGGGTTGCGGACCACTTAAATTGCAATGCGACTGGAGTTTTCAGAAAGGGTGATAAAATAATTCATCTAAGAAGAGACATGGTAATTCAGGTTTTTGGGATCCGTTCTGGTTCTGTGCCTTTTCCTCTAGACAGCACAGATCCAGTTGTCGTGGCTAGAGTGTTACAGCTTAGGTCTCAGTATCTCGGTAATGGCCAGAAGAACATTCAATTTGATAGTATCATCACTATCATGAAGAATGACGAGACCGAGGAAGGTTTCATCCGGAGTTTATTATTTCTGTTCATAAGTTCTGTGTTCTGCCCAACCACTCGGAATTATGCAAATTGGAAAATTCTTTATGGGCTCCACGACATTAGCAAGCTGAAGACCTTTGATTTGGCTCAACTTTGCATTGATCACTTGAACAAAGAAATTGATAATTTCAGCACCAATCTATTCAATAGAACTGAAACTCCATTGAACAATTCAATCTATGTTGGTGGATGCTTACCTTTAGCTGCTGTAAGTTTTATAATTTTCCCTACTTTTCATTTTTTTTAAATGTATTGTTAAGCTATGCAATTTTTGTTTATAGTCACTGATTTGTTGTTTCATGTTCTCTTATGATTCCCAATATTCTTAGATTGTCTATCTGGACTTTGTGGACTTCACAAAAGCTTCTCAACAACGAAGTATCAATTATGGACTCCCTAGAATGGCATATATTCAGAATGACGACTTTGACTATCTAGCTACAGTGGACTTAAACACAAGATCCAAGAAGCCGTTTGCATTGGGATTCTTACCAGTAAGCTTGTTCTATCCTTTTTTTTGGCATTTGTTTAACTGACGACAAAAGTTGCAGAAAGTAGTTTCAAACAATAAGGAGCAAATGTTTTCATTCTTAATTCTTTGGAATGACATTTTTCTTGGTTTCATGGTCTTGTTTTAAGAACATTCAGACCTGTTTGTTGACTTTGTTTTTTCTTTTCAGCTGAAAGACATTTCTAGGACACCTTACGGTGCTCGTGCAATTGTATTGGCTCAAGAGAAGTGGACCAAAGCCCCACAGAGTTATGATGTTGAGGAAAATCTCATTCCAAACTCCAATGACATCTCAAATGTTGCATCTACATCGAACAGTAATCCAGAAGTATGTTTATCTGCTTGTTATTAACCTTTTGTTTACCAATACATTTTAGTCTTCTCACTTCAGTGTCATAGCAGAACTAGGAAATCAGTTGCCATATGTCTATAGTCTGTTCGCAACAAAACAGATTGCATAATATGTTCCTAATATAACATATGATTACTCAAAAATAGAATGAGTTTTGCATTCATAAAATGAACATACTGTGTTCGTACTCTCAACTGAGATAGGAATTTTGCTAGAGGTAATTTCCTCCTTGTCAATTAGGCGGTTCTCTATTGTATTGACATTGAAAAGATCTGAGACCCAAAAAGATAGTATCACCAATTGACAAGACTAAAATCAAACACAAGGAACAGAATCTAACCAATTTTCGTTGTTTACCAATGACATCTCACATGAGTTTTTGGATGCATGATCTGTTCCTAGTGCAACATATGAGTACTCAAAATATAACGAGTTGCAGTGCTCCCAGTACAACATACGAGTACTTCAATGCATAATTTGTTGCTTGCTTTGAACATATAATGATTTTACTAGATAATGATTTGTTCCTTCTATGTTTATCTGCTTTTTTTAACCTTTTGTTTACCAATAGATTTTAGTATTGTCACTTCAGTGTCATAGAAGAACTAATACACTTGTAACTTTTCTGTCCTGAACTAATAGGTTATGAATATAATATCTCAAGTTGTTGCAAAGCATGATGAAATTTGGAAGAAGCTTCATGAACAGCATATGCAAAATATGTTTTCAGATCTCAAAGCAACTGTCATGTCTCTTCAGCGAAATACAAACAGCCAAGTAAACATTCCTGGCACTTCAACCATGAATCCTGTTGTTCTTCTTTCAGCACGTAGCAACATGAATAATCACAATGAACCATTAAACACCAACCATCGCCTAGTCCAGATAAACAGTGAGCCAATTAGAGCATCTTTATTCCAAGATCACGTAGAAGTTAGTCCTACTCCTGATGTTACCTTAAGGCACACCAGCAAGGACATCCAAGTTGAAAATGCAGTTCCAGTTCCAGAACAAGATTCAGTTCCTCAGCAAGTAGAGGAAACTAAGCAAGCACCTTCAGCTGTAAACATTGTTCAGAATGAAGAAATTTCACCTGGGAACAATGGTATTCATACTGACAACACACCTGATCAACTTATTTCTTATAGTCAAACAAGTGATGGCACTCAATTTGCTGTTAACACTCTTATTGAGATCTCAGGTACCTTTTCTGAGCCAATTCGTACTCCACCGATGTCAGTATTGCAACCAGTGGATTGCGTTGAACATGCTGTCAATAGTGAGCCATATGAAACGGAATTTCAGCATGTGAACCCCACAACAGTCCATATTCAGGAAACTCCCGTTTCTGTCAGCAAACAAGCTCAGTTAGTGAATGAGTCTCCAACGAAAGAACTGCCTGCTTCGTCAAACATCCTAACTGAAGATGGCATTATGCTAAGGAATGTGATCTCACAATCAAATGACAATCTGGGAGATGGCATTGAAATTGCCATGAAGTATGCTGATGGTATTATAATCCCAGAACTTGATAAGACAGTCCCCAAAGGTAGTTCCCACCTTTTTTTAAATCAACTGCTCTTTCCTTCTGTTCATTTTTGTTTGCTTTCACTGTATTTGAGTTTTTACTTCCAATTTGGTTGTTTTAGTTTTTGCAATGTCCTGCCTTCTTTTTACATGCTTCATTGTTTTTCATACCAAAGCTTATTATATGCAATTGGTTCACTGGACAGATCCTGTAGTACCTGAGGTACCTGAGCACAAATCATCTCATGCAGCATTGAATATATCTGGTCCCAGCACTATAGAGAAGAGAAATCGAAAGAAAAGGAAAGCAAAAGATCTATCTGCTCAAGAAAAGATATCAAAGATAACTGTTGAACCTCATGTTCAGGAGTTTTACAAGAAATACCTTGGAAACAAATTCTTCAACAATGAAAAGTAAGTTATTTCAGGAGCATCTTACTTTATAGGCATGAAACAATCTATCTTGTTGTATATTCTGTTGTTTCAATTTTTAAAAATGCAGTCCAACCATTATTGACATTAATGGCTTTACTGTGGAGTATGATCATTTCTATAATTCACTCAAGGTAATAGGAAATGTTGACAATGAAGTCTTCAATGCTTATGTCCAAGTTTTCAATTATGAGAATGAAAATCCAGATCCAAAAAGTAAGGAACCTTCGAAATACTGCTTTACTTCATACTTCACGGTAATTCTCTATTCCTCATCTATAGTATTTCCTTTTTTTTGTTCCGTGTTGAACTTTTTGCAACTTCTGTTCTTAGTGTTCTTATCTCTTTCATCGGATGTGCAGGAGAAGTTACTTGTCGATCCCAAGAATTTCAACTCTCGGTCTTGTGTAAGAGAATTCAAGAAACTGAACTGTGGCAAGAACTTACATAAGCGTGATATGGTAAACATCAGTTATCAATGCAACAAACTCTAAATTATCACATCCTCTCATCATCTCTACTGATTTTACTTCTTTGTTTGCGATCCAGCTATATTTCCCCAGAGTTGATTCATTCCACTGGACTTTGTTCTGCATTAACAATCTGTTTGAAACTGCCAATTTCTTTGATTCAAGGAGTTCTGTTCCTCAAAATCAAGTCAATAAGTTAACATCAAATCTGGTTTGTTTTCTTCTCTTTTTAGTTTTTACTCTTGTGCCTTTTGTAACATCAAATCTTTTGTGACTTTTAGTTTTTACCCTGTCATCATCCGTATGTCAGTAGTTACACGCAGATAATTGAACTACTGTTCTTTTTTTATAAAAGTTCTGCACTAGTTGAATTCTTATACTTCTTTTAATATAGACCATCAACATGGGCACCATTTTCAAGTCTTCTGGATGCACATACAAGAATATTGAGAATTTCGAGTGCATTTCCCCAGAGGACTACCCCCAGCAAGACAACCTGTGAGTAAAGCAACCATCATTATGCTCCATGCACTTTTCTGTCTTTAACTCTTATAATCAATTAACATTCTGTCACCCAAGAAGTTCCTTTGCTGAATTTTATGTATACCTTTGTACAGCCACAATTGTGCTCTCTATGCTATCATGTATATGGATATCTGGGATGGGAAGAACATGAAGGAATTTGATGATGTATGTCACCAGCAAATCACTCTTCCTCTTTCTTGGTCTATACTTTCTTTCACAAATTATCCCCCACCCCCCCCCGTTTTTATGCATGCTAATGTGTTGTTTACTGTTTCATTTGTCCCAGGGAATTATTCCTCAATTTCGTCAGGTCATTGCTTACAAGCTGGCAAAGTCTGACATCAACGAAAAAGGTGTTGAGGGACTTCAAGATGATGTTTCAACCAAGAAGAGGAAGAAGCGCCGCTAGTTGTGTGCAGAAAGCAAATACTTTGAGTTTCTAGAATTGATCTGTCCATTTTTGCCAATTGAATGTGCACCACAACTACTTATAACTCACCGGTGTCATTGCTTGGAAAACTTTTAAGTTCCCTTTTTCCCTTTGTGTGGAAATCACTCTTTTGTGTAGAAAACATTTATGTTGGAGACTCAGTACATTTATATTTTATGAGAGTAGTGTCACCAGCACAATTCAATACCAACATGAGTGTCTTCAAGGATTTTTTTTCCAATGAAGTGTGTTGTTTATTTTTTTCCAAAGCAGATGTGTGATTGATTTCCATGAAAGGGATCACTATTGCTTTTGTAAATATAATGACAATGTTGCCTTTCGTCTCGTTTGCTACGAAAAAAATGCACATTTTTCTTGTAAAATATATCTAAGATGTTTCAGAATTGAACTTCACATAATATGTTCCATACATTCAGTGAATTCTCTTAGGAAATTTGGCATTTAGAAGGTACGGCCTCAGTACCATACTCTCTACTTTTGCATCAAGAATGTCTACTTCAAAAGAGTTTCGTAAAAAATGTTCCATTAAAATTGTTGTCAAACAATTGTTTACTTCAAAAGGATGTCTACTTCAAAAAGATTTCCCAAAAAAATGAAAAAGTCCCCTAAATAATATTCCGTAAGTAATGTTCCCTAATAATGTTGATAACGTTCCCCAAATAATGTTCTCTAAGAAATGTTTGCTGAATTTTTGTTCACTATTTTTTTTTGTTTCCCTCAAAAATGTGAATTCTTAAGGGATCTCATAACGTCATTATGCACTTGCTCGGGTTATTTATTGGGAAATCTGTTTTTGGACCCACACACGGGTTATGACTATAGTTTGATGTGTATAAGAACATTATTGAGGGAACATTAATCTGTTTTATGTTGATGACTATAGTTTTTGGACCCACACATTGTAAATTTTGTGTATACATGAGAAAAAAATCCTTATACACATTTAACATTTTTCAAATACATGATTAACATCTTTTGTTCCCCCAATAATGTTCCTTGAATATTGTTTCTTTAATTATGGTCCCCCAATAATGTTCCCCAACTAATTGTTGATGCCAATGAAAAATTATTTGACTTGAAGAACATTGTAAAATTTCAAAGAACATTGTTTATTTTGAAAACATCTAGTGATTTTTTATAACATTATTCAGGGAACATTATTCAAGGAACATTATTATATTCTTGTAGTAATCTTTTTTAATTCAAGGAAATTTTGTTCACCCAAAGGAACATTATTCTGTCATCATTTTTCTAATGTTCATTCAAAAATATCCCTTTAATAATGTTCCCCAAATAAATGTTCAATTTCTTTTGCTCCCCCAATAATGTTCCCTGAATAATGTTTCTTTAATATTGTTCTCCAAATAATGTTCCCCAAAATAATTGTTGATGCCGAGGAGTAATTATTTTGACTGGAAGGACATTTAAATTTTCAGACAACAATTGTGGTTTTTCGAAAACCAATTTAGTAATTTTTTAAGAACATTATTGAGGGAACATTATTCAAGAACATTATTATATTCTTGTAGTAAACTTTTTTTATTCAAGGAAAATTATCATTTTTTAATGTTCATTCAAAATTCCCTTTATATAATGTTCCCCAAATAAATGTTCAATTTCTTTTGCTCCCCCAATAATGTTCCCTGAATAATGTTTCTTTAATATGTTTCTCCAAATAATATTCCCCAAAATAATTGTTGATGCCGAGGAGTAATTATTTTGACTGGAAGAACATTTTAAATTTCAGACAACATTGTGTTTTTCGAAAAAACATTTAGTCTTTTTTAAGAACATTATTAAGGGAACTTATTCAAGGAACATTATATTTTCTTGTAGTAAACTTTTTTTATTCAAGGAAATTATCTTTTTTTAATGTTCATTCAAAAATGTCCCTTTAAATGTTCCTCAAATAAATGTTCAATTTCAATTTCTTTGCTCCTGATAATGTTCTCTTTTAATATTGTTCTCCAAATATGTTCCCCAAAAAAATATTTTATGGGAGGGCGGAGAGTCTATTTTGACTCGGAAAGACATTTTAAATTTCAGACAACATTGTTTTTTCGAAAAACATTTAGTCCTTTTTCAAGAACATTATTGAGGGAACATTATTCAAGGAACATTATTATATTCTTGTAGTAAACTTTTTCTATTCAAGGAAATTATCATTTTTTTAATGTTCATTCAAAAGTCCCTTTAATAATGTCCCCAATAAATGTTTAATTTCAATTTCTTTTCTCCCCCATAATGTCCTGAATAATGTTTCTTTAATATTGTTCTCCAAATAATGTTCCCCAAATAATTGTTGATGCCGAGGAGTATTATTTTTGACTGGAAGAACATTTAAAATTTTAGACACACATTGTGTTTTTCGAAAAACATTTAGTCATTTTTTAAGAACATTATTGAGAAACTTATTCAAGGAACATATTATATTCTTGTAGTAAACTTTTTTTTCAAGGAAATTATCATTTTTTTAATGTTCATTCAAAAATGTCCCTTTAATAATGTTCCCAAATAAATGTTCAATTTCTTTTGCTCCCCCATAATGTTCCCTGAATAATGTTTTTAATATTGTTCTCCAATAATGTTCCCCAAATAATTGTTGATGCCGAGGAGTAATTATTTTGACTGGAGAACATTTTAAAATTTCGACAACATTGTTTTTTCGAAAAACATTTAGTCATTTTTTAAACATTATTGAGGAACATTATTCAAGGAACATATTATATTCTTGTAGTAAACTTTTTTATTCAAGGAATATCATTTTTTTAATGTTCATTAAAAATGTCCCTTTTATAATGTTCCCCAAATAAATGTTCAATTTCTTTTGCTCCCCCAATAATGTTCCTGAATAATGTTTCTTTAATATGTTCTCCAAATATGTTCCCAAAATAATTGTTGATGCCGAGGAGTATTATTTTGACTGGAAGAACATTTTAAAATTTCAGACAACATTGTGTTTTTCGAAAAACATTTAGTCATTTTTTAAGAACATATTGAGGGAACATTATTCAAGGAACATTATTATATTCTTGTAGTAAACTTTTTTTATTCAAGGAAATTATCATTTTTTAATGTTCATATCAAAAAGTCCCTTTAATAAGTTCCCAAATAAATGTTCAATTTCATTTTGCTCTCCCAATATGTTCCCTGAATAATGTTTCTTTAATATTGTTCTCCAAATAATGTTCCCCAAATAATTGTGATGCCAGGAGTAATTATTTTGATGCAAGAACATTTAAATTTCGACAACATTGTGTTTTTCGAAAAACATTTAGTCATTTTTTAAGAACATTATGAGGGAACATTATTCAAGGAACATTATTATATTCTTGTATAAACTTTTTTTTCAAGGAAATTATCATTTTTTTAATGTTCATTAAAAATGTCCCTTTAATAATGTTCCCCAAATAAATGTTCAATTTCTTTTGCTCCCCCAATAATGTTTCTTAATTATTGTTCTCCAAATAATGTTCCCAAATAATGTTGATGCCAGAGGAGTAATTATTTTGACTGGAAGAACATTTTAAAATTTCGACACATTATGTTTTCGAAAAACATTTAGTCATTTTTTAAGAACATTATTGAGGGAACATTATTCAAGGAACATTATATTCTTGTAGTAACTTTTTTATTCAAGGAAATTATCATTTTTTAATGTTCATTCAAAAATGTCCCTTTAATAAGTTCCCCAAATAAATGTTCCAATTTCTTTGCTCCCCCCAATAATGTTCCCTGAATAATGTTTCTTTAATATTGTTCTCCAAATAATGTTCCCCAAAATAATTGTTGATGTTACTGGAAGAACTTTTAAAATTTCAGACAACATTGTGTTTTTCGAAAAACATTTAGTCATTTTTTAAGAACATATTGAGGGAACATTATTCAAGGAACTATTATATTCTTGTAGTAAACTTTTTTTATTCAAGGAAATTATCATTTTTTTAATGTTCATTCAAAAATGTCCCTTTAATAATGTTCCCCAAATAAATGTTCATTCTTTTGCTCCCCAATAATGTTCCTGAATAATGTTTCTTTAATATTGTTCTCCAAATAATGTTCCCCAAAATAATTGTTGATGCCGAGGAGTAATTATTTTGACTGGAAGAACGTTTTAAATTTAAATTTCAGACAAGATTGTGTTTTTCGAAAAACATTTAGTCATTTTTTAAGAACATTATTGAGGGAACATTATTCAAGGAACATTATTATATTCTTGTAGTAAACTTTTTTCATTCAAGGAAATTATCATTTTTTAATGTTCATTAAAAAATGTCCTTTAATAATGTTCCCCAATAAATGTTCAATTTCTTTTGCTCCCCCAATAATGTTCCCTGAATAATGTTTCTTTAAATTGTTCTCCAAATAATGTTCCCCAAATAATTGTTAATGCCGAGGAGTAATTATTTGACTGGAAGAACATTTTAAAATTTCAGACAACATTGTTTTTCCGAAAACATTTAGTCATTTTTAGAACTTATTGAGGGAACATTATTCAAGGAACATTATTATATTCTTGTAGTAATTTTTTTTTATTCAAGGAAATCTGGTTGACCCAAGGGAACATTATTCAATTATCACTTTTAAATCTTCATTGGAAAATGTCCCTTTAATAATGTCCCCAAATAAATGTTCAATTTTTTTCCACCTATAATGTCCCTTGATTAATATAATACTGTTTCGCCAAATAATGTTCCCTCAATAATGTTTTTCTTTAATTATGGTTCCCAAATAATGTTCCCCAAATAATTGTTGATGCCGAGGAAAAATTATTTGACTTGAAGAACATTTTTAAACTTCAGAGAACATTATTTGTTTTGAAAAAAAATTAGTGATTTTTTTAGAACATTATTAGAGGAAACATTATTCAAGGAACATTATTGACATAAATTTTTTATAGATCATTTTCTTGTTTCCTCAATAATGTTTCTTCAAGAATGTCCCGTCAACAATGTTCCCCAAGGGGCATTAATTAATAGAAATGTTTGAAGACCGAGTTATTCATACATGCGCACATCTAGCTCTTCCTGTGTCTCAAATCTACGTAGCAAGGCATTTGTAACAACATATCTACCTAGCAAGGCATATGTAACAACATATCAACGAAACATATTAGTTTTTTTTTTACTTTTCTTATTACCACAAAATAAACTAAATAGTTCAAGGTCAACTATAGCTATAACAAGTGTAACTTATCAAAAAAAATTATCGACACAATAATTCAAATCCATCTAAATTTTCTCAGCTAATAATGCAAAAAGTTCTTCATCGAGAGAAATTATCTTCTTCCTTGCTGCAAACAGAAATTATCTTCTTCCTTGGTGCAAACATAATGATGAGCATCAACCAGCCTTCTTTTTTGGAGCCGCTTTCTTCCTAGCTTTCTTTTCAGATTGTGGCTTCAATCTTTCTCCTTTGTTCACAGACTTGGATGGCCGTATAGGAGGATCTTTCAACGAATTTTCCGACTGCACTTCCGGTTGCTGTTTCTTTCCTTGCAAGTACTTTGAATGAATTTGAGCAACAGCATCCAAAAGTTCTTTGCTAAGTTCAGAATCTTTGCTGATGTCTGAGCAAGCTTCACCAACTTTACTCATCAGAATAGCATATCTGACTGCATTGTGTGACTGATCTTCACCTGTAAGCAGCACCATTTCTTTCTTGCACTTATCCAATTCTTTTTCTCGAAAAGAAATAGTCCATCTCTCAACAATCAGCTTATCTGGAATATGGGTAATGTCAAACTGCGTAAAAAGTCTGAGGATATGGCAACAAACAATACCATCACGCTCAAACTTCCCACAGAAACATTTGAATGAACCAGTAGTAAGGTCCACATGCACTCTGAACATTTCACTTGTGAATTCTGGTTTCTCATACCTGATGTGTTTTTTCAAATCATACACTCTATCCTTCTCAATTTCAATAACTTTAAAAGCTGTCGCATTCACTAATTCTGTCAAAAACTTCAAGTAGATTCCTCTGGTATATATTGCTGCTGCATGCCGTTCAACAGCATGATGACTCCAAAAGACAGGAGTCTTCTCATTCGATAAGAATCTGTCCTAGTTTTCTATGTGAACAACATTCTCTTGGAATAGCACGTACTGTTTCATGAATGCCTCTATAGTATCTTTCCTCTTGATATAGTCTTTGAAATTTGAGTTGAAGCTTTCACTACGGCTGGTTGACCTGATGAAAGGGCAAAACATCCCTCGAAAATAAGCTGGAACAAAGAAGGTCCGGTTCTCCCACATCCTTTTGATGTGAGCATGTTCAGCACACTTATACTTTAGAACAAATTTCTCCCATCTTTCTTCAAATTCTTCAACGGTAATGGATTGTAATAAACACTTCATCATATCTTTTTCCATGTTTTCCCTCGTAGCCATGAAAGCACTCATGTTTTCCCGCACATTTTTAAATATATGCCAAAGACAGAACCTATGTAATGCATCTGGAAATACTTGAGGAATAGCAGCTTTCATCCCTGCGTCTTGGTCTGTCAATATTATTCCTGGTTTTTTCCACTGCATGACCTCCATGAAAGTTTCAAACAGCCACACAAAAGTACCTGAAGTCTCATCTTGCAATAGCGCCCAACCAAACACAATTGTTCTTCCATGGCCATTAATTCCCACTATAGGTGCAAAAGGCATGTTATATTTGTTTGTGCTATAAGTGGTGTCAACTGAAATGATCTCACCAAACAACCGGTAGTTCAATCGGGAACGAGCATCTATCCAGAACAAGCTGAGAACCGTGTTGTCTGTATCTCTTTGCATCCTGTAGCAGAAACCAGGAGTATCAATTTGTAGCTTCTCAATGTACTGCAATGTCCATTCAATATCTGTGTTTTCCTTTTTGCGCACACGTTCTCCCTGTTCCAAATTATCCAGTTTCTTCACATCAAAGGTAATGTTTCCCAGCTTCCCACCACAGAGCTTTCTGAATATGCTCATGATTCTTCTCGGCTTCACTCTGTGTTCTTGAAGCAATTTTGACAACATGATTTCTACCTCATTCATGTTTCTGTGGCTTAAGAAAAAATTTGTAAGTGATGGAGACCTTACTAGATCATGGTTATGCTCGAGAGACATTGATGCAATATGCCACTTGTCATCCACCAACTTCACTGTTATACTCATTGGACAATTTGTCCCTTCAACAATGTTTCTTTTCCTTTTCCTCAAACCAGTGTTGACACTTGGTCTTTTCCTACTTTTGTTGCACTGGAAATACAACTTCCTGTTCTTATAATTCCTTCCTTTTATCATTGCGAAACCATTCAACTGAGCATAAACATTTACAAACCGGGAAGCATCATCCAGTGTTGAGAACACTTTACCAACTTCTGGCGTACTAGCATTGTATGCTTCGTCTGGTGTAGGGAACACATACTCTTAATTCACTGCACAAGCTACTGTCTCTTCATCAGAATCTTCGCTCTCAGAATTTCCTTCATAATCACACTTAGAATTCCGAGCCAAAGAAAGTACCTGCAAAGGGAAGGAACACAACTATTCGACATCAGAATAAGAATCTTTAGAAAACAAAGTTAATATCTAGAAAGTCTTTTTTTATTCTTTATTCCAGAAATGCAGAATCTTACCTCACGGCAAATATTTTCCACTTCTTCTGTTGTTGTCAAAGGTTCACTGCACATGTTCTCACCAACACTGTCCTGTAAAGATTTATTTACGTTTTAATAGCCATATCATTTCTCAATTTACTTTATTTTCCAACACAATCACTTGCAGCTTTTCCCTTTTTTTCTCACACTGACCTGCTTGCTCAAACTTAGCACTACTGCCGAAGATGATTCAGTAACATTGTAGTTGTTCTCATCATTTATGTCCATTGCCTGGCAAAATCAATGAAGATATACTTTCTGTCAAACACTACAACTGTATTCAAGATCTTGCCACATTTTTTGATTGAGAAAAACATATGCTAGAATTATAATTGCACTACCCAGTTTTGTAAGTACTTACAGTCTGTTCATTGTTATTTAACATTCGCAAATCTTCGGTGATGATGTTTGGTGCAGCTTTTTCTATTTCTTTGTCATTGCCCCCAAATAAATTGAACCCTATTTCAGCTTCTTGACTCTCAATCAGTTCCTGGACACCATTTTTGTGTGTGTTAAAGTTTGTTAGTTCATATCACTTCCTAAGAAGAAATGCATTTGAAATCAGACATGTCAAACAACCAACCTCAGTTTCTTTCCTCAAACTTTGATATTGAACAAACTGATCAAATTCTTCCATCAAAGGACACCCCTAAGAGAAAAGTGAAAGGAATTTAAATGATTTTTTCATCCTAACTGAAATCCTACGTGAAGCGATGATTGAATCAAGGACAGTGACCCACCACAGTTGCTGGCTCTGCAGCACATTTGCCCGCTGTAGGTTCAAGCAGCTTGTTATCATTGTTGTTCCTTCTCTTCACTTCTTTTCCATTTGATGCAATTCTTTTCTCAGTTTGCTTTTGCATCCACAAGAAAACAGCACAATTAATGAAATTTGTGAACCAATTATGAAAACAGCACATTTTTCTCTTTTTTTCAGTTTTTCCCTCATGTTGTAATCACTAAGTTTTTAAATGAGCACACTCAACTTCTATTTTTATAAACAAGAAATGTAGAGACTAACCTTCTTAGTAATCTCTTTCTTCTTACTGATTACTTGCTGCTTAGCAAAACTGCTTTCACCTTCCATCTGGATGTACCGTAGGCTGCAACCATAATTCAGAATCTTCTGTTACTTTTTTTAAACAAACCAGACACCATGTACTGCTTATTACATTTTTCTGTGAACTTTGTCAAACTTGACAATATGTGAAGTAAAACAAAATGGATGGGAGCATGGATGCTCTTGGTTCCCAATTACTACTTGCTTTCTTCATAAATCTCCAATGTACACAAAAAAGCAAGACTGAACTTGATGTTCCCAAGTAACCAACAACAGTAACATGAGGTTCATCCAACTCCAAAGTTGGATCTATCTCTAATTGTAACAACAAGTGCAAATCATGCCACAGGAAATTATTCAGAGCATTAAACTAGGTAATCCTCAAGGTTCAACGACTCCCCAATTTTAGATAATCCTTAAACTAGGTATTTGTTCGCCAGATCAACAGCAACTAACTGGCCAATTCTACCTGTTACTCTCCTAGAACTACAACCAAATTTTCTTCCACTTCTTCCGTCTTTTCCCCCAACCAATCTTTCTTCAACGCACAACAAAATTAAGGAAAGGAAAGGAAGAAGATCAAGAAGAGGGAGCAAGGTATTACCTGTGCGCTCGAGGAGCGCCGCCGGTGGAAACAAGATGGAGGTGCCCTGGCGGCGCCGCCGCTACCCTGCCGCCGCCTGTCTTATCTGCGGATTGGTGGAACAGATGGAGCCACGTACCCCCCCAGGTCTTATCTGGTCCGAGCCTGTTTTTTTCCTCGTCTATTTTCTGTTCAGCAACAGACAAGTGGGACCGTCCACTTACAACACTTTCCCCATTTCGCTTCTCTGTTCTCTCCCCCCTCCGCTCGCCGTCGGCCCTCCTCAGATCTGAATCCTCCTCTTTCACCAGAATTTTTTCTGCTGCGTTGAATCGGCTCTAAAGAAAAGGTTCGATCCCTTCTCCCTTCCGACCTCCCTAGGTTCTACTGGCCTCTAATGTCTTCATATGTGTATATTTTTATTTTATTTTAACTTGCGGAAGGATCATCGTGATTTAGATCTTCTTCCAAGGATTGGAACTTTTTTAGCTGGGACGACGTGTTCTAATGGACTAGTGTTTGTTTAATTCACAGCTACTCCATGGGCTAATTGAGTTTCTGTGCTAGGGCATGGAACAATTTTCATCACAAATTTTTTTGTGTTCAATTCCACGTACAAGCTGCATCTCTATTTTGTTATCTAACTGCATCTCTAACAGCAGCCATGTTGCATTTCATGAACAAGAAGTTATGGGTTAGGGGTGTGCAGCAGCCATGTAATGCAACATGTGCTTCTGCATCATCTTCCACCACATCTATATGTGGAATTGCATTTCATGAAATTTTCAGCAGCCATATAGTGAAATTAGAACATGTCAGGAGTAGTAGCCTTGTCGAAATACTGTTGTCTCGGTTGGGCTGTACACTTTTGTAGGAGCCATTACTCAATGTCTCTGTTTTGGTCATGCCGATTTTCTACTCTGCGGCTGTGTTCATGCCAATTAAGATGTTTTTCCTGCTGATTTACACTAATTCCTGGAAGTACTATAACAAGTGCTTATTAGAAGATATTTTCAGTAATCCCTAGTTCTACCAAGCAGTGCTTATTTGCAAGTTTTGATGAGCTCATGTTTGTTAGTAGTTCAACATAGTGCTCACACTGAATGCAGATCAGAAATTTGCATCAATATTGTTAGTTTTCATTGCATAGCGAACCAACTGCCATGTTCTCGTACTTTGACTTACTTTCGCTTACTTTCATTGGAACAATTAATAATACTGTATTCACTATATATGGAACAAGGATGTACAAAGAAAAGAGAAGCAGAAGACATTGTACATGCAGATCAGAAGAGATCCAAGGTAATGGACTTATGCTCTATACCATTCCTTTCTCAAATGAAAAAAAATCATCTAATATTTCCATTTCTTCCTTTATTATTTTTCATGCAGTGCAATCAATTTCAGCATGTCGAATCATTTATCAAGCTTGCATCTGAAATGACTGACAGTGACAAACAGTGTGTACGTAGAATGGGTTTTCAAACATTCCTACAAATAACCAGCATGTCCAATATTGACTCCATTTACTTCTGGCTTGCAAACCATTTCAACACTACCTCTTGCTCCATTGAAATGCCAAATGGATTCAAATTCCCAATTACAACTACAACTGTTCACAAGATTTTTGGCATACCAATTGGTGGAGTTCCTGTCATCATGAAACCATCAGAAGCAACCTATGATTTCATCAAGCACGAGTTAGGAACAACTGCACCCACTATTGAGTACCTTTTCTCAATTATCAATGATGATCTTCCTGAAGATAAGTACTACCGAATCTTCATTCTCATAGTACTATCACTGTTTGTTGCGCCTAATTCAAGTGGAGTTGTTACCAAGTTTGTCTATAATGCAATAGTTGACATAGACAGTATTTCCCAATATGATTGGTGTCTGCTATGTTTGAGCTACATGGTTTACTCAATAAAGAAAGCAAAACTAAACAACACAAGCACCAAAAAGTTCATTCCTGGAGGAAGCAAATTACTTATGGTGGTAAGCATATTTCCCACGATAAAATTTCTTTAACTTTTCTTTTTCTATGTACCATTCAAATTTTTCTTTGTCTCTAATTAACACTTTTCATTTTTTACCCAATCTGTCTGAATTTTGTTTTCAATGTCAGATATCCTATTTCGAGTTCCTCATAATAACTGAGTTTAAGTTGCCAAGCATTGAACCAAGACTACCACTATGGTCGGCAACCATGCTAAATTCATACATGGCTCTCGATGCGCTCCATGGCGAAAGTAACGGATATGGCAGACTACCGGTATATGGCCTTGTTCTTCATAGATATTACTATTGCACATTACATAGTTCTATTCCCTGTCTTTAATTTTGATTTATAGTTCTAGTACTTCTTCAAAGTGCAGTGAAACATTATATAAATATTAAACATCCTCTTCTTACCCAACAGAAAAAGCACATCTCCTCTACTCCATTCAATGATTCAGTTTACGCTGAACTCCCTGAAGAGATATCACAGTATATTGAATCCAAATTCACAGATATTAGTCTAACACAAGTAAGTTCTCTTGTTGGTTTTCATGTTTTTTCTTAGCAACAATAAACTGACATTCTCATTTTTTATAGTTTGTTTAACAAGACATGCTCTCTCATTTTAACAGGACAAGATAATTCTTCAAATGCAAGCTCAAAAATTCTACATGAATATCATTCGGAACTCAGCATCTACACTGAAGACCTATGTAGATGATATGCATTCTTCATTCCTCAAGACCTGGACATCTTCCAACAGCCCAAACCTCCAATTTAAATCAACACTTTCGCAGAACACATTCAAAGTTCCCAAGACTGAACAATTGTTGGCTATAGAATCACCTCCAATTTTCCCAATGCTAAATGTGCAAACAATCATTGATGAAGATAAACAAGTCACCATCAATGAAATTCTTCAGGAATTGGTCATTGATTTCACTCAGTCTGTGAATATAACAAGCTCTAATTTCTCTATATCTTTTAATGGTAATCTACCATCTTTCGAAGAGCTTGCTTGTCCGGAATTATTTGTGAAGACATCAAGTCATAGAAAAGCACCTCCCACTGATGTTTTAGCCCTGTTGCATTGTAAGTTTTTCTTTCATAGCTCTTCTAATCATCTTTTTTTCTTTGCACCAAAATAGATCATGAAATAAATAATCACAACTTTTTTTCTGCAGGATACTTGTCTGAATCAAAACCCCCAATCCAAAGAGTACAAGAAACAAAATTTTGCTTACCATTGTTCAGATTCTTATTACCAGGAGAGCGTTTGGAAGGTCATTTCTCTTACAAAACTTCATTTTATCCAGACTAATTTTTTCAGACATGTAGATGAACTGAGCTGTTAACATTTCTTATTCTTAATGTTCTCTTCACTTTTTTTTCAACCAGATTTCATTGATGCTGAACTGGATAAAGGATCATTGCTTGATGAAAATTTACTTGCAGCTCATAATACTTTCAACAATACAATGCATGGCAATTCAAATGGAGAGGCTGGTACAGCCACTCAATATGAAGGCGCAGATTCTCCTTCATTTGATGCAATTACCAATTCAATTGACAAAGTTCAGAATGTTCCATTTGCATCTCGTGCCTCTAATAAGTTCAGCCTACCAGAAAATCAGTATAGCATGCATTGCAATAGTCATGCCAACCCCAATGTTCCTGGAACTCAGAGCCCAATAAGGGTAATGGATTTCCTATCACCGAAACTCTACCCAAACAATATTGCCACACCTATTGAAGATTCTTTGCTAGTTCAAGCACTCGAACAACATGAAGCACATTCCAGTAAGTTTTCAAAACCAGAAACTTCCACTTGGCAACAACGTGTGAACAATTCTTTCAAATCTGCGACACTAGTAATTCAAGAACCCAAAAAGGCTGGTAAGCAGGTCATCTTTTCAGACGGAATAGAGAATGATTTCTACCAAACATTGGTTGGACTTCTTCCCAAATTAAGTTACAGGTATGTACAAAAAGCATATGAATTTTTATGTGATATGTTCTACATAATTCGAACATAAATAGTTTTTATATGCGATCCATACTATTTTCTCATGATTTATTTTTCACTTTTCTTCATGATTTTCTTCTGCCATGAACAGCCAAAGGATATTTGAGATTGAAGGAGTTTGGGTGGATCAAAAAACTATAACTCTATCATTCAAGCCTGGTGGCTGGATAAACCCTCGGGTTGTTGGCTGTTTTTTAAAACTAAAGAACAAAGACCAGCTGGACCGAGGAAGAAAAGGCCTCCTGCGAAACAGCGAAATAGTGGAGCACATAGTTAGCATTGACGACATGGTCAGCCTATATTTTGAATTCTTCTCCTCAGTTTTCGCTTTCACATCATCGATATTTCCTTTTCTTAACTATCAATGATTTTCTGGAAACAAACATGCAGGAGAAGCTAATGAACCCAATGCTAAATCATTCAGATCCTGCAAACCAACTAATCTTACAGGAAAGTAATGTTGGCTTCAGTTTATTGAATGCTTCCTTGGTAAGACAAGTTCTTTTGTACAAACTATTCTTATAGTTTTTTCTTCTTTAAAGAGGTTACACTAATAGATTGTAACTTTCCACAATTCCCTAGGTAAAAATGCCCCTATTCAAGGAAAAACAATGGATTTTAATCATTGCTAACTTCGGAGCCAAATTTTTTGATATCATGAACCCGTACTACAGTGGTGATACATTTCTACCAACAATTAGTGCTGTTATCTACAACTTCAAGGTTTTGTTTGCTGCTACATACGGAAATTCTAGTTCTTTCTGCATAGGAAATTTTGAATCAAGATTTGTACCAGCTCCCAAGGTCAATTTCAGGTGGGTGTTCCATGGAAATCTCCCATTTTACAAGATTTGAAGAAGCCACCAGCAACTTTTTGGTTCTTTCTCCTAAAAAAGCATATTCAAAGTAATTTAAATTCACAATAATTTCCATCCTAAGTATGTAACTGATTGTCATATTATTTTTCTTTGAAAGGTATGACTCAGGAATTTTCCTTCTTCAGTATGTTAGCAAGTACAAAGGTCTCGGTTTGGAGGGTTTCTCTAATGTAAGCGATAGTCATATCTTTCCTTTTTTGGTCATTACTTGTAACATATCAGGAATTAAACAGCACTTTTTCTAAAATACTGTAGGATGATTTACATGCTCTACGTCAAAAATTCCTTTTTGAGATTATAACTTGCAAGGACAATGAAATTCAACTCCCGTTAGTAACTTCTTTCCTGCAAAGACATGTAAGTTCTCTATTTATTTGTTTCCCAATGACATAAAAGAGTTGTTTTTTTCTTAGAGCCTGTTCTTTCATACCAAACAATGAAATTATTTTCTTCTAATCCCGTGTATGTTTCAACAGGGTTTCCGCATATTCAAGTGAAGGTTTGAAGGCCAATCTTTACTCGTTCTGCATATGACAGTAACCTCAGGTAACTTCTCAAATCAGCATGTAAGTTCAATTAACATGCTTATTCTTTCTATTCTGAAAGGTCTCATTATTCTTATTAGTTAGTCTAAAAGGTTCAACCAAAAGAATCCCAATGATGAAATGTTCTGCACCTGTATTTCCAATTAACATATTTCTTCTTTCTATTCTCAAGGATCTCATTAATACTGTCACCTTCAAGGGAAGTTGCACTGCAAGATTCAACTCAAAGGAATACTTCAATGCGAAAAATGTTTCCTTAACGATAGAGCTATCTTTTTTTTTCTCTTGATGGTCTAGTGATAGTTTCTTTGCAAGACCTTTGGCTGTAAACAATGTCTGAAAACAGCTGAAACATTTCTGTAAACGACCAACCGATTTCTTTGGGAAACATATTTCCCTTTTTTATTCTCAAGGGTCGCAATGCAAGAATTTTTTTCAACTCAAAGGAACAGTTCCATGAGGAAACTAATCTGCTGTTTGTTTAACATGGTTCCCCAGTTATATTTTCTTGCATTACATTTAATTTTTAATAAGGTTTATATTCTTATTTCCATATAGTTTTTTTGTATGTTTATTTTTCTGCTCCTATACTGATTCTTTGGACATTTCGAACTCTTCTTTTACTATTGTTTGTCAAGTTTCACAAATAGAAACAAGATTGTCATTACTTTTCTCTTTTATTGCAACTGTTCTTCCTTTGACAAAGATACAGTAGAAGCAACAGAGAGAAACAGCAGAAGAAAAGAAACAAAGAAACAAGCACGCGCGAAACACAGAAACAACAGAAGAAACGGTTTTCAAAACGCGCGCCGAACAAAGAAACAGAGAAACGTGGCCCAATCAGCTCACTAGCGAACCCCCCTGTGCGAACGCCCGACACTTTGACGCAGAATGCGTCGTATAGGAGCTCCCCCTCTACTCTCCTACAAAGCCCATGCACACATATGCACCGAGGCACATGCCCATACGCGTGTGCGCACACACATACACCAGGGCGGTGCATGCATGCATATGCACGCTCGCACAACTGGCCGGCCGTGCACAGTTGCACAATGGGCACACCCACACCGGATACATATCATGTGTGTGTGTGGTGGTTCAGATTTGGCACTAATGTGCGTACATGGATCGATCACTGTGTTGTCGTTTTGTCATAGAGTCACAGACTCACATTAGAATTTTGCATTGCTGGGCAGTGACCATGACTATGCCATTGCCAGTTCCATCGATCGTAAATTATTTATAGGTGTGTCGCGTGCAACTCGCACTCGTATGACTAGTAAAAGATAAAAAATCAAGCCCTTTCCACTTAAGTGTAGGTTGGGACAGTTGAAGTTGCACATGGGCAACGTCATCATGTGCAGCTGCGACCATATTTGAAAACATGCAGTTGTGACCCACCTTGAAAACATGTAATTGTGACTCCATTTGAAAACATGCAGTTGCGACCCGACCTTGAAAAACATGTAGTTGCGACGGCATTTGAAAACTTGCAGTTGTGACCCGATCTTGAAAACATGCAGTTGCGACAGAAATTGAAAACATGCAGTTGTGACCCGACCTTGAAAACATGCAATTGCGACGGCATTTGAAAACATGCAGTTGTAACCCTACCTTAAAAACATGCAGTTGCGACCCCATTGAAAACTTGCCGTTGCGACCCCTTGAAACCATGCAATTATGACTCCATTTCAAAAATTTAGGATTGCGACCCCTTTGAAAATATCCAATTGCGGTTTTCCTTACAAACATACAATTGTGACCCCTTTTGAAGCTATGATGTGTGTTCTTGATTAGGATGAGTTGCAGCTGTAGCTAGGTTACCGTGGTTGCAACTAATACAAAAAACCTAAAAACATCCCGCCACCGACAACCCCCAACCCTGGTTGCGGTCGCTTTATACCCCTTTGAAGTTGCGCTTGGATAAGATGAGTTACAGTTGCAATCGGGTTTGCGCCGGTTGCAACTACTACAAAAAAACCTAAAAAACAACCCGCCACCAACAACCCTTCCCTGACCTCGGTTGTGGTCGCTTTATACTCCTTGTAGTTGCGCTTGAGTAGGATGAGTTGCAATTGCAGCCAGGTTCTAGCAGTTGCAACTACTACCAAAAATACCTAAAAAACCATTCCACCGCGGACAACCCCCGAAAAACCCTCCCCGACCCGGTTGCGGTCTCTTTATACCCCTTGTAGTTGCACTTGAGTAGCGCGAGTTGCAATTGCAGTCGAGGTTGAGACAGTTGCAACTTCTACAAAAAAAACCTTAAAAAAAACCACCCACCGCTGACAACCCTCCCCTAACCCGGTTGCGGCCGCTTCATACCCTTTGCAGTTGCGCTTGAGTATGATGAGTTGCAGTTGCAGCCGAGTTGCGGCGGTTGCAACTACTACAAAAAACCTAAAAAACATCCCACCGCCGACAACCCTCCTCCAACCCGGTTACGATCACTTTATACCGATTGCAGTTGCGCTTGAGTAGGATGAGTTGCAATTGCAGCCGTGTTGCGATGGGTGCAACTACTACATAAAAAACCCTAAAAACAGCCACCGCCGACAACCCTCCCTAGACCCCGATTGCGGTTGCTTTATACCCCTGCAGTTGCGCTTGAGTAGGATAAGTTGCAGTTGCACCTGATGGATTGCGGCGGTTGCAACTACTAAAAAAAACATCCCACTGCTGACAACTCTCCCCCGACCCCGGTCGTGGTCGCTTTATACCCCTTGTAGTTGCGCTTTAGTGGGATGAGTTAAAGTTGCAGTCGGGGTTGCGACGGTTGCAACTACTAAATAATACCTAAAAACGCCCTACCCCCGACAACCCTCCCCTGCCCCCCGGTGCGGTCGCTTTATACCCCTTGTACTTGCGCTTGATTAGGATGAGTTGCAGCTGCAGTCGGACTACGGTGGTTGCAACTACTACAAAAAGACCTAGAAACATCCCGCCGCTGGCAACCCTCGACCCCGGTTGCGGTCGCTTTATACCCCTTTGCAGTTGTGCTTGAGTAGGATGAGATGCAGTTGCAACCAGGTTTGCAGCGGTTGTAACTACTACTAAAAAAATTAAGAAAAAGCAACCCGCCGCCGACAACCCTTCCCCGAACCTGGTTGCGGTCAGTTTATACCCCTTGCAATTGCGCTGGAGTAGGATGAGTTGCAGTTACAGTCGGGTTGCGGCTGTGACGCCCAGATAATTAAGCTACAGTAATTCCCTGCTAATGATGCCACGTCACCTTGGTTACTGTTGATAAACTCACCGTGCTTCGAAACCGATTCAAATTCGTATTCAAAATCTAAGTCAAACAATAAAAGTTTTCAAACTTTAAAACTAAAATGTTCGGGTTGTGCCAAATAATGCATAGGTAACTGTGGAGAAGAAACCCCACTTTAAAAAAATGTTTAAATACTCTAAGGTGAATAAAACAGTAGCAAAAACCGATATTTAAAGGCATTCATAATTAATAAAATTCTAAACTAAATTGTTTTGGGGTAAAACCTTTTGGGGCAGTGGGTTTCGTGGTATTACTATTTTAGGGTTCATTTTAATATTAAGTAAAAAAGTATAATTAAAAGAAACTAAAATAAAGAACAAAAAAAAGAAATATATAAACAAAAGAAAAAGAAAATACACAACCCCCCCCCACGCTGGGCCAACCGGCCGGCCCAGTCGGCCCTCCTCTCTGGCCTACAAGGCCACCTCCCCGAACCCTAACCCTCACCCATCCCCACTTCCCCCCCCCCGTCCCCCCCCCCCCCCACTCTCCCCTCACATCCTCGATCCAGATCGAGATCGAGGCGACCACGCCCCCAACCCCGACGACACCGCCCCGGATCGCCGTCGCCGTTGCCTCCTCGCCCTCCTCTCCCTCGCGCGGCGCCGTCACCCTGCGTCGCCGCTCGACGACCCGCCCTCGCCGGACCGATCCGTCCTCGGCTCCTCGCCGTCCTCTGCACCACCTCGCCGCCCGGGTCCGCCCCTGCCGCCGTCGACCACGCCGGCGCCGCCCCCGTCCCGGTCTCATCCTCACTGGCCGACCCCGCGCCCGCTGCCTTTTCCCTACACCCCCGCCGTGAGCACCGCACCTGCCTCCCTCTTCCTCCCTCTCCTCCTCTATGCGCACGCGCCGCCGTCGCGCACGCCCGCACCCGCACATGTCGTCGCCCCGCAGCCAGCTTGCCGTTGCTCCCGTGCGCCGTCACGCGCATCGCCGCACCCAGCCGAGGCGGCTTTCGCCCGGCCGGACCCGCCATCGTGCCTCCTGCCGCAGCTGGCGTCGGCAGCAGCCTCTGCCCGCGACCGCGCTGCCGCTCGCCCCTGCCGCGCTGCTGCCGCGCCCTCGCAGCCGCCCGCCGCCTGCCTTCCTCTTCTCCTCCCTCTATCTCCCACTACTCACAAAAGGTTCGTTGTAGGTTGGCGGTATTTTGAACAACTGCCCTCTCCCGAAACTTATCTCTCCTCTCCCAGTTTCTCCCTCAGTCCCCCTCATCCCTGTGCCACTGGCCCGTGGGGCCGAACCCCCCCCCCCCCCCTGTGACGCTGACGAACGGGGCCCACGCCCAGAGAAAAAAAAGAAAAATAGAAAAACAAAGAAAATAAAAATAATTAATTAGTTAATTAATCCTGATTAGGTTAATCTAATTTAATTAATTAGTTTAATTAAATGTTAATTAATTAGTTAACCCTAATTAACCTAACCAGTCTATGACATGTGGGACCCACGTGTCAGGACGCCTGCTGATGTCATGCTGACGTCATGCTGACGTCAGCATAACACTGTTTCGGATAATGTTAATTTAAATAATTAATTAAATTCCAGAAATTAATAAAAACTTTAGAAAATCATATTAAATAATCCGTAACTCCGATGAAAGTACTTTATACATGAAACTTGCTCAGAATTCCGATACGAATCCGAATACGCCCTCCGTATTCCCGTCAGATGCCTCTAGCTATAAGAACATTGAACTTTTAGACCGATTTCAATAAATGAATAGTGCCTGACTTTAATAAAATAAATCCAGATAAATTCCTAAAATAACTAATGCACTCAGATAGGCAGTATACCACCCTAGCACTGCGTTCAGACATGTCATGCATCCATGTTGCATCATTACCGTGTATTCATTGTTTCGTCCCCCTCCGGTCCCTCTGCCCAAAAATGCCGGACACCGGGAATACTTTCCCGGATGGGTTCCCTCCTCGCCGGAATCACCTATCCCTGCGTTAGATCACCCCTGGCACCGCGTATTGCCTTGTTGTATTTTGTGATACTTTGTTTGCTCTGTATTTACTGTTCCTTCCCCCCTCTTCTATCCGTTAGACTTCGAGACTAACGCCACTGCTGCTGCCCCGATCGTCTACGGTGTTGACGACCCGTCCTTCTCTGCCGGGCTTCCAGGCAAGCCCCCCCTTGATCAACCCGATATCGCCTATTCCTTCTCTCTACTGCTTGCATTAGAGTAGTGTAGCATGTTACTGCTTTCGGTTAATCCTATTATGCTGCATAGCCTGTCTTTGCTACTACTGTTGATACCTTACCTGCAATCCTAAATGCTTAGGATAGGTTGCTAGAATTACATCAGTGGCCCCACACACTTGTTCGTCTGCCATGCTATACTACTGGGCCGTGATCACTTCGGGAGGTGATCACGGGTACATATACTATATACTATTACATACTTATGTTACTGTTCGGAGATGGGGGCTGAAGGGGCAGGTGGTTCCATCCAGGCAGAGGTGGGCCTAGGTTCCCGACGACCCCCGAGTGTTACTTTGTGGCGGAGCGACAGGGCAGGTTGTGACCACCTAGGAGACAGGTGGGCCTGGCCCTGGTCGGCGTCCGTGGTTATATCAATTAACACGCTTAACGAGATTGGGTATTTGATCTGAGTCTGGCTACAAGCCTATACGCGCTAACCACCACGCGGGAACAGTTATGGGTACTCGACGTCGTGGTATCAGCCGAAGCCTCCTAGACGTCAGCGACTGAGCGGCGCGCGCCGGGTTGGACCGTGTAACGCGACTTCCTTTGTAATGGAGGTTGCTAGGTCTGCTCTCCAGCCGCCCACGCAATGTGCAGGTGTGCAATGGGCGATGGGCCCAGACCCCTGTGCGCTTAGGATTTAGACCGGCGTGCTGACCTCTCTGTTAGGCCTAGGTAGGGCTGCGACGTGTTGATCTTCCGAGGCCGGGTATGACCCAGGAAAGTGTGCCCGGCCAGAGGGATCGAGCGTGTTGGGTAATGTGGTGCACCCCTACAGGGAAGTTTATCTATTCTAATAGCCGTGTCCCTCGGTAAAAGGACGACCCGGAGTTGTACCTCGACCTTATGATAACTAGAACCGGATACTTAATAAAACACACCCTTTCAAGTGCCAGATACAACCCGGTGATCGCTCTCTCACAGGGCGACGAGGAGAGGATCGTCGGGTAGGATTATGCTATGCGATGATACTTGGTGAACTTACCAGCTACTCTCTTCTATATGCTTCAAGATGGAGGCTACCAGAAGCGTAGTCTTCGATAGGACTAGCTATCCCCCTCTTATTCTGGCATTCTGCAGTTCAATCCACAGATACTACCATTTCATTGATACCCATTGCATATGTAGTGTAGATCCTTGCTTGCGAGTACTTTGGATGAGTACTCACGGTTGCTTTGCTCCCCCTTTTTCCCCTTTCTATACCCGGTTGTCGCTACCAGATGCTGGAGCCCAGGAGCCAGACGCCACCTTCGACGACCCCTACTACACCGAGGGTGCCTACTACTACGTGCAGGCCGCCGCCGACGACAGGAGTAGTTTAGGAGGATCCCAGGCAGGAGGCCTGCGCCTCTTCGATCTGTATTCCAGTTTGTGCTAGCCATCTTATGGCACCTTGTTTAACTTATGTCTGTACTCAGATATTGTTGCTTCCGCTGACTCGTCTATGATCGAGCACTTGTATTCGAGCCCTCGAGGCCCCTGGCTTGTATTATGATGCTTGTATGACTTATTTATTTTTAGAGTTGTGTTGTGATATCTTCCCGTGAGTCCCTGATCTTGATCGTACACGTTGCGTGTATGATTAGTGTACGGTCAAACCGGGGGCATCACAAGTTGGTATCAGAGCCGACTGCCTGTAGGAACCCCCCTTCCACACTCCTTGGCCGAAGTTGAGTCTAGATAAAGAAAACTATTTTACTAACATGGCTGTGTGTCTTACGGGCCCACGTCGCCATTGGGTGGTATTAGGATCTTTTATTCCTCGTCTATACTCTGGGACTCTGATCTCTCTTCTATTCGGGTTTAAATGAATTTACTAACTCAAACATTAGGATCTCGTGATTACATCCACCCGGAGAGCCCCTTATTACAGATGATCGCCTGCTTCACCAGTAGGTTCCGAAGATGCTATTCGATGATTTCCCGAGACACCTATGTCCACCGCCTTTGCAAATTCCCTACCGCTGTTATATACTTATGGATAACTACATACACTTGCCATTCATGCATTCAGTCCCGTTGATCTTGTTATTACAAGATGCCCCAAACTGCTCTTTATTGTTCCGACAATCCTTTGAGCTTACTGCCTTGCAGACCTTGCCTCATGAATACCCCCTACGGATAATTCCTCGCACTTACGAGTATCCGTTCTTCCCCCTTTGTTCATATGACTCACAAGATACATTGAAATACTATTCGATCTTCCGAAAATCCTTAGCAGCTAATTCCTCTGCAAATACTTGCCTGCTGCATTATGGATGCTTTCCATATGACTGACAATATTCATTAGTATCCTTTGACACCGTCATTTTGATCTTATTGATTCAACATAAGTGTGAATGCACGCATTCATTAGTTGATCCTTTTAAAATTATCTTTCTGGCTCAGACGTCATTCTGAACATGAGCTGGTTCTCGACCAATCTAATTGTCGTCGATCATACCCTTAGGTCTATTCAAGTTACCCATCCTTGATCAGAGTGTCTGCTTCTGATCCTTCGTATTGGAATTCATATTTCCTTTATTATCTAAGCATCAAATTATTCGGATGTTCTATAATCTGATGCCTTTGCCTTCCTTCTTCATCTGGTTGTGTGCCGATGCTCACATCAGCTCCGCTAGGTACATCCAATCCTTCGTCGGATTATTTATCGACAGTGTCCTTCATATTTAACTGCCTTGTGAATTCTTCCGTGATACATAATGCATTTGGTAAATTGTATCCTCTGCGTTCCCAACCATACTCTGCTTTCGAGCTTGTATAATTTACTCCTGAAGCGTTATATGTTCCTAAGATGCCCCGATGGGTTGAACCTATGCCTTCCATAAGCTGTGTGATCCCGAAGATTATGCGGGCCATATCTACTGGCGTTTCGTCGGATAAATTTTCAACTTTACAACTTCTTTGAAGGCGAGAAGCGAATGAAAGATTATGCATTGAAGAAGTGGGAGTCGACCCCGAACCTTTGTGTTCTTGCCCATGGACTCGACGTGGAGCTTATCATGAAAGCTTCTTGCAAGAATATTTAATCATTTGAATAATTCTTTCGGTGTCATTGAATTGGATCCCTTGCAGTTATGGTCCCGACCATACTAACCTTATTCATTATATCTGAAAGGAAACCATTCCAGTGCCTCGTCTATTTTTGACAAGATTAAAGTATCCGCTATCGCAAGTCAACGACCCAGTTCAACTTCTATCATGTTCTACCTTCGAGTATTACCCCCTGGTATCCCGATGATATCATGGGACTGCAATGCTTCATATGAGTCTTCGTCAAGTATTCCTTCTCACTGATTTAGTATTCCACGAGTTTTGGGTTGTTTGTCAACTGAGAACATCGATAAGTGAATCGAATCCACCCTGTGATCCAATACTCCTAGTAATGTACTGCTGGGAAATTTAACTTTCAACTCATGTCATTCTTAGCCTAATCGGCTACATTGTTATCTTAACTATGCTACCTAGTACTGCTTCTCGGAGCACAATTTCGACGATGAGTTAAACTTACATCGATCTTCATCGTCATATCTTTTGCCTTGAACAGCAAGCTTGATTCCGAGTTTGTGTCGTACCGTGGTTTCGATAACCTTTCGCTTCATCATTCCTTTTGCTTGATGTCATCGATGATCGATTACATCTTCAAGAAGCCTCTCGACAAATGTGTCGTGATCATCGTCAACACTTTAACTTCTTCCGAGAGATCAATTGAATTCATGATGAGAAATTCCATGCTTACCCCTCGATGATCTGTGTTATCATCGACCACATCCATGCCTTCCTTCCAGACACAGACTTGGTCATGTTTTGTGTTGTACCTTGAGTTCTTTGCTATCTAGCTTATGTTATGTTCTACCTTGGAGTATTATCATCTTTTAGGTCAAGAATGTCGTGAGAATTTCACCACCTCTTGAGAATTCTTATACAAGTGATACTTATCACCATCACCATTCTTTTCTTGGTCCCCGTGATGTTTCTAACCGGCAATTGAATTATGATGTGCAAATTCAAAACTTCTAGCAACCCTATTGCTTTGAAGTGAATGGTCGATAGTTTCATTTTAATTTTTTTGTTCATTAAGTCACCATTCTAACATTGATCGTGCAACCCAGCCCATATTTCGGGTGCACCTGTCAACCAATGTTTAATCTTGGATGTTTTCCTCGAACCTACATCATTATATCATTTGATCTGACAAATGTTATCTCCTTGTTCACATAATTGTGGAAATCCATCTTTTAGGGAATCCCGATGAATTGTCGCTGAGTTAATCAGCCACCTCCTCATCCTCTCCATGGTTTAATGATGAACTATTGTTTCGTGACCCCCTCCCATAGTTCATTTCCCGAGAATCTTACAATGTCATCTCGTCGATGTGTGTCGCACCTTTTTCTTCTCAGACATCCTGAGTCTGAGGTATCCCGACACTAATCAGGTCTGAACCTCGGTCAGATATGATGGCTGGAACATATTTCCAAGAGTCATAACATTGTTCTTTATATAACCCAGTAAGGTGATGTCATGCTTAGCACACCTGTCTGGAGGGCCTATTGTTATAGTTTTCCTTTTTAGCAAGGTTATCCATTCTTCCATGAGGAAATCGTAAGACTTATTCTACAAATTGTTCCTGATGGATCCTTCCTGTATCCAAAGTCTGACCTTTGCTTGAAGACCATGTCAATGCTATCTTGAAGCATGTCTGTGGTACTCCGATTTTCAATAAGAGCATTTGAAGCACAATACTAAATTTTCCTTATCAATTATCCAAACACCGTTGTATGGGTAATGTCATGAAATTTTTCTCCCCTTACCTAAAGAGTTTTCTACTTTATATCCTGTCATGAATATCATGCTCTGCTTGTCCTTGGGAAGGATATACCCCTGAAATATGTGTTTAAACACATTTTCCTTTCCATTGTTTTGTTTAATCTGAGAAACATATTTTCCTTTCCATTGTTTTATTTAACCTTTCTTGTGATCTATATGATCTAAGCAGTAATATTTTCCTGCTTATGCAAACACCTCGGTGTACAACTCTGCCAGTAAGACCCTGTTCCTATTGTTGATGACATTTCGGTAGCCACCGATGGACGAGAACTTTGCCTATTGGTCCGCCTTGTTCAATGAGCAGGAAAATGGTTCTCTTCGTCCCTCGCCCTTGGTACCGACGTTGTTGCCGACATAACTGACATGCTACCCTCTGACATGCCTTGCTATCATGATCGTGCAAGATGTCACCGCTCCTCCTACCTTTAACCCACAAGGTGGGCCCATAACCCACAGTTCCACAGGATCGAAACCTGACTCTCCTATACACCCCTTTTTCCAAAGATATTCCTCGCGCTTGACTTCATATGTAATTCACGGGCTACCTACCTATTGATCTATTCTGGTATCAGACGCAATACTTATTCCCATTGCTCTGAATCCCTTTCACACTTCGTTTCAGGCGACGAACGATTGCCTATGCGCTTGGAACTTCTATTTTGCACCTTCTTACTTTGCTCTCAATAATGTCTTAAGTTTCAACTCGAGAGTTACTTTCCGCCACCTTCCCTGATGTTATCTACCAGATAAGCAACACTGTAACGACCCGTTCTTCCGGAATACTCCCTTATCTTTTCATAAGTACGATGGAGTTTTCGAAGAAAGGATGCCTACTTCATCATGATGACCCGAAGCGGAGAAATGAAGACATCAACGAAAGGGATTAACTTCTTCCAGAAGAGCAGCCAAGACCGAGAAGATCCGTTAGAATATCATAACCAGACCTTTCCCCCTTGCTCTACCTCTTAAATCTCGGGACGAGATTTCTTGTAGTGGAGGAGATTTGTGACACCCGTATAATTAAGCTACAGTAATTCCCTGCTAATGATGCCACGTCACCTCGGTTACTGTTGATAAACTCACCGTGCTTCGAAACCGATTCAAATTCGTATTCAAAATCTAAGTCAAACAATAAAAGTTTTCAAACTTTAAAACTAAAATGTTCGGGTTGTGCCAAATAATGCATAGGTAACTGTGGAGAAGAAACCCCACTTTAAAAAAATGTTTAAATACTCTAAGGTGAATAAAATAGTAGCAAAAACCGATATTTAAAGGCATTCATAATTAATAAAATTCTAAACTAAATTGTTTTGGGGTAAAACCTTTTGGGGCAGTGGGTTTCGTGGTATTACTATTTTAGGGTTCATTTTAATATTAAGTAAAAAGTATAATTAAAAGAAACTAAAATAAAGAACAAAAAAAAGAAATATATAAACAAAAGAAAAAGAAAATACACAACCCCCACGCTGGGCCAACCGGCCCAGCTGGCCAACCGTCCGGCCCAGCCGGCCCTCCTCTCTGGCCTACAAGGCCACCTCCCCGAACCCTAACCCTCACCCGATCCCCACTTCCCCCCCCCCACTCTCCCCTCACTCCCTCGATCCAGATCGAGATCGAGGCGACCACGCCCCCGACCCCGACGACACCGCCCCGTAAAGCCGTCGCCGTTGCCTCCTCGCCCTCCTCTCCCTCGCGCGGCGCCGTCACCCTGCGTCGCCGCTCGACGACCCGCCCTCGCCGGACCGATCCGTCCTCGGCTCCTCGCCGTCCTCTGCACCACCTCGCCGCCCGAGTCCGCCCCTGCCGCCGTCGACCACGCCGGCGCCGCCCCCGTCCCGGTCTCATCCTCACCGGCCGACCCCGCGCCCGCTACCTTTTCCCTACACCCCCGCCGTGAGCACCGCACCTGCCTTCCTCTTCCTCCCTCTCCTCCTCTATGCGCACGCGCCGCCGTCGCGCACGCCCGCACCCGCACATGTCGTCGCCCCGAAGCCAGCTTGCCGTTGCTCCCGTGCGCCGTAACTCCGATGAAAATACTTTATACATGAAACTTGCTCAGAATTCTGATACGAACCCGAATACGCCCTCCGTATTCCCGTCAGATGCCTCTAGCTATAAGAACATTGAACTTTTAGACCGATTTCAATAAATGAATAGTGCCTGACTTTAATAAAATAAATCCAGATAAATTCCTAAAATAACTAATGCACTCAGATAGGCAGTATACCACCCTAGCACTGCGTTCACACATGTCATGCATCCCTGTTGCATCATTACCGTGTATTCATTGTTTCGTCCCCCTCCGGTCCCTCTGCCCGAAAATGCCGGACACCGGGAATACTTTCCCGGATGGGTTCCCTCTTCGCCGGTATCACCTATCCCTGCGTTAGATCACCCCTGGCACCGCGTATTGCCTTGTTGTATTTTGTGATACTTTGTTTGCTCTGTATTTACTGTTCCTTCCCCCCTCTTCTATCTGTTAGACTTCGAGACTAACGCCACTGCTGCTGCCCCGATCGTCTATGGTGTTGACGACCCGTCCTTCTCTGCCGGGCTTCTAGGCAAGCCCCCCCTTGATCAACCCGATATCGCCTATTCCTTCTCTCTACTGCTTGCATTAGAGTAGTGTAGCATGTTACTGCTTTCGGTTAATCCTATTCTGCTGCAAAGCCTGTCTTTGCTACTACTGTTGATACCTTACCTGCAATCCTAAATGCTTAGGATAGGTTGCTAGAATTACATCAGTGGCCCTACACTCTTGTCCGTCTGCCATGCTATACTACTGGGTCGTGATCACTTCGGGAGGTGATCACGGGTACATATACTATATACTATTACATACTTATGTTACTGTTCGGAGATGGGGGTTGAAGGGGCAGGTGGTTCCATCCAGGCAGAGGTGGGCCTAGGTTCCCGACGGCCCCCGAGTGTTACTTTGTGGCGGAGCGACAGGGCAGGTTGTGACCACCTAGGAGACAGGTGGGCCCGGCCCTGGTCGGCGTTCGCGGTTATATCAATTAACACGCTTAACGAGATTGGGTATTTGATCTGAGTCTGGCTACGAGCCTATACGCGCTAACCACCACGCGGGAACAGTTATGGGTACTCGACGTCGTGGTATCAGCCGAAGCCTCCTAGACGTCAGCGACTGAGCGACGCGCGCCGGGTTGGACCGTGTAACGCGACTTCCTTTGTAATGGAGGTTGCTAGGTCTGCTCTCCGGCCGCCCACGCAACGTGCAGGTGTGCAATGGGCGATGGGCCCAGACCCCTGCGCGCTTAGGATTTAGACCGGCGTGCTGACCTCTCTGTTAGGCCTAGGTAGGGCTGCGACGTGTTGATCTTCCGAGGCCGGGTATGACCCAGGAAAGTGTGCCCGGCCAAAGGGATCGAGCGTGTTGGGTAATGTGGTGCACCCCTGCAGGGAAGTTTATCTATTCGAATAGCCGTGTCCCTCGGTAAAAGGACGACCCGGAGTTGTACCTCGACCTTATGACAATTAGAACCGGATACTGAATAAAACACACCCTTTCAAGTGCCAGATACAACCCGGTGATCGCTCTCTCACAGGGCGACGAGGAGAGGATCGTCGGGTAGGATTATGCTATGCGATGATACTTGGTGAACTTACCAGCTACTCTCTTCTATATGCTTCAAGATGTAGGCTACCAGAAGCGTAGTCTTCGATAGGACTAGCTATCCCCCTCTTATTCTGGCATTCTGCAGTTCAGTCCACAGATACTACCATTTCATTGATACCCATTGCATATGTAGTGTAGATCCTTGCTTGCGAGTACTTTGGATGAGTACTCACGGTTGCTTTGCTCCCCCTTTTTCCCCTTTCTATACCCGGTTGTCGCTACCAAATGCTGGAGCCCAGGAGCCAGACGCCACCTTCGACGACCCCTACTACACCGAGGATGCCTACTACTACGTGCAGGCCGCCGACGACGACAGGAGTAGTTTAGGAGGATCCCAGGCAGGAGGCCTGCGCCTCTTCGATCTGTATTCCAGTTTGTGCTAGCCATCTTATGGCACCTTGTTTAACTTATGTCTGTACTCAGATATTGTTACTTCCGCTGACTCGTCTATGATCGAGCACTTGTATTCGAGCCCTCGAGGCCCCTGGCTTGTATTATGATGCTTGTATGACTTATTTATTTTTAGAGTTGTGTTGTGATATCTTCCCGTGAGTCCCTGATCTTGATCGTACACGTTTGTGTGTATGATTAGTGTACGGTCAAACCGGGGGCGTCACAGCGGCGGTTGCAACTACTACAAGAAAAACCTAAAAAATAATTCCGCCGCCGACAACCCCCGACAAACCATACCCTGAGCCCGGTTGTGGTCGCTTTATACCCCTTGCAGTTGCGCTTAAGTAGGATGAGTTGCAGTTGTGGTCAATTTGCGGCGGGGGCAACTACAAACACCCCCATCTCCCAAAAACCTCACCCACAGCCGACAACCCCCCCCCCCCCTCTCCCCGACCCCGGTTGCGGTCGCTTTATACCCTTGTAGTTGCAGTTAAGTTGCGGCGGTTGCAACTACAAACAACCCCCTCCCCTCCCTAAAAAACCGCCCACCGTCAACAACCCTCCCCGACCTTTGTTGCGGTCGCTTTATACCCCTTGTAGTTGCGGTTGATTAGGACTAGATGCACCCCCCTCCCCCCCCCCCCCCCAAATAATAATCGCCCTTGCAGAAATAATAATAATGAAAGTAAAATTGTAACTATAAAACTAATTGGTTGAACACTAGAAAAATTGTGTCACGGCTCTTGCGATTATGCATAATTTGACATCACGTGCAATTACACATAGAGGACAACCCGTATGGATGATAGTAAAATTACAAAAAACAAATAAAATAATTTGAAATGTCGGACCCTTTCGTATCACTGCTCCCTCTTTCTCCCTCGAACAGAAGCAAACATAAGAACATGAAAACAGAAGAAATAACAAGTACAGCCTGACCCCTAAAAAACAAGTATAGCCCAAACAGAAAATAGAAAAAGAAAAGGCCCACCAAACCAGGGGCAGCCCCATAACAGGGGACCTCCTATCTGCCGCATTTTGCGGTAGAATGGCAGAGGTTCGCACATGCTATCGTCCGCCTGGGCCGGCCCACCGACGCGCCTTGTTGTTTTCCATAATGAAAAAAAAACTGACACAAAAATTAACCTTGGCATGATTTGATCCACAAACCTCAAACAATAGAAGCTCCTAACCGTGAGCCATCAGACAACACACCAGTCACCAATTGTTGGACATATAGGCGCAAAACTCTATAAGAAGATGGAGTAGCGGTTGAGATTTGGGAAACGTTTTTAAAAAAAATCTTGAAAATTGCAAAAAGTTTTGAAATGCCGTGATTTTTTATATTGCAATTTTTTTTTGAAAAAAGTGAACCATTTTTGTGATTCCGATTTCAAAAAACACGAACAATTTGCACAACCCAAAACAGTTTTCTAAAACACGAACATTTCTTGAAAAATTAAACATTTTCTGAAAAAATGAACGAATTAGGAGAAATGCGAACATTTGTTGTAATTCCCGAATATTTTCTGTGATCACGAAGAGTTCTAAAATTTTGAACAAAAATTGAAACCAATAACATTTTTTAGTTTAGAACAAAAACTTAAAATATGAACATTTTTTAAAAAAATGCAAACAAAATTCGTATTTGTATGCTTTTTTGGAAATGTAAACAAAATTTGAAACATGGGGACAAATTTAGAAATTGCGAACAAACTGTTCAAACTGCGAACATTTTTGTGAAAAAATCGGAACAAGTTCTGAAAACATGAACAGTTTTTAAAATTCCTAAATATTTTTTGACACACGAACATTTTTTGAAATTGTGAACTTATTTTGAAAATGGGAACATTTTTTGAAATTCCTGAACCTTTTGAAACACAAACAATTTTTGAAATTGTGACCAAAATTTTGAAAATCAAAACATTTTTTCAGACTCCCGAACAAATTTGAAAACATGAACAATTTTTGGAAACACGGACATTTTTTGAAAAACACGAACATATAAATTAACAACTGAAAAAAAACGAAAATTAAAAAGAACAAAAAAGAGAAAAAAAAGGAGAGAAAAGCAAAAAAAAACGAAACAGGAAAGAGATAAAATCAAATAATAAACAGAAAAAGAAAAAAAAACAGTTAAGGAACCTGCTAGAAGGTTCCCAAAACCAGGGTCGCCGCAACCCTTAACGGGCCAGCCCATATCACGTCGCTCGCTCGTGAAGCTGTGCGAAACCTCGACAGCTTGACGCAGCGTGCGTCCTATAGGATTTTCCCCATAACAGGACAAGCTCATCTCGGCTCTGAAGATAGAAACGCCCAAAAAACTGTCACAACTCGTAAACCCAGCAACAACTAGCGAAAAAGAATGAACGGGCCTTACCCACGTCGCTCGAACAAAGTTAATCGCTAGACATCAGTACGAATCCTCATATGTCTCAAAAAAAAAAGTACAAATCCTCATGCAAGGTTACATAAGTGAATGATGCCAAACTAAAACTAGCAAAACCGTATAAGAAAATGATGCAAACTTAAGATGACCTCGATTTTTTTTTTTTTTTTTACAGTTGGAGCTTCATGATTGTACAAGCACTGAATCTAATTCGTACCAGCCAATGGAAGATCTGAGGTAGTATATCCTTTCAAGTTTCAAGTGCACCCTCCATTTTGGATAATGTATGGCATATATCACTACAATCATGCTGATAAATGCAGGCGTGCAACACTCGGTTTGATTTTGATGGTCGGAAGCGATCCAACGCATATCCTTTTCAGATCTGTAGGAGGCCTCTCCTCAACTTCTTGTCAGCTTGTATTAGTCCCAATCACTGAACGGTCACCGCGAAAACCAGCATGCCAAACTGCAATTAAGGAGCAGATAAGAGTCAGGGTTTGGTGAAGCTAACCATTGTGGAAGGAGAACAGGAGCATCCAAGACCTTTCTCGCTTTCCTTCTAATCCGCTCTGAGGTGATATTATCGTACGATGGAGTTTACGCTGATACTCTCTCCGTTCCTAAATATTTGTCTTTCTAGATATTTGAAATGGACTACCACATACGGATGAATATAGACATATTTTAGAATGTAGATTCACTCATTTTGCTTCGTATGTAGTCACTTGTTGAAATATTTAGAAAGACAAATATTTAGGAACGGAGGAAGTACAATGCAAACCTCTCATACTATTTTTATTTGTTTTTCTGGTGGGAGGTGAGCACAAGTCTTCCTTCCCTTGCTAGTATTTCCCAAGTGGCAACCAGCTCAGCAGCTGTCCAAGGTGAGAACAGGCCAGGTCAATCCCAGCGGTATCTTGGGTCCCATATATATAGCACAGGGCAGCACACTAGCACTCCTTTGCTTCTAACACTACACTGCTCTCATACCACCAACCAACCAGGCTGCAGCACATCAAAGTGGAGTTCCCACAGAACAACTTGTCCTGATCCTTGGGTGAGTTGTTTCTTGGTTTCCTTTTCTCCTTTTGTGCTGAATCTGCTTGATTGCACCAGCTAGATTTGCTTTGAGAATTTTGATTGTCCTAACTTCACCGAGTTTTGCAATTTATCCAGGGCTGTTGAAAACATTTGAACTGTTTCTAGTTCCTTCATTTCTGTGTTCTATTTAATCATCAGTTCATCTGGTTCTTTTAGAATGACCTCAGTTGCCTGTTGAACTTTTAAGGATCGGGGGTCATGCGGATAATGCTCCTTTTTCTGTATAAGTGATTTTCTTTATCCATTGATTTTGAAATTCAAACGCAGAAGTCTTAGCATGAGATATTCTTCTCTTTGAGGTCTTTTCCCATACTTATCTTTACCTAATCTTTTCCTCCTTATATATATATATTATATATAAAATAATAAAGCGGCTATTGCTTCTGTCCGCTTACCGCCGTCGTGACGCTTTTGTGAAAAGATCCCTGTGGTTTTTGAAAATTGAACCCGCGGTCCCTATTTAAGTGGATATGGGAAAACTATTCGATTTCACAAATTAAGCCCCGCAGTTTGTAAGAACTACGCCCGCGCTCCTTTCTTCGTCTTATCCAGTACTCGAGCTCCCCTACCGCCCCGGCTGCGACGGCGGCTTCCTGGAGCAGATGGACGCGCCGCCGCCGCGCAGGGCCGTCGCGCCCTCCGCCCTCAACGGGGTTAACGAGGTCCGGCCCCTACGGAGCCGGCGTGGCGCCTCGAGTGACCTCTCGGGGTCGCCGTACAACCCGGTCATCGTACTTCGGCGCTCCGCCGCCCCTCCCTGCGACGAGGCCCCCGGCGCCACCAGCAGCTTCGAGCTCTTCTACGACGACGGCGCCGGATCCGGCCTCCGCCCACTGCCCGAGAGCATGTCCGACTGCCTCATGGGGCCCGGATTCGAGCGGCTCCTCGAGCAGCTCGCCCAGATAGAGGCCGGCGGCTTCGGCGCCGTCCGCCCCTGCGACAACCCGCCGGCCTGCAAGGCCGCCGTCTAGTCCATCCCCACCGTCGTCGTCGCCGCCTGCCCTGGCCACGTCGGCATCGACTCCCACGGCGGCGTCTGCAAGGAGGCCTTCGAGCCGGGCGACTAGGCCAGGGAGATGCCCTGCAGCCACATGTACCACCAGGACTGCATCCTGCCGTGGCTCGCGCTGCGTAACTCGTGTCCCGTATGCCGGCACGAGCTGCCCACAGATGTGGCGCGGCCTGCTCCGGCGAGTGACCTCGGCGCCACCGACGACCAGGGCAGCAACACCGGGGCTGAGGCTGGCAGTGAGGAGGAGACGACGGTCCGGTTGACGATTTGGCGGCTCCCAGGTGGAGGCTTTGCTGTTGGGAGGTTCGCTGGTGACAGGACGGCCGGCGAGAGGGAGCTCCCCTCCCAGTTGTCTACACTGAGGTGGATGGGGGTTTCAACAATGGCGGTGCACCGAGGAGGATCTCATGGTCATAGAGAGGGAGCCGTTCGTCGCAGAGGGGAGTTATCAGACGCGTGTTCGACAATATGTTTGCTTGCTTTGGGCACACCCATTCGACCAATGCCACTCGAGCCTCGTCCTCCTGGTCGGAGTGGAGCTCGGTTTTCACCCGTGGTCTGAGGAGCCGGAGCACAAGCTGGAGATCCCAGGATAGCCACGCCGATGCAATCGCCAGGTGATGACTGCATCACCCATTGGGGAATATGACAATTGGATGTTGGAGAGCCACAGATGTTCGCTTCCGTTTGATGTTTTCTATATATCAGTTGAGAGATAAACAGGATTTGTACGTAGAGCGCAAATTGCGTGTTGTTTTGTACATAGAGGAGCAGAACTAGAGATGTTGCCATGGAAATTTCCTCCAGTTTGTGCATTCAGGATGATCTTCCTGTTGCATTTTGGAGTACCATTCAGCAAGGCAAGTTTTATTACTGATGCACGCATCTGGATAGTGAGCACTTAAATTGTTGGCAGCACTCAATTGTTTCTTCGAATTCCATCTCGCTCAATGCGAAGGGGGTTCCTCCATTGTAACCATGACTTGTTGGAAGGTTCAGACCGTAACAAAGATTCAATAAAGCATCACTCAAGATATTTTCTGCTCTTCAATTGGAAAATACGCGGCAAGGAGCAATGGCAAGCAGCAGCAGCGGTGGCAAGCAGAGGCAGCGGGCGGCAGCAGCAGAGGGCTGCTGCCGTGTCGTGATTGAGGTTAAGTGTAGAGGGAGATGCAGGGTGGGGTGGGGTCCTAATCATCTGTATTATCAATGCTCCTGCTATCGCCTCACCATTATCAATTGGTGCTCCCGCTTTGGATATTTCACAAATAATGTTCAATTCCGAGAGACGGACATAGCTAAGGCATCGACGCAGTATCCAAGGTGAGATCCCACTTCATTCAAATTCCTTCTCACTATGATACATAGATGGACCTAATCTTTTCAAAATTTAATTATTATCTTGCATAGGTGTGGCTCATTGACAGGTGTGCGCAACCGAAATCACTGCCTCAGGATTGATAACGTTCGAACGCATTGTGATCAGAGGAGAACCTGACCATCAAAAACTGTGAGCTGTCCGCCACTGCAGGGTGAGCCCGGAGGCGGCAGGGTGAGCACGCGCCACTGTGAGCTGTCCGCTACTGCCAGTCGTCTCCGACCTGCACCGTAGTAGGCTTCTGAATCTCTGACGGACATCCTGCTCCCGTGTCCTTCTCCAACGGATAAATCAATTGAGTCCCGACCCGGATTGAAGTTCGCTGCTATAAGAAGGAAGTGTTCTTGGCCGGAATCTCCATCAGAAAATCCATCAAATTCCAGAATTCTTGGTCCAGAGAAGCATCATGTCGCCTTTGAGTTCGCCGGAGGAAGAAGCACCGAGTTCGCCGGAGGTAGAAGAACGTTTGTCGAGCCATCCAATATCGCCAACGGTGGCTACACCAGAGGTATGTGATGCCTCGACCACTCTCAAAAACAGCCTTGCTGTTCCCCCTTCCCTTTCTTCTTGAGATTGGTTGTAGCTAACTGAGTGCCCTCAGTCAGTCCCTCAAGCTTTTGTGTGTTCAGAGATTTATTTAGAGATGGTAACTGAGCACTATGTTGTTATCTGTGTTGTTTGATTTTTTCCATGCACTGTGGCTGGACATGATGTTGGCAAATACACTAGAGATCATGGGCTGAGACAGTACAATAGAGATCATGTCGAGGCTGGAAAATTTGCTGAACTTGTGGTGCGTGTGTTCCTTCTCACAGTAGTTATTTTATGTGGTGAAAGTTTTAGAGGCCAAATAACAGTTATGCTGTTCCAGGATTTTCAGTCCAAGCAGATTTATGTTTTGCAAGAATTAGTGTACTTACATGCAGAACCAGTTTTTCGTAGATAATTGCTTACAAGATTTATGTGGTTAATATTTCTGCAGAGTTTACAAACAAGAGTGAAACCTATAATGATGAGTGATGATTATGGTATGATTACTGGATCAATAATTCATAGCAAGGAAGCTATTTTACTGGACAAAGTAAATCCAGTATTGAACTTAGTAAATCGTTGGGTGGATCAGAATAGATGTGGCTTCAAACTTCGCCATTCCCTGCCATTTAGTACTGGCTAGAGTTTGTTTGAGCTGACCAATGTGGAGCAGAGTGGCAATGGAGATACCCAGTCTCACATGCTTTATTCTTCTTCATGTAGTATAAAAGAGCTTGGTTGTAGCTAACTGTGCCCTCGGTCAGTCCCTCAAGCTTTTGTGTGTTCAGAGATTTATTTAGAGATGGTAAAATAAAGATCTTGATGTATCGACGGTTTGTGGTCGTGGGGCTGTTCTGTTACAGTTCAGGATACTCAATTTCCTCCTGCTGGTATTATCGTCTCCCTGTAATGTGATGTAGCACAGTACTATGCACTTCAGCACTAAGCCTAGAACCTAGCTAGCTTACTTGAGGGTCGGCTCCGGATTTTGTCGATTGTGTTTGTGTATAATTTGTGAGGGGCTGTAGAGAGTCAATTAACAAGTCAATTAATACGAACCTGTTTTTCTCTACGGTCCTCTGAACGTACTCGCTATAAGAACATATATTTCAATATTTGAGCACTGAAAAAATTGTCAAATTGACTGACTGCCTTGTGAAAAAGTAGCAAGAACGAACTCAGGAAATTCTGCAAACGGTATCAGCATTGGTTTGCGTGGAACTGTGGATGTTTCTCTTGCAAGTCTAGGTTTTAGACAAAAAAATCCTGCAGTTGGTTGGTTAATGTTTTTTTTTTGTTACGAGAATTGTTACGTAGTAAAATTACCAAAATTCTTACAACAAAGAGACAGTAGATCTTGTGCTGATTGGTAGTCGCTTATTGCCGGGGCCGGGACACGAAATCCCAGAAATTAACCCCTCGTGTCATCACCAGCCCAGGTTTACTGTTACTGGTGGACACGTCCTTGTTACAGATTATCAAGCTATTACAAGAATTGGATATAAGACCATAAAGGTCCAATGATACAACAGTGACTCTGGTGGTGGATGACAGAAATGACTCATGGTTCTCCAACGTCGATGGGGCTCCATTCCCACAGGAACAGCTGACCCGGATAATTCCTATCCATGTGGCTGCTATCCTAGGCTCCGCACGGACGTCGTTGTGGTACTCCTCGTAGAACTCCTGACCTGGCCAAGTAAATAGTCAGGGACAAGCCTGTGAGTACGTTTGAATGTACTCGCAAACATCATGAACAAAAGATATACCGAATGCAACAATTAAATTATATGATCATGATGAACCACACTATATGCGTATGCTCATGATGGACTTAAAGGCATGCTGTCTGGAATTAAATCATGGCATGATAATATATTAGCATGTGCAAATAACTGGATATATAAAAATATTAGTGATAAACAAGGAAAGTTAAAGGAAAATAAAATTAAGGAAATGCCGGTCGGATGTCTAAAATGACACCACGGTAGGTCTTGAAGAGAAATGTCAAACGGGTGTCTAAAAGAGAAATCGGACGAGACAGGACCATCCGAGAACTCAGGCGACGCCACGAGAGGTCTTGAAAAGAAATGCCAGTCGGGTGTCAAGTGATGCTACAGTCGGACTTGAAGAGGAATGTCAATCGGGTGTCCACAAGAGTAGTGGCGGGATAAACCGTCTGTTAACTCGAGAGACGCCATGAGAGGTCTTGAAAATAAAACTGAATGCCCGGGGTAGTCTAGCCAGCCCCTGAGACACTCAGGAAAAATTCAAAATAAGAGAAACAGGTTAGTCCTCAATATTATGCATAACCATAATAATATTAATATGCATAGCAAAAATATTCATGGTAGCATCAGGTTGACAATAATTATCTTGCAAAATAATTCAGACTCAATTTTAATTATTTTTCTCCGAAGACCGACGCTAAGACCGACACTCGACCAACCCAGACTGTAGCCCTTAACCGCGGACACGGCTATTCGAATAGGTTTAAACTCTGCAGAGGGTGTACTCTTTACCCACAAGTAAAGGATTTCTTTAGTCAGTACCGTGACACCGACTAATTCCCTTTATGGTCTTTGGGTTGAAAACACACCTAACCAACACACATCAGATTATCTTTCCGGATGCCAGGAATCACCCAAAGCATCGTTCAAGAAAAACTTTAAGACGGAGAGACCAATGTCCTGCATAGGATCACTATTAATACGCGCGGATTACAAGGGGTGCCCTCCTCTCAGTCACAACTGGAAACACCCATGCCCCTGGCCCGATGACAGGATTTAGTCCACCAACATGGAAACCCTCATCGTAGCCCTCTATGTGGTGTGTGCACGGAAAAGGGGTTAACAACTTACTGAACCATACCCCACCCGTGGCAGGGACAAGTGGCAGCACAAATCAAGTATGGGGGTTAGCGGAACAAGACTCGATCTACGGTCGACTCAGGAGGTACAAGTTTTCCTGCAGTGGTTAGCACAACAAAGTATTCTTTCAACAGCAATACCAAACAGGGCCACAACCCTTGCATGCTCCACATATATCACGTGACACCCCCGTGTCAAATATGGCCCGTGCCCGCCGGCACGTCCAAGGCAGGAGCATACTCCTGGATTCTCACAACTTGTGCATATCAAAACTTGAGTGGAATGCATGCAAGAGAAAATATACATGACCATGCATGCTCATCTAGCAACATGCAAATTTAATTTGAATTCAACATAGTCATGTTCAAATTATTCTAGCAAAGAATATAACCATGTGATTCACCATATCAAGCGTTCGAGATGCTTGCCTTGAGCATGCAGAAATATTGGGTGCACTTCAAAAGTTTGAAATGTTTATCTCCCCTCCATTTCCTATTTTCAAAAATGTTTAAAACACCACTTAAAGCAAAAACAGTGCTAAAAAATTATTTCAAATATTTTTGAAATAAGTACTAAAATAAACTAGATGAAAAATTAGAAATACCAGAAAAAGAAACAAATTATTTGGAGTTCATATGAATTACCTATGAATTTTCTAAGTTTAAATAAATGGTTAAAAGGACTATTTAATTGATCCAGAAACTAGGCATAATAAAAATGTTCACCCTAGCTAGTTTGATAGAGCATGATTTTAGAAGCATGTAGAAATTTAAATCACAAAATTTGGACTTGAAATGAGTTCTGTAGAAATATTTTAGTTTTGCTGGAAAAGAAAAAAGAGAGAAGGTAAAAGGGTGCCCCGGGCGCAGTATAGCCATGAAGAGCTATTGGGCCGAGCCCAGTCATTCGGCTGCGTGGGAGGGGATCGACGTTGAAAGCATATTCGACGAAGTACGCTTTTCCCAGCGCGAAGACGGTCTCTGCGGAACCCGTGTCCACTTGCGGACGGGTCAGCGGCGTCGGGTCACTGACAGTGGGCCCGCCTAGCCCACTGGTCAGGTTTGACCAACCCCGCGTGCGTCTGCTCTCTGTCCGAGCAGAAGCGGCGTCTCCGGCGAGGCTCGTCGGCGATTGGGTGCGCCGTTCGGGGAGCTGAGCTCACCATCGAGTTCAGGAGGCTCGTGCGTCCCTCCGATGTGTGCCACGTTCCTCGGAAAGCACCAGCTCGTCGGCGGCGAGCTCCTCCGAGGTGCTCCGGCGAAGCCAGTTTGGGCGTTTTGCTCATGGGCCGCCCCCGGCGAAATTGACGATGGGGACGAGTCTGCGGGTGTTTCAGGAGACTATTGGTGAAGAAAATATGGAGGTGGAGGCACTGGAGAGGTGGGAATCATCGGGGAAGAAGCGGTGGCCGTGGTGGTCGGAGACGGGGAAGGCGGCCACTACCGGTCGTCTGGTTGCTCCTGGTGGCTTGTAGGGGAGGGGAGGAGTGGTGCCGTGACTAGAGGAGCTCGGGAGGCTTTATATAGCCATGGAGGAGGTCGGTTCCTCTCGGGCTTATCCGACCGAAGATGGCGGCGGCTATTGATGGCTTGCCGTGGTCGGTTATCGAGGTAGGTGAGGCCAGGGGCGTGGTCGGCAGTGGTCGGTGGAGCGTTGGCTGCCCGGAGTTACTCCAGGGGCACGCTGGCGGGCGAGGAGGCGAGCCACGCGTCCTGGCAGCGACGTGGCAGAGACGGCAACGCCGGGCGGTGGCTCTGGTCGGCGCTGACCAGCGTGGACGGCGCTAGAGGACGAGGGGAGGTGTCAGCGAGGCTCTGGGGTGGCTTGCTGATCCAGGGGAGGATTTGCATGAGCGGTTGGGCAGCAGGGAGGGCAGCACGCGGCGGTGTCGACGCCTGCAGTTATGGTGCTCCGAGCGCGCTCTGGACATGCACGAAACGTGCTCGACGTTTTGCTAATAGCATCCACAGTGATCCATACAAGTTGATATTTGGCAGGTTAATGCTCCTGGAGATGGCAAGACTGGTAGACATGCTACTTTGGCCAGAGGAGTAAGATCCTAATGTAGTTTAAAGAGGTTGCCAAATTATGTCATGCTCATGATGTGCTCGACAGAATGCTAGGGCTATCTAGGGATTCCCTCTGGAATTGAAATTTGGCAAGGTGATGTCTCTTTGGATGTTAGAGAGGATGGTGGAGTTGGTTTGGCAAGAGGGGAAACTTGCTAGTGCAAGTTTTACTGATATTCATTTCTGGACGGAAAGTTTAGTGGAATATTTGGTGAACTTAAAAGATGCAAATGGAGCTGATATTTTGTACTTAAGGCTTTGGTTGGAAGGACTATAAGTGGGAAAAATTTCAGAATTTTTGGAGCCAGGAAAAATGAGGTTGTAGTGCAAAATTGGATCTGGACCAGAAATGAAAAGAGCTTGTTTCACTCAAAATTTTCAAAAGACCAAGTTGGGTTTTTGCATAAAAGTGATCTGTAGGCATCACATGACCTCCCACAATTTTTGTGGAATTTTAAAAACAATTATTTAAAATAGTTGTAGTGCAACAGAGGCATTTAAAATATAGAAATAGCTATTAAAAGAATTGTTTTGGGGCAATTTTTATTATGAAAATAATTCCTATTGTTATTAAAGTAGTAATGAAATGGTTTAAGAAAACTCCCAAAGCCACAATATTATTTCCAAAAAATTTCATATGAAGGGAAGAATTTTGAAAAACAGAGGGCGGAAAATACTCCGAAAATAACAAAGGACTTAATATACTTCAAAATTTTATTTCTAACCAAATTTTTACTTAGTAAAAACATGATTAAATTTTTGGGGTGTTACATTTATCGAGCACATCGCCATCTATTTTTTAGGACTGCTACATGTTGTCCTATCGATTTCATGATTGTAACGTTCGACCAGTGCCTTATCGAGGTGATTGTAACAATAATGCAGTGTACACCTGGGCAGAGTCTTCTTCTCTGCAGGTTTACATATGGATCAGTGTTGTTCAGTTGAGGAGGCAGAGAGCTAGGCAGCGTTGACAGGTCTGAAAGCTTTGTTAAATCTATACCGTGGCCTCGTCACTGTCGAGATGGACAGCTTGGTGGTTATCAGAGAGCTTCAGGCTGATGCTCCAAACCGCTCGGCCTGCTTTCCAATAATTGTTGATATAAAAACTGCACTAGCATCTTTCCACCACCACCAGGTCGTTGGAATCAGCAGGAGAGCAAACTCATTAATCCATGAATTGGCGGCCAGAGCTTAGAAGGGAACTCAACGTAACATCCCCAGCCTCACACCACAGTGATCACCCTTTGATCATGCCAAGTCATCATGATTAACTATGTTTGATCATCATTGCATCATATCTCATTTCCAATTCCAATTCAAATGGACTTTCAAACTTAAAGTGAAAATAAAAGTTGTTCAAATCCAGGAACTAAAATGTTCATAACGTTGCAAATATTCACAAGGCAATTATAAAAGTAAGATCAATATTTATTGAATTAGTTAATTGACTCTAACTTCCTAAAACAGCAACAAAACATCAATATATAACCCATTTCATTTAAACCAAAAATCAAATGATATCATTTTGGCTCCAAACCATTTTGCATTGGTGGATATTGCATTGCATTTATTGAGCTAAGTCACATATTTTACAAAACTCTAATAGAGGCTAAACAATTACAAAACAGAAGCTAATCTATTTATCAGAAATAAATAAAAGGAAGGGGCACTGTGCACTTACTTGTGCGCTTGGCCCAACTGGCCACAACGGCCCAGCCCACCTCTCTCTTCTCTCACCTCCCGTCGCCGTGTCACCATCCCTGTGGCCGCGCGCGCCTCTTCCGGCCGCTGCTCGCCACCGCGACGGGGCAGGTGGGCGAGGGGATAAGGACTCCCCCCGAGCCGTCCCCCCTGGTCGCCTCGCTCACTCTCCATCGCCTCCCTCCTCCTCTCCCTCTCCTCAGATCGGCCGACGCTGCCACGGCCATGACCTCGCCGTTCACGTAGCCGTCAGCCTCCCCGCGCCGCCTCCCCGTGTCAGTTAGCTCCGCCTTGGACGCTCACGTCGACTGTTGCAACCACTGCGAGCCGGGACCTACCACAGCGTCGGGATCGGGTCGTCTTCTTCCTCCAGACGCCGGTCTTCGCCGCGCCGATCCGTCCCGCCCCTGCGCGTCTAAGCTGTCACCGAGCCAATGTGCGCTCCTCGGTGAGCCTCCCATTCGGAATCCCTCTCAGTTGTACTTGATTTCGAGCTCGTATATTGGGTGCCGCCGCCGTACCTCTGTCGCCGCCGCTGAGCTCCATGCCCTCGTCCAGGTGCTCCTCGAGCTCATTCGAGTGCGCCACCGAGCTCGTAGTGTTGCGTAGGTGCGGTCCAGCGCATTCGATTGTCGCGTGCGCGCCCGTGTCTTCGTTTCTGTCGACACCCGAGCTCAGTCTCTGCCGCTGCTCGTCGTTGTCGTCGCTCCAGCCCTCCCTAACCCCAGCTGATGGCACCGTTGTGTGCGCGGCGTCGCGCTGGTTCCGTAGAGCCCAGCTGCGGCTCGATCCGATGCGTGTGCACGAAAGCCGCGTGACCTCGCCGTCTCTGTGGTCGCCACCGGCGCGCCACCGCGTTTTAAACGCCGGTGGGCAGCTGACCGATGGGGCCCAGCGATTAGTCCACTAACCCCGTGCCTAACAACCACTGACACATGGGCCCCACTGTAGCTAATTAGGATTAGTTTAGATAATATATTAACTAAAGTCTGTCACTGACATTTGGGCCCCACCCCGCTAATTAGCTAATTAGATTAATTTAAAACCCTGGTAAACTAACAGTGGCTGACAGCTGGGTCCCACTGGACCCAGTTGACCAGTCAAACGGCTCACTGGGCTGGTCCCAGTCAATGACATGTGGGTCCCGTTGACCCTGTTGACCAGTCAACGCTGACTCGGTCAACTGCTGACTGTGCACAGCTGACTCAGCCTCTGGCCCCACTTGTCAGCCTCTCTGGTGCACTCTGGGTGCAGTGCACTGGGTGCACCCAGTGTTTCCTGCACATATTCGAATTAATTTAATTCTAGAATTTTCAGAAAATGATTAAAACTCCAGAAATTCATAGAAAATAAACTGTAGCTCGGATCGAAAAACTTTCTACATGAAAGTTGATCAGAACGACGAGACGAATCTGATCGTATCGTCTGTTTCTATGTCGGAACCCTCTACGTAGGTGAACCCGCAACTTTCCTTCCGTTTCCGGTAGATGCATAATGCATATACACCGGTTAGTAAATCCCACCTTAATCCTAAAATAACTAAAATAACTTAGACAAATCTTTAGGCAACCCTGCACTGCATCTTAGGCATGGCATACTCTGTGTTGCATATGTTTGCTGTGTATTTATTTGTTTTCTCCCCCTCTCCTCTCTCGATAGACCCCGACACCGATGTAGTCCTCGAGGCCGACGCAGCTCCGGAGGTCGACTACGCCCTTGACGACCAGACCCTTGCCGCAGAGCTTCCAGGCAAGCACCCCCCTTTTGAGCATATCGATATCGCATATTCTTCTCTCTCTTATGCTTGCATTAGAAGTTGCTGTTGTTACTGTTATCATATTTCTGTTGCATAGCCTGTTTATTGTAACCTGCTGTTGTTACCTTCCTGCTCATCCTAAATTGTTTAGTATAGGCTGGGTAGAGACCTATCAGATGTAACACCCCCAGTGGTTAACCACAGTAACCACCCTTTTGATAATGCCAAGTCAGCATGATTAACAGTGCTTGATCATCATTTGCATCATAATGCATTTCAACTCCTAACTCAAAATTCAAATTTAGATGAAAGTGAAAAATAAAAGTTGTCCAACATAGAAACTAAATTGTTCATTAAATAGCAAATAAATCAGAGACAATTCTAAAATTGAAACCAACATCATTGGAGTTGGGTAAGTGACTCAAACATCCCCAAACAGTGACTAAAGACAATATTTAATTACCTTTTATTTAATCTAAAATAAATATGAAAAGATATTTACCCCAAACTAGTTTTTGGTGGTAGGATATATTGTGCTGTGATTTGTGGGCCAGCTCTCATATTTTACAAAACTCTAATGAGGGCCACACATTTTGCAAAACAGAAATAATAAAAGAAAACAGGAAAGAAAAGGAAAAGGAGAAAGAAGCCCACCGCCGCTGGGCCTAAGTCACCCGCAACGGCCCAGCCCAACTAGCCCCCCCCCTCTCCCCCCTACCCCAGACACCGCAGGCGCGCTGTCGAGCACCCTGCGTGCGCGCGCGCCCCGAGCCCGGCCCCCCTCCCTCGCAGCACGACAGCGCGTCGCCGCGCTCGTCGTGGTTAAAGGGCAGAGCCCCGTGCACCCTGGCCCCCCTGGCTCTCCCTCGCTCACTCCCACTAGCTCTCCCTCTCGCTCCCCACCTCTCCGAAAGCCGCCGCCACCATGGCCGAGGACTAGCGCGGCCAACGCCTCCCGTTCGTCGCTCCGGCGTGCCTGTCTGCTCCGCCTCGTTCGACTCCTTCGACTGCGCTTCGTCATCGAGTTCGAGGAGGACCGCAGGGACCGGGATCGACCTCGGCTTCATCTTTTCCGTCGCCGGCGATCCCCTTCGACCCCGAGCTCCCCTGCGCTACAAATCTGCCAAGGGCTTTTCTTGAGCCACTATGTGAGCGCCTGGCCAGTTCCCCTTCGCTATTTCTCTCTGTTTCCACACTAGCACGCCTCGCCGTGGATTGCCGAGCTGAGCTCCGCCGCGACCGGTGCCGCCGCCGCTGTAGTTGCTGTCGCCAGCAATGGAGCACTCCAACGTACTCAGGGAGCTGGCAGGAGGCGAACGCAAGCAGCCACGCCCCTTTTCGTCGATGTTTTGCCCAAACCCGAACGGCTCCCGATTCCGGCGCCCGCCACGGTGGCCGCCGTCGACACTGTGACCCTCCCCGCGCCAAACCAACACCGCCATCGGACGCGGCGTGTTGCGCCCGTCCCGTAGGACGAAACCACGGCCCGATTGGCCTCCTGTGTGCTGTTTCCAAGCGTCGCCGCCGTTTTCGGTGGTCGCCGGAGCGCGCGCCGGCGTTTAGACGCCGGCCGGCCGACGTGGCGTGGCCGGGCCCACCTCTGAGAGGCTGGCGGTGGGCCCGCGGGCCCCAGTTGACCCGGTCAGCCCGCTGACTGGGCTGGCTGTGTCACTGACACACGGGCCCCACCGCCTGTTAATTAATTATTTTGATTAAGTTAATTAGTTTAACCTAATTACACACTGACATGTGGGCCCAGTAGCCTAATTAGTTAATTAGTTAAAAATAAACTCTGTTTAGACTAATCAGAGGCTGACATGTGGGCCCCACTGGTCAGGTTTGACCCTGGTCAGCCGACCGTTGACTGCTGACGTCAGCATTACGTCACAGTGATGTCACCCTGTACTGTTTCGGATAATGTTGATTTAAATAATTAAATAAATTCCAGAAAATCAATAAAACTTTAGAAAATCATATCTTTTAATCCGTAATTCCGATGAAAATAATTTATATATGAAAAATGATCAGAAAAATGAGACGGATCCGAATACGCTACCCACATACCTGTTGGATGCCTCTAACTATCTGAACATGCAACTTTTTGCCTGTTTCAGATAAATGAATAGTGTATGACCTTAATAAAATAATTCCAAACAAATTCCTAAAATAACTAAATGACTTGGACATGTCTTCAGGCAACCCTGCACTGCACGTTAGCATGGCCTGCTCCGTGTTGCTTATGTTTGCTCTATATTTATACTGTTTCCTCCCCCTCTTCTCTCTCGTTAGACCCCGACGCAGTTCCCGGTACCGACGCGGTTCAGGAGCCCGACGCCACCATTGACGACCTTGCCCTTGCCGTCGAGCAACCAGGCAAGCCCCCCCTTTGATCATCCCGATATCGCCCATTCTAATTTCTCATGCTTGCATTAGAATTGCTGCTGCTACTGCTTTACCTAATCTGATGCATAGTCTGTTTATTGTAACCTGTTGTTGATAATTACCTGCATAACCTAGACTGCTTAGTATAGGCTGGGTAGAGACCTATCAGTGACCCCACTTATCCCGACTGCCGCGCTGGATCGTCAGAAGACCCGATCAACGGGATTGAAGACCAGGCCCCGACACCGCACATCACCCCCCTTAGTTGTAACGACACTGCAGCGTTACTATCGAGTGCTGAGGGTGAAACCTCTTGTAGCACTCCTGATGTTAACTCTGTAGAGTAGCTATTCGGTAGTGGTCATCGAGGGTGATTCCTCCTTCACCACTTCCGGTAACGACGCTGTCGTGCAACACATCAAGTGTGAACCCATCGAGGGTGAATCCTCCGAGTTCACCTTGACAGACACATCGAGTAGGAATCCAACGAGGGTGATACCTCGGATTCCCCTGATGTTATGGACACCCGGATACTTGGACTTTACACTGTTACTTGGATAGGCGGGTCGACCCTGAGGGGTACCCGCGTGCGCCTGAGAGGCGAGTGTTGTGAAGACGGGTGCCAGTGTGGTGCCCGAGTGGTGAATACGAGGCGCGGCCGGGCATTCTTAACCCTTGCAGCAAGTCCTCGAGACGGGGCGACGGGGTCACATCTTTCGTGAGTCTCTGCTCGTTACCGCAAGCCCCTAGTCCTAACGATTTGGATATTTGATCCGAGCAGGCCTCTGGTCTGATAGCACTAACCATCACGTGGGCATAGTATGGGCGTTCTGCATCGTATGCATCAGCCGAAAGCTCTGTCAGACGTCTAGTTCAGCATGGCGGCATGGACGGACCAGCGCCTTCCTGTAGTGCTGGTGCCTGGCTTCACCGTGTGCGCAACGACCCGGAGGGCGAGGGGCGATGGCCAAGACCCCCTTGCGCTTAGGATGTAGACCGGCGGGGACCTCTCTGCTGAGCTGTAGGTAGGGTTGCGGTGTGTCGTTTGACCGAGGCCGGGCATGACCCAGGAAAGTGTGTCCGGCCGGAGTTAATCGAGCGTGTTGGGTAAGTTGGTGCACCCCTGCAGGGAAGAATACTTCTATCGATAGCCGGTCCTACGGTAAAGGACACTCGGAGTTGTATCCTGATTGATACAATTTTTAGAACTGGATACTTGGATACTATGGCTCTGGGATTGCTTCTCGCAGGGAGTCGAGAAGGGATCTCCGGACGAGGTTGATGACTGTATGGCTCTGGGATTGCTTTCTCGCAGGGAGTCGAGAAAGGATCTCTGGGTGAGGTTGAGACTTAATGATACTGCTACATTATATTGTACTGTTCTACTCTCTTCTACTGCTGCAAGACCGTTGAAGATGCTAGTCTTCGATAGGACTAGGCCTTCTCTCTATTCTGGCATTTCTGCAGCCCAGTCCACATATACAGCCTCCCTTTGAGAATGTTGCATATGTAGTGTAGATCCTTGCTTGCTGAGTACTTCTGAGTACTCACGGTTGCTTTGTTTTTCTTTTCTCCCCATATTAGTTTGACGTGACCAAGATGACGGAGCCCCTGAGACAGATGCCCCGTCGATCGACTACTACTACTACCCAGAGGATGGATACTACTACGAGTTGACTGTCGACCAGGAGTAGGATCGGAGGGTCCCAGACAGGAGGCCTACGCCTTTCGATCGTAGTGTTTTATTTTTGTCCCGCCTTTCTAAAGGCCTTTCTATTTCTGTTTCATATCTGTACTCAGATATCTGATGCTTCCGCTGACGCTTGTACGCAAGCTTATGTATTCGAGCCCTCGAGGCCCCTGGCTTGTAATATAAAGCTTGTATGACTTTATTTATGTTTTAGAGTTGTGTTGTGATATCTTCCCGTGAGTCCTTAGGCTTGATCGTGTGCATCTGCGTGTATGATTAGTGCACGATTAGGCCGGAGGCCCCGACAAGTTGGTATCAGAGCCGACTGACTGTAGGAACCCCCATTTCCAACTCCTTGGCCGAAGTTGAGTCTAGTAACCGAAAACTGTTTTACTAACTTGGCTGTGTGGCTTACGGGCCCACGTCGCCAATTGGGTGGTATTAGTATCTTTTACTCCTCGACCTTTACTCTGGGACTCTGATCTCTCTTCTACTCGGGTTAAAATTTTACTAACGCCGACACTTAGGATCTCGTAAATTCTCGTCCACCCGGAGAGCTGGATATCTGTGCGATTTCCCTGACATTGATCTGATTAGTCTGATAATCATTTTCCTTTCCATTGTTTTGTTTAACATTTCTCTCCGAGATAGGTTATACTTCTCCTTGTCTTTTGACAATCATGAGTTTCCTCTGTTTCAGATGGATCGTTTGTTTCCACCACACCCTGCGACGTAGCTACCAGCTATTCGAGCAGGGATACATCCAGAGTACATTCTTTATCCACTGGGGCAGATGTCAATCCGTTACAATACCCCAGTACTATCTCCTCCAGATACCCGCAAAGACTTTGTGATCTATTGTGACGCATCCCGTGAAGGATTAGGCTGTGTCCTAATGCAAGAGCGTAAAGTGATTGCTTATGGCTCTCGTCAGTTGCGCCCACATGAAGAGAATTATCCGGTACATGATCTAGAACTAGCTGCTGTGATCTATGCACTGCTGTTGTGGCGACATTACCTTCTCGGTAATCGTTGCGAGATATACACGGATCATAAAAGTCTGAAGTACTTGTTTACTCAACCATCTCTAAACCTCCGCCAGCAAAGATGGATGGAGGCCATTGCGGACTATGATTTGGGTATTTCCTATACCCCTGGCAAGGCTAACATGATGGCTGATGCCTTAAGCTGCAAGTCCTATTGCGACAACCTCATGGTTAGGCGAGCTCAACCTCGTCTTTTTGAACAACTGTGCAAGCTAAATCTGCTTATTGTTCCACAGGGATCTCTTAATAACCTTGTGATACAACCAGATCTTGAGAAAGCTGTTAAGAGTGCACAAGCTAAAGATGCTGAAGTTGATCTGATGAAGAAAGACCTTCACCTTGTAAAGTACAGGGATTTCTTGCTGTCTGAAGATGGAACCTTGTATTTTAGAAACCGCATTGTCGTACCTCGCTTCGAACTTATGACCGACAAGGTCATGAAGGAGGCACATGATACCCCGTTGTCTATTCATCCGGGTAGCAGCAAGATGTATCGTGATCTCCGTCAAAGGTACTGGTGGTCTAAAATGAAGCAAGACATTGCTCGTTATATTGCTGAATGTGATGTGTGTCGTCGCGTTAAAGCAGAACATCAGAAACCAGCTGGAATTCTGCAACCACTTCCTATTCCTCTATGGAAATGGGATAAGGTTCAGATGGATTTCGTTACAGGACTTCCCAGGTCACAGAAGGGTCACGATGCTATACTTGTCATCGTCGACCAACTCTCTAAAGTTGCACACTTTCTGCCTGTCAAAGAGACTATCACTGCTAGTCAGTTAGCAGAATTGTATATCTCCAGAATTGTTTCACTCCACGGTATTCCGAAGGAGATCAGTTCGGACCGTGGCGGTCTTTTCACTTCCAAGTTCTGGGAAAGTTTCCAAACAGCTATGGGAACTCATATTACCTGGAGTTCAGCTTATCACCCCCAATCCCAAGGCCAAGTCGAACGAGTCAATCAAGTGCTTGAAGACATGTTGCGGGCTTGTGTTATATCGTTCGGCAAGAAGTGGGAAGAATCTCTCCCGTATGCCGAATTCTCTTACAACAACAGCTATCAAGCCAGCTTGAAAATGGCCCCCTTCGAAGTTCTATATGGACGTAAGTGTCGAACCCCTCTGAATTGGTCAGAAACTGGGGAACGACCGCTCGTGGGTCCGGATATTATTCAACACGCCGAAGAACAAGTTCGTATCGTCCGTGAAAATCTCAAGGCGGCTCAGGACCGCCAGAAGAGCAACTATGATCGCAAACGATGGGGTTTGACTTATCAACCTGGTGATCAAGCTTATCTTCGTGTCACTCCTATGAAGGGCACTCACCGTTTTGGAATCAAGGGCAAGCTAGCTCCACGCTACATTGGTCATTTCCGCATTATTGCTAGACGTGGTCAGGTGGCGTATAAATTGGAATTGCCGCCGCAATTCTCCCATATCCACAACGTCTTCCATGTGTCGCAACTTCGTCAATGCTTCAAGGAGTCTCCGCACCGAGCAGTGGATCACGAGGTGCTCGACTTGCAAGATGATCTATCTTATAAGGAGCATCCGATCCGCATTCTCGATGAAGCTGAACGTCGGACCCGTCAGAAGGTTACCAAGTTCCTCAAAGTTCAGTGGTCAAATCATACTGAAGATGAAGCCACTTGGGAACGCGAGGATAATCTTCGTGCGGAATACCCCGAACTTTTTCCTTCTACCTCTTAATTCTCGGGACGAGAATTCTTGTTAGTAGAGGAGATTTGTAACACCCCCAGTGGTTAACCACAGTAACCACCCTTTTGATAATGCCAAGTCAGCATGATTAACAGTGCGTGATCATCATTTGCATCATAATGCATTTCAACTCCTAACTCAAAATTCAAATTTAGATGAAAGTGAAAAATAAAAGTTGTCCAACATAGAAACTAAATTGTTCATTAAATAGCAAATAAATCAGAGACAATTCTAAAATTGAAACCAACATCATTGGAGTTGGGTAAGTGACTCAAACATCCCCAAACAGTGACTAAAGACAATATTTAATTACCTTTTATTTAATCTAAAATAAATATGAAAAGATATTTACCCCAAACTAGTTTTTGGTGGTAGGATATATTGTGCTGTGATTTGTGGGCCAGCTCTCATATTTTACAAAACCCTAATGGGGGCCACACATTTTGCAAAACAGAAATAATAAAAGAAAACAGGAAAGAAAAGGAAAAGGAGAAAGAAGCCCACCGCCGCTGGGCCTAAGTCACCCGCAACGGCCCAGCCCAACTAGCCCCCCCCTCTCCCCCCCTACCCCAGACGCCGCAGGCGCGCTGTCGAGCACCCTGCGTGCGCGCGCGCCCCGAGCCCGGCCCCCCCTCCCTCGCAGCACGACAGCGCGTCGCCGCGCTCGCCGTGGTTAAAGGGCAGAGCCCCGTGCACCCTGGCCCCCTGGCTCTCCCTCGCTCACTCCCACTCGCTCTCCCTCTTGCTCCCCACCTCTCCGAAAGCCGCCGCATCATGGCCGAGGACTAGCACGGCCAACGCCTCCCGTTCGTCGCTCCGACGTGCCTGTCTGCTCCGCCTCGTCCGACTCCTTCGACTGCGCTTCGTCATCGAGTTCGAGGAGGACCGCAGGGACCGGGATCGACCTCGGCTTCATCTTTTCCGTCGCCGGCGATCCCCTTCGACCCCGAGCTCCCCTGCGCTACAAATCTGCCAAGGGCTTTTCTTGAGCCACTATGTGAGCGCCTGGCCAGTTCCCCTTCGCTATTTCTCTCTGTTTCCACACTAGCACGCCTTGCCGTGGATTGCCGAGCTGAGCTCCGCCGCGACCGGTGCCGCCGCCGCTGTAGTTGCTGTCGCCAGCAATGGAGCACTCCAACGTACTCAGGGAGCTGGCAGGAGGCGAACGCAAGCAGCCACGCCCCTTTTCGTCGATGTTTTGCCCAAACCCGAACGGCTCCCGATTCCGGCGCCCGCCACGGTGGCCGCCGTCGACGCTGTGACCCTCCCCGCGCCAAACCAACACCGCCATCGGACGCGGCGTGTTGCGCCCGTCCCGTAGGACGAAACCACGGCCCGTTTGGCCTCCTGTGTGCTGTTTCCGAGCGTCGCCGCCGTTTTCGGTGGTCGCCGGAGCGCGCGCCGGCGTTTAGACGCCGGCCGGCCGACGTGGCGTGGCCAGGCCCACCTCTGAGAGGCTGGCGGTGGGCCCGCAGGCCCCAGTTGACCCGGTCAGCCCGCTGACTGGGCTGGCTGTGTCACTGACACACGGGCCCCACCGCCTGTTAATTAATTATTTTGATTAAGTTAATTAGTTTAACCTAATTACACACTGACATGTGGGCCCAGCAGCCTAATTAGTTAATTAGTTAAAAATAAACTCTGTTTAGACTAATCAGAGGCTGACATGTGGGCCCCACTGGTCAGGTTTGACCCTGGTCAGCCGACCGTTGACTGCTGACGTCAGCATTACGTCACACTGACGTCACCCTGTACTGTTTCGGATAATGTTGATTTAAATAATTAAATAAATTCCAGAAAATCAATAAAACTTTAGAAAATCATATCTTTTAATCCGTAACTCCGATGAAAATAATTTATATATGAAAAATGATCAGAAAAATGAGACGGATCCGAATACGCTACCCACATACCTGTTGGATGCCTCTAACTATCTGAACATGCAACTTTTTGCCTGTTTCAGATAAATGAATAGTGTATGACCTTAATAAAATAATTCCAAACAAATTCCTAAAATAACTAAATGACTTGGACATGTCTTCAGGCAACCCTGCACTGCACGTTAGCATGGCCTGCTCCGTGTTGCTTATGTTTGCTCTATATTTATACTGTTTTCTCCCCCTCTTCTCTCTCGTTAGACCCCGACGCAGTTTCCGGTACCGACGCGGTTCAGGAGCCCGACGCCACCATTGACGACCTTGCCCTTGCCGTCGAGCAACCAGGCAAGCCCCCCCTTTGATCATCCCGATATCGCCCATTCTAATTTCTCATGCTTGCATTAGAATTGCTGCTGCTACTACTTTACCTAATCTGATGCATAGTCTGTTTATTGTAACCTGTTGTTGATAATTACCTGCATAACCTAGACTGCTTAGTATAGGCTGGGTAGAGACCTATCATGTAGGGTAACGCAGCAGAAAACAAAAAAATTTCGACCTACACACCAGCCCAGGACCACTATGGAGACTGCATACAAGGTTTGATCATTTTCGTTACCGACTCGTAGTGCAGCGGAAGTAGAGTCGATGACGATCGCCGGTGCAGATCCCCGCAGCTAGGATTTACAACCTCCCAACCGCGAGGATATATACCCTCGTCTTCCCTTCGGACAGCCCTCCGGGAGGCGGTCGAACAGTCCCCCGGACGGTGTCGCGGGCAGCCCTTCGGGAGGACCTTCGAAACTCGAACGGTCACTCGGACAGCCCTTCGGGAGGACTCACAGAACTTGGACCGTCACTTGGACAGCCCTTCGGGAGGCACTCTCGAACAGCCCCTCGGGCACTAAGATCGAAACTACGACCTCTCTACAGAGTTGCACACATACGGTGTCATCTATCCGGCAGGGCTTCGCCGTCCAGAACTAGTTCCCACCGGAACCCAGACAGCCTTTCGGCTCTACGAAACTATTTCGCGGGGAGGGAGAGAGAAGCCAGATCATTGCAATGGCACATGTATGTGAGAAGGAGTGAGTCTTTAGGCAGCCCCCTCCACCCCTATTTATAGGCCAAGCCCAAGGGTGGCTTCTCCAAGAAGCCAAGGGGAAAAATACCAAAGGACCCTCAAGGTGGCTTCTCCAAGAAGCCACCCAAAAAGCAATTTCCCTATTCACGACATTTTTCAGCGTCCGTTCGAACTGAAAATATTTATGTGGGCTTAGAACATTTCCAGTACCCACTAAAATAATTTTCAACGCGTTCTGGAACAATTCCAGATTAGTGATTTTCATCTGCGAAAAGCATCTGAAGTGGTTCCGGCAGCTCCGGAACATTTCCGTTTTTTCTTCCAGAAAATTCCCAAAAGTTTCCAGAATGATTCTGGCACCCTCCAAGAATTATCGGGCATGTGCCGAAACCAATTTGACTTTATGGTATCCTCTGAAACAACTTTTCAGTTTCACCGGAACTCATTCGGTGACCTCTCTCTGCGGAACTTTTCCGCTGTCCGAAACTTTTTTCGGTGTCCGAAACTTTTTCGGTGATTTTCTCTCAGACTCCCTGTCTAGTATTCAGCAGATAGATGACCCTTAAGCGTGTGACCCTATAGGTTCGGTGAAGTATAGACATGACACGGAACCCCTTCCGATCAATGATCAACATCGGAGCCGTGGACACCCATATTGACCCCTATACCCACACGAATGAATATTCGAGTGAACCTCCAGTTGTCGTTTGCTATTCTTGTTGCTTCGCGATATGTTACAAATACCCGAGGTGAGACATGTTGGCATTCCCGTGGATCAACAACTTGTCCACTATGCTAGTTACCTCGTTACCGGTATTGTTCTCTTTTCTCGTTACCGTGTTCTGGCATCCCCGTGATCAAATCACAAAGTGTCTGGCCAGACGATGATGGATACCGTAACACCGAGAGGGCCCAGAGATATCTCTCCATCGTCGGAGGAGCAAATCCCAATCTTGAGCTATCAAGTTACTTGACATACTTTCCCATGAACCCGTAAGCCGCCGTAATAGCCATCCATTTACGGATGACGTTTAACAAACCCCAAAGTTCATGAATCAAGCATGAAGAAACTCGATACTCTCATGGTCTAAGGAATTATGCAAACGTTAACCATCTCTGTGTTATTAACCATAAACTTATGACGAAAGAATCTCATAGCATAACGTCAATTTGGGTCGATTCAACACAAATGTTCTGCTAACATTGTGCCCTCAAAATTGCCGGCATAGTCATGCCCATGATCAGGAAAACAGGATCATCATGCAATACTTGAGCCAGTCATAGAGGCTTGACTAGGAATACATTTTACCGTTTATTATTCCACACGTGCATATGAGTCTTCCTCCAAGCCTCGTTTTATTTGTAGACTCGAGAACCATAGCAGTTATAGCATGGAACATAAACCTAATTATGAACAGGGAGATAATTAATAACATTTATTATTGCCTCTAGGGCATATCTCCTACAGACTCCCACTTGCACTAGAGTCAATATCTAGTCAATGCTATGCACTTTACACCTATGACACATTGGTGTAAATATGCTTCGCTTGTGGTATAGCCTGATGTCCAACGGATCTGACGACTTCAGCTCCGTGTGTATCTTTGCATATCCTCGCGTCTTCACGCTTTCACAAAATTCATATTTTGTGTGGACTTGGTTTTGTATGTATGTGAATCACAGGTTGAACCTGGATTCCTCAGACTGAGTTATGGAGCAGCTACCTGCAGTAGTGTCCCATTGACAAAAGCCATCTTGGAACCATACTAAGTTCGTGAATGAACTATATGATTCAACATCTTCTTTGTCGCTTCTAAAGCGTCAACATACTTACCCTTTGTTATAGAATTTGCCACAGTAACTAGTTTGAACAATTCCAACTAACTGTGCCACCATATCGTGTATAACAGAAAAACCCTCAAATTAAATCGAAGATCGCATGGAGAAAAGATGAAGACTGTATCGATGTAACCTTTTACAACGAACTCTTCATGATCTCCGTTTGCGAGAAAACTTGTCATTAGTACCACTGTTGCACTCAATGACCCTTTTTCACTGTTGTCCTATGATCAGTACTTTTGATCACTTTGGTATCTATACTCGCAACACCTTGGGAGTATCGGACATATCTGGTTGTTTTACATACCATGGAATACATGATTAATCCAAACACAAGTGTGTGGAATCTCCATCATGTATTTTGCTCATCAGTGTTTTGGGACACCGAGTCTTGCAAAAACTCTTTCCATGTGACTTCGGCAAGAATCACTCCTTGGCCTTTTAATGCTAAAAGATTTTAGCATCTTGTCAATATGTATTCATTGCTTAGCCCCATTAGGTAAATCTATCTCCATAGATTATCATGCCTAATATCAAGGCTATTTAGCCCAAGCACTTTATCGAAAAAACTATTTTCAAATGAAGTCCTAATTCGTGTCAAGAAATTTATTTCCAATTACCAATGTGTCAAGCACACAAGGTTTTTAGAAATATTATTATGCTCCCATTTACTTTCTTGAGTTACAAGCATCTTCGTTACCCATTGATGAAGTCAAAACCCTTTTTGACCATTTCATCAAAACACGAAGATTCCAACTCCATTTTGCTCTCTTCTGTCCATCGCAGGAACTCTGAAGTTTGCATACCTACTAGCATCCTCTGGATCGACAAATTACTTTGGACTGTATCACATACAAGTCCTAGGTTTTATTTCCATCAGATGGAAATCCTTTTGTCATCCATGTTTCATATCTCATGATTGAAATATGTATTAATTGCTAGTTCAACCTGAACCGACTTTAAGCATCGCTACGGTGAGACAATCTCATCGTAGTCAACTCCTTGAACTTGTTATTGCAACAAGTCGAGATTTATGGATAAAACATTTTTATCCGTATCAGTTTTAAGTTCCATAAATATTTGTTAGACTCTAAGTCTTCCGAAAGGTGTATCAAGGTTTTAATCTTGAATCACTTATATGGAAATTAACTCGGGTTGTATTGGCATTTAGCCAATTCCGGAGTCAGGGCCCATCAATGCTTCCTTGTGTATCGTAGGTATACTGTTGTCTAACAACAATATCCTCCGAGTTCACCTTGACAGACACATCGAGTAGGAATCCAACGAGGGTGATACCTCGGATTCCCCTGATGTTATGGACACCCGGATACTTGGACTTTACACTGTTACTTGGATAGGCGGGTCGACCCTGAGGGGTACCCGCGTGCGCCTGAGAGGCGAGTGTTGTGAAGACGGGTGCCAGTGTGGTGCCCGAGTGGTGAATACGAGGCGCGGCCGAGCATTCTTAACCCTTGCAGCAAGTCCTCAAGACGGGGCGACGGGGTCACATCTTTCGTGAGTCTCTGCTCATTACCGCAAGCCCCTAGTCCTAACGATTTGGATATTTGATCCGAGCAGGCCTCTGGTCTGATAGCACTAACCATCACGTGGGCATAGTATGGGCGTTCTGCATCGTATGCATCAGCCGAAAGCTCTGTCAGACGTCTAGTTCAACATGACGGCACGGACGGACCGGCGCCTTCCTATAGTGTTGGTGCCTGGCTTCACCGTGTGCGCAACGACCCGGAGGGCGAGGGGCGATGGCCAAGACCCCCTTGCGCTTAGGATGTAGACCGGCGGGGACCTCTCTGCTGAGCTGTAGGTAGGATTGCGGTGTGTCGTTTGACCGAGGCCGGGCATGACCCAGGAAAGTGTGTCCGGCCGGAGTTAATCAAACGTGTTGGGTAAGTTGGTGCACCCCTGCAGGGAAGAATACTTCTATCGATAGCCGGTCCTACGGTAAAGGACACTCGGAGTTGTATCCTGATTGATACAATTTTTAGAACTGGATACTTGGATACTATGGCTCTGGGATTGCTTCTCGCAGGGAGTCGAGAAGGGATCTCCGGACGAGGTTGATGACTGTATGGCTCTGGGATTGCTTTCTCGCAGGGAGTCGAGAAAGGATCTCTGGGTGAGGTTGAGACTTAATGATACTGCTACATTATATTGTACTGTTCTACTCTCTTCTACTGCTGCAAGACCGTTGAAGATGCTAGTCTTCGATAGGACTAGGCCTTCTCTCTATTCTGGCATTTCTGTAGCCCAGTCCACATATACAGCCTCCCTTTGAGAATGTTGCATATGTAGTGTAGATCCTTGCTTTCTGAGTACTCACGGTTGCTTTGTTTTCCTTTTCTCCCCATATCAGTTTGACGTGACCAAGATGACGGAGCCCCTGAGACAGATGCCCCGTCGATCGACTACTACTACTACCCAGAGGATGGATACTACTACGAGTTGACTATCGACCAGGAGTAGGATCGGAGGGTCCCAGGCAGGAGGCCTACGCCTTTCGATCGTAGTGTTTTATTTTTGTCCCGCCTTTCTAAAGGCCTTTCTGTTTCTGTTTCTGTTTCATATCTGTACTCAGATATCTGATGCTTCCGCTGACGCTTGTACGCAAGCTTATGTATTCGAGCCCTCGAGGCCCCTGGCTTGTAATATAAAGCTTGTATGACTTTATTTATGTTTTAGAGTTGTGTTGTGATATCTTCCCGTGAGTCCTTAGGCTTGATCGTGTGCATTTGCGTGTATGATTAGTGCACGATTAGGCCGGGAGCGTCACATCAGAGACCCCCACTTTGTCCCGACTGCCCCGCTGGATTATCAGAAGACCCGATCAACGGGATCGAAGACCAGGCCCCGGCACCGCACATCACTTCCCCCTTAGTTGCTCGACACTACTGGGTTACTATCAAGTGCCGAGGGTGATACCTCATCAGCACTTCTGATGTTAACCTTGTAGGTTAGTTCATCGGTTGTGGTCATCGAGGGTGATTCCTCCTTCTCCATTCCCGGTAACGACACTATCGTGCAACTCCTCAAGAGTGGACCTCGAGGGTGATTCCTCCTTCGTTCACCTTGACGATAACATCAGGTGGAATTCCATCGAGGGTGATTCCTCAGGGTTCCCCCTTGGTGTTAGACACACGGTTACTATGGTTACTATGACTTTACACTGAACCAGGTTACTAAAGACGGGTCGGCCCTGAGGGGTACCCGCGCGAGCTTAATTGCGAGTGATGTGGAGTCGGGTGGACCTGGAGGGTGCCCGAGAGTTGAATACGAGGCATGGCCGGGCATTCTTAGCCCTTGCCGCAAGTCCTTGAGACGGGGCGACGGGGTCACATCTTTCGTGAGTCTCTGCTCGTTACCGCACTACCAACACACTAACGGTTTGGATATTTGATCCGAGGGGCCTCTGGCCTGATAGCACTAACCATCACATGGGCATAGTATGGGCGTTCTGCGTCGTATATTTCAGTCGGAGCTTAATAGATGTCAGCGACTGAGCGGCGCGCGCTGGGTTGGACTGGTAACGCCCTGCACTTGTATAAGCGGGGCTAGGTCTGCTCACCGGCCACGTTCGCAATGTGCAGGAGCGTCCGGGGCGATGGCCCAAGACCCCTGGATGCCTAGGTTTAGTCCGGCGTGCTGACCTCTCTATTAAGTATTCGGTCGGGTTGCGGCGTATCGTTTGGCCGAGGCCTGGCATGACCCAGAAAAGTGTGTCCGGCCGGAGTTAAGCGAGCGTGGTGGGTAAGTTGGTGCACCCCTGCAGGGAAGAAACAATCTATCGATAGCCTGTCCTACGGTAACGGACACTCGGAGTTGTATCCCGATCGGTACAACTAGAACTGGACACTTGAGATGATAACTGGATAGTATGGCTCTGGGATTGCTTCCTCGCAGGGAGTCGAGGAATGATCTCTGGGCGAGGTTGATAACATTACTACTACTTTACATTATGTTAATCTGCACTCTTCTAATGCTGCAAGACCGATGAAGATGCTTGAAGTATGCTAGTCTTTGATAGGACTAGGCCTTCCTCTCTATTCTGGCATTTCTGCAGCCCAGTCCACATATACAGCCTCCTTTGATAATGTTGCATATGTAGTGTAGATCCTTACTTGCTGAGTACTCACGTTTGCTTTACTTTCTTTTTCTCCCCATATCCAATTGTCGCCGCCAGATGACGGAGCCCCTGAGCCAGCTGCCCCCGCCGACGGCTACTACTACTACTACTACCCTTCCGGCGAGTACTACTACGAGGAGCCGACCGACGACCAGGAGTAGGTTCGGAGGGTCCTAGGCAGGAGGCCTACGCCTTTCGATCGTAGTATTTTATTTTGCCCCGCCTTTCTAAAGACCTATCTGTAACTCTGCTATATCTGTACCCAGATATCTGATGCTTCCGCTGACACTTGTATGCCATCGAGCCATGTATTCGAGCCCTCGATGCCCTGGCTTGTAATATAAAGCTTGTATGACTTTATTTATGTTTTAGAGTTGTGTTGTGATATCTTCAAAGTGAGTCCTTAGGCTTGATCGTGTGCATTTGCGTGTATGATTAAGCCGGGGTCGTCACACTCAATCTCTTTCTGATTGCTAATGCCCCGTTGGAGCTTCAATCCATTGTGACTGCTGAAGCTCTCACTAATGGAATCAAATTGCATACTGAAATCATTCATCTATTCTCAATGTTTAGTCATAGTTGCCTCACTGCTTCAGTTTATAGGTCTAGCTAAGAATTTGTTTTCTGCTAATGGTTTAGCATGGCTGAGTGATATGTGTTTACTTCACTAATTCATAAGAATTATTTTCTCTTGCCAGATTCAGCTCGAGCAGCGTCTTGTCTGCATCATATATTTTGTATCATGTTGTTGTGGTCATTCTGATACTGAATTTTGGCATCAATGGATAGAATTCCGTGCAAAGTACAATGTTGTTGTTCAACTGTAGGATAATTGGTTTTGATGTCTCTGTTGTGTGTGCACGTGCAGGTGCCAAAGACATCTGATAGAACTCAGGTGGAGGCCAAGGAGGTTCGGCTCTCGGACATGCCACCAGTAACACCTGATGATAGCAACATGCACACTGTAAGTTTCCCCATGCAAACTGCATATTTTATACTTGCTGCTGTTGTGAACATTTGCTGCTGTTAAATAGAACAAGTCAATTTAGTTCAACACTAACCAACTGCATCTACCTTTATGTTTAAACCTTTTTCCATGTTTGCTATAATGATCTTTTCATTTTCCTTTGTATATTAAACTTGAGAATATCATTTTGCATTACTTCAACCGTTACTTTTTATGTGTTTCAGTATAACTGTATGGTTCTCACTCAAGGTAGAGGACCAACAAACTTTTTTGAAGTGGGAGTCAAAAAATACAAATCCATCTATTCCTAGAATGGAGCTGGTTGGAGTTGAGCCTACAATTGTGCGGGTAGTTCGGTGGCACCTACATCCAGCTGAAAGTTTATAGGAGGGTTAGTAAAGCAAATTTGTTCATGAGGAAATGTGCCAGCAAAACATTGAGTCAGAGTTCAAGTCAAATGCTCTTAACAATTTTTTTGTCGCTTTTCTTTAATTACAATTCTTATTATTTTTAGTTGGCATTGATAATTTGATATACAAAAGAAAATCCTGTGGCTTTTTTGCCCTCTCATCGACCATTGTATTTTTGAGTCATATCAGTCCATGTAATTTGAACCACCAAATAATAGAAGTTGTTTGATTGGTAAAGTATTTTTCAGGTTTCTAAGCACACGCTTATTTATTTTGTATTCGATGTAACGTATGGTCTTTTATGCTTTTACAAAATGTCGAACCATTAGAAAACCACTAAAATTTGTATGCCCCGTTGCAACGCACGGGCCTTGTGCTAGTCTTTCCCTAATAATAAAGCGATTATCGCTTCTGCGCTCACCGTCGTCGCGCTTTTTGCTAAAAAGCCCTTGTACTTTTTGCTATTCAACCCGCAGTGCTGTTTTAAGCGGTCAACAGAGAAAACATTTCGTTGTAAAGTAAAACACTAGCAAACATGAAGACGGGCATCTCCTCCTGGATGCATACAGGCATGGCGCCGCCGCCGCCGCCACGCGCGAGCCAGCGGATCAGGGAGGGGGTGCTCCCCGGGTGGACGGTTGCCTCGCCTTCAGCCCCTCCTTTCCCCCACGCAGGAACGAGCTAGGATTGGAGCCGCCGCCTCTTCGGCCTGCCCGCCGGTGCTCCGTCCGCCCCTCTTCTCCATCTTCTACCCCCACCCCTACTCCTCCCAGGCCCAACCATGGTGGATGACATGCTCCCGGCGCTCCGTCCTCCCCTCTTCTCCATCTTCAATCCTTCCCTTCTCCCTCCTCCCTCCCTGTTCTGTCCCCCACCCCTGCTCCACACAGGCCCACGGGGAGTGAGCGTGTGCGGGCGGCGTTGGTGGACGAGTTGGGGTTGCGTGAAGGACCTCAAGTACTGCCTCCCCGGCACCTCCATTGTCGTCACGGCTACCAACTTTTCTGTCCCCCCCCCCCCAAGTACTGCTTTCCAGCAGACGCGGCCGAGGTGAGTGACTCTGCTTCTCTCTGTTTGCTACAGAGACAGATTTAGGGTCAGATTTGATTCGTTTGTATTCAGGTAATTGGTGAAGGCGAGAATGATATGCCACTGTTGATGCTGGAGGTTGTGACATTTTTCTATGATAGCTCAAATTGGTTGATGATGCAGCGCAAGTAGCAAAAGTCATCATGTCCACTGCCCAGCACTGAATACTAGGTTCAATCTCTTGATTTCTTACTTGATCTGTTACTCATTACTTTTAAAATCTGGGTATCATAGAGTTGGTGTATATATCAATCATGTAAGGGGGCAAGGAACCAAACTGTGTAAGACAGACTTGTACTAACCTGTACTCATATTAGTCCAACGCTTGTTGAATATTGCTTGGAGATTTGCCCTTTTTAAGAAATCAAAATCAGTCTGTCTAATCTGGGCGTGTACTACCGTTGCGCGTACTTTTTTCTGTTTAAACTGGGCGTCTAATCTCTATAAGTTGGGCGTTGCCTGTGCTTTATAGTAGTCCAACGTTTGCCAGTGCCTGCTTTGATTCCCTGTTTGATGTAAATCCATGAACAAATAAGTTCATGAACAAGTTCCTGTCTGCTCCCTGTTTGATTCAAGTTTGAAAGATTCATAGATGCTACACTTCAGTTAGCAAATGAACAAAAAGCTAGGACTGATCTTTTAGTCTGTTTTGTGCCAATGAGTTAATGTTTTGTACAGAAAATCAATGCTCGAGAATGCATATGTGTAATGTCTGATGCATCATGTGACAGACTGGAGGCGCGGACTTCCCTGCCCCAAATTTGACGCCGCTGCCTACCAATGCGCAACACGCCCCCGCCCAACCCGGCCTACATATTGATTGTAAGTTTCATGGATGGTGATGGTGCGAACGAGAAGGCTCATCTCACAAGACATGCAATTTAGATAACTAGCTAAAGGTATGTATGTGCCTTTGGAAATTGTGCTATTGGTGGAATTGATATTGTTTCGGGTGCATCATATTTCTCTAGGTGATATCTTCTATGTAGCATTCAATTCTCCTTTACCTTAACCGATCTTGTGGATTCTTGATATGCAAGCATGGTCATAGGATATTATTGCTTTCTATGAGAAGCATCCCCGAAAGCAACTCAACTTTCAATTGTCCGTTTTGGTGTTTGTGCAGTGCGCGTTAAGCCAACTGAGGCATTAGGAGATTAATTTTTTTGGACACACTGAGAGACTAGACGTACGAGACGAAGGTGAGAAAGATACATCGTCACGACCCATGGCCACCTGACTATTGTGTCGTGTCAAGGGATGGCACGAGTCCCCACGGCTCCACTGCCAGATAGCTATAATGGTCGAGCTATCAGATATCATCCATAGACGACCAACCAAGTGTAGTTTTTCCAAATGGGTGAAGTGCGGAACTTTGGCGTCAGGCAAGGTGTTCATTGGGGCCAGGGGTCGATGGAGGCAAATTTGTTCCTGGCGAAGTCCCTGACCCTGCCTTTTCATACTACCGAATGACCGCATCGCAGGCGGCAACTGTCCAATCTTGTTGTTCTGTCGACTCCGCCGGAACACTGTCTGCCCGTGCTCCACCCTTCACCGGAACTCCGTCTGACCCTGCTTCACCTGATGTATGTCCTATAGTTTCAGAAGATAAATTATACTCTATGCATTGCTTCTCTGTTTCCCAAATGTACTACAACTTAATATGCAATTTGCAGTGCTGCACCACCTGAGCATTACATTGCATGTAATAATGTTTCTACTTTCTATAGAAGTGACAATAAAAATTCTGTTGAGAAGTTAGCACATAAGGCAGTCATATATTGGGTTTTAGACATAAGCAATGCAACTAGGTATAAATATAAAGATAGATATGACTTGAAGTTGCTTCTTTGGCTGAGGTAGGAAGTAGGAAACATGCAGCTTGAACCAGAGCGAAAAAACGTACTGAAATTTGGTTGCATCTTAGTATATATATGCCCATAGGTATACCATATAGGTAGAAGGTGGGGTTGTGTTGTTTCTTTTATTTCTTTTTACACAGTCTATTGACTGGTAGGAGGATGAGAGGGAAGTTAGCAAGTCACAAGCTTTGAAAGCACACATTTTTTCTTCAGTATTTTGACAATTACTCAATTTTGAGGAGTTACCATTCAAAATCGGTGTATAAGCTTGTTTCCCTCTTCATATCCCTTATTTATCGTATTACTTTCAGAAGATTTACAGTATTTTCACTAAATTAATCCCAAACTAAATACCAAGGACTCCGGGCGCATACACATGTTTTTATTGTACTTAATCTGTAGTCTGTACCACCCACTCCGGATGCGGAGACATGTTCTTTTAACGAGGATTTCTTATGCATAACCGTGAAATGATATTAGCGAGCCTATTCGATTCTATTCTTGACTATATCTAAAAATTATTGCCCCCTCTGACCTAGGAACTATGGAGACACTAACATAATCTTATTAGACCTTAACCACATGCTTCCAATTTCTAAATCCCACAATTTATGAGACCTGGGTTAGTTTGGACTCATAGCAATGTATCAATTAGACAGAGCCTTGTCATTCTGGTTCACGATGACATGGACGTATATCATATGTTCTCTCTTGCTTTCTATTTTATAGTTGTAGCTTCCACGACAACAAGACTAAATAGTAGTGCTTCATTCTCTTTGAAAATCAACTACACCGACTAGAAGTAGAGGCATGTATTAACTGAAGCAAAGCCACTCTGTCTTTATCGGGCCAATGGGATAATGTGCCCAGAAATTAGACAAGAGGGGAAATTTAGTAAGTCTCCGACTCTGAAAGCATAAAAAACAATTTAGTATTTAGGCCACTACTCAGTTTTGAAGAGCTATTTCTTCAAACAAGATAAATATGTCAGTTTTTTCTGAACTGTAGGATATCATAATCTACTCTGCTAGCTGTAAATTGTAGGGGATTAAGTAGGTTACTGCTATTTGTTTAATTGAATTAGCTTAGGAAAGTAAAAAAGAAACTCTTTGATGTTGGGCATATCCCTGTGGTAGTGACAGTTTTTTAGTTTACTCACAAGCGTCAGATATTTTGTGATGAGAGAAGTTGGAGAGTACCTAATAGGTTTGAGCACTATTTTCATTTGTTGTGCTGGGGAGCCATGAAAAAGTTGCGATTGCAGTAATCATGCTAAATCTATTCAAGTGTGTTACTTTTATACGTACATATCAATTTACAATGTACAGCACCATTAGGTTTGGTCATGTTTTTTCCTCTGAATAAAGTTGGGTTTAGTGCCGTTTGTGTCCTTCACCAAATATGAAGTCTTTGGAGCTTGCCAGGACATACATTTTGTATGGATTGCTGATTATAAGAGGTGATGGTGTGGTTTGAGCTTTCATGTTTCTGGTTGGCCTTGTGCAACTCAATCGAAAACAAATGTAAGCCGGTCATTGTGGACATTGTTAGTAATACATGCCGGGTCCTGTGTTGTGCAATTAAGGTTTTATACTGGAAATAAGGAATATTGTATGTTGTTGACCCAGTGTGTCGTAAAATATATAATCATAATAACTCAGGGTCCGCAACATATTTCAGCAATAAAGGTGTGCCTTCATATAGAGACCGTATGACAAGTGTGGTCAACTACCACATTTTATGTTTACATGTTCCATCCTAAAAGATATAGAGACTGTATGGCTACTGTGAATGACAAGTGTTGTTTTTCCTGCCTAAAATCATCTGAATTATGTATAGTCCTTTTTTTTATGAAAGAACGATCCTATGTATTCATGAAGGTGGAAAGAGAGACAGATGGAAGAACAAAGCACATAACCAAAAATGTTTCACACACAAAGGCATAGGAGACTGCATGTCTCATCTTCCTGCTATTTACATGTTAGACACTGAGACAACCTTCTTATCAGCTGCTCTAAGCTCCCCTCTAGGCATGCTTGCGCACCGGATAGCTCGGTGCGTGCATTTGTAGTAGCTCTTACCAATGGTTTCAACTCTGCTAAACCAACAACGGGTTCAGTTCTTTCCTTAGTCTTAAGCTACCGTGATTTGATAAGGAATATACTAACAATTTTTGTTGGATTTACTTGAACCCAATGTTAATGAGCTGGCTCCACCCCTTAAGAGGTAGGAGTATATCTTACCAAGCCTGCAAGTGTCCCTTGCAATCAGTGCGTTTGTGAGTTGATCCAGATTCAGAAAGGTGCCTCTGGTTCTCCTAATGCATAATATGTACAGTCTGAAAGATAGATCCTTTTGAAAACAGATACAGAGAACTAATCATGCTTTATGAGAGCACACAGGAAGTTTTATTTTTGAAAATTTACATATGAAGGTTACAATTATGCATCGCTCAGGACTAGCAGTAATAGAGAAGGCACTTGGTCCAGTGAGCACTGCTCCCTATCCGACCACAAATCTTCCAACTAAGCACGACAGCTGAAGGCGCTTCTTTGACCATCGATGAAGGCGCTTCTTTGACCATCTATGTCGATGGTCCAGACTACGACCCGTAGCAACGCACGGGCACATTTACTAGTTTCTCCCTAATAATAATAATAAAGGGGTCACCGTCGCGCACTTTTTGCAAAGAAGCCCCTGTTGTTTTGGGTGTTCTACGCGCAGTCCAAATCAAACCGGTCCGAAGGAGAGAAAATACGCAGTCGCGGCGCTCCTCCCCGCCCCACCCACCTCCTGCCACGCCCCGTGCGCCGCCGGCCGCCTCCTGCCCCGCCCCGCCCGGCACCGCCTCACCGCGCGCCGCCGGAAGCCTCCCAATCCCATCTCCTCCTCACCCGCGGCTTTCTTCACCGTTCACGGCTCGCCTCCATCTACTGGTCGCCCACGACACAAACGAGACTGGCGGCGGCCTTGCACGGGCTTGCGGCGGCGCGGCCGGCGAGGACCTGCCGGATCTCGCCAGATCCAGAGAAAAGGGAGAGGACGGGAGGAAGGACATGGGAGGCCGGAGTGAGAGAGAAGGGAGCGGTGACCGCCCGCGGGTCGGCCACCGTGGCCTTCGCGCGGAGCTGCGCGACTACGACCAGCCGGAGGTGGAGGCCATCATGTGGCGGGCCGTGGGGTTGGGCTTCGGGGACGACGTAGTCCTGCCCCGCAACGTCAGCGGCGCCCACCGCCAACCCGCGCGGCTTCGCCAACCTGCTCTGGAAGCAGCTCGACCACCTCGGCAACGCCGGCTTTGACCGGGCGCTCTTCCGGGTCGACGCCTACGGGAACGTGCTCTACCTGCACGCCGACGCAGCCTCGCCCCTCGCCTGGGACGTCCACCACTGGTTCCCCTGCGCCAGTAAGAACAATTTACTTACCTGTTCCTCTCGCTTGGGAGGTGTCTGTCCGTCTTCTGGGATGAAATCTGATGCTGGGTCTTCATCGATCTGCAGGAGGAGGGACGACGGTTCAGAGCAACCTGCGAATCATGCAGCTGCAGGCGTCCAGGAAGAAGCACAACAAGCTGGAGTTCCTCAAGTATTTCATACAGGCTTAATTAATTTGGCCGGGAAGAGTTCTTAATTCTGATTAGGAAACGATTATATGCTGAACTGTCAAAGTATAAAATATTCAGATTCTAGGCTTAATACAGAGGGACAGAAGGATTAGCTGTACAATGAAGATAATCTGAAATTTAGCTGTGTGTTACGAAGAAACAACAAATAACACACTACATCCGAAACGTCATCTGATTTCATTGGCTCACACTACAATCAGCAAATATTAGATCGGCTAAACTGGAAAAAAAGCCTCATGTACACATTAAGGTAAGCTGGAATCCAAATCAATAAAGCCTCATGTACACATAGAATCTGAATATTTTATACTTTGACACACAGCTATATTTTTCCCTGTCAGCCCGCACGGTGATGGATGTCTTTGCCGTCGCACGTGAGGATGTTCTTGGACACTCTGTGTTGCTGCTGTTTGTAGGTTGCAGAAGTTTTTAGGAGTCAGAGTAGCTTCCACATCTGTAGTTAGGGCAGACGATTGTGATTTTGGGCCTTTACTGAATAATTTTGGGAGCGACTGGGTGATTACAAGCCAGGTAACTGAATGAGTCCTTTGGCCGCTGGCTAGCTAGCTGTTCTTAGCTTACCATTATATGTCTTCCTCAGTACTGATTTGTGAATTATTTCTTTTTTCGAACTATGAAGGAGGACTGCATGTGATGAGTTAAGGCACAAGAAGAACTACTACCATTTTAGCTCCAACAGTAAGTACACAACCAATCAACAATGCATTTTCATGACCCAGGCTTCTGAATTCTGACTGACAGGCTCGCTGGCATAGCTACATGATCTCACGCATTCAAATTGCTAGCTACACAAAATATGCCCAGATCTACGAGTAGAAATCCAAGGTAACACTTATTGCCTACAAGTATTTACTTCACTTTTTATCTTTATGTAAAAAGAGAATGCAAGCTGAAATATACAGTCTGCAGATTCCTCCTGTATGTTCAATTTTCAGAATAGGAAGAACCAGACCAACAGCCCTTTAACTAGATTGGTTGAAGCAGCATACATACATATTACAGTTTTGCATTTTAAATTTGAAGACCAAGGCAACGCCTGATCGATGTAATTGGAGGTGAATGTCTGTTTTCTTGTTTGTATTTAATCTTAGAAAACAGAATCTCATCAAGTGAAAATCCGTAGGCATTGCAGTCCAATTGTTCTAGGGATTGGAACCAGACGTGTGACTGAATACTGCTTGGAACATGTGATTCTGCAAAGTTTACGTACATGCACCTTCTTGGATGATACAACTTCTCTATGTTTGTACCTCCTCGTCATTCAAATTTTACAAACTTTATGAGTAAAAAGTAGAAAGTAATGTTCTCACTTCTCTTTTTTATGACCTTCATTATCTCAGTCTCAACAACATTCAGGAGATGTACCTATGTAGCTACTGTTAGTTCAAAAGCTTTATTTCACAAGTAGGCAACACGATATTCAGGTAGTTAAGCAGGTCTTATAGTTCTAATTTACTTTCATCTCATAACAATTAGTCTCATAAACAGTAGAGACTGCAGCCCTATGTTGCTCATTGCACACTTATACTTATTCTGATTTCTGATGGCCTCCTAAATTTGAATTATTGTCTTGATGTCAGGTGGAGGTCCTTTGCAATCTTATCAAGCTTTACGCCAAACTGGCACTCTTACTTGATCCCGTATTACTCCTTCGAACAATTTGTGCACAAAGTTGAGGAAGTTGGGGCCATTAATCATGTTAGAATAAACTTCTTTCTTCCCTTAAGAGTTTGTTTCCATACTTTGGGGCAGCAAGATCTGAGTCCCACTATGAGGGATCGACCTTGAGAGATCAGCTACCGGCGTCATACTGCCCCCGCAAGGTAAACCCGCCATTTATCTTGGGCACATGCTATCAACACCGTTGTCCCAAATTGCAGTGTTTGTCCCTCTTCATTTGTTATTAGTCTCTGCGATTTCATTCTTTAGCATCTGATGTGGTAGACCATTTAATCAATTTTTGCGGATAGTCTAGCTCATGTGTTTCTGATCTAAGTGGTGCGACATGTTTCTTCATTGATTGGTAATGACATTGTTTCTTATGAAGCCTCAAGGAAGTTGGATTCTTCTCCGTATCTTCCAATTGGCTGTTGATTGATGAGCAAAGGTTGATTTGAGCCGTCTATATCTGTAAGTGCTCACTTGCAACCTTAAAACCAGTCACAAAATTGTTTTGGTCCATGTACGGCTTAAATAACCTACTGTGTATTTAACTATTGATGTGTATATGCAAAAAAAATAAAAAATGAAACAAGCCAAAAGATTTGCCATTTTCATTAATTAAGAAGAAGGTTTAGGAGTTTTGGCCAAAGGCCGAATTACAAAGCATTACTCTCGCGGCATTACATTACTCAATTTTTTTGCCCCTGCCAGGCACCACAGGAAGCCTCCTCTTTGATTTTAGCAACAATCACTCCCACCGGCACCGCGGTGTTGCGAAAACACGAGCATTCCTCTCCTTCCAATTTTCCCACGAGATAAGCATCATTAAAGAGCATGGTAGTTCTTCTCTCCTCAAGTCTCAGATCTGTTTTTCATCACCCTTTGGTATGTTTCGTGGGGATCTTTTTTATTCAGTGCATAAATGCTGATTCGTTCATGTGTTTAGAAGTAAGAGGTGCAGCATGCCAGGCGTCCTCGAAGGAGTAGTAGAGCAGAGGATCTTCTTAGTGATTTGGATGTACAGAGTTTATGATACAAAGACCTATTTTATTTTTGTACTTGCTCTTGAATTTTCTCCTTTCTATCTCCGAACCCTTTTGATATGTTCTTTACTCCTGATTTCAGCCTTTTAAGGTCTTTTCTTCTTTCGGGATTGCAGAGAGCATGGACCACCGTATGGAAGAAGGAGATACCATCCTTGACTATCGTTGTCTTTGGCGTGTTGCTGCCATTTTTCTAATCCTTGCACTGCAGAGACCTCAGTCTATCCATGTAGGTCATGCCTTCTAATCAATTTTTTGACTCTTATGTACGCTTGTGCTCTTGCATTACTTACTAGATCTTGTTGTATACAATGATCCATTGTCAGCTATACAAAGGCTCTGATTTTAAGACTTTGTCAAGTTCCGTTCAGATTTAATTTTACTCCGCCTCTTTTTGCATGGACAATGTGTGTGGTGTTTAGACGATCACTATGTGAAATTCATAGGCATTGTGAGGGCATGGAGAAAGGATTCAATTTTGATTCTTTTTTTCAGGGTTCAGAACTGTTACCTGCTACACCTACACACGTGGAGAACTTAAACTTGGCAGTCCAAAATTAAGCAGCAAACTTTATTGCCGGTCATCTAAAAATTCAGTGACAACTGCTGACACACGAGCTTCATTTTTAGTAGAGATAGTAGATGATGCAAATGGCAGTTCTACCTCTCTGACTGAAACAAGAACTTTCTGACCAAGGGCATACCTTTAGGACATCAGGAGGTCCTCAGGCACGCATCACACATTCACCAAAGATATGGAGCTGACATTTTACATTAGTACTAGCATATTGGTACGTAGTGTGTGTTTTTTAGCATATTAGTACTAGCATAGAGTTGGTATGTAGTGTTGAGAGGATCCTAAAATATTGTACTACATAATCTCTTTCCAGGTTCTTGAAAACTTGCACTCTTCTGTTGAATTTCGCATTTTGGTCTATCTGCACTGCATCTTTTATTGTTGTCAGCCTAGAATTATATTGCATTTTGATCTTGTACGGGCAGATTCATAATTATGCCTTCATACTAATTTGACTGCATGATTTTAATTAGTGGCTGCAATATTATTTCATGGTCCACAACAGAACTGAAGGTGTCAAAATGAAACTTTCTTCTTCTGATGTATCAAGGTATTAAGCAACCAAATTTTTTAGTATCTAAATTGTTATGTTTAGGATGATAACAGAGAGTGTTGCCTTGAAGATCCTTTTAGATTTCTACTAGGCGGCCTTTGTATATACAGATATTCCAGTTTATTAATTAATGCTACCGGCGGTGGTTTGAATTGGCTCATGACCTTATGTTGATGTCCATTTATATCTGAGAACTAAGGGGTCTATTCTTTTAACCATGAACCAATTTAAGTACCAAGTCCATTTTTTGTTGGTTAGTTGTACCATTGTTCTCCAACACTGAGCACTAATTGATAACCAGCTATGATCATCCATCCATCGATTTAGTTTGCTTTTTCTTTTGTTAGTTCTAGCTAAGTGAAATTTGTCTGAAGCTTTGAACCTTAAACAACCCGTGATTTGACTCTTGGTGCTTGTGAATTCTGAATTAAGTACAAGCAGCCAATCTTTCTGAATAAATTTGTTGATGATTTGCATGGTTATTCTTCATTCTCGGTGCATGGCTATTCTTGGGTTTGAGCCTTAGGCATGAAGCATTGCACTGTTTTGTGAGGCATTTAAACTGAAATCATTTATCCATTTTATTCAGAAAGTTCATCCCAATATTTTGGACCACTACTGTACTTCTATTTCGACAACAGAATTTTTTTCAACTTGCCATGTGTCAGTTCACCAACAGTACCGAGACCGTGCAACTTGGAACATCAAGTAAGAGCATATCCATGTTTACTTATTATATTCTTTGAGAAAGCTATGGGATTTACAAACTAAAAATATGAATTGTTCAAAAATTATTCGAACAATGTTGTTCTGTTATGGTTGTAGTTGTTTGAGTGGTATTTTTTCAACTGTTTAAGCATATATTTATTTGTTTTGCATCCGGTGCAACGCACGAACACTTTTGCTATAAATTACAAATGAAATATAATGTTCCAAAAAAATGTTCGTCACCATAAAAATGATTCCAATTTAAAAAATATTCTTTTTTAAAAAAAATACATCCAAAAAAGAAATACTCGGTGTAACCTTATTTCTGGCGTTTGCAAAATTTGGATTAAAAAGGTGTTGCATAATGGCACGTGGAGCAAGTTATATTTAATATTTCGCCCGGTGCAAATGCACGGGCATTTGTACCAGGCTGCTGCCGGTCCACCCGTCGCGGTCATTTTACATAAAGGTTCCTGTGATTTTCGATATTCAACCCGCAGTCCGCCTAATAAGTCAAACCGATTCGGGTGAGAAAAAGAAAAAAAATTATCGCAGCCGCCCGCACGACTCAATCTCCACTCTAGCGCGCCGCCGCCACCTCCCACGCCACGCCCCGCCTCACCATGCGCCGGCGGCCCGCCCCCGGTCGCCGCACGCCGCCGGCCTCCCGCCCGTCACCGCGCGCCGCCATCGCCTACCCCGCCGGCGCGCCTACCCTACCCAAGTGCCCCACACCCGCGGCCTACCACCGGCGGAGGACGATAAGGCGGCCGGCGTGCTCGCTTGGGAGGATGGAGGCCGCCTCGCCGGGGCTCGGGCGCGGCAGCACGGCGTCGGGCCGTTGCAGGTGGCGCGGGGGCCGGGGCGGTGGTTTGACGGACGAAGCAGAGGAGGTGCATCCTGGAGCCAGCGACAGCGGCTTCATCGGGACGATGCGGGCGTCAACATCTTGCTTCAGAGGCTGCGGGCCGTGGGCGGCGCCGTGCTCGCGCACGAGACCCGTGTCTGATTTGGATCGAATTGCAGTGCAAGATTCGATCGATTTCTCTTCTCCTACTCGTCCTCTTCCGCGTCGAGTCTGGAGCATGAGTCGCCGCCGAGCGCCATGCACCATGCTCCGCGCTGGTGCCTGCGATGCCGCGTGCAGGAGCGCGCACCGCCGCTCGTCCTGCTGGCTGTCGACCACGGCCGCCTGCCGCCCGCGCCGTCCCGCATGCCTTGCCGCGCCTCGCCGGGCGCTCCCGCGACCGCGCTCGCTGCACGACGCGCGCCCCGCCGCCTGCCTGCCTTTGCTGCGATGTTTTTGGCCTCCAGCATCGAGTATTGGCCTGACCTGCAGCGAGGAATCAAGGAAGCCTACAGGGTCCTGAGCCTCGGCGGAAAACATCAGATTGATCTCTCTATCCATTGACGAGGGAAGATCTCTGCTTGTGTTAGATACTGTACTAGACATTGCTGATAATCTCTCTATCCCTGATCTGCTTCAGTACTTCAGGCTATGGATTGCGATTAATAGGATTCAGATTCAGGGGAATACTGAAGACACATTTGCCTGGCGCTTGTCACCGTCAGGCTACTATTCTGAAGAATCCAGCTACAAGATCCTATGTCAGAGCAAGGAGCGTTTTTTGTCTTGCTAATGCTATCTGGAAGAGCTATACATCCATGAATTGTAAAGTTTTCATCTGGTTTTCTCTCAAGTACAGGATATGGAAGTCTGACCGCAGGGTTTCCAGGGGCCTACAAGCGACCATCTGGCCGTGTTCTCTCTGTCTTCAGGAGGATGAAACAACGGACCACCTGCTTGTTCAATGCGTGCTCCCAACAGTATCCCTCAAATACAATGCTTGAATGGTGGCACACTTCTAGACTGCAACTCTGTAAGATCAGAAGGAAGGGGTTTGATTCTTTTGTCATGCAAACTTTCTGGACGTAATGCTCGTGTCTTTGGTAACAATCACCAAGTATTTCCTGAAGTTAGGCTAGGAGATATCATTTACCAACAGTTTCAGCAATGGATACTTGCAGGAGCCAGAAGTTTAGTGCGAATTGGAGTAGGAGCACTTCTCTGTAATTTATGTTTCTTTTCTTTTCCTTTACCTGCCTTGGATGATGTTTCCGGGTGTTGCCTTGAGTAACACTGGGAGTTCGTGTACGTTATACAAAATAGTACGCATTTTGTGTACTCTAAAAAAAAAAACGTGTAAGATTTCAACACTCGCATTGCTCAAAAGTCTGAAATTTGCAATTTTTTAGTTTTTATATCTACTTTTGAATTCATACCGTTATTCGTAAACTGTGGCATACGCCGGTGAAAATAATTTCTAACCACGTAATATCAAATCAATCGAGATAAACAAGCGTCCAACTCCAAATCACTGTCACCAGGCGAGATAAAAAGAGAAATATTTCGGAGGATCGGATCGGTCCAAGCGACCAAGCATAAATAAAAGTTAAATAAGTAATATTTACTATACCTTGGCAAAGAATGTTCAGCCAACCTAAATTGCCAGCAATTTCCTTCTATACTCTAAAGTGTAAGATCTCAACTGGGAGGTAGCATCCAAACGCATAAAAAATATTGAAGTAACTCACATTACATATTTGTATGATCTGGTACAAATAAGGCATGATTCAAATTAAATCTTATATTTATTATGTTCTGCAGTGCTCCACTTAGCTACCCAGGCATTGTATACACAACCTCCATGCCTAATTTGAATGTAAAAAATGCATCCCTGCTGTATACAAAAAATGTACAATGTGTATGAAAAAGTACACAACAAAACATATATTTGAAAAAAAAAGCTAATTTTGTATTTTTGAAATGCTAATTGTGTATAAAAAAATAATGTTCCAGCTGGGTACAAAAATGTACAATGTGCATGAAAAATAGTCATCAAAAGCATATATTGAAAAATAATGTTAATCATATATTTAGAAAATGTGAAACATTTGTAAAAATGTACTTTATGTATACAAAAAATGTACAGTGTATATGTAAAAGGTATACACATATTTTTTTATAACATGTTAATCATGTATTTAAAAACTGCTCAACGTGTACAGCAAGATGTTTCAGATGTATACAAAACAAAGTACAATTTAGATGAAAAGAAAGACACAACCAAACATCTATATCTATATCTTCTGGTAGTACGTCACAAAAATTGCCCCCAAATTAGCAAAATATTACCCATCAATGTCACCTATAATAAGTGATAAAAAACGTTTCATAGGGAAATCCCCCGCCTGTGGCAGCCCATGCATTAGGGACCTCCTATACTGGAAACTGCGCGCTGGGAGAAGACGCAGCGCACCCGTTTGGGCCGATCCATGTCCGGGCGGTCTTTTTTTATATAAATTTCGTTTTTCTATTTTTTTATTTTCTTTTTTTCTACTTTAAAAAATTTGGGACTTCGAAAAATGTTCATGATTTTGTAAAAAAATGTTTTCTTATTCAAAAAGTGTTCGAAATTTTGGAAACAAATGTTCGGGAAATCAAAATATGTTCATGATTTTGTAAAAAGTTCGTGTATTAAAATATTCGCTGATTCAAATAATGATCATGCATTTCAAAAAATGTTTGTTAAATAATAAAAAAATCGTTAAATCAAAAACAAATTCGTGAATTTAAAAAATTATTCCACCATTTCCATAAAAATGTTCGTTGATTATAGAAATATTCGCCGATTCAACAAAATTGTTTAAGAAAATGTTCACAATTTTTTAAAAAATGTTTGCAAATAGTAAAAAATGTTCTTGATTTTAGAAAATGTTCAATTTTTTTTAAAACTGTTCATGAAATTGAAAAATGTTCATGATTTTAAATAGGTGTACGAGTTAAAACAAATGTTCATGATTTCATGAAATTGAGAGTGATAGTTTATCTCGGTGATGCAGCAAAATGAGATCATGGCCATTGAGGATTATGATTTTTTTTCTCCCGTTGCAATGCACGGGCCGTTTTCCTAGTAATGTCCATTAACTGTAACTGTTTGACTAATGCTCTGAACAATCAGCCTTACTTAATCTCGATATTATTTTTCTGTTACTGCAGGGTCTCAAGAGGAAGAAAACCCATCTCTGGATTATCTGTTTCAGTTATGAGCACCGCCTGTTATTTTGTTTTCTTCTCTTTGAGGGCATCTTACCAAGTTTAGTTTCTTGAAGTTACATTAGAAATAGATACTTGCTGGGTCTCAAGAGGAAGAAAACCCCTCTCTAGATTATCTGTTTGAGTTAGTTTCTTATGTTACGTTAGAAATAGATAGATAGCTAGCTTCATTTTGACTTGCCCTCTTTACAAGAATTGTTCTCTGCGGCTGAAAGAGAAGGAAACAATTTCAATGAGATACCTACATGATTCATTTGACTTGTCTTTTCAGGTTATTATCCAACTCCTCTTTGCATGAGCTTCTGAAGACATATCTGAAGCTTCTAAGAAGCATATTTCCATACTCTAGCCATGAGGAAGCACATCAGTTTTTGAGAATAGGGCTTCTGTGCACCCAGGATACCGCGAAGATCAGACCCTCCATGTCGATGGTCGCAAAGATGCTAAAGGGCGAGTGCACCGTCAGCGATAAGATCATGAGGCCAGGCCTGATCACAGATGTCATGGAACTGAAAGTCAGAACAATTGAGTATACCCAGTTAAATGTGTCCCGGTCAATGTCTCCTATGGATAACTCACGGATGTCTACACTTGCATTTGCCGGTAGCACTGTGATAGGAGAGCCCCTGATGAAAAATTAAAGACATGCGAAGGAACATATGCATCGGTAATATTGTAACAATGACTCTATATTGGAAGGGTGACCAAAAGAATGTCAAGATAGGCATTTAATTTTGTTTGTATAAGTAGGGTGCCAGTTAGATATATTGTCAATTGTTTATACATGTATCTGAGTTTTTGATGATCAACAACAGTTGAAGATCCTGAGGTCACATGTTTCAGTTTTAGCAACTTGATAAAATATTTCAGCATAACAAGATTTAGGGGCTCATAATGCCATCATAGGTTACATGACCGAAGTAAGGTATTGTGTAAAATTCATGTGTGAGGCGGCAAGGCTATAAGAAACCAGTAATGGACAACTCACAAAATAAAACTAATGAAACAAAAAGTTCACACGTCTTGGTGAAGAAGCAAATCCAGCAATCAGAAGTCAAAGAGATCACCTTGGAATTCCAGGAAACAGAAGTAACCAATACTGGAATAAGATTAGGTTGATAACAAAAATTCAAAAACCATTCAGGATTGCATAAAATGATCATTCAGGAACCATCAATAACATAACAGTACTCTGAAACCGCTACAATAGTTTGATTCCTGAATAAATGATTGATCTGGCTCCTCAGGCAAATATATGAGAGTCAGTTATCCACAGAATCCAACTAGATCGCATGGAAACACTAGTCAGACAATGACAACGGTAATTCACTCATTTTTGTGTCCACATAAATAGCTAGATGAATGTTAGTCAAGTACTCCCTCCGTCCCAGCAAAAGTGTACTTCCAGCATTTTTTGGAGGGTCAAAGTTTTTCAAGTTTATATAAAAATTGATCAATATTTATGCCACCAATTTAGTACTCCCTCCGTCCCAAAATTCTTGTCTTAGATTTGTCTAGATACGGATGTATCTAACACTAAAACATAACTAGATACATCCGTATTTAGACAAATTGAAGACAAGAATTTTAAGATGGAGGGAGTATATAATGAAAATACATATTATGATGAATCTAATGATACTAATTTGATGGTTTAAATTTTGGTAAATTTTTGAATAAATTTGGTCAAACTTTAAAAAGTTTGACTCTCAAGAAAGTTAGTACACTTTTTCTGGACGGAGGGAGTATACAACAGAAATCTCACGCGGGCAATGAAGAACAGGTGAATTGCACAGCATGAAACAGACAAAAATGGCATTCTGATATGTCGACAGTTTCAAACTGACAATGTCAACTCTGTCCATCAAATGCATCAGCAGTTATTGGCAATGACTATGATTTTAGCAATACAGCCGTAGCGCCAAATAAGTGGAGATGTCTAGGTACAGAAGAGTAGAAATTTTCAATATAAAATATTTCTTACCAGATCAGGCCCCGAAATCAAGATGAACCTCAAAACTGCAGTTCCAATAAATAAAGACCTCACGACGAAGCTCAAACACCGAAAGCAAGGGTTGACAAAGGACCTTCAAAATACTGGAAAGCAGTATCATATAATCCTCGACGAAACTTCCTAAATTCCAGTGTAAACCACCTTGTATACAAATAGATGGGGCGTCTACTTTCCAAACCTTAAAAGAAGTTAAATATGAGATGGAAACTATGTGTAAGCTTGACTTAAGCAAAACTACTTACTGTCATCTTCCTTTTTGTATGTAACATAAAGGACAGTGGTACTGGATAAAATGCTACAACCAACAAATTTTAAAATTATATGCACCCAACAGAGCAAAAGCTATGCACAGCAATAACCCAAAATGTCATATTAACAGCTGAACATGGCATCGAGCAAAAAATTCATCCATCCAAAAGTATTACATGTGTTAGTTTCCTAAATCTAAATCTTTAATACATAGTGACAAAAGCTAGATGCACATTAATAATCCTAGTGGGAGGGCATTTGATTATCACAGGAAACAAAACAAGAAATGAACTTACCAAAATAACAACCTCGAAAAATAAACAGTATCTCAATGTACAGGTAGAAACAGTCCTGCGTCAATTATTCATTCTAGGGCAATAACAACCGAGTTCCATGTTGAAATGTGGAAAATCACATTCAGATACATCATCAGAAACTTTGTTCTTTATCAAGTAATTCTACAACAATGCTCGCAAGACACATTTGAAGACTACTACACTGGCAGGAAAAATGATCACATGAAACTTCCAAGCTATAGATGATCTCCTAACGTGTTCTTGCCATCCGGTTCATTTCCAGCAGTTGTGTAAGAGACACAGAACTCCATCTTTCAGTTCCCTCTTGAAGTTGCGCATAGAGTAGTCGCTTGACAGAGTCTATGCAAATGCTCACGGTGCCAAATTCGTACACTGGCATGCCGTTATAGGATTTGTTAACTCTAGGCATGAACAACAAACCTTGGTCAGCCGCATATGCCTGAATAGACTCCTTGAAGCTCATATCTCCCATGGCTGCTCCTGGCGCAGCATGGTAAGATGGATATTGCGATGCTTGCTGTGCTGCATCAAATTGCCGCTTCTCTGTTGCTCTCAAGAAGCCAACATTCTCCCTAGCCCCTGGCTGCGCCAACTCATGTCCTTCAGCAGCTTGGTTCATCATCTCAAGACCAGCCGTTAGAAGCATCCGTATGCGTTCATTGGCAAGTAACTCTGGTGGGAAAAGGCCCCTCCAACCCTTATACCAATTCATTATCTCATTGAAATCAGGATTTGGTGAGCTCAACCAATGGTACAAAACCAGCTGCCACTTGCTAAAGAAATCAACTTCCAACATATGGACCATATGGTGTACGGGGACAGCAGAAGCCCAGATCATAACCCAGTTAAACTGGTCAAACTTCTGGCTTGCTGGGTTAATCTGAAACTCCTGGAGTGCCATTTTCAGTTTCGGAATGATATAACGCACTATCAAGTCTTCCCAACTTGCTGGATCAAATACACCCTTCCATGGAGATAGCACAGCATAAGCTGATGAATCGTGAGCTTGCCATAATTGGAGGACACTACTCAGCTTGTACCGGATAGAGTGGCACAATGTCTCTATCCTTTGCCCTAGAGTTGGCAACCATGGGTGTACCCATACATGGATTGGTACACTCTCGCTCCGCGGGTCCCAAGATTCGACTGCAGCTGTGAGCTTTGGCATTATTACATGCTCCAATATTGAATGGAGCACGATAGGGGGCAGCAACCGTTCCCATGACTCAAGAAAACGGAGCATTGGTTCTGGATCCCTAGCCTTCCATGAATTAGTTCCTGATATCCGCACAGCTGGTAGGATGACCTCACTGACCAGTTGTGCATATGGAGCCATTGATTCAGTAGCATCTGAGAAATCATACGGCTGGTCTCCCTGCAGCAAATCCTTCCACGATGACATGACCTCCAAGCCAAACAATGGATTCTGCAGCGGCTGCCACCCCTGAAATACCCGGATAAGTAGTGGATGCGCAAATCGGCAAGCAACCCATGCAACACTGCACATTTTGAACTCCTCCTCATAGCGCACCTTCAATTCCTGGAAGGTCTTAAGCAACCCCCCCAGAGTGAGCAAACCAGCGGTGTCATCAACCCGGACCTTCTCCAGCACATCTGCAATTGTCTCCATAACTTGCAGCTGGTGTTTCTGCAAAGCCTCCTGCTTTGCTACTTTCTCCTTCTCCCGCACCAAACTAGCCACCTTCTCCTGCTCCCGCCGCAGCTGCCCATCCAACCTGACAATATCAGCCTCAGTCTCATCAACAAGCAGCCGAACATTGTACTGCAACTCCGGCATTGGTACATCATTTGCCTCCATCTCATGTTCAGTACTGAGCCCCTTCAAGTCAGTCAACACACGAGCCTGAGGCCCTCGCATGTCAATCACCTTTTGGACAAATGTGGGCTGCTCATCCTGTTCCTGCTCGGCGCGCCTTGCCAACAGCTCACTCTTAGTCAAGACCTGATCCTTCTTCGCACTGGCCTTCTTGGACCACCGTTGCTTTTCCTTCTTGGCAGGCGGTGGAGGAGGTGGGGGCGGCAAGTTCTCCTTGGGAGCGAAAGCTTTGGGCTCCTTAAACCCCTCGACACTGCCGAGTCCGGCATTCTTGGGACGCAAGGTGGTCTCCACTGGTGCAGTGATTCCCTGAGCATTCTTGCCGAGGCCTTCTCCTCTCTTGTACCCCATCATAGCCATCATCTTAGCCACCTTCGTGTTGGACTCCAGGCTCCCAGGTGGCGGCGCCGGTTTTCCAGGTTCAAACCCTGCCCCTAATGCACCACGCCGGCGCTTGGCCGACTCCTGCTGCCGCTCCTTCTCCTCCCGCCTCGCGCGTGCACCCTCGGCGATCCGCTGCCCGAACCCTGTGGGCAGGTCGATGTACGGCTCCTGGTCCTCCTCTGCATCCTCCTCGGAGGCAGCGGCGGCAGCGGTGCCCGAGGAGGACGCGGTCTGGCCAAGGCCAGGCCTCTGCTGCTCTTCCTCCTCCTCTGGCTTTGGGGCACTGATGCCCTTGGAGACGAACTGCACGGGCCTGGTGAGGTCGGGCTCGGAGTCGTCCCTGCGGCGCTTGCGGCGCCGGCGCCGGCGCGACGCCTCGTCCTCCTCGGAGTCGTAGTCGGAGTCCCCCTCGCCGAAGACGCCGTAGAGCGCGTCGTCGCGGGTCTGGGGCGCCCGCTCGCGGCGGCTCTGGTAGTAGAACTCCCCGTCGCGGCCGAAGCGACCGCCCACGAAGTCGCCGTCCATGTCGAGGCGGTCCATGCCCTCGGCGTCCTCCTCCATGGCTCCGCCGCCTCCCGGATACTCGACCTGAGATGTTGACACGGGCGAATCTCGAATCAGAACCTAGGGTTTCACCGAGGGTTTCGGCCAATCAACACGATGGGACGGAGCAGGCGGGGGTGGGAGCGGAAAAGGGGTGGCGGTGTCTACCTTGCCGCCCGTGCCGCCTTGTCCGCCGGAGTTCGCCGCCGCCGCCGCCGAGCACACGTCGGGGTGGAGACGGAGGGAGGGAGGGAGCGCGTCGGGGGGTACCATTTCCACGAGCGACTGTTTTTCCGTGACAGCGCGGTCGGCTACAGCCCGTAAGGTCGGTTGTGTGTAATATGGGCTTTACCATGAGGTGGTCCGATTCGGGCTGTGCTTGGGCTGATAGAATGTGAAATGGCAAAGTGTGCTTGGCCCATGGTGGTTGATGAGGAATTAGTCCAGCATATGGTAACGATTATCACTTTTTTCGCGAATACGCAAAGCTTGAGTATCTTTTTATTCACTTAAAAAAAATAGAGAGTATCTTTTTATTGATAGAAGAAAAAAAATGAGTACAAAGAGGATACAACACATGGCACGAACGCAAACCGGCGTGGGCATGGTACCCGGAGCAGAGAAACAAGGATGCTCAGCCCAAAGAGAAGAAAAACCACAGCTAAACCCACTAAGCCTAGACTAGCAAGACATCGAACATCTTCAAAGCCAACACCGGGGACGCCACGAGCAAGCAAGATAGCGCCTTCAAGAAGGAGAGCGACATGCTTACGCCGCCGCCATCCGATCCAAAGAATTGGACCAAGGGTTTCCCCCGATGCTCGAAGAGGGGCACGAATAAAGGCCATGGCAGAGCCTCCAAGAAGGAAAATGACACCCACAAGTGCCGCCACTGCCAGCGTCGGCGAGCCGAGCAGGGATTTCGCCCTGGCTTGAATCCAAGCAATCCCATTGCCGCCAGATCAGGATCCGTAGATGACAAAGTCAGTGCACAAGTCGAGACTACCACCACAGAAGGGTGGGGTGGGGCTGCGTCTGCCGTCGGAGTGTGGCACCGGGCGCCGCCGAAAAACACGAGCTTTGGGCCGGCATGGCATGGAGGTGGAGGGGAAGGCGGCAGGGTAGAGAGAGTCGATGCGGAGGGTGGGATGGCGACCGACACCACCGATAAACTAGGAACTAGAAGGGACGCAGCTTCGAGCTGCCGGGGGCGGAGCCGCCGAAGCGCCGGTGAGCTGAAGGCCGGAGAGGACATAACAATCGGAGCGCCGGGTCCGGCACGGCACCGGTAGAGGACGCTGGCAAGCAACATACGCTGGAGAGCGCAGGTCCACGGCTACCGGGACCGGAGCGGTGCCGGCGAAAGTTCGCCGCGAGGCCTCAACCGCCCGCCAAGAAGAACACCGTGACCACACAAATACACACATGCCGGAATCGCAGCACGGAGGAGGTGCCGTTGGGGACTAGGAGCGGCCTGCGGCCAGGCCAAACCAAGACCCAGCCCGCCCGGTCGCCACTCCCTGTGGACCTCGAGCACCCCCAACTAATAGCAGCAGCAGGGGAGAGTTGCGCCTTTGGGGGGCAGGAAACATCCGGCGGAGGAGCAGCCGAGGCAGAGAAGTCACGCTGTACCGGCAGAGGAGGCGCAACAGCCGGAGGGGAGCACCCCCAAGACTCACCAGATCGGATCTGGGGTGGGGCGCCGCGGCGCAGGACGGAGCCGCCCCGCCGTCGCCTATCACTGAAGATGTTGAGCTACAAGGTACAGCGAACGAAGAACAATTCATCAAGGCCGTGGTCACGCTATGGTCGATATGGTGGGTATGCAAGAAGGCCATACATGAAGAGCAGTATCAATCACCCCATTCGACGCTTTGCTTTATAGATACATTGAGGATCTGGCCCTTATCCCTCATAAGAAGCATTCTGTGCAGCGGGTTCATGGAAGTGCCAATGTACAAGCAAAGAAGTGGCGACCACCTCAAGACGGTTGGGCGAAGGTGAATGTTGATGTTGCGATCTCTCGGATTGCCGAGAGGGGAGCAGTGGTTGTTGTTTATTGCGACTACACCTCTTTCTGGGAGCATCAGCGATGGTGGTGGACAACCTGCAACCGGAAACACTAGAGACGATGGCCTGCTGTGAGGGTCTTTCTTTGGCCCATGATCTTAACTTACAAAAAGTCCAGATGAACACGGACTGTGTGGCTACTGTCAGTCACATTGGAGAACCTTTTCTAGGTCCAAGTAAAGTTCATCGATCAATTCCGCGGAAAATATCGCAAGTTCGGTCGTTCATTGACTGTTTAACCCTGTTGACCTTGGACTTCTCAAAATTTGAAATTAAGTTCATCGCCTTATGAAAAAAATCACAAATTAAAAAAAGATTGAATTTGAAAACAAAAAGTTCATCAATTTTTAAAAAAGTTCACAATCTTGAAAAAAGTTCATGAATTTTTTAAAAACATTGATTTTAAAAAATTCATCAAACTTGAAAATAAAACACAAACATAGAAAAAGTTCATCGATTTTAAAAAAAGTTCATCAATTTTGAAAAGAAAGTTCATCGAATTTGGAGAAATGTTCGTGCATTTGTAAAAGTATGTAAATTTAAGAAAAGAAAAAACAAAATACAAAAAAAGTCGAGATAAAGAAAACCAAAGAACTATGTTTTTTTCATCGTTGCATTTTAAAAATAAAATATGGAACCTAGCATATCAGGTCAGGTGACCCACCTGGTTAGTGCGTTCTGCAGTAAACCTGGAGGAGCGCGCTTGGAATCACAGTTCGCGCATATCTTTTCGGGGGTTTAAAACAGAAAAAAAGAGTAAATGGGCCAGCCCAGAGCTGGAGGAGGAGATTGTGCACCAAGTTGTGAAATGCCCTATAACTGGCGCCTTAAGCGCCAAATAGGAAATGCTCTTGCTTACTGCAAGATGTACCCGGCAGCAACTAATCAAGGGGCATCCCTTGTGGGAGCCTCGCAAGGGTCACTTTCGTGGGCTGAGAGCATGTTACTTGGAGAGCTCTATGTGTCGCATGTTGGTCGCTCCCTCAAAATTTTATTTTTCTATATGCGTTTTTTGGGGTTTAGAATGTTTTTCCCTGGGTTTTTTGGCTTTTCAGTTTTCGCCTGGTTTTTTCTAGGTTTGGAAGAAAAAAAATCAGAAAAAAAAGGTTTTTTTCTTCCACGGGAGGCACAAATTTGCTTCTCGTGGGGGCACAGATTTGCTTCCGCAAGTGACACATATGTGCCTTTCGATAAAAGAAAAAAATGTGTTATTTTTTGCTTGGGAGGCACAGATTTGCTTCTCGTGGAGGCATAGATTTGCTTTCGCGAGAAGCACAACTATGCCTCTCGAAAAAAAATGTGTTTTTTTATTTTCACAAGAGGCACATATTTGCTTTTGCGAGAGGTATAGTTGTGCCTCTCAAAAAAGAAAAAAAAATATTTTTTTGCTTCCACGGGAGGCACAAATTTGCTTCCGCGGTAGGCTTGAAGAGGAAAACAAAACATATTTTCTTTTTTATTTTGCTTCCACGGGAGGCACATATTTGCTTCTCGTGGAGGCACAGATTTGCTTCCACGAGAGTCACATTTGTGCCTCTTGAAAAAAACTTGCCTCCACAGTCTGCGAGAGGCACAACTGTGTCTCTACGTTCTTTTTTGCTTTCACGAGAAGCACAAATTTGCTTCTCATGGAGGCGCGGATTTGCTTCCGCGACAGGCACAGTTGTTCCTCTCGAAAGGGGGAAAATGACGAAAAAAAGCATGCTTCCGACTCGTTTTTTTGTTTTTCGTGAAAAAAAGTTCATGGAAACCTATTAGCATCGGATCTAGTTTCGTAGATCTCAACGCGAGGGATCCAATGACGAAAACGGTTCAGAATTTGAGTGCACGGTTTAAGAGATAAAACATTTTGAATAAATAAATCTAAAAAAGAAGGAAAGTTCGCAGGTTGCGACAAGTGGCGCACATACAGTGCGCAACTTGTCCACCTCTGAGAAGGCGAGAGTGACCTTTGCAAGAGATACCCTAATTAGTGATTTCAGATGTGTCTAGAGAATTTTGAAAAGGTTCTATCCATAGTCCTATCTTATAACCTTCTATGTGGTCGTTTTTTCCTTTTCTATTTTTTAAGTTCTCTTCAGTATTTTTTCTTTCTTCTGTGTGTTTTCTTTGTTGGTTTTTATCTTCTTTTTTCATTTCCCAAATGCTTTGTCGACTTTTTAAAAATATACGTTAAACTTTTTTTATACAGGTTGAACACCTTTTGAAGGTTAGGGATTTTGTCGCATTTTGTCAAACTATTTAAGTTCTGAGACTTTTCTACGTCAATGTAAAATAAATATTGCGCTCCAAAGGGAACACTCAAATAGAAAGGTAAACAAATGAATTTATTTTTTGCGAAATGGTAAACAAATGGTTAAGATTGATTACACAAGTGTGTGCTCTAGGAAAATTAAAATCGAATGTGCCATGACATAAGAATGTCACAATATGCTCCCAAGAATATTTTTTCTTCTATACATGAACACAAAGCAAGTTCTAATATGAAACAACAACACTTAATACAACTACGCACACAGGATGGATGGGACCAAGGCAGGAGGAACGACAGTGACCAACTGATAGAACACCATGAGGAAACAGTCCGCAGAGCTCATCAATAGCATCCTATTTCTAGGGGAGCTTATTGAGTGAAGGGATTTTTAATAGAAAGGGAGAGTAAGCCTAAATAAAATTGTCCTAATATTCCATCATTCCCTTGAGCTCACGGTGATTTGCGTCTGACCTTGCCGGGTTCGTCAAATTAGTCTCACACTGTTAAACTACCTTTATACTGTTCAAATAGGGTGTCCGTGCTGATTGTCGACTTACTATTCTTACTATCAACAAATTTATTGACTTGGGAAGAACCTTACTAAATGTAGTAATGTAAGAGGATGTTAAAACCACCCTCCTTTTTACTTGGTCTAATGCGCTAAGAATCCTATGTAAATAAGGACATAAATACACTAACTATGCTTGGTCCAAAATACTACTGTGCAAATCTGTACTCAATCATAAGCATCAGATTCGTATTGCAAAAAATCCGACCAAAAATTCTGTTGTCAAACAACATTACATGGACATATTTTGGTATATTTAGCCGTACTTGTGTGGAAAATTCGGATTATTATTCTTAAACATGCTTGAACCTATCATGTATTTAGCCACAAACAATGTGATTATGGAGTCTGCTAGCAGCGAACACTAGCAAAACAGGAGAAATCTTACCAGCTATGGTTGAAAGAAAATTGCAAAAAAGGACTGAGGAACTAGATAAAATCCTCACATATCGAATCACAAAACTGAACCCAGAAGAAGATTTGTGGTCATCACACCATCCACAAATGCAGAAACCATAAAATCATAAAGAATACATCCACAAGCCACCTAGCCCATATCAAAGATCATAGAAACCACTTTTGGCCATTTGCGAAAACCAACCATTAGTGGAGCCTAAAAGAACTAAATGTATTTGGAACGCAGTGGCCCCAAATAAGGCACCTAATACCATACCAAAATCACAAAGGCCATCTAGTTATTTGCTAAAATAAAACAAAAGAACCATACCTATTATCCAGAAAAATGAATAGTACCACACCATGCACTTCCTACCAAGGAGCAGCAAATACAACCAGACCAGCCATAATACCACAGTAAGACGACAACTGCTGAAAAAAAATCAGGAACACAAAAAAAGTTCAACGCTACCACCACGACCTTGAAAAAAAATCAAAATCCGTCGGCCGCAGACCACTACCATAACGCGAACACCCAACGCAATTAAAAACAAAACAAATAAAAGGGGAAGAAGAACATACCACGCTGCCCCACATCAGCACAACGGATGAAGGAATCACACGGCAAAACCCCCCAAAGCGACTAGAGGAAGCGGCGGTGGAGCCAGGAAGGGGACACAGAACCGACGCGACGGTGAAAGCCTTCCAATGCCACGGATGGACGAATTGGCACAAGTCATCCACTGGCAGCGACACACACAACGGCGGCGCCTTCTTCCAATGGCGAAGACGATGACGCAGAGCACCCAACAAAACTCTCCCCTCTGTGGATGTGATCCCCAACCCACCTCCCCCTATGTCGACATCGTCACCGATGTGTTGAATCGACATATATCGCTCACAGCTGCCACGCCCCCCCCCCCCCCCCCCCCCAACCACCACACTGGTTCGAAAGAGAGAGGCTCTTCCCACAACCATTACCCACACCCCATCACACATAAAAACATAAGAACAAAAGAGCTCCAGTCCCAGGGAGCATAATTAATTGAAAGATGTAGGGCGAGACTCTATAGTAAACGCTTAAATCTTTCTTTGCCAATAAACACTACAGTAAAGACATAAGAATGCATTTGAAAGGTAGGAGAGGTGCAGTTGAATTAAACGATGTAGTTGAAAAGTGCAATCAAACATGCGATGCGGTCAAATGTATCGATTTGTCAACTGCACCGTTGACTAAGTTCTTATGAGTAACATGTAATAGTTAGCATTCGCTAAATATAATGTTAAATTAGCCATGGATGATTGAGAAAGACGCCTTGGCGCTTATGTTGCTTTTTTTTCATTGTTCGCTCCTGCACTCTTGTTACTTGCATACAGTGCTAATGCCACCTCCTTTTAATGTTCCACTCCGCCTCACCTCTCCTATAAACGAATTTTGTGATTTGCTCACACTTCATAAGGGGATTGGGGAGGATATGGCAAGATTTCTTATTAACAACGAAAATGTCAAAGGCCCAGGATGATACCAATAAGGCAAGCTCAAGCTCAAAAGTCATGTCAAAGGCTCTACAAGGCCGTTGTGACCTCCTCTTTGCACAGATGTGTTGATAGACTATGCTGACCTAATTTGGCGTGGCCAAATCATTTTTCTGCCTAGTTTCTTTTCAGGGAATGCATCAAATACTAGAGCAAACCTATTCTACAAATGCATCACGCAGTCTACTTGCTGCCCGCGTTGCTCCGGCATATCCGAAGACACCAATCACCTCTTCATCCGCACTGTCCCAAGGCAGTTTCAACTCGCATCCATCCCATGGCCTCCTTCCAGGACCACTGGGCAGTATACACTCCACCCCTTGTCGACTCTCTTTGGCTTAAATTCTTATTCTCCATCCTTTGGAAGAATCGGGACTCAAGAAATATTGCAATCTTCAGAAACTTAGACCACTCAAGCTCACACACCGTTAGGCACATTTGTGCTGACTTGGAATTATGGACGTCATGATTTAAAGAACTGACTGGTAAGGTAGCCATTTCCTTGTGGTAGAATTACTCATCTTCACGCCTGTCGTGATATTTGTAAACTTCTCAGTCAGTATTGGTTGCTTTGAGTAATATATATTCAAACGGGGATTCTTAAATAAGAATGTTTCTTAGCCACATGCAGAAAAAAAATCTCAGTCCTATTTTATATTTGGTGCAGATTATTTTGAAAGGTTTTTGGTGCAGATTATAAATTCAGAGTATATTTTGCTTTTTTTTGTAAGAACTCCAGGATGCAGATTTTCAAAATTATCGATCATACAATCAAGCTTGGAGCAAAAAAATCTATGTGTGCACCAGCTTGCAGTGAAAGTTCGTAATTTTTTGATAAAGAATAAATTTTATTGGCTCAAAATGGAGCACCAAGATACATAATACAATAAGCGCACACATGGCCTCTGCATATCTACAAAGCGTGCGCGCGTGCACACACACGAAAACACGCCGGGAACTAGCAAAGTTATATAAGACCAAAGTTATATATTACCAGGAATGATGTGATTTTTAACAATAAATATGTTTTATCTTCTGTGCAGGTTATTCACGCGTGTACGCGATGGCTCTATACTAGGTATATCCTGCTGAGGCTTGAGGACAGAGACCTTTTTATGATGGCGTCTACACGGCTGGAGCATACAGCCAGGGAGGTTTTCCCCCAACATGGATGGCGGTGTAATCTCCGGATAGGATTTGCCCCACCCTAGGCGACTGATTTACGTTTGATTTACGTTTGCTGTAAAATGATATTTATTTTTAGGCTTCTTGGACTTGTTGGCTGTGTGCATCGTGCTATGCAAAGACCGGGCATTCTTTCAATGCGGTTGTATCGCCTCGATATATCAATTGAATGAAATGTTCTTTATTAAAAAAAGACCAAAGCTATGCGTTGGCGAGGAAAAAAAACCCAAAGCGATCAGAGACACGACCGGCAAACTGCAGCAATGCTCATATCCATACCAACCATATCATGACACCACATGCACGAAGAGGTTTTTCAACAACAACGCCTTTAGGAAAAGAGCGACACTCAAGCGTCGCCGTCACCGGATCCAATCACCAAGACCGGATCTAGGTTTTCACCCGGAAGAATCAATCCGAGCATATCCGAGCAATGCCTTGAACAAGGTAACAACGTAAGAAAAACATTGCCATTGCTACGTATAACCAGCACGGGTTAGCCTAGGTTTTTACCCCGGAGCTTGAGATCGGGTGCTCGAGTAGCACCACCATCGAAGTCATTCGATTGTTGTCGCCACCACTTTTCCGCGATCCCAGCAGCTACATGCGATGAGACTGCCACCACTACACAACCATCCATCTGCGTCAAGCCGTCGTGCATAATTTGCATCTCACCGCACAAGTCAACCCCAGGATCTTGAGAGATGTACGCTCCCAAAGATCTTTCGGTGACCACCACAGTCGTGGAGCCACAGGAGGTCATTGCAGGACAGTTTGCAATCACCCCAACCCGGTCAACCGGATCTCGATCACCACCACTAAGGCCCTGTTTGTTTCAGCTTTGGGAGCAGTTTTTAGACTGAAAAAAGCTGAAACTGAAACAAACAACTATTTTAGAACAGTTGTGGAACCACAACCCAAAACTGTTTCGGGCTATTTTCAGTGTAACAGCCCAAAGCACGTCTCGGGGTACTTCACAGCCAAAGCTGTTTCCCTAGTCCCTCTGCTTTTGGCGTTTGGTCGTAATTATGTCATAAATGTCGCCGCAGGCATGACCTATCTCTCCCTTCGCCCCTCCTCCTGAAACATAGCGTTTTCACCAGCCCACAGTCGTTTTCACAGCTACGTTGCCAAACAGCTAACCTTCACTGCAGCTGTTTTCTCAGCACAGCAGTTTTGCCAGCACAACAAGTTCACAGCTGAATCTGTCGAAACTGAAGCCCAAACAAACACAGCCTAAGCCGTTCATATAGCATGGACAATGAGGAGGGGATTCGGATGAACGAACGAAGATCACCGACGAGTCGCAAAACTTATGAAGCCAATATTTAATGTTTGCATAACACTAGTAGAAAGTTACTCGAAGGCTCAGACAGGCCCATCCCAGCCCAACTCAACGTTTGTATTCACAGTTTCAGTTTTTTCCCTCAAAATAAGTTCCAGTTTTTTTTGACCAAATCACCGATTACACCTCATACGCCGTTGCAGTGAGAGAAAAGAAAAGGAAGAATCATCACACAAAATAAACTGCACATTCTCTTGCAATTAGCCGTTTGGCAACACTAGGAGTACGTGTATGCAACCCCTGAACGAGTCTACGGCCGGCAGTCTAGCTAGATACTATTAATATCGATGTGACGACAATTAACCTCGTAATCCCCGTCACTGACAACGACTTTGAGACTCATCACAGAGACCAGCACGACCCATATATATGCAAGAAACTTGCTTGTACAGCAGATCAGTGTTAGATAAACCACCATTGGTAGTGCAATTGAGCATTAGTCCTCAAAGAACTAATTCATCGCATCACCATGTGCTGCTTGACAGCTAGACGGCGACTTCAGGCCGAGGAGGAGCTTCGGAGGCAGGTGATGAAGCGGAGAGAAGAGGCGGAGAAGCGAAGAGATGAGGCGGAGAAGACGCCCTGCTTCCGCTTGAGAAGGAACCTGGCCGCCTACGAGATGGAGGAGGGAAGGAGGATAAGGAGGGCTGCCGAGAGGGCCAAGGCGATGGAGAACGCCGAGGCGGCCGGCAAGGTACAAGGGAAGGGGAAGAACGTGTCACCACAGGAGGTGAGAATGGAGAAGGAAAGGATGAGGAAGGCCAAGAAAGAGGAGGATAGGCTCAAGGCGAAGGTTGAGAAGGAGAGGAAGAAGCGCGAGGAGGAGGCCAAGAAGAAACGAGAAAGAGAGGCCAAAGAGAAGGAGATGGAGAAGAAGAGGAAAGAGGCGTCCAAGAAGAGAAAGACCGCCAAGGGAAAATGATGCTGGAAATGTTGCTTGATCGTGGTAACATTGTCCATTGCATATCCCTGGTTTCTAGAGCCTGCACTCATGACAGGAAGTTTTTTGTTAACTTCTTATTTGAAACCACATCCTATTTGAAACTCCGTGCTATCACGGGAAGTGTTGTAAACTGATTGAGCTTGTGTGCTTGTGACACTCAGTGTGACTAAGTACTAAGTACAACACTCAGTCACCTTGTTTATTCATACGGTGCACACGCCCTAAAAAACATTTCTACTTCTAACTTGGCAGCTGTTAGAAAGACTTGCTCACTATGGTTTATCGTACTCGTGCACATCTGACAAGAGAGTTAACCAAGAAACATTGATTAGGGCATTCTGGAGACCAAGCTTCATGTAAGCCTTAATTTTGAAAAATTCGAAATTCAAACTATTCACTTTAAAAAAATCTAAAAAATACACATATACACAAAGATGTAATGTGTATGTGTTGAGTGAGCATGCTGGCTGCTGGGTGCGGGGAAGGCATGATGAGTGCCTTTCATGCTGCGGTTGATGCGGGAGAAGCTGGAGAAGCAGATGTCATACAATTGTTATCTTTTTTTTTCGAGAGTATGCCTCCGTACCATATATTTATTTTGAAATAGGCTTTCGCCCCGCTTTATAAATAAAGCAACGAACCAAAGTACACGACCGAACGATACAATATGGTGGGGAGGTCCCCTTACAAAGCAGATCAAAAGATACAACATGAGCCTAGAACAAGCCTAACACCTCGCCGAGGCCCGAACACGGACCCCTGAGCTCAATGACAACGCCCCCAAGAGGGTGATGGCGAGAAGCGTTGCCGCTGCCGAGTCTGAGAACAGACAAAGATTTTCACCGTGAGCCCTGGCACAAAGACGAGATCCACGACATCGTCTTCAAGAAGCAAGCGGCACCGACGGGTGTCGCCGACGCCGGCGCCAAAAGCGCGGAGCTTTCACTCGGACGCACGTGTGCGCCACCAAGAGGAGTCCCGGCCACGACCTCAACGAGGGCCAACTTGTCCAACCCAGATCTGGGCACTGCCAGGGCAGCCCTAAACCACCCGCCACTACATCCCTAGTCGCCCACACGGCCAAAAAATGAAGCCACAACTGCCATCACGAAGCCTGCCGGAAAGCCAACCGTGGAGCTCGCCGTCCGGGACCGCCGTCCCGGCATCCATGCCCCTGGGCACCGCCGATCATCCCCGTCTCGACCACCCAACCACAGTAGTAAGAGTGAAAGAGGCCACTTTTCACTCCCAACACGACATCAGCCACCGGGTTTGGGTCGGCACCTCCACAGTAGGAAGGGCCCACGCCTGTGTCCCCAGCCGGTCCCGGTGGACCAGGGTGTAACACCCCGGTAGTTAAGCTACAGTAATCACACACTAATGGTGCGATGTCATCGCAATTAAATTTGCTAAACCTCGCTTTGATCCAAACCGAGTTCAAATTTAAAATTTTAAATAAAGTCAAAATAATATTTCTTCAAACTACAAAACTAAAGTGTTCATAATTTTGAAAATATTCACTAAGTAATTGTCTTGTAGAAACCAATATTAGTTGCAATATTAAATTGCCACTAATCTATGTAAAGCAGTGCCCAAAACAACCTATTTAATCCATTGTTAATTAGGTTAAATTCAAATGAAATCATCGTGCCTCCAAACTTTTTGTGGCTTTCACAAATATTGCATAGTATTTATATAGCAAGTTTTATATTTTACAAAATCCATTTTATGGCTCAACTTAACACAAACAGTAGCTATTTAAAAAAACAGAAATGAATAAAGAAATGAAACAAAGAAAAGGGAGAGAGAGAGAGGCCCAAGAGGGGCTGGAAGGCCCAGCCCACCTCCCTCGTCCCCATCCTCCTGCTACAGGGAGGCAGGGGGGGGGGGGGTCGTGGCGGGCATCCACGCCATGGCCGCGCCCCTGGGCGAGGTGCCGGCGATCCCACGGCTTCCTGGGAGGATAAGGCGTCGCCCCGTGCCCCCTTCCCGAACCCTAGCTTCTTCTCCTTCCTTCCCCCGCGCCGTTTCCTCTTCCTCCCACGTCGATCGACCCCGTCGTCGCCTTGTCGTCATCGATCCCGCGGCCACCGAGCCTCCCGCACCTCCTCGTGGTGCCCACCGGCTTTCCCGTCGTCGACTACGTCGACTGCGGGCACTCGCTCGACTGGAGCCGCTCCGAATCCTCGCCATCGAGCTCGACCACGCCGTCGGCTGCACCACTACCTCGCCGCCGCGCTGCTCCTCCGAGCCGTCCCAGGCCTCCCCGACCTCGCCTTCGTGCTCGCTGTGAGCATCTCTCCCGATTCCCCATATTTCCCTGTTGATTCCATCGTCGTCGACGTCGTGTGCCGCCCTCGCACGGGCTCACACTCACCCCACCTCTGCCATGTCTCGTACGTGCCCACCCGTGCCTGCTGCAGCCAGGGGCCGCGCCCTGCTCGCCTGGACGCGACCCAGCACGCGTGGGCGTGCTCCCGTCCGCCCGCAGCCGCTCGCCTAGCCCCACGTCGCCTCGCCTCCGCTCATCATGGCTGGCCGCGCCCGCCAGCCGCCGCTCGCCTAGCCAGCTCGCCCGCTCCCCTGCCTGCCTGCTGCTCCTAACAATCGCCGTCGCTGCGGCCTGCGCTAGCTGCTACGCCGCCGCCGCCGCTCGCCCCTTGCTGGTGCTACTTGCTGCTGCTCAAATTCCCGCCGCCGCTTTGCTTTGCCGTGGCTGCTCGCTGCCGCAGTACATTCAGCCTGCTGCTGCCACAGAAACTGAATGTTACTGTAGCAGTAGCTAGCTTTGCTACTGCTACGTTGTTTAACCCTCTGGACAACCCATAAACAGCGACTAAACAACTGTTAACATGAATGAAAATTATATGGACAGAAAGTATACTTGACAAACTCCATTTTATACCATTGGAGCAAATCCATTTGATTCACGGATTAAATCCTATGAAAATCACAAAATCCTATGTTCGTATATTTTAACAGTTTCTGGAATTAACATCAAGTGACACTTTTCAAGCAAAGTTTTGATTAACCAAATAAACTCTAACAGTGATGCAATTGATACCATCTTGTAGATCACGGGAAAGTGATCAATATTGATATAAGACACTAATCCATAGGATGGGCAGAACAATAGTTATAGCCTTCGAAAAACAACTAAGTGATGTTTAAAACTGAGGGATTTTCAGACTTTGCAGAATTTCAGAGAATTTCAGAAAATGCTAAAACTTCGGAAATTCGTAGAAATTCATCCGTATCTCGGATGGAAAAACTTTATACATCAAAGTTGATCAGAAAGCCAAGACAAATTTGATGGTGCCCTCTGTGTAGCTGTCACATGCCTCTAACACTGTGGACCTATAACCTTCCCCCTCCAGATCGCCTGCCCGATAGTTGCCCAGAGCCGGGAAAATATCCCCAGATATTTTTCCGCCCCGTCTGTAACGTGTAGCACTGCGTTAGATCACCCCTGCATTGCTAATTACCATGTCTTAATCTGTGTTTCATTTCTTTGCCGTGTATTTATTTGTTTCCTCCCCCTCTTCTCTCTCGGTAGATCCCGGTACCGATGTAGTCCCTGAGACCGACGCAGCTCCGGAGATCGACTACGCCCCTGACGACCAGTCCTTTGCTGCAGAGCTTCCAGGCAAGCACCCCCCCTTGAGCATGCCTATGTCGCCTATTCTTTCTCTCTTATGCTTGCATTAGAAATTGCTGCTGCTACTGCTTTATCTATTCTGATGCATAGCCTGTTTATTGTAACCTGCTATTGATACCTTACCTGCTTATCCTAAACTGCTTAGTATAGGCTGGTTAGAGACCCCAGTGACCCCACTTGTCCCTGTTGCCCCGCTGGATTATCGGAAGACTCGACAACCAGGCCCCGGCACCGCACATCACCCCCTTAGTTGTACGACACTGCAGCGTTACTATCGAGTGCCGAGGGTGATACCTCGTATAGCACTTCTGATGTTAATTCTGTAGAGAAGTTATTTGGTTGTGGTCATCGAGGGTGATTCCTCCTTCACACACCCGATAACGACGCTGTCGTGCGACACCTCAAGTGTGAACCCATCGAGGGTGATTCCTCCGAGTTCACCTTGACGACTACATTAGGTGGAATCCATCGAGGGTGATTCCTCAGGTTTCCCCCTGGTGTTTGGACACACAGTTACTATGACTTTAACCATGAACCATGATAAAGTCGGGTCGGCCCTGAGGGGTACCCGCGCGAGTATAAGATGCGATTGATGTGTAGTCGGGTGACCAGAGAGAGTACCCGCGAGATAATTACGAGGCGTGGCCAGGCATTCTTAGCCCTTGCCGCAAGTCCTCGAGACGGGGCGACGGGGTCACATCGATCGTGAGTCTCTGCTCGTTATCGCGCGCTCCTAATTCACTAACAGTTTGGATATTTGATCCGAGTGGGCCTCTGGCCCGATAGCACTAACCATCACGTGGGAACAGTTACGGGCACTCTGCGTCGTATGCATCAGCCGAAGCTTAATGGACGTCAGTGTCTGAGCGGCGCGCGCTGGGTTGGACCGCGTTAAGCACCCTCCGTTGTACTATAGGCTGCTAGGTCTGCTCACTGGCCGCGTACGCAACGTGCAGGAGCGCCCGAGGCGATGGCCCAAGACCCCTAGGTGCATAGGTTTAGTCCGGCGTGCTGACCTCTCAGTTAATCCTAGGTCTGGTTGCGGCGTATCGTTTGGCCGAGGCCGGGCATAACCCAGAAAAGTGTGTCCGGCCGGAGTTAATCGAGCGTGATGGGTAAGTTGGTGCACCCCTGCAGGGAAGAACTAATCTATGCATAGCCGATCCTCGGTAACAGACGCTCGGAGTTGTATCCTGATCGATACAACTAGAACTGGATACTTGTGATGAGAAATGGATACTAGGGCTCTGGAATTACTTTCTCGCAGGGAGTCGAGAAAGGATCTCTGACCGAGGTTGATACTGATTACTACTACTACTTTATGCTGTACTAATCTACACTCTTCTAATGCTGCAAGACCGCTGAAGATGCTAGTCTTCGATAGGACTAGGCCTTCTCTCTATTCTGGCATTTCTGCAGCCCAGTCCACATATACAGCCTCTCTTTGAAAATATTGCATATGTAGTGTAGATCCTTGCTTGCTGAGTACTTCGAATGAGTACTCACGGTTGCTTTGCTTCCTCTTTTTCCCCTTTTCCTGTTGATGCAACCAGACGACGGAGCCCCGGAGCCAGCTGCCCCCGCCGACGACTACTACTACCACCCCGAGGGTGGCTACTACTACGAGCTGGCCGACGACCAGGAGTAGGTTCGGAGGGTCCCAGGCAGGAGGTCTGCGCCATTCGATCGTAGCTTTTGTTTTGCCCCGCCTTCTTATGGGCTTGTCTGTTTTATCTTTCATAACTGTACTCAGATATCTGATGCTTCCGATGACGCTTGTATGCGAGCTTATGTATTTGAGCCCTCGAGGCCCCTGGCTTGTAATATAAAGCTTGTACGACTTTATTTATGTTTTAGAGTTGTGTTGTGATATCTTCAAGTGAGTCCTTAGGCTTGATCGTGTGCATTTGCGTGTATGATTAGTGCACGATTAAGCCGGGGGCGTCACAGGTTGGTATCAGAGCCGACTGCCTGTAGGAACCCCCTTTCCAACTCCTTGGCTGAAGTTGAGTCTAGTCTTTCAAAAACTATTTTACTAACATGGCTGTGTGACTTACAGGCCCACGTCGCCATCGGGTGGTAATAGGATCTTTTATTCCTCGTCTATTCTCTGGGAACTCTGATCTCTCTTCTATTCGGGTCAAATGATTTTGCTAACTCTGGCATTAGGATCTTGTAACCACTTCCTCCCGGAGAGCCCCTTCACTACAGATGATCATCTGCTTCATCAGAAGATTTTGAAGATACTCCTCGACATTAACCGAGACCCTGTGCCACTGCTTTGCAGTTCCTGACCACCGACAAACCCCCGTGGATAACTAACCATCATTGTCGTTTGTATCTCCATTCCCAGTTACTCCTTTATGTACAAGATACCCCGTAATACTCCTCGTTAATCCAGGAATCCTTTGAGCCTACTGCCGAGCAGCTTCTTTCGCACTGCGGATAATTCCTCACACTTATCAGGGATTTGTTCATCCCTAGTTGATCATGTGCTTCGCAACATCATTCCCATTGTTATCCGATCTTCCAAAAATTCTCTGCACCCTATTGCTCTTGAAATTCATGCCTGCTGGCATTATGGATAGTTCCATATGTCAAGTAATCCTCGTTGACATCCATTGATACTACTATTCTGAATCCCTTGAATCAATATGCTGCCAATGTTCACAATCATCACTCGATTCCTAGAACTCGTCCTTCTGGCTCAGACGTCAATTTGGACATGAGTTGGTTCTCGGCTAATCAAGTTGCAATCGATTGTCCATCGTATTCAACAACCTAGTGAGTTCTTCCCTGATGCAAATACCTTCGGTAAATTGTATCATCTGCTTTGACTTCGACACTTTGCTTTCGAACTCGTATCCCTTGCTTTGGTTGATGGTTGTACAGACTCGTAAAATGTCCCGATGGGTTGTATCTATGCTTCTGCCATCTGCGAGAACCCAAAAACTTCTACGGGTCACTCACTACTGGTGTTACGCCAGATAAATTTTCAACATTTCAACTTCATTAAAAGCGAGAAGTGAATGAAAGGTTATGCTTTGGAGAAGTGGGAGTCGACCTTGAACCTTTGTGTTTATGCCCATGGACCCGATGTAGAACTTATCATGGAAGCTGCTCGTAAAAATAATTCCCCCTTGGTATAAGTTCATCTTGTATCTGTGAATTGATCCCTTGCAATCGTGGTTCCAACCATGATTGTTCTTCTTTGATCCCATTTCTCGGACAAGTTAAAATTACTTGTCTTTTGTAGATCATTTCACCTGTCCAACCTCTATTCTGATCAACCTTCGAGTATTGCCCCCTGTTATCTCGAGGATATCGTGTCATTGCACTACCTCTTATGAAATCTTATCGGAGTAATACTCCTCACCGATTTAGCCCTTCCACGGGTTCTGGGTGGTTTGTCCACCGAGAACACCAATAAGTGAATCAAATCCACCCTATAACACATTGACCTTCTGCTTCCCTACTTCTTCTACTTGATCATGTTATGGTTCAATTACATCTTTCTGAAACCTTTCGATAAATCGTGTTGTGATCATTGTCAACATCTTTGACTTATCCCAAACTATGAATTTAATTCGTAATACTTCCTTTTACCTAAATGGTGATCCACTTGCTATCCTGTCATGGATATTATGCTCTGCCTTCCTCGGGAGAGATATGCTCTTGATACTTATGTATTATCACATTTTCTTTCCATTGGTTTGTTTAACCTTTCTTGTGTACCATATCATATAAGCAGAAATAATTCCCTGCTTATGTAAACACCTCGGCGTACAACCCTGTCAGAAGACCCCGTTACTATTGTTGATGACATTCCGATAACCCCCGATGGACGAGAACTTTGCCTATTGGTCCGCCTCGTTTTAACGAGCAGGAAAATGGTTCTCTTCGTCCCTTGCCCTTGGTACCGATGTTGTCACCGACATAACTGACAGACTATCCTCTGACATACTTTGTTGTCGAGACCGGTAAGATGTCACCGTTCTCCCTACTCTCGATCGACCCTCATCACAGTTCCACAGGATCGGAACCTGACTCTCCTGTACATCCTTGACTCCGAAGTATCCTATGCCCTTGGTTTTGTGTGTTATCACGAGCCACCCTCCGAGAGATGATCTATTCCCGATGCTCTGAACCCCCTTCGCACACTCCATTCAGGTATCGATCGTTTGTCCATTCGCTTGAAACTTCCTATTGTACCTTCATACTTTGCTCTTGATATTTTCTTGAGTTTCAATTCGAGAGTTACTTTCCGTCACCTTCCCTGATATTTTCTACCTGATAATCAACCTTGCAAAGGTCCGTTCTTCCGTAGTTACCCATTATCTTTTTCGTAAGTATGATAGAATTCCCGAAGAAAGGATGACGACCTCATCATAATGCCCTGATGCAGCGAATTGAAGACATCAACGTGATGGATCAACCTCTTCGAGAAGAGCCACCCAGAACGAGAAGATCCGTTAGAATTTCGTAACCAACACTTTCCCCCCTTACTCCACCTCTTAAATCTCGGAACGAGATTTCTTGTAGTGGAGGAGATTTGTAACACCCCGGTAGTTAAGCTACAGTAATCACACACTAATGGTGTGATGTCTTCGCAATTAAATTTGCTAAACCTCGCTTTGATCCAAACCGAGTTCAAATTTAAAATTTAAAATATAGTCAAAATAATATTTCTTCAAACTACAAAACTAAAGTGTTCATAATTTTAAAAATATTCACTAAGTAATTGTCTTGTAGAAACCAATATTAGTTGCAATATTAAATTGCCACTAATCTATTTAAAGCAGTGCCCAAAACAACCTATTTAATCCATTGTTAATTAGGTTAAATTCAAATGAAATCATCGTGCCTCCAAACTTTTTGTGGCTTTCACAAATATTGCATAGTATTTATATGGCAAGTTTCATATTTTACAAAATCCATTTTATGGCTCAACTTAACACAAACAATAACTATTTAAAAAAAACAGAAATGAATAAAGAAATGAAAGAAAGAAAAGGGAGAGAGAGAGAGGCCCAGCCCACCTCCCTCGTCCCCATCCTCCTGCTACAGGGAGGCAGGGGGGTCGTGGCGGGCACCCACGCCATGGCCGCGCCCCTGGGCGAGGTGCCGGCGATCCCACGGCTTCCTGGGAGGATAAGGCGTCGCCCCGTGCCCGAACCCTAGCTTCTTCTCCTTCCTTCCCCCGCGCCGTTTCCTCTTCCTCCGACGTCGCTCGACCCCGTCGTCGCCTTGTCGTCATCGATCCCGCGGCCACCGAGCCTCCCGCACCTCCTCGTGGTGCCCACCGGCTTCCCCGTCGTCGACTATGTTGAATGCGGACACTCGCTCGACTGGAGCCGCTCCAAATCCTCGCCATCGAGCTCGACCACGCCGTCGGCCGCACCACTACCTCGCCGCCGCGCTGCTCCTCCGAGCCGTCCCAGGCCTCCCCGACCTCGCCGTCGTGCTCGCGGTGAGCATCTCTCCCGATTCCCCATATTTCCCCGTTGATTCCATCGTCGTCGACGTCGTGTGCCGCCCTCGCACGGGCTCACACTCACCCCCGCCGTTGCCATGTCTTGTACGTGCCCACCCGCGCCTGCTGCAGCCAGGGGCCGCGCCCTGCTCGCCTGGACGCGACCCAGCACGCGTGGGCGTGCTCCCGTCCGCCCGCAGCCGCTCGCCTAGCCCCGCGTCGCCTCGCCTCCGCTCGTCGTGGCTGGCCGTGCCCGCCAGCCGCCGCTCGCCTAGCCAGCTCGCCCGCTCCCCTGCCTGCGTGCTGCTCCTAACAATCGCCGCCGCTGCGGCCTGCGCTAGCTGCTGCGCCGCCGCCGCCGCTCGCCCCTTGCTGGTGCTCACTACTGCTGCTACTTGCTGCTGCTCAAATTCCCGCCGCCGCTCTGCTTTGCTGTGGCTGCTTGCTGCCGCACTACATTCAGCCTACTGCTGCCACAGTAACTGAAGGTCACTGTAGCAGTAGCTAGCTTTGCTACTGCTACGTTGTTTAACCCTCTGGACAGCCCCTAAATAGCGACTAAACAACTATTAACATGAATGAAAATTATATGGACAGAAAGTACACTTGACAAACTCCATTTTATACCATTGAAGCAAATCCATTTGAGGCACGGATTAAATCTTATGAAAATCACAAAATCCTATGTTCGTATATTTTAACAGTTTCTGGAATTAACATCAAGTGGCACTTTTCAAGCAAAGTTTTGATTAACCAAATAAACTCTAACAGTGATGCAATTGACACCATCTTGTAGATCACGGGAAAGTGATCAATATTGATATAAGGCACTAATCCATAGGATGGGCAGAACAATAGTTATAGCCTTAAAAAAACAGCTAAGTGATGTTTAAAATTGAGGGATTCTCAGACTTAGCAGAATTTCAGAGAATTTAAGAAAATGCTAAAACTTCGGAAATTCGTAGAAATTCATCCGTATCTCGGATGGAAAAACTTTATACATCAAAGTTGATCAGAAAGCCAAGACAAATTCAATGGTGCCCTCTTTGTAGCTGTCACATGCCTCTAACACTGCGGACCTATAACCTTCCCCCTTCGGATCGCCTGCCCGATAGTTGCCCAGAGCCGGGAAAATATCCCCAGATATTTTCCCGCCCCGTCTATAATGTGTAGCACTGCGTTAGATCACCCCTGCATTGCTAATTACCATGTCTTAATCTGTGTTGCATTTCTTTGCCGTGTATTTATTTGTTTCCTCCCCCCCTTCTCTCTCGGTAGATCCCGGTACCGACGTAGTCCCTGAGACCGACGCAGCTCCGGAGATCGACTACGCCCCTGACGACCAGTCCTTTGCTGCAGAGCTTCCAGGCAAGCACCCCCCCTTGAGCATGCCTATATCGCCTATTCTTTCTCTCTTATGCTTGCATTAGAAATTGCTGCTGCTACTGCTTTATCTATTCTGATGCATAGCCTGTTTATTGTAACCTGCTATTGATACCTTGCCTGCTTATCCTAAACTGCTTAGTATAGGCTGGTTAGAGATCCCAGTGACCCCACTTGTCCCGGTTGCCCCGCTGGATTATCGGAAGACTCGACAACCAGGCCCCGGCACCGCACATCACCCCCTTAGTTGTACGACACTGCAGCGTTACTATCGAGTGCCGAGGGTGATACCTCGTATAGCACTTCTGATGTTAATTCTGTAGAGAAGTTATTTGGTCGTGGTCATCGAGGGTGATTCCTCCTTCACACACCCGATAACGACGCTGTCGTGCGACACCTCAAGTGTGAACCCATCGAGGGTGATTCCTCCGAGTTCACCTTGACGACTACATTAGGTGGAATCCATCGAGGGTGATTCCTCAGGTTTTCCCCTGGTGTTTAGACACACAGTTACTATGACTTTAACCATGAACCATGATAAAGTCGGGTCGGCCCTGAGGGGTACCCGCGCGAGCATAAGATGCGATTGATGTGTAGTCGGGTGACCAGAGAGAGTACCCGCGAGATAATTACGAGGCGTGGTCGGGCATTCTTAGCCCTTGCCGCAAGTTCTCGAGACGGGGCGACGGGGTCACATCGATCGTGAGTCTCTGCTCGTTATCGCGCGCTCCTAATTCACTAACGGTTTGGATATTTGATCCGAGTGGGCCTCTGGCCCGATAGCACTAACCATCACGTAGGAACAGTTATGGGCACTCTGCGCCGTATGCATCAGCCGAAGCTTAATGGACGCCAGCGACTGAGCGGCGCACGCTGGGTTGGACCGCGTTAAGCACCCTCCGTTGTACTGGAGGCTGCTAGGTCTGCTCACCGGCCGCGTACGCAACATGCAGGAGCGCCCAGGGCGATGGCCCAAGACCCCTGGGTGCATAGGTTTAGTCCGGCTTGCTGACCTCTCTGTTAAGCCTAGGTCGGGTTGCGGCGTATCGTTTGGCCGAGGTCGGGCATGACCCAGAAAAGTGTGTCCGGCCGGAGTTAATTGAGCGTGGTGGGTAAGTTGGTGCATCCCTGCAGGGAAGAACTAATCTATGCATAGCCGATCCTCGGTAACGGACGCTCGGAGTTGTATCCCGATCGATACAACTAGAACTGGATACTTGTGATGAGAAATGGATACTAGGGCTCTGGAATTACTTTCTCGCAGGGAGTCGAGAAAGGATCTCTGACCGAGGTTGATACTGATTACTACTACTACTTTATGCTATACTAATCTACACTCTTCTAATGCTGCAAGACCGCTGAAGATGCTAGTCTTCGATAGGACTAGGCCTTCTCTCTATTCTGGCATTTCTGCAGCCCAGTCCACATATACAGCCTCTCTTTGAAAATATTGCATATGTAGTGTAGATCCTTGCTTGATGAGTACTCACGGTTGCTTTGCTTCCTCTTTTTCCCCTTTTCCTGTTGATGCAACCAGACGACGGAGCCCCGGAGCCAGCTGCCCCCGCCGACGACTACTACTACCACCCCGAGGGTGGCTACTACTACGAGCTGGCCGACGACTAGGAGTAGGTTCGGAGGGTCCCAGGCAGGAGGCATGCGCCTTTCGATCGTAGCTTTTGTTTTGCCCCGTCTTCTTAAGGGCTTGTCTGTTTTATCTTTCATATCTGTACTCAGATATCTGATGCTTCAGCTGACGCTTGTATGCGAGCTTATGTATTCGAGCCTCGAGGCCCCTGACTTGTAATATAAAATTTGTACGACTTTATTTATGTTTTAGAGTTGTGTTGTGATATCTGCAAGTGAATCCTTAGGCTTGATCGTGTGCATTTGCGTGTATGATTAGTGCACGATTAAGCCGGGGGCGTCACACAGGGGGAAACAACCCAGTGGCTACCGACGGCCAACGCTGAGCACGCTCGAACGCCGTCGTGTCCATGGTCATTGGTACCGATCCGTACGACGACACAGCAACGCCCGAAGGGCAACCCTCGGACCAACGCCACAACAAGCACCAAGCAAGAAGGACACAACGCGAAGGCATCCAACGCGGACCAACCCCCTCCCCTCGAAGCCGAGCACCACCGGGCGTCGTCCACCGCCACGATCCAGGTCCGCGTCACCCGCTGAACGTCAGCAACCGGATCACACCGCCGCCCAACCAAGGCAACCGTGCCGCCCCCACGAGCACCTTCCGGACCGCACCTGACCTCGCCTACTTGGAGCGCCCGATCCGACCTGCCTCGGGCCCAAATCCGGACCACCCGAGCTCAGGCCCTAGGTCTTAGCCACCCCCGACGCACGAGCGCTGCCGGCATGGACCTAAGAGAAGGGAGGTCACCTCCACCCCGCACCCCGCCGTCGAGCCCAATTGACGTGCCGCGACCACACCAACAGCCAGCACCACCACCAGAAGCTGCCCCCACGGCGAAGACTAGTTCGGAGCAGCGAGCCCCCACATACACAGCCGCCAACCGAGAGGAGCCAACCCGGACTAGCCACGGCAGCCGGAGGGCAGCCCCGCCCCACCCGGGACGTCGGTGACCAAATCTGGCCGCGCCAGATCGAGGGCCGCGGACACCCCGAGCACGTCCACGTAGACAGCAGGGGCCACAATGGCCGTGGGCCACTCATAGGAACCCGCCGTCGCCGCCCGAGTCCGCGTCGTCGCGCCGCCACCCGTCGAGAGGACCGCTCGCAACGATCCAGCCAGCAAAGGGGAAAGGGGGTCCCGCCGCCGTCGCCGCCGACCGGGCTTTAATACACCTGACCGAAAACAACATGCCCGCACCAATCCAACCAAAAGCAGTTCTCCTTCTCATACCGTCTGTTTCAACCTGCCGAGACATACAAGAGCTAGCAAGAGCATGGCGATGGCGCCGTCCTCGAAGCCGAAGCCGGCCAAGACGACGCCGCCGCACATCCTGCTGCTCCCCTACCCGGCGCAGGGCCACGTGAACCCGTTCCTTCGTCTGGCCAAGGCCCTGCACGCGCGGGGACTCCACGTCACGTTCGTCCACACGGAGCACAACCACGGCCGCCTCCTCCGCTCCCGCGGCCTCGGCGCCGTCACGGCCGCCGCCGACGGCTTCCGGTTCGAGACGATCCCCGACGGGCTCCCCCGTTCCGACCACGACGCCACGCAGGACATCTGGGCGCTCTGCGAGGCCACGCGCCGGGCGTGTCCTGCCCACCTCAGGGAGCTCGTCGAGAGGCTCGGGAGGACGGAGGGAGTCCCGCCGGTGACCTGCGTCGTCGCCGACGGCGCCATGGGGTTCGCCGTGCACGCGGCCAAGGACATGGGGCTGCCGGCGTACCTCTTCTTCACCCCCAGCGCCTGCGGCTTCTTGTGCTACCTCAACTTCGATCAGCTTCTCAAGCGAGGATACGTGCCATTCAAAGGTAAACTCTGTTAATCATACCATCTGTTCTACTGGCTAGATCAGAGATGGTTTTTCATCCGTGCCCAGTTCAATCTTCGCTGATGGTCATCGAGCAAAAAGACAAAGGAAAGGTCATGTTTCAAAGATGAACCATTTAATCCGGCTTCCATTTGATATTGGTACCTAGCTAATTAATGTATTTCGTCATAGACATCCAGCGTTTCAGTCACCTATACGATAGTGACAACAACAAAAGAATCAAACTCTTTGGTCAGCTACGTCAAAAAGATAATGTATAAATATAAGGCTATAGCTTTTTATATTTCACACTGAATCTAGTCATGTGTAAAATAACCTTAAGTGGGCCGAAAGATAACTCGTTTGAATGTCCTACGTAGCTGGGTGGTTACTCGACGAGTCCAGCAATCCCCTCCATTTTTATTCAGTTCACATATTGAGTCAAAACTTTGATCAAGTTATATTTCTAAAATATCATATTAATACCATTAGATTCATCATTGAAAATATTCACATATACTCCATGTTTAAATTGAAGAGTTCGCAGACCCATGAATTCAATATGGTACAGAGCAAAGAGGTCTTGCGTTCAAGACCATACCACTACATCGATCTCACGTCTAAACTCTAAAATAGCCTAGACATGAGCGGGAATGTTGAAATATGTTGACCGCATCTCACATCAGATCGTACTTTTGAATGAGCTGGCTGGAGCATCAATACAATATGGTTCCCTAATACTTTAATGCATAGTCTATTCCCGAGAGCACTTGCTTGAAAGATGTATCACCAAGGATCACTAATTTCTTAGTTCTAATTAACAGAGCAACTACAAGATTCATCCACCATTGTAAGTATCTTATCCCTTTTCATAATGTGGCTTGTCCTATACTCGGTGTGCTTCTATATACCACTATAACTACTAGGAAAACACCACTAGTCTTCTAGCTCTAAGCTTTGTTCGATCCTTAAATTTTTAAGGGTCCACAATCATTGGTTAAACCAACAAACTTTTGTAGTATGAACATGTGTACACTTAGTAAGCCATTAGTCCCTTTATCATTTGTCATGTGTACACTGGTGGCACTAGATGCACTTTCACCTTGCGCCGCCAAAAGTTCCAAAATTTCAATTTGATAACACAATAAATCTTAATACCGATATAAAAATAGTTAGGGGTACTGGGGTAGAGATGGTCAATATTCATACTTGAATGCCAAGTGGTAGAGAATAAAATTTCATACAATTCTGTTGTTGTCTCTTCCCTGGAACCCACTTGCTTTTACAAAGAACGGGCTACTATTAGCGTTTACATAGTCGGGTTTCATTTACTCTCTTTGTTGCTCCGACCGTGATGGGATATTCTATAGTCGTTGAGTGACTCAACATAACACCAGTATTATCATCCCCTTTATTAGTAAAGATATTCAAACTATCTATTGATCCTTGCATTGAGCTAAGATATTGATAAGTAGACACGAATGTAATGAAAATAAAGTTAGGCAACTAGACAATTAAGCAAATAAGTGGTAGATGGTCAGCCATTAGAAACGTCAAGAGAAAATTGGAAGATGATTAGTATTTTTCCTTTTATTGTATCAGATAGAACTTCAGCTATAAATCTATAATATTGGAACCGACATGGTAAGATCTAGTAACTACCAAAACTGAAAACTAAACTGTCTTCAAACATACAAAGATCTCATCACAAAGAGCCCGACAGTGCAAATAGAAACGGCAAAATTTTGGCGACAATAATGGTGCATGTGGGGTAAACATCAAACCGTGAATCTAGTTTTGGAGTATAGTGCACACATGCGATATTGGGGGATGTCTCGCTTGGAGAGGTGTGATCATGTGAGGAGCAATTCACTCTTGTTGACATTTCGATCGCTTATTGAACCATGGGTGGGTTGATTTATGAATTGCAGAGTGGCCCGCTCTAGAGTACCATCCTTTAGAGTTTGAACCTAATTACACATATATTGTTCTAGAAGTTTACTTGCACATAAATTTGTTATGTCATTTCTAAAGGGGATATTCCACACACACAAAATCTAGTGATGAGCTTACTTAAGTGAGGAAAATATTGTGAGTTTGGACTGCAAAATTATATTTCCATCCCCAACGGGGTATTTTGTAACAGAAAAAAGGAATTATATTCATAATTTCGTTCAAAATGTCGCCGAAGTTAAGGCAATAGTGTCATGGGACATGTGGTTAGCAAAATCAAAATTCATATAGTGTCATCCATCTTAAACTGAAAAAGAATTATCTACGTTGGAATATTGATTTTGAGGGATATACATTGGAACTTTATTCTAATTAACATACGTTTGCACAGATGAGAGCTGCTTCACCAACGGGTACCTGGACACGCCCGTGGACTGGATCACTGGCATGATCAGCAACCTCCGCCTCCGTGACTTTCCGACGTTCATACGCACCACCGACGCGGACGATGTGATGCTCACCATCAACATCAAGCAGTGCGAGCTTGACGCCCCCGCCGCTGACGGTATCCTCCTCAACACCTACGACGACCTTGAGCGCGACGCACTGGACGCCATCCGCAAGCGCCTGCCCAACACCTTCGACGTCGGGCCCCTCGGCCCGGAGGTCTCGCCGCCATCGTACCTTCCCTCCCTCACCTCGAGCTTGTGGAAGGAGGACGACCGGTGCGTCGCGTGGCTAGACATGCAGGGGGCGGACGGCTCCGTGATGTACGTCAACTTCGGGAGCATCACGGTCGTGACGAGGGACCAGATGGTGGAGTTCGCTCGGGGGCTGGCCGACGCCGGCAGCCCATTCCTGTGGGTTGTCCGGCCCGACATGGTGCGCGACGGCGGCGATGATGATGGCAAGATGCCGGTGCCGGATGGGTTTGCGGAGGAGGTCGCGGGCCGAGGGCTGATGGTGGGGTGGTGCGACCAGGAGGCGGTGCTAGGCCACCGCGCGACCGGGGGTTTCCTGAGCCACTGTGGTTGGAACTCGACGTTGGAGAGCCTGTGCGCTGGCGTGCCGATGTTGTGCTGGCCCTTCTTCTCAGAGCAGGTGACCAACTGCCGGTACGCGTGCGAGGAGTGGGGTGTGGGCGTCCAGATGCCGCGCGAGGCCGGGCGGGGAGAGGTTGAGGCTGCCGTGAGGGAGCTGATGGGCGACGGGGATAAGGCGGCGGCAGTGAGGAGGAAGGCAGCGGAGTGGAAGGAGAAGGCCGTGAGGGCGGTCGCGGCGGGTGGGTCCTCGCAACGGGACCTCGAAAGGTTCATCGACGAAATTGCGCGCATCCAGGGCTAGAGGACTCGTGTCATGCATCTGTGTGTTCTTGTTTCGTTGTGACCTTTGGTGAATGGTTTATGTGAAGATATTGTTTCAACTTGTCTTGTAAACTGCAAATAAACGTTTGGATTCACATTGAACTTGGGACAATATATAATTTTTGTTCGGGCTAGAAAGTTGGTTCGGCTTCTTCGATGTTAGTCGATTTTAGGACGAGGTTGAAGACCGACCCCAGGCGAGGTAAAGCCATGACCTCGCAGCGAGGTGCACGTCCCAGGCGAAGACAAGGAAGCGGGTTCACCAGTGCGGGTCAGTGGAGGGGGCTTAGAGGGATGGCCGCCATGGCGACAAGCACAGTGGTTGGGGGCGGGCCGGCGGCTGCATTTGGATAGGGCAGGCAGGTGAGGGCAAGCAGGAGGAAGAAGAATGCATGGTGGTAGTTGGATGTTTTTTTTTTTTTTGCGAGTCGGTGGTAGTTGGATGTTGATCGGATGTTCCAACAAAAATCGCCTGATGCAGATTTTTTTTGGGCATCTGAGGTATAGCCATATTTGCTTGTTCCTCCTGTTCAACTTCTTCAATATGTTTGCTTGGCATTTGCCAAGAACAAAGGTTGAGTTCTGAGTTCAATTCTGGTAAGCTGATGATTACCATGAGAACATACTATTTGGGCTTATGAGATCGGAGTCTTTCGGACATGTTCAGAGTTTCGGGCCTATCGGGAAAATGTCCTAAGGTTGCACCGCTTTTCAACGAGGCAGGATACGCCCACAAAATCGGCTTCGCCTTGTGAGGTTCAATATGGAAGTCCAGCTGAAATTTGAAGTCTGATACATTCCCCCCTCAAACAAAACTTATCTAAAACCAATCATTCACTAGCCATCTTGAGTCACACTGCACCTCAGGACGATGGTGGCTGTCTCGGAATACTTTTCGAAGATCATGCATGCTCCCATTTTCAAGCTCTAGTGTTGACGTGCACCTTTGGTCAGCTGATAGGCCAAGCTGAGCCGAGCGACCAAGAAGCATATGCAAGGCCATCTGGCCCCTGCTGTTTCCAAGAGCTAAAGTTTACTGCACCAAACACCATTTACACACACACATTCCATTAGCTAGCCGACTACGAATGGATCATGCGTGCACTCGTTAAAGTTACCCGCAGCAGGCTCGCCCACGCATGCATGTATATATATGCATGCACCCAAGTTAGTGTCCTCCTACCATGTAGTAAGTGTGAGTGCAACAACCATGGAAAGCAGCTGGGGTGTTGGTGGCGTCGTTTGCCATCTCCAGTGCGAGATCAGCTCCGTCGAGGTCACGGGACTCGGCTGCACAGGTGGTGGCGCGCGCCCGCTCTTCCTCCGGTGCCACGTCCCCGCGGGCGGCGGCAGGACGATCCAGATCGACAGCCAAAGCGCCGAGGCCGAGCGCCACGCCGGCGACCGAGCCACATCAATCGACGTGGTCTCGTGGCGCGACGTGGCGTCTCTGGCCTGCGACGGCTCGCCGGCGTGCGTGCGGGAGCTCGCGGACACGAGGAGCGTGGTGTTCGAGGTGCGGAGGAGGCAGAAGAAGATCATGGGGCGCGCCGGGTCGTCGGAGCTGCTTGGCCGCGCCGAGGTTGCATGGAGGGACGTCGGTGACCCCGCGGTGGAGCGGCGAGTCGTGCTTGCCGTGTCCGGCCGGAGCAAAGGCGGGGCAGCCCGTAACGATCCCGCGCCAGTGATGTCGGTGAGGATGAGCGTGCGCGTGTCGGATCGAGACGGCTGCGCCCGTCCGCCGGAACGTGGACTCGCAGCGGGAGACTTATGGGTGTGAGTGGAGCGCGGGCGGGAACGGCGATGCGTACGGAGTGGCTGCGTGCGGCATAGCAGATGACGCGGGCGAGTAGTTCGGTGTTCGGGAGTAATCCTAAAATTCCACAAGTTTATCCCTATCATATTTTCTTCAAGATACCTTCAGAGAAATGACGTTTACTCATCTAGCAGATCGTTTAAAACCTAATCCCCCATAATACATACTCCCTCCGTCCCGTAACTCTTGTCGCGCCCGTAGTTCATTGCTAATTTTGCAAAAAAGCCCTCGTAGTTTCAAAACGGTCGCAAACAAGTCCCTCCACCCCCGTCTTCTTCCTCCTCCGTCGCCCGTGCGTCGCCAGGGGCCGGCGCCGCCAAGCTGCGTGATTTGCCGCCCATTAGGAAGTGCTCCGCCTCCGTCGCCACGTACCTTCAACGCCGCCGCCGTCGCCAAGTACCTGCTCCGCCACCGCCGCCCAAACCTGCGCCGCCGTGATCCCCTCCCGCCGGATTACCTGCGGACGTCGCTGGAATTTCCCACCACGATCCGGTGGAGCAGGAGCTCCCTCTCATCTTCCTCGAGCTCCCGCGAGTCCTCCTCGAGCTCCCGCGAGTCCACCTTGAGCTGCCTCCCGTGCGCCGCCGCGATCCCTCCCGCCGTGATCTCCTACGGGCTTCGCCGGAACCGGCCTCCACGATCCGGTGGACAGGAGCTCGCGCGCGTCCTCCTCTATCTCCCGCAAGTCCTCGTCGAGCTCCCACGAGATGTCGTGCTGCTCCTTCTCCTCTGACCGCGTGCCTGCGTGGCTGTTTCTCCTCTGCTTCTCCCCTGCCGCCGGTGGAGCTAGCCCGTGCTGCTGCTGCTCCTTCGTGTTGATGCTGCTGCTCCTTCGTGTTGATGCTGCTGCTCCTCTGCCTGTGCTGCTGCTGCTGATCCAAGTGAACATGCCGTGTTGCTGCTGCTGCTGATCCAAGTGACCGTGCCGTGTTGCTGCTGCTGCTATTTGCACTCTGAAGAAGGTACAGTGTAATCTCTGATCTCTAGATTGATCTGTAGCGACTGTTGTTGTTGCTTGTTGTAATCTCTTCGTGATGTTGTTGTTGGAAGCATAAGGAGTAGACATCCAGTGTAATCTCTTCGTGCTGCTGTTGCTTGCTGTAATAATGATCATTAATAAAGTACTCATTCAGAGATAACATTAAGATGATATTCAGATTGAAGCAGAAACGTAATGGAAAACAGACCACTCTCAAAAAATGACCTGTAATTTTGTCATTTACTCCAAATCACGAAGAAAAGATACGACACCCATGTGTCCAAAGCATGAATCACAACAAGAAACTCTAAAGTTGAATGATGTGAAGTGAATGAACTAAAGGACCAAGCATGTTGTGTGTTGTATGTCAGGTTTCAGGTTTCAGATTTCAATTAATCTTCTGTATGAACTAAAGAAGTGAATGATGTAAACAAAGCTTGATCCCCAGGTTTCAGGTTTCAGGATGTAGAAAGTTCACTTATCATAGTTATTGATGCTAATTATGAAAGCAAACTTCTATACAGTTTTGACAGTTATGAAAGCAAACTTACCCCTGTCTTATGATGTTCCCTGTCTTATGATGTTGCTTGCTGCTGCTTGATATACAATTTAAATGACAGTGATCTCGAATTCAGTGATCCATATTTTGTTTACTTATTTCAGTGATCATGCATATGTAAATGGCAGGACTGACAAAATTTTGTTTACTGAATTTTGGAGTATCATGCATATGGTGTGGAGCATGGTAGACCGATCTATCATCTATGCATTATTAGATTCGCAGCAAAGAACATTTCACGAATCAGGGCCCTTTAAAAGAATCTAAGAATGGTCTACACAACCCAAACGTAGCATGTTACATGAAAGCTAGAACAAGCAGTTCATGGGCTCACCTTGAAGTGCATTTTTACCTAATTTATGATGGCTCATGCAACTGGTATGGGTATGCACCCAAAGAATGCCTGCCAGGGGATGCTAGTTTGAAAAGAAATGAATATTCTAAATAGGCCTTCGTAAAAGATACGAAACTGAATTGAAACAGTTTTGGCAAATTTGCTTGGCAATCCTCAGATGTCAATCTAGAAACTACTCCCATCTCTTTGAATACTTCTTCACCCTTATGATTTAGCTGTTGATACTTTCTTGACACTTTTCTACCATAGGCATGGTACTATGAGCAAGTTGAACTTGATGTAACATACACCAGTTGCCTGTTTTAAGTTCATAAATCCCAAGATGCCCCCAGATGTTGGTGGGAAATGTCGTTTCCGCGGATGCATAGCACATGTAGCTATTCTACGTTGTTACAATACCAGATTGTTGTCTTGATTTCTCTTGAGCAATCCAGTATGTATGCTACCTGGAGGTATCACATTCTAGGATGGATGCTACCAGATACAGTACTAATAAATCAACTTCTTGTAAGCTATATATATCATCTCATGTAAAGAGGCATATGGTCTGAAAACAATGTTGCTATACAAGCTCACCTTTGATTCAGAATTGAAACAGGCGAACCCAACTAAGCTGTGTGGTGCCATGGCACCCATTTATTGTTTGGCTTACATACTCTTTTTTTTTTGTGTATTTTTGTTATGCTACCATGGTGTACTCATCTTTTGTCATTGATAGCAGGAGCACATAACTATGGATTTGAACTTGATGCCTCAAGAGGAAGAACATGAAGTTATTGATTTGAACTTGATGCCTCAAGAGGAAGAGGATGAAGGTATTGATTTGAATTGGGTCCCTGAAGGGGAAGAAGCTCAAGAGGGAGAGGATGGAGCTATGGATTTGAACATGATGCCTCAAGAGGAGGAAGATGAAGCTATGAATTGGATGCCTCAAGAAGAGGAAGAGGAAGAGGAAGATGATGAAGTTATGAATTGGATACTTCAAGAAGATGAACAAGCTCAAGGAGATGAAGAAGATCAAGAAGATGTAGCAGGTAAACAGAAAAGAAGAGAATTGTCAGATAAGGAGAGGCATGGTGTTTACTTCGCCTTGCTAGTAATTGAGCTCAGAGATGGATCTGTTCAACCAGACGGCAAGCTGCTAGTCTCAACCCTGTTGAACAAAAGTGTACGATTTGTTGAAAGAATCTGGGAAGACGCCAAAAATCAGATTGCCGAGGGCAAAGAAGTAGATGTCTCAAACAAGAAGAAAAGAAGAGCTGGCCGAAAGAGAAAAGAGTTGGATCTTGCAAGGACCTCAACAATCCCACTGAATAGAAGAAGGACAATTCGATCTCTGGCACGGTCTCTAGGAGTAGTATTTGATTCACGCATTTTATCGAACATCGATAATGCACACGCATATAGTCCACAATCACAAGTTTTTACATTGGGTAAGCAAGCTAGAGATGCTGTCTCAAATTCCTAATCAAGTTATAAGAAATTTCACAAGTTTTTACAAAAAAAACTACTACACTTTAAATATGTGGTGAAGAACCAACCGGAGGGATGTGTAACACCCCTGTGTAATTACCACTGTGATCAACTGCTAATAATGCCAAGTCATATCATTTGCAGTGCCTAGTCATAGTGGTTAACCAAAACAATTCAAAATCTATTCCGGAAATCAACTCAAATTCAAAAGTGCAAAATGAATTTGTTCAAACACTTCTGGAAAAATGTTCACTAAATAGCAAATATTCCAGAAGCACTCATAAAAATATAAACAATGATGTTGGAGTTAGTTAAATGACTCAAACCACATGAAACAGCATCAAATCATCACTATTTAAATCCTTTATAATTAAATTAAATTCAAATAAATTTCTACTTTGTCCAAACCAATTTTTGTTGGAAGGTAATATTGCTTTGTTATATTTGGGCCAAATCCCACATTTTATAAAATAGCAAAAGTGGTATAACTATTTCAAAACAGAAAGGAAATAAAAGAAAAATAGAAAACAAAAACAGAAAAAGGAGAAACTACTATGGACTGGGCTTAAGTGCACAGTGCACTTAGACCTAGCCCACCAGGCCCGCGCTACTCCCTCTCCCTCGCGCTGTCACCTTCTCTGTGGCCGCGCCGGCGCGCGCCGACGAGCGGCCGACACCGCGACGCCGCGGGCGCCGCGAGGGGATAAGGCCGGCCCCGTCCATTCCCCCTGGCCTCCTCCTCATTCTCCCCTCTCTCCGCTCGCTCCCCACCTCATTCCCCCTCCAGATCCACCGCGGCCGAACGCCTTCGCCGCCGCACCTCGCCGTCCACCGCGGCCACCGTCGTCCCCAGGCCGTGCCACCGTGTCTCTCGTCTTCGCCATCGTCTTCTACGCCGTCCGGTGCAAGCAGCCCGAGCCGGAGAGCACCGCAACGCCGGATCTTCTCCACCCCTTTCTTCTCGGGCTCCGGCGATCTCCTCCGACTCCGACGACGCCTGCTGCTCCTAAGCTGTCGAAGGCCTTTCGTGGCCGCTAGGTGAGCAGCAGCTCCTCTCCGTTTACCCCTCCCCGCTCCAAATTGCCCGTAGGCGCCGATCCGCGTTAGCCCGAACCTGCCGCCATGGAGCTCGTCGCCGGCGAGTCTCCGGTGACCATATGGTCACAGGCGCGTGTCCATTAGCTCCGCCACACTGCGTAGAGCACGCCTAGCTACTCCGTTCGAGCGTCTGCGCACCGCAACGCTGATTTCGTTGAGCTCCCGAACGCGCTTCCGCCTTTGCTCATCGCCGGCGACGTTTCCGGCCGAGTCCGGCTGCGCAACCGCCACCGAACGACGCGGCTCGTTCGAACGAGCCCAGCCACGCACTAAACGGCGCAGTATAGCGCGTTTCCGGCGACGCCCGAGTCCCTCCGCCGCGTTTTCTGGCTCGCCGGCGTTCAGCCACCGGCCGCCGACGTGGCAAGGTGGGGCCCACCCCCTGAGAGGCTGCCAGTGGGCCCCAGCGCCTCGGTTGACCACGTTGACCCGGTCAACGTGGTTACTGTTCACCCACAGTGGATGACATGTGGGCCCCGCTGCTGTTTAGTTTAATTAAAACATTTTATAAATAAAAACTAATTAGTTAGACTAATGTCTCACTGACATATGGGGCCCACCCCCCCTAATTAACCCTGTTACTTAGATTAACTCACTGTTAGTCTTAGCAGAGGCTGACATGTGGGTCCCACTAGACCCACATGTCAGGTTTGACCAGGTCAGCGTCACTGTTGACTGCTGACGTCATCACCTAGTCATGCTGACATCATATATCATTTTCTGTAAATAAAAATAATTCCAGAAAATCAATTTAAACTTTGAAAATTAATAACTTTTAAACCGTAATTCAGATCGAAAAACTTAAAACATGAAAGTTGCTCAGAACGACAAGACGAATCTGATCGTGTCGTCTGTTTCCATGACGGAACCCCCTACGTAGGAGAACCCGTAACTTTTAGACCGATTCCGGTAGATGAATAGTGCATACTTACCGGTTAATAAATCCAACTTTAATCCTAAAATAACTAAAATGACTTAGACATATCTTTAGGCAACCCTACACTGCATTGTAGCATAGCATGCCCCGTGTTGCATTTGATTGCATTATGTTTACCTGTTTCCTCCCCCTTTTCTCTCTCGATTAGACCCCGACGTTGACGTAGCTCCTGAGGCAGACGCCGCTCCGGAGTACGACTACGTCCCCGACGACCAGCCACTTGCCCCAGAGCTTGCAGGCAAGCACCCCCTTTTTGAGCATTCCGATATCGCCCATTCTCTTCTCTCTTATGCTTGCATTAGAAGTTACTGCTGCTACTATTGTCCTATATCTGCTGCATAGCCTGTTTATTGTAACCTGCTTGTTACCTTATGCTTATCCTAAATTGCTTAGTATAGACTGGGTAGAGACCCGACAGAGACCCCCACTTTATCCCGACTGCCCCGCTGGATTATCAGAAGACCCGAACAACATGATTGAAGATCAGACCACGACACCGCATGCCACTTCCCCCTTATTTGCCGACACTACTGGGTTACTATCAAGTGCCGAGGGTGATACCTCGTCAGCACTTCTGATGATAACCTTGTAGGTTAGTTAATCGGTCGTGGTAAGCGAGGGTGATTCCTCCTACACCACCCCCGATAACGACGTCGTCGTGCAACGCTTCAAGTGTGGACCTCGAGGGTGATTCCTCCTTCGTTCACCTTGACGAAAACATCAAGTGGGATTCCATCGAGGGTGATTCCTCAGGGTCCCTTTGGTGTCAGACACACGGATACTTTGGTTACTATGACTGTACACTGTAACATAATACTAAAGACGGGTCGGCCCTGAGGGGTACCCGCGCGAGCTTATTAGCGAGTGATGTGGAATCGGGTGGACCTGGATGGTGCCCGAGGGTTGAACACGAGGCGTGGCCGGGCATTCCTAGCCCTTGCCACAAGTCCTCGAGACGGGGCAACGGGGTCACATCTTTCGTGAGTCTCTGCTCGTTTCCGCACTATCAACACACTAACGGTTTGGATATTTGATCCGAGGGGCCTCTGGCCCGATAGCACTAACCATCACGTGGGCATAGTATGGGCGTTCTGCGTCGTATACATCAGCCGAAGCTCTATTGACATCAGCGAGGAGCGGCCCGCTTTGGATTGGACTGGGAACGCAACCGCGCTTGTATAAGGGGTTGCTAGGTCTACTTCCGGAGCGTCCTCGCAACGTGCAGGGTTCCCAGGGCGAAGGCCCGAGACCCCTGGGGGCATAGGTTAGTCCGGCGTGCTGACCTCTCTTTAGGGCCTAGGTCGGGTTGCGGCGTGTTGCTTAGCCGAGGCCGGGCATGACCCAGAAAAGTGTGTCCGGCCGGAGTTAAGCGAGCGTGGTGGGTAACTTGGTGCAGGAGGCCTACGCCTTTCGATCGTAGTATTTTATTTTGCCCCGCCTATCTAAAAGGCTTGTCCCTGTTCCTGTAATATATCTGTACCCAGATATCTGATGCTTCCGCTGACACTTGTATGCCATCGAGCTATGTATTCGAGCCCTCGAGGCCCTGGCTTGTAATATAAAGCTTGTATGAATTTATTTATGTTTTAGAGTTGTGTTGTGATATCTTCAAGTGAGTCCTTAGGCTTGATCGTGTGCATTTGCGTGTATGATTAGTGCACGATTAAGCCGGGGTCATCACAGGTTGGTATCAGAGCCGACTGCCTCTAGGAATCCCCCTTTCCAATTCCTTGGCCGAAGTTGAGTCTAGAAACCGAAAACTGTTTTACTAACTTGGCTGTGTGGCTTACGGGCCCACGTCGCCAACTGGGTGGTATTAGGATCTTTTACTCCTCAATCTTTACTCTGGGACTCTGATCTCTCTTCTATTCGGGTTTAATAAATTTACTAACACCGACACTTAGGATCTCGTAAATTCCGTCCACCCGGAGAGCTGGATATCTGTGCGATTTCCCTGCCATTGATCTGATTAGTCTGATAATCATTTTCCTTTCCATTGTTTTGTTTAACCTTTCCTTCTGAGATTTGTTATATTTCTCATCGTCATATGACAACCCTGAACTCCTTTTGTTTCAGATGGATCATCTGTTCCCGCCGCGTCCTACGACCCAGCTCGTGCTTCGCACTTGGGCTCGTGATGCCCCTGGGTTGCCAGCTGTTCTGATCGCTCTCTTGACCAGACTGGGTTACCGCTGGTACCCCGAGTACATGGTCTACGAGGTTTACCGCGATTTTAACCAGGAGCAGTACTATGCCGATGTTCGCATCTATGATCAGCAGGATGACTCGGACACTGAGCTGTACCTTTTCCATGGTATCGGCGTGACGATTGAGATGGCAGTCCATGATGCCGCCTACTCTGCTGTCGCACGTCTCCGAGGAGAGCACAGTGCTAGCTTGGATGCTTCTGAGTATCGATACATTCCGTATGCCCCTGCTGGAGATGCTACTGGATACTACACGGCTATCTGTGCCCCGTACGAGCCTCGTCGCTACGATCAGCGAGTTCTGATTCAGTGTACTCAGGCTCTGGATCGCACTGTTCGGGCTTTGGCCGTCGAGTTGTTTGCCACTCGAGTACGACTCTACGAGGCTATGACGCAGTTGTTACCAGCTGTTCGTGCAGGGATACATCCGGAGCATATTCTTTACCCGCGCAGGACCGAGATGCCACCAGGGATCGATTGGCCTGCTGTGGGAGGTCATACACCTGCACGTGGACCTCTTCTTTCAGCTCGAGACCGGGTTCTGCATCAGAGTGCACATGAAGCACAGGATCCTTCTGCGACGAACGTCCGTTGTCCGCACTTGCAGCTACCCCGTTTCCGTGGTTTTCTCCGACGTTGATGTAGCCTTTGCTATGTCTCGTTGTGTACTTCCTTACCGCGTGCCTGCGCGCCGCCTAGTATGTCTAGCTTTTGAATTTGCGCCGTTGTGCTGCCCGTTTGTAACCGACTCTGTATGGACCTGTATGACTTAATGACTGCTATTAAGCCTCTCTTGTACTACTTACATTTCATCACGTTACATCATGCATGTCGCTAAACACTCGCATTGCCTTATGCTAAACTACCCCTGTTGAATTTAGCAGGATGGCAGATAACAATCTACCTCCGCCGCCACCGCCTGACTATATGGCTGCGATGATGCAACAGTTTGAACTCAACCGTCAGTTCATGATGGGGATTATGCAACAGTTCCCTCGTCCCAATGCCGACCAGCCGCCACCTTCAATCACACTGCCAGAGTTTATGCGACTCAACCCGTCGTTCTTACGCAACACAGTGAATCCGCTGGATGCTGATGACTGGCTGCGTGATATCTTCTATGAGATGGAGTCCGCTGATGTCACCCCTGCCAACTATGTCACCTTTGCGACATACTTCCTGAAGGGTCCCGCAGCGCAATGGTGGGCCACTCACCGACAGACCCTACCTCCTGGAACTGTCGTTACCTGGGTAGAGTTCAAGACTGCTTTTCGCGCCCGCTATATTCCTCAAGCGGTTATAGCACGCAAGAAGGCTGAGTTCCGTAGCCTCGTTTAGGGCAACAAGACTGTAGAAGTCTACCAGCGAGAGTTCCTTGATTTGTCTCGCTACGCTGAAGAAGACATCCCCACTGATGCCCGAAGGCAAGAGAAGTTTCGTGAAGGGCTGCACCATGACATTCAGTTAGCCCTGCTCGTCCAAGACTATCCTGACTTCGCCACCTTGGTGAATAAGGCTATCATGGTCGAGACTGGTCTGAAGAAACACAAGGAAGCTACCAGACGTACTCGTGAAGCGGGCTCATCTTCGGGCTCGTCTTCCCAGAAGCGCCGCATATGGATTCCACAGAGCATGTACCGTCCAGCAGCTCCAGTGTACAGGCCAGCATATGCTGCACCTCGTCTGCCTCCACCACCACTGAGGCAGCCTATTCGAGCTCCACCACCTCGAGCTCCCGCACCACGTCCTGACAGTGGACTCTGCTTCAAGTGTGGCCAGCCAGGTCACCGTGCTAGAGATTGTTCTCAGAATCAGAATCAGTTAGCACTTCCTTCTGCCGGTCATGGTAATGGCCGTGGTATTCCTCAGCAGTGCAATAACAATGCCAGACCTTCTTATGGTCGTGGACAGAACTATCATGTCAACATGGCTGAAGCTCAGGATCAACCTGAAACCGTGATGGGTACACTTCTTGTTAATTCCGTACCTGCATCTGTTTTATTTGATTCAGGAGCATCGCATTCATTCATGTCGGAAGACTTTGCATTCATGCATGGCGTTAAGTGTGACAACCTACATCATCCGTTAGGGGTTGACACTCCCGCGGGTAGATGTCGAGCCTCCCTGTTCAGCCCCGAAGTCACTGTTGAAATTGAGGGGTTGAAATTTCAGGCACTTCCAATTATCCTGAGTTCTTCCAAAATTGACCTTATTCTGGGTATGGATTGGTTGAAGGCTCACTGTGCCTCAATCAACTGCGCTACTAAAGTTGTACACCTACTACACCCATCAAATGAGCTAGTGAATTATCAAGCTCATCTCACTCAGAACGCCGAGGCTCAGATTTATGTCTTGAATGCATTGAACGCTTCTCCGCTGGAGGGGATCAAAAACGTTCCAGTTGTCTGCGAATTCCAGGATGTTTTTCCAGAAGAACTTCCAGGAATACCCCCTGCTAGAGCTGTCGAGTTTGTCATCGACTTGAAGCCTGGCACCACTCCTATTGCGAAGCGTCCTTATAAGATGCCACCGCACCACCTACTTGAACTTAAGGAAGAAATCGACAAATCACTTAAGATGGGCTTCATCCGTCCTAGTTCCTCTGCCTGGGGAGCACCGTCTCTCTTTGTCAAGAAGAAAGATGGTATGAATAGGTTGGTTCAAGATTACCGTCCCATCAACCAGGCAACCATTCAGAATAAATATCCGCTTCCCCGGATCAATGACTTATATGATCAACTTGCTGGATCTTCGGTGTTCTCTAAACTCGACTTGAGGTTGGGTTATCACCAGATCCGTGTCCGTGAAGAGGATATTCCCAAGACTGCATTCGTCACTCGTTATGGCTCTTATGAATACACCGTCATGTCATTTGGCCTAACGAATGCTCCCGCTACGTTCTCCCGCCTGATGAATTATATATTCATGGATTACCTCGACAAGTTCGTCGTGGTATATCTGGATGATATTCTAGTATATTCGAAGAATAAGGAAGAACATGCCGAACATCTTCGCCTTGTTCTGGAGAGGCTTCGAGAACACAAGTTGTATGCCAAATACTCCAAATGTGAGTTCTGGCTTTCTGAAGTGACCTACCTTGGACATGTGATTTCCAAGGACGGTATTGCCGTTAACCCGGAGCGTGTTCAGGCTATTCTTGACTGGACTCCTCCGAAGAATGCTAAGCAAGTCCGAAGTTTTCTCGGCCTTGTAAGTTATTGCCGCCGTTTCGTCGAGAACTTTTCCAAGATTGCTAAGCCCCTGACTAATCTGCTCCACAAAGGCGTTAAGTTTGAGTAGACAGACAAATGTCAGGAGAGTTTCCAGACCCTCAAGGACAAGCTTACTTCTGCTCCAGTGCTTGCTCCTCCCGATTCACGCAAAGACTTTGTCATATATTGTGACGCCCCTCGTCAAGGGTTAGGCTGTGTCCTAATGCAAGAGCGAAAGGTAATTGCATATGCCTCGCGACAATTGCGTCCGCATGAAGAGAACTATCCAGTGCATGATCTCGAACTCGCTGCTGTGATCTATGCTTTGAAGCAGTGGCGACATTACCTTCTTGGAAATCGGTGTGAGATTTATACCGATCATCAGAGTATGAAGTATTTATTCACTCAACCGGATCTTAATCTTCGTCAACAACGATGGTTGGAAACAATTACGGACTATGACTGTGGTATTTATTATACCCCTGGCAAGGCTAATGTGATGGCTGATGCCTTGAGCCGCAAGTCCTATTGCAATAACCTCATGGTTAAGCAAGCTCAACCCCAGCTATATGAAGAATTGCGCAAGTTGAACATCTGTATCATTTCGCAGGGTTCTCTTAATAACCTTGTGGTACAGCTAGACTTTGAGAAGGCTGTTAAAGAAGCGCAAGCCAAAGATGCTGAAATCGATCTGATGAAGAATGAGCTTCATCTTGAGAAGTACAGGGATTTCTCGATTGATGAAGATGGAACCTTGAATTTCAGAGACCGCATCGTGGTACCTCGCTTCGAACTGATGACAGACAAAGTCATGAAGGAGGCTCATGATACACCTTTGTCTATCCATTCGGGTAGCACCAAGATGTATCGTGATCTTCGGCAAAGGTACTGGTGGTCTAAAATGAAGCAGGACATTGCTTGCTATGTTGCTGAATGTGATGTTTGTCGTCGCGTGAAAGCAGAACATCAGAAGCCTGCTGGAATTCTTCAACCACTTCCTATTCCTTTGTGGAAGTGGGATAAAGTGCAAATGGATTTCATTACTGGTCTTCCCAAGTCTCAGAAAGGTCACGACGCTATTCTTGTCGTCGTCGACCAACTTTCCAAGGTTGCTCATTTTCTGCCTGTCAAGGAGACTATCACTGCTAGCCAGTTAGCAGAACTTTACATCTCTAGAATTGTTTCACTCCACGGTATTCCGAAGGAAATCAGTTCAGATCGTGGCGGTCTTTTCACGTCCAAGTTCTGGGAAAGTTTCCAAGAAGCTATGGGAACTCACATTACCTGGAGTTCAGCATACCATCCTCAATCCCAAGGCCAAGTCGAGCGAGTAAATCAAGTGCTTGAAGATATGCTTCGCGCTTGTGGTATATCATTCGGTAAGAAGTGGGAGGAATCTCTCCCATTTGCCGAATTCTCTTATAATAACAGTTATCAAGCCAGCTTGAAAATGGCCCCCTTCGAAGTGCTTTATGGACGTAAATGTCGAACCCCTCTGAATTGGTCAGAAACTGGGGAACGACCTCTCGTAGGACCGGACATTATTCAACACGCCGAAGAACAAGTCAGAATTGCCTGAGAAAATCTCAAAGCGGCTCAGGACCGCCAGAAGAGCAATTATGATCGCAAGCGATGGGGTCTGACTTATCAACCAGGTGATCAAGCTTATCTTCGTGTCACTCCTATGAAGGGCACCCGTCGTTTCGGAATCAAGGGCAAGCTAGCTCCTCGCTATATTGGTCCTTTCCGCATCGTGGCTAGACGTGGACAGGTGGCATATAAATTGGAGTTGCCACCACAATTCTCTCATATCCATGATGTCTTCCACGTGTCACAACTCCGTAAATGCTTCAAGGAATCTCCACACCGCGCAGTGGATCACGAGATGCTCCAGTTGCAAGATGATCTTTCTTATAAGGAGCACCCCATCCGCATTCTCGATGAAGCTGAACGTCGAACTCGTCAGAAGACGACCAAGTTCCTGAAAGTGCAGTGGTCGAATCACACTGAAGATGAAGCCACTTGGGAACGCGAGGATCATCTTCGGGAAGAATATCCCGACCTCTTTCCTTCTACCTCCTAAATTCTCGGGACGAGAATTTCTTTTAGAGGAGGACAACTTGTAACACCCCTGTGTAATTACCACTGTGATCAACTGCTAATAATGCCAAGTCATATCATTTGCAGTGCCTAGTCATAGTGGTTAACCAAAACAATTCAAAATCTATTCCAGAAATCAACTCAAATTCAAAAGTGCAAAATGAATTTGTTCAAACACTTCTGGAAAAATGTTCACTAAATAGCAAATATTCCAGAAGCACTCATAAAAATATAAACAATGATGTTGGAGTTAGTTAAATGACTCAAACCACATGAAACAACATCAAATCATCACTATTTAATCCTTTATAATTAAATTAAATTCAAATAAATTTCTACTTTGCCCAAACCAATTTTTGGTGGAAGGTAATATTGATTTGTTATATTTGGGCCAAATCCCACATTTTATAAAATAGCAAAAGTGGTATAACTATTTCAAAACAGAAAGGAAATAAAAGAAAAATAGAAAACAAAAATAGAAAAAGGAGAAACTACTGTGGACTGGGCTTAAGTGCACAGTGCACTTAGACCCAGCCCACCAGGCCCGCGCTACTCTCTCTCCCTCGCGCTGTCACCTTCTCTGTGGCCGCGCAGGCGCGCGCCGACGAGCGGCTGACGCCGCGACGCCGCGGGCGCCGTGAGGGGATAAGGCCGGCCCCGTCCATTCCCCTTGGCCTCCTCCTCATTCTCCCCTCTCTCCGCTCGCTCCCCACCTCACTCCCCCTCCAGATCCACCGCGGCCGAACGCCTTCGCCGCCGCACCTCGCCGTCCACCGCGGCCACCGTCGTCCCTGGGCCGTGCCACCGTGTCTCTCGTCTTCGCCATCGTCTTCTACGCCGTCCGGTGCAAGCAGCCCGAGCCGGAGAGCACCGCAACGCCGGATCTTCTCCACCCCTTTCTTCTCGGGCTCCGGCGATCTCCTCCGACTCCGACGACACCTGCTGCTCCTAAGCTGTCGAAGGCCTTTCGTGGCCGCTAGGTGAGCAGCAGCTCCTCTCCGTTTACCTCTCCCCGCTCCAAATTGCCCGTAGGCGCCGATCCGCGTTAGCCCGAACCTGCCGCCATGGAGCTCGTCGCCGGTGACCATATGGTCACAGGCGCGTGTCCATTAGCTCCGCCGCACTGCGTAGAGCACGCCTAGCTACTCCGTTCGAGCGTCTGCGCACCGCAACGCCGATTCCACTGAGCTCCCGAACGCGCCTCCGCCTTTGCTCATCGCCGGCGATGTTTCCGGCCGAGTCCGGCTGCGCAACCGCCACCGAACGACGCGGCTCGTTTGACTCGTTCGAACGAGCCCAGCCACGCACTAAACGACGCAGTATAGCGCGTTTCCGGCGACGCCCGAGTCCCTCCGCCGCGTTTTCGGGCTCGCCGGCATTCAGCCGCCGCCCGCCGATGTGGCAAGGTGAGGCCCACCCCCTCAGAGGCTGCCAGTGGGCCCCAGCGCCTCGGTTAACCACGTTGACCTGGTCAACATGGTTACTGTTCACCCACAGTGGATGACATGTGGGCCCCGCTGCTGTTTAGTTTAATTAAAACATTTTATAAATAAAAACTAATTAGTTAGACTAATGTCTCACTGACATATGGGGCCCAGCCCCCTAATTAACCCTGTTACTTAGATTAACTCACTGTTAGTCTTAGCAGAGGCTGACATGTGGGTCCCACTGGACCCACATGTCAGGTTTGACCAGGTCAGCGTCACTGTTGACTGCTGACATCATCACCTAGTCATGCTGACGTCATATATCATTTTCTGTAAATAAAAATAATTCCAGAAAATCAATTTAAACTTTGAAAATTAATAACTTTTAAACCGTAACTCAGATCGAAAAACTTAAAACATGAAAGTTGCTCAGAACGACGAGACGAATCTGATTGTGTCGTCTGTTTCCATGACGGAATCCCCTACGTAGGAGAACCCGTAACTTTTAGACCGATCCCGATAGATGAATAGTGCATACTTACCGGTTAATAAATCCAACTTTAATCCTAAAATAACTAAAATGACTTAGACATATCTTTAGGCAACCCTGCACTGCATTGTAGCATAGCATGCCCCGTGTTGCATTTGATTGCATTATGTTTACTTGTTTCCTCCCCCTTTTCTCTCTCGATTAGGCCCCGATCTTGACATAGCTCCTGAGGCAGACGCCGCTCCGGAGTACGACTACGTCCCCGACGACCAGCCACTTGCCCCAGAGCTTGCAGGCAAGCACCCCCTTTTTGAGCATTCCGATATCGCCCATTCTCTTCTCTCTTATGCTTGCATTAGAAGTTACTGCTGCTACTGTTGTCCTATATCTGATGCATAGCCTGTTTATTGTAACCTGCTTGTTACCTTCTGCTTATCCTAAATTGCTTAGTATAGACTGGGTAGAGACCCGACAGAGACACCCACTTTATCCCGACTGCCCCGCTGGATTATCAGAAGACCCGAACAACGGGATTGAAGATCAGACCACGACACCGCACGCCACTTCCCCCTTATTTGCCGACACTACTGGGTTACTATCAAGTGCCGAGGGTGATACCTCGTCAGCACTTCTGATGATAACCTTGTAGGTTAGTTAATCGGTCGTGGTAAGCGAGGGTGATTCCTCCTACACCACCCCCGGTAACGACGTCGTCGTGCAACGCTTCAAGTGTGGACCTCGAGGGTGATTCCTCCTTCGTTCACCTTGACGAAAACATCAAGTGGGATTCCATCGAGGGTGATTCCTCAAGGTCCCTTTGGTGTCAGACACACGGATACTTTGGTTACTATGACTGTACACTGTAACATGATACTAAAGACGGGTCGGCCCTGAGGGGTACCCGCGCGAGCTTATTAGCGAGTGATGTGGAATCGGGTGGACCTGGATGGTGCCCGAGGGTTGAACACGAGGCGTGGCCGGGCATTCCTAGCCCTTGCCGCAAGTCCTCGAGACGGGGCGACGGGGTCACATCTTTCGTGAGTCTCTGCTCGTTTCCGCACTATCAACACACTAACGGTTTGGATATTTGATCCGAGGGGCCTCTGGCCCGATAGCACTAACCATCACGTGGGCATAGTATGGGCGTTCTGCGTCGTATACATCAGCCGAAGCTCTATTGACGTCAGCGAGGAGCGGCCCGCTTTGGATTGGACTGGGAACGCAACCGCGCTTGTATAAGGGGTTGCTAGGTCTGCTTCCGGAGCGTCCTCGCAACGTGCAGGGTTCCTAGGGCGAAGGCCCAAGACCCCTGGGGGATAGGTTAGTCCGGCGTGCTGACCTCTCTTTAGGGCCTAGGTCGGGTTGCGGCGTGTTGCTTAGCCGAGGCCGGGCATGACCCAAAAAAGTGTGTCCGACCGGAGTTAAGCGAGTGTGGTGGGTAACTTGGTGCACCCCTGCAGGGAAGAACTAATCTATCGATAGCCTGTCCTACGGTAACGGACACTCGGAGTTGTATCCCGATCGGTACAACTAGAACTGGAGATGAATTGGATAGTATGGTTCTGGGATTGCTTTCTCGCAGGGAGTCGAGGAAGAATCTCTGGGCGAGGTTGATAACATTACTACTACTTTACATTATGTTAATCTGCACTCTTCTAATGCTGCAAGACCGATGAAGATGATTGAAGATGCTAGTCTACGTTAGGACTAGGATTTCCCCCTCTATTCTGGCATTTCTGTAGCCCAGTCCACATATACAGCCCCCTTTGAAAATGTTGCATATGTAGTGTAGATCCTTGCTTGCTGAGTACTTCGGATGAGTACTCTCGTTTGCTTTATTTTCTTTTTCTCCCCATATCCATATGACGCCGCCAGATGACGGAGCCCCTGAGATAGCAGCCCCCGTCGACGACTACGGCTACTACTATTACCCTCCAGGCGAGTACTTCTGCGAGGAGCCGACTGACGACCAGGAGTAGGATACCCAGATATCTGATGCTTCCGCTGACACTTGTATGCCATCGAGCTATGTATTCGAGCCCTCGAGGCCCTGCCTTGTAATATAAAGCTTGTATGAATTTATTTATGTTTTAGAGTTGTGTTGTGATATCTTCAAGTGAGTCCTTAGACTTGATCGTGTGCATTTGCATGTATGATTAGTGCACGATTAAGCCGGGGTCGTCACAGGATGGAGGCCATTCCTGCAACATCCTGCAACACTGCTCCTCCGAAGATGCCGCAAGCTAGCAGGCCATCACCGTGAAGCGGTGGGGTGCTAGGAAAACCTTGTTATATCAAGCTTCACTAATGAAACAATTTACATACAAATTAAGCATGAACGAAAACATTCATACTTTATCGCAAAACATATTTATGATAGCAACTTTTTGCGAGCATACATACTTTGATATGTATGCATAATAACATTAGTGCTATAGTTCTTAAAAAAAGTAGTATCATGTTTGTGGTGTTCATTTTGTGATTGCATGAAGAATCTATCTATTTACCGAACCAGCAACCTGGCAAAAAAGACCCCAATAGCCAATGAACGTTCACTGGGAGGGATGACATTTGCAAATGATTCGATGGCAATTTCTGCTGGCCGAGCATGGGAATTTTAGTTAGCGAGCATGGCAACTCTACTGTAGTTCTTTTTTTGCCAATAAGTAGCCGTGCTTGCAAACTAAAATTGCCATCTTTGCCATCCTCACGACAACTAAAGTTGTCATCAAAACATTCGTAATTTTCATCCCTCCCGGCAAAAGTTCACTGATTGCGACTACCTAAAAAAATATTGCTAAGAAAATGAGTACCAAGTCTTTCAATTTTTTGGATTTTTTTCCAAGTGTTTTGGAAATTATTGACCCCGTCAAAATCGGATGATCGAATTCCAATTGGAGACCTCAATTAATTGTGAGGCCTTAAAAATTAGGGAGCACAGTGTATAGATAGATAGATAGCACCATTTGATGTCGAGCGTGCAATAGCCACATCCATGTTAATTTTCAGCATGCGTTGCTTTTTTTTATGGGAAATTTTGTGAGCCAGAAATGTGAGACCATTGCTTACTATTATAGCTTCATCATTAGCAGCCCATATACGTCACCTATAGATGGGCCGATGTCTTAACTCGTAGAGGTTGAACTTGTGTTCGGTCTTGTTTCCCCGCAAAAAAAAAGGTATGTTTACATCATTTTTTTCATTTTTTATCAAACAATTTTCAGCGAGTTTGTATACATTTCTCTGTTTTTTTGTATCGATCGTTAAATTTTTATTTTCACAATTTTTGTTGTCATTTATAAGTAAAAAAGAACAATATTCATGACTTAAAAAAAATCATGGATTTAAAACAATGTTAGTAGATTTTATAAATATTCATGAGTATAAAAAATATTTACTACTTTAGCAAACTGTTCATGAATAAAAAAACTGTTTACGAACTTGCATTTTTTTAAATTTAAAAATACGTCCATGAAGTAAGGAATGTTCATATGAATTTTATAGAAATGTTCACACAGGTTTAAAATATTCACGAATTTGGGAAAAATATTAGTATTTTATTTGAATTTCAAAATGATTATATAAAAAAATAACCATGAAATTTAATAGTTATTTATAAATTGATTTTTTTACAAATTGATATAATGCTTTAGAATATTTTCGAAATCACAATTATTAAAAATATTCAAAACTTGTAGAGGTTGAACTTGTGATCTGACTAGTTACATCAATTTTTAACCTTTATGAACCTATTTTCAGGTAGTTTTGATACATTCTCTGGTTTTTATATCGATTGTTTATTTGTTATTTCACAAAAAAATGTTGTTTTAAGTAAGAATGATCAGAAATTTAGGAAAAAAATCATGAACTAAAATGTTCGTGAACTCAAAAAAGCTCATGGATTTAAAACAATATTAGTAGATTTTATAAATTCATGAATATGAAAAAATGTTTACTACTTTAATAAAATTTTCTTGACTATTTTTTTGTGAATTTAATTTTTTCCTGAATTTGAAAAATAATCCATGAAGTAAGAAATGTTGATGAAATTTTAAAAAATGTTCACAAGGATTTTTTTAAAATCCTGACTACTTTGAAAAATTAATTTATTTTTTATTTCAATTTTATATGAATTTTCTAAAATAACCATGAATTCAAAAAGTACTTATATAAATTCAGTTCTGCAAATTTGATTGAATGATTTAGAATATTTTGAAAATTCACAGTTTTGAAAAATATAAAAAAACAAATAAAAATTATGAGAAAAATAAAATGGAAAAACAAAATAATTACTAAGAAAATGGCAGAGAAAACATACGAAAAAGAAGAGAAGATAGATGCAGAACCTTCTGGAATCCTCCTACTGTCAAGGGAAAGTTTCCCAGAACGAGAAACAATGCACGGAATAGGGGCCACCCCACTATTATTACCAAAAAAGAACACTAGAGTGGAGTGGGTGCACGTATCGTATCATATGCGAATTATTCTCCGCAATGGATGGGAAATAGGATGAGAGCTCCTATTCGGTGCATTTGGCGCTGGTTAGTGAGCTGGCGGTTGCACCCTCCTTGCGCATGGGCTGTCCCATCGAGCCAACTCTCGCACACAAAATTTCGGTGAAAAAGAACATTTTTTGTGGCATGTATGAAAAAGATAAAAAAATGCCTCGTGAATAGCTGTAGTCAAGCATCGAAAATTGTCTTTTTTACACGAACCATAAAAAATGTCCTTTTTCATCGAAACTTGGTGCACGCACATACAATGTCTTGGATTTACACACGGGATTTTTTCTCAAAAAAAATTAACTTTTAAAAATGTTTATTTTGACAATGGGTGCATATACACCTATGAGCCAAAGTGAATTTCCGCTAGAGTGGGTGGACGTATCATATCATTTGCGAATTATTCTATGCAATGGATGGGAAATAAGATGAGAGCTCCTATTCGGTGCATTAGGCGCTGATTAGTGAGCTGGCGGTTGCACCCTCCTTGCGCATGGGCCGTCCCATCAAGCCAACGCTCGCACACTACTCTCGCATGGTTTTTTGTTCGCTTAGTTCACGTGGTTGACCTGGTCACCCGTTGATCGGTTCACCTAGTTAACCTGGTCGACCGGTTATATATATTTTTTGAAACAATCATAGAATTGGAAAAAAAATCCAAATATTGAATTTGTGTTGCCAAAATTCAAAAATTGTTTGTGAATTCAAGAAAAGAGTTCATGAACATGATTTTTTTTGTAAATTCGAAAAAAATAATAAATCCAGAAAAGTCCACTTAAAAATTCACTAATTTGAAAAACAAAATTCGCGAATTAAAAATGTTCCTAAATTTTAAAAAATCAAGCATTTGGAAAACAATCGTGATTCTCAAAAACTTCGTGAAATAAAAAACAAAAATGTTCATGAAAATTAAAATTAAAAATGGAAAGAAAATAAAATGAAGAAAGAAAGAAAACAAGAATAGAAAACCAAACAAAAAAGGGCCGGGAGCTTCCCAAGACCAGATACAGCGCTCGTACAACGACAGCTTACAAGGGCCGGCTCATTCACGTACCGTGTGGGCGCCGGTTTGCGGGATTGCGTGTATTTGGCGAATAAACCACCAAATAGGATAGCCACACACAAACGTTGTTTGTGAGCCACAAAGGTGAGACAATTGTTTGACATTATCACTTCATCATTAGCAGCCCATATAGGTCGTGTAAGCGGATTGAAGTCATGTTACTAACCCAGTTAGTCCACATTGTTGTCTTTACGAAAGTGGCCCGGAGAAGGGGGAGGGAGAGGGGGTGAAGAAGAACACGAGGCGATAGGATAAATATTGAGATGGAGGAGCTAGAAATCATAAGAAAATATTTGTTTTCTCTTATTTAAAAGATGATCTCTTAGCATAATATGTCTTATCATATTTTTTAAAAATAAGGCTAATAGATAACTCATTGTTTGACTTGCTTTTATTGTCATATCTAAATTACATGAAAGGAGTAACATAAAACTGTCTTATCAACCACTTGTACATGCCCTCATGCAATCGTAACACCTTGTCTAAGAAAAAAAGCAACGTGTTTCTAAAAAAAAGCAACGTGACACCGTTTCGGAAAAAAGAAATAGTGCAACGAAAGTAGGCGGCTGTTGGTGCGTGCGCGCCTGATACCATTTCCCGGATTGCAGTGCCCTCAAGCTGGAACCAGTTATATCCTATATGAAACTAAAAAAGCTGGAACCAATTATCCTCTACTCATCGATCCGGAACTAGATAAGTCGATATGCTCGCCGACAAAGCATCCAAGACATCATCCCAGCCATAATTTACTAGCAGCAGAAAAAAAATCATCATGACAGGTAACAGACTTACAGGTACGTGTAGCGCATAAAGCCCAGACCAGACAGGTCAGGCCCGAGTCCAAAGTCGTTCAAACCGACCTGGCTCGCTGCTGCATGCGGGCAGGCTGGCCGGCTGCTCAGACCAGCTCACCGCATCCAAAGTCCCGAACGCCCATGTGCGCGCCACAGGCCGCTGCTCCGTCGATCCGGGCCGTCCATCCCATCACTCCATCTTGACTTTTCCCCGTCTCCCAGGTGGGCTCGAAGGTAAATAAAAAGCTCGGTGGGCACGTGAAGCGCCACCCCAAAAGAGGGCGCCCTCCTTTTGGGGTTAGCCCCCTGTGGCTTCCCTTTTATTCCCAACGGTGCCCTCCGCTAGAGCCTTCTGGCTTCTGCTGCTTGTGGCTTATTAACGAAGAGGCCCCTCTGCTGTCCAGCGCGCGTGTGTGAGGCGTATGTGCACTGACATTGCAGGGGATCCAAGCAAAGCCACGATCCTGCTTGAACGCCAAGGAACAAGGAGGAGGCTTTGCGCGAAAGTGGGCGCCAAAACATGGCCATGCATGCGTATCTTTCCATGTTTAGTCGGTACGTTAAGGTGTGCCTGCGTGTCGATCGCCGGAGCATCAGAAGGTTATCTTTTCACGACCGCCCCATTCATATGCTACTGATGACAGACAGACAGGGTGTTGTGTAAGCGTTGGTTTTCCTTCTGTTGCCATGTGTGTGGAACTATGGTCAGAATCGAATGGGAGTTGGGAGACATATACAGTAGCACGATGGCGACCTTGGTTAATTCTTAGGAGAAACTTGTTGTTGTACGTGTGACCAAGAACAATTCTAGTTTGCAATAATTACGAGCATGGCTAGTTACTACTACTAGGTGGGCGTGCACGTGCCCATGTTGAAATCCAAGGGTGCTGGTTGGTGTAAAATCCATACGTTCGTACGGTACTGCCCACTCGAGGAACAATTGAGTCGAGGACAATCAATTTGCACTTGATCTCTTCTGAAATGTCTAGATAACCATGAATGCGCACTTGCGATGTACGACATGCGGGCCTTGCCCACTCCACATGCATGCATGAGGAGAATTTAAGATAACTTTGAACATGCACGTCATTAGCGTACTTGTTCACGAAATTATAATGATCATTCTTCAGTTGCACCCTGTACTACGTTGTTGCTGTCTGTTGTTGAGCACCAATGGCGGCAACGAACCATGCATCAAGAAATAAGATTGACAGGGATCCTCCCGGCTCCTCAGCCGTTTGGATCCCTGACCGTCGGATCTTTTGCTTGATCGCATCTGGGCCGTCGGATCTTGCCTCAGGATGACACTGGCCGTCGGATCGGAGAGGTGAAATTGTAGGAATGAATAGTTTCACCCCGTTCGTGCCACCGCGCGTAATTCCGGCACCCCGCCGAGGGCATAAATGGTAATTCACGTCTTGGCCTGTTACGTGTCGGCTGCTGATTGGGTTCTGGAGGGAGAGAGGTAAATATCTTCTGCCACCGCCGTGGTTTGGGTGCCCCGCCGAGGGCATTATCGTCTTTTCACGTGTTGGCCCGTTGCGTGGTCGTCGCTGGTTGGCCCGTCGGTGGATGAGGTGAGGGCAGCGGCCTCTTCGTCCTCCCACTCGCCCCCTCCCTCCTCTCTCCCTCGCTCGATCTCCTCTCCAAGCCGCCAGCACACCCCCTGCCATCGCGCCGCCGCCGTCGTTGCCGCTCGTCCCGACCCCCATCCTCGACCTCCCTTCCCGTTCTTCCCCACATCGTGTCCGTGCCGCGCGGGGTGGCGCTGCAGGACCTGCTCGCGCGCCTCGCCTACGCCACCGGCCTCGAGGCGCTCATCTCGATCTCCTCACCCGAGGATCTTGACAGCCCCAAGCTGCGGGTCTTCATCTTCCCCATCTCCGACGTGGCGGCGGGGGACGAGGGCGGCGAGGGCAGCGCCGGGTTTGACGCCGGAGGACGCCGGACACGGCGGCGTGGCCACATGTGGGCCGCCTCCCCGGCCTTCCGCATGCAGCTCTTCCTGCTTTGCTCTCTCGCGCCCACCTGCGTAGACGGCGGCCGTGTCTCCTCGAGCTCTCTTCGTCCCCACGGGGATGTATGCGGCGCCGGCGGACGCGGAGGCGGTGGTCCGGCGGATCACGCCTCCGCTCGACTGCGCAAGGCACAAGGGTCAGACAGGTCAGTAAGCCGCCCGTCTTAGCTCCTTGCTCGTGCTATCTGTGTGCGTGCGTGTTTGGTAGTGGACTGGCTGGTGATGCTCACGCGCACTTTGTGTTCGTTGGAATGCCCCAGTCCTGAGTGATCTTGGATTGTAGGTCGCAGAAGTAGCGAGAGTTTTGGGGTTGAAGCAGATTGTTTCCTTAACCTGCGAACAGTTTCAACAGGGGCCGAGCCGGCATTTAGGTAGGGAAAGTTTACTACCTAGGCTAGGCAAGCTATTGGAGAAAACATTGTGGGCGCCTGTAGGGCAGTGTTTACCACCTAGGCTTGTCTCAATGATGATGAGCTGCCACACACAAATGATCGGAGTAGTCTACTCCGTGACTCTTGGCTAGATAATTCCCCCCGTTCATTTTTAGCACTCTTGGCTGCTGATGTAACAGTGGTTGCTACCTTAGCTGCATGTTTGCTGTAAACAAAGGTTGGCTTTTCGTCGGTACAGGATTCATATATAGCACAAGAAACGGTTTGTTCATTGCATTCTCACGGATCAGCAAGATTTGTCCAAATATTGATCACCATTCAAAACCTGCTATGAAGTAATGCAAAATGAGTTGTGCTTTGGTCAGCATGTCAAAAGCAAACAGAGCGTGATTAATTGTTTTGTTTCAGATAATGGAAGAATAACTCTCCCTGCCTCTCCCCCCAGGGGTGCACACAGCCAATGTTATAACTGTTTTACCACCATCCTCTCCACCCAGGGGTGCACACAGCCAACTTCATATGTATATCCATTTGCCTATTACAAGTGATTTAGATCTTGGTGTTTCTCATATCGCTGCTTTCTGTAGAATAATTGGTTGAACGCTTTTGGAAGAGGCAGCAGGAAGCATAGAAACCATGATGTCCATGGAGATTCAAAGTACATAAAGATGGAAGAGGTTATGATTCTTCTCATTGTATTTCTAATTTTGTTGTCTACTATATAACCATTGAAAGTATAGATACTGCCCCGGTGGGGAATCAATATTACAAAGGAGTAATTGGAATTTTAACCCGGTGCAAATACTGAACATGTAGAGAATGAATAGGCTGTATTTTTCTTAGTAACCCATTCTGTTATGAATGATAATTTGTGTCTGTTTTGCATCTCTGCTGATAGAACATATGCTTTTCTATTATTGTGTGATGATATTAGTGTATTTGATTCTGCAGATATGTTTTGAGATTTCCCTAGAGCCGACCAATGAAACGGCGCTGGATTATATAACACATCGTCTCTTCGCAGTTTGACTACTACGGTCACCGAATCCTTGGAACAGGTAACCAGCCAAGGTTACTTCAGCTAAGGGTTGTAGATTTTTTTCTCTCAAAGCTAAATTTGTTTTCTTAGATGATGATAAGCATCATATCCGGCAGCTATGTGGAGTAGGAGTATTTCTGTAGCAATTGGTGTTTATTTGCACCTTCTGGTTGTTTACATTGCAAAGTTTTGGAACATTTCATTTTATAGCCATCCCTATCGTCTATCGATTATTTTGTTTCTTCCGAAAGGCTGCCTCCTTTGATTTGTGTTGTTAATGTAGTATTGAGCTTCATGATTGGATGTTGTCTTGTGCCTTGTGTTCCAGCAACATCGTGTATGGTAACATAAGAATGGTATTTTGTTACTACTTCGCCCTTAAGTAGTGTGTCTGACTCGATATAGTTGTCTAATTTTAGCTCAACCATGTACAAAGGTGGATTCTAGCGTGATGTGATCATATGTGATGTCCATGTCCTGCTTTTATTTCCTCTTTGTTTTCCAATGTTATCTTGCATTGCTTTGCCTGCATAAAGTTCACTTCCTCGGAACATTTTACTTCACAGGAGGTAGTTCTGGTTAATTTTCTTTGTCTCCTGCATTTTTATGCATATCAATTCCTGCTCATGTTTTCCCCTTATATTTGGCAATGACTGGATTGAAAGATACCGATCACTCCTATGTTGTGCGAGGTGTCTGTAGGAGCTTGCTTTCGAGTTGCTTTACTGCCTTAAGAAGTATCTTTGTAGTTGTCGATTGACTTGAGTAGCCCTTAGAAGAGTTTATTTATTTTCCTTAAGTATCTTGCTTGCATCAAGTGGTTAGATGTTTTTACATTCTATATACCTACGTGTTGCTTGGTTGTGTCCTTCGACTGGTACCTGGGCAAGTACTTGAGCAGCAGTGCAGCACCATGCCTCATTGAGCTCCCTAATTTGGCTAGAATAGAGGTCTACAACTGAGGGCTACTGTATTTACATTTTATATACATGTGAAAGTTATCTTTGTGATTCGCTTCAGTTAACATTGATTTCAATGCATGTGTCTTCCTTTTGTTGTCAGTAGTGCAATATACTTCTATTAAATGAAAAATAATCCAGAGCAATTCCTTCCAATTGTATATGAAGCTCTGCTAGGTTCCGAACAGAAAGATCTTTTATTGCAGTGTAAACTGCTAGCAGAGCTACATTGCGGAGTACAGAGTTGATATGAAGCTCTGCTAAGTTCCGAACGGAATGATCAACCTTATTCTAAGGTTCAATGTATGATTCTTTCTTTCAGTGTTCTTCCTTGAAAACAAATCAATGATCAAATCATCTTCTTAGGTATTGGTTTTTCTTTCTCATGTCAAGTTAGCATTTTGGTGTTGTGTATTTCTAGATTGTGCTCCTGCTAACTTGGCCCCTGTACTAAAGATGCGTGGCTGGATTTTAAAGTTATGGTTATGAACACAAAGCTAATTTCTTGTGAATTAATCCCTAGAATCTCTCTTTCTGCAGATTCTTATTTATCTATGCCTATATGTTGTTCCGTGAAAATACAAGCAGACTCCAAGGTGGTGGTGCTTGGGTCTGGGGGTGCACTGGTGAGCCATCCCTTCTCCCCCACCATCTCTGATTTCTTTGTGTGCATTACATATGCATGTTGTTTTATAGCTCCCTCAGTATACATCTGATTAGCGATTAACTTGCTGCAAAGAAGGCGTGTAGTCATGAAACTTGAACCATGCCTGAATTAGAAATGACAATTTTGTTGATTTCCCTACTTTATCTCCAGAACACACCATACATTGATATTTTCTATAGATCTCAGCTTCATTGTTCGGGTTTCTCATCAGTGCATTAATCCCAATCTGGCACAAGATATTATTCTCTGTTCCCCTTTCATTTTAGTTACTTCTAGAGAGAATGGATCTTAATTTTGATTTTATGAATAGCCACATCAATTCTCTGAATATGGCACACACAAATAATTAGCTCTCTTCACTTCGATTTGAATTTGAGAGTAATCAGTAGAGGATTGGATTCATGGTCGCAAGATCTAAGATCGATTAACTTGCTTTTAATATTATATGAAGTTCAAATCCCTTTATATTCCAAGACAAGAAACACTGAGTTGTAGAACTCTGTCAATGTTGAATAGTGTAAAAAAGACATTTTGGGATCATTCTACTTTAATTTGTTTGCCATACTTACCAGCTCACCTGATTTACCAGTTTTAACCTTTATTGATCCAAAACCATTTTAGCCATCATGAGATCGAAGTTTGTAGGCCCCCCTTGAATAAGCTAACATTTCCACCTTATTGTGGGTACCACGATAACAGTAATAATAAGAGGCATAAACAAATATTATTTTGTTTGTTTAGATGATGTATTTCGTAACTTATCATGCAGAAATAATGAATCCCTTGTTATGTATTGTTTGTGCAATTCCATGCTACTCTGGGTAAGTTATGTATTAGTACTTTCATTATTAATGGATGGATAGATGTATTGTGGTAATATATATTTTTGGGCACCCTGTGTGATAATATTTTGAAAGAGTCTAACTCCAGAGAATTACATGATGCAAGGGGTATAACTCCGGTTCACATTCTTATACAAGTTCTCCTTATAATGTAGATTGATGATATATGATGCTTCCATGGCTTAGTTCAAGGAATGGCTGATGCTATTTTCTGGCCTATGGGTTTTGGCTACTGATTTTTATTGGCATAGTTTATTGTTTGTCATCTAAAAAAAGATTCAGAGGGATACAAAGGGTCCTTTAATTTGCAACCGATTAAACTGCTTGGTTCATGATTCGTATTTGTTTGTCTATATTATGGACAACCGATTAAGGATCTTTAAAGAGTAGGAGTCTTCGTTTGATGGCCACATTCGACATCACCCTGTTTGTGTGTAGGGTGCTTAATAAGTTTCTTGAGATGTATGCACTGCATGAAGGAGCACATTTCTGTCAATTTTACTAGAGGTCAAGGTTACCTTCAAATGCTTGTAGTTATTTGTAAGTTTCAGCAGCATGAATGCAATGGAAGTTTGGATTGGAAGGATTTTGGGTTGGCTATAAGGGAGAGAGCAGTTGGCGGCCATCTATACTATTGTTGTGGTCGTCCTTGGCGCAGAAGGGGTGGCGGGGGAGGCGCAGAGATGGGGGTCCAACTAGCAGAGATGGAGCAAACCTTTCACTGTGTCTAATCCACTTGATGCCATCATTTTCTATGAGATGCACCAAGGGTTGTAACGAATCTTGACGCTTTGTACTAAACCTTTACTACTATGTATTTTGTTTGCTCCTATGTCATGAGAAATTCCAAATGTTGGATCTGTGCCTGGCACATGTCGCGAGCCGGCTCAATTGTCCCGGGCCTTGCTTTTGGAACAAATTAAGTATTTGTCATGAGCTGGTAGATTAAATAATATCCTGTTGACAGATTATATATTGGTTACCTTGCTTTTGCTACATCTTCACCATTTGTGATGTACCAAACGCTTTCTTAATCTGTATGCTTTAAACTCAGTTTTCCTGGGCAGCAGCTATATATACCTTACTTTTGTTATATCTTTAGTGTTTGTGATCTGTACAGAACACATTTGGCTTGACCAATTACTCTAATTTACTTTGAATGTACAAGATGCTATGTTGGAGTTTTAGGTGTTGGAGCACTGTGCTGAGCCAGGCACCTGTGCGCCAAGGCGCACTTTTGATCTTCATGTCGAGTGGCTATCACGCACTGAAATCGGTTCTACCTTTAGTGATCTTTTGTACTCTTTTCATGACGATATTAGCAGCGTTATGTGAGCAACGCTATGTCTTGCTACAATTACAATCGAATATTTCTTCTATGCTTTATTGTTATCCAAACTTAGCATTACCTGCTTGACAAAAACGTTGGAACTGGCACCCTCGCGCCAAGGCGCGATACCGATCTAAGTTCATATGCACGGGCGGCAAAGGAAAGATACCTGGGTAGGCGATGCATATGGATGATGGTATGGAAGATGCATGTATCGACCAGTGTCCACTCAGAAAGGAACAAAGTAAAGGGAGTTAATTAGGCCCTGTTCTACCAACCTTAATGAACGTTCAGAGGAAATTTTCTCTCGGACAGTGACGTCGATGCATCATGTAATTAAGTACTATACGACCACAAGGAATGCGTCTACGTAAAGTTAAAGCTACATATGCATGTATCCACCTGTTGACATGGAAGTTGGTCGGTTCCTATAGGGACCAGTTCACCTGCAGAATAATCGATCGCTTGTATATACTTCCTCCGTCTCAAAATTCTTGTCTTAGATTTGTCTACATACGGATGTATCTATTCACGTTTTAGTGTTAGATACATCTGTATCTAGATAAATCTAAGATAATAATTTTGGGAATAAATCTAAGACAAGAATTTTAAGACGAAGGGAGTATAATATTGACAGCCTGATTCATTTTTATTATGTGCCCCAGTAGCAAGTTGAAAGTGGAGATATGGCTAAGCCTGACACCTCAGGAACACCCGCAGCTTTTCTTTTCCTGACATGCAAAAGTGAGGAAAATGACGTTTCACTCATGCATGGTGGCGAATTTCCATTGAGTTCATTGCACTTCAGACTACTGGCGAGTCTTTTTCCACTTGAGATTACGAAAACTCGGTCAGTTTGCATGAACGGAGTCACACATTACTTGTCAGTTTGCACCAGGTAATAAACTTGGGCAGAAAAGTTATTCAAATGCAACCAACGTGATTTGCCGGCCCAAAGAACAGGGTGATCTTGGTACAGGTTAAAAGCAACGTCTTGCTTAGAGCATTTAAAGCCGGACTTGGCAAATCCGACCTTTCAAACGCCCGCGGTCTGTCGGGCGCCTCCGTGGACAGTGACGGTCACACCTCAAATAATCGATTCTACAACGGATACCTTCAATTAAAAACTTCAAATCCATACTATTATATGCAACGTAAACCTAATCTCAAGCGGAGCTCGTCTGGCTCCGCCGTGTCCATATCCGGCAACCGGTTGTGCCTTCAGAGCATTGGTCCGGTCGCCAGCAAGGTAAAATAGGACATGGAACATGGCCCGACTCACGGGACCCAAGGCTTCGTTGTCTCCCATGCCCTACTCTTCCTCGTCGGAGCCCGAAAGCCTGACGGTGCCGGTGAACGTCAGATCGATGATGGATCCGTCCTGGGAGGAGCCGGCGACATCAACTGCGACGCGGTTGCGGCACCCGGACTGGTGCACCATACGGGGCACCGAAGAATGCAACTCCGCCTCCCCTCCACTGCCGCGAGAGCTGCTCCCACCACCCCCCGCTCCCGTTGCCTTGCACGCCGAGCACGCGCGCGATGTTTGCGTCGGGCGACGCCCATGCGTTCACCTCCACTAGTAGAAAAATGACCTAATGTTCACCTCATTAGTCCCGGTTCAAATACGGACCGGCACTAATGTGACCATTAGTGCTGGTTCCAACGGCTAGGCGGGCGGCACTCATTAGTGCCGGTTCGTGTTGGACCTCTAGTACCGGTTCGTGCCACGAACCGGTACTAAAGAGGTTGTGGCAGGCTGGGGCCCCACCAACATCTCTAGTACCGGTTCGTGGCACGAACCGGTACTAGAGGTAGACCTTTAGTCCCGGTTTGTATAACCAACCGGGACTAAAGATGCCTCTATATAAACCCTTCGTCGAGCCCGAGCCCATTTCTCTCTGTTTTCCCCTTTCATTCCTTCCTCTCCTCTGTTCTTCCCCATTGCTCGAGCTCATCCTTCATTTTTGCCAAAATTTGTCAAGATTTGAAGGCCCCCCATCCATCCAAGTGATCACAAAGGTTAGCAACTTTGTCCTTTCACCTCTCATTGCTAGATTAGCTCTTGCAATGCTCTATAAGTATAGTGATTTGTGGGTTTTCGTTTGGAAGTAATTATATGTGGTAGTTTATTTGATTTACATGCAATTTGAGCTTAAATTAACTCTTAGTTTGCATATGTAGGTGTGGTTTACTTAGTGCCTTCCCGTCCCCGTCTTAACGACCACCGTCGATCGCCCGCACCGTCCCGTCGCCGGCACCACCTTGGTGAGCCTCTTGTTCTTATCCTTTTTATATTAAAAAAAATCATGTTTGTGTGATTTAGATATATAGTTACTTGAATAATTTTCTTACCCGTACGTTGTTTGTTATACATAGTGGCATGGTTTTGATATCCGTCCCCGTCGGCCCTCATCCGATTTATGATTCGGATGTGGTATATTCTCTTTTATAACTATTTGTTGCATTTCGTGTTTATGACAAATTATGCCCATCAAGTTGACATAGATATTTTTATCTAGGAGGTATGTGAACCGGAAATTCCAACCGACATAGATATTCTTGTCGAGAGGTTAAATTTAGTTGAAAATGAAAACGAGTATTTGAAAGAAAAATTGAAAAGAATTGAAGAAGAGAAGATGAAACTGGAGTTGTATGTTGCCGATGTCGTCGATGATCACAAGATCAAGATGGAGAAAATGCGCTTGAAGATTAGAAAGATTAGAAAATATGCCATTGATAGTGAGGCTTGGTATCATTATGCTGTTGGATCAATTGTTACCTTAGTTGCGATCTTGATCGCATTTGTTGTTGCATTTAAATGCTTTAGCTAGAGAGTTTGTATGTTGTTTTATGAGAATAAGTGTGTACGAACTTGTATTAATTTGGTCTTTTCGATGCTGTGTAATGAAGATGAGCCGGCAATGGATGTACGATGACCGATGCTCTCACCGGTTCGTTAATGGCGTGCGTACTTTTCTGCTTGCGGCTGAGGCAAACAAGCGGGCGGATGGTTTTATGTCTTGTCCATGTGCTGGCTGTAAGAATGATCGGAATTACTCTAAGTCAAGAACCATTCACGTCCACCTGTTTGAGTCCGGTTTCATGCCCCACTATAATGTTTGGACCAAGCACGGAGAAAGAGGGGTTATGACGGAAGACAATGAAGAAGAAGAGGACGACGACAGCTATCCTGGCCATGACGAGTTCCCTGAATACGATGGTACAACAATGGGGGAAGAAGCTGAGCCGGCAATGCGGGAAGAAGCTGAAGAAGAGGCATCCAATGAGTCCGCTGATGATCTTGGTCGGGCCATTGCCAATGCAAAGAGAAACTGCGCAAGTGAAAAGGAGAGGCTGAAGTTGCAGCGCATGTTAGAGGATCACAAGAAATCGTTGTACCCAAATTGCGAAGCTGACAAGAAAAAGTTGGGCACCACACTGGAATTGCTGCAATGGAAGGCAGAGAATGGTGTATCTGACAAGGGATTTGGAAAGTTGCTGATAATGTTAAAGAAGATGCTTCCAAAGGACAACGAATTGCCCGACAGTATGTACGAAGCAAAGAAGGCTGTCTGCCCTCTAGGATTAGAGGTGCAGAAGATAGATGCATGCCCTAATGACTGCATCCTCTACCGCGGTGAGTATGTGGATTTGAATGCATGCCCGGTATGCGGTGCATTGCGCTATAAGATCAGCCGCGATGACCCTGGTGATGTCGAGGGCGAGCGCCCCAGGAAGAAGATTCCTGCCAAGGTGATGTGGTATGCTCCTATAATACCACGGTTGAAACGTTTGTTCCAAAACAAAGAGCATGCCAAGTTGATGCGATGGCACAAAGAAGACCGTAAGAAAGACGGGAAGTTGAGAGTAACCGCTGACGGGTCGTAGTGGAGAAAAATCAAGAGGAAGTGGAGGGACTTTGCAGATGACGCAAGAAACGTATGGTTTGGTCTAAGCGCAGATGTCATTAATCCTTTTGGGGAGCAAAGCAGCAATCATAGCACCTGGCCTGTGACTCTATGTATGTATAACCTTCCTCCTTGGTTTTGCATGAAGCAGAAGTACATTATGATGCCAGTGCTCATCCAAGGCCCTAAGCAACCCGGCAACGACATTGATGTGTACCTAAGGCCATTAGTTGAAGAACTCTTATAGCTGTGGAATGAAAAAGATGTACGTGCATGGGATGAGCACAATCAGGAAGAATTTGACCTACATGCGTTGCTATTTGTGACCATCAATGATTGGCCTGCTCTCAGTAACCTTTCAGGACAGACAAAAAAGGGATACCACGCATGCACGCACTGTTTGGATGATACCGACAATATATATTTGGATAATTGTAAGAAGAATGTGTACCTGGGACATCATCGATTTCTTCCGAGCAGGCATCCCGTAAGAAAGAAAGGCAAGCATTTCAAAGGTGAGGCAGATCACCGGACGAAGCCTCGCCACCGTACTGGTGATGATGTACATAATATGGTCAAGGATTTAAAGGTAATCTTTGAAAAGGTCCTGGCGGACAATCTGTTCCGAATGACGCTGACGGACGCGCACCCATGTGGAAGAAGAAATCTATATTTTGGGACCTACCCTATTGGAAACACCTAGAGGTCTGGTCTGCAATCGACGTGATGCACGTGACGAAGAATCTTTGCGTGACCCTGCTTGGCTTCTTGGGCGTGTATGGGAAGATAAAAGATAGGCACGGGAGGACCAGCAACGTATGCATGGAAAAGACGGCATACATCAGGGTCATGCCAGCTACGCTCTTACCAAAGAGGAGAAGGAAATCTTCTTTGAATGCCTGCTCAGTATGAAGGTCCCGTCTTGTGGCGCCCCCGACTCAATCGTACACTAATCATACACGCAAACGTGTACGATCAAGCACAGGGACTCACGGGAACATATCACAACACAACTCTAACACAATTTAAACGGAGGTCCACAATATTACAGACCAGGGATCCGAAGATCCGAATACATAAGTCAGTCATACAAATATTATCTGAGTACAGACATAGTTAGACAAGTTTTGCCTTAAGAAGGCTAGCACAAACAGCAACACTAGATCGAAAGGCGTTGGCCTCCTGCCTGGGAGCCTCCGATCCTACTCCTGGTCATCTGGCTCGATCCAGTAGTAAGTACCCTCCGGACCCTCCTGGTAGTAGGCTCCGGTGGTGGCATCTGGCTCCAGGACTCCATCGTCTGTTTGTATCATCAATGTGGGGTATATGGGGAAAAGAGAAAGTAAAGCAACCGTGAGTACTCATCCGAAGTACTCAGCAAGCAAGGATCTATACTACATATGCAACATTATCAATGGAGAAAGGCTGTATAAGTGGACTGGGCTGCAGAAATGCCAGAATAGAGAGAAGGCCTAGTCCTATCGAAGACTAGCATCTTCAAACATCTTCACAAGGCCATCATCTTGCAGCAGTAGAAGAGAGTAGAATAGCATTTTATTTAGCAAACATGTTGTAGTACAGCTTAAAGATCCTTCCTCGACTCCCAAGCGAGAAAGCGATCCCGAAGCTTCAATTAAGTAACAAGTATCCAGTTTAAGTAGTAGATCGGGATACACAAACTGAGCGTCCTTTACCGTAGGACCGGCTATCGATAGAAGATTCATCCCTGCAGGGGTGCACTACTGTTACCCAACACGCTCGATCAACTCCGGCCGGACACACTTGCTGGGTAATGCCCGTTCTCGGAAGATCAACACAAAGCAGCGCCCTACCTAGGCTCGGCAGAGAGGTCAGCACGCCGGACTAACCTATGCACCCAGAGGTCTCGGGCCATCGCCCTGGGCACCCTGCGCGTTGCGAGACTGGCCGGGGTGCAGGCGCGACACTGAACTCGTCAGTGAAGTATCCAGCCCAATCCCGACAATCAGCCCGCACGGTGAATCATGACAATCAGCCCGCACGGTGAATCATGACGTCAGACGAGCTTTCGGAGAAACGTACTTCGCAGAGGGTCCCATAACCATTATCCCGCGTGGTGGTAGTGCGTATAGGGCACGTCGACCCACTCAGATCACACACCCAAATCCAATAGGCTCAATTAATATCACGCGGAGACAATCAGAGTCTCTGATGCTCCGCCACAATGTCACACTCGAGTGCCCTTCCGGCACACCCGAAAATCATAGATCCCCAGCGGGTACCCACCAGGGTGGACCCGCCTGTAACAGAGGTCAAGTAATCGTGTGGTCATAACATCAAGGGGGAAACCCGAGGAATCACCCTCGGCGGATTCCACTCGACGAAATCATCAGGGCGAACGTATGAGGTATCACCCTCGAGGTTCACACTGAGGGTTGCACGATAGAGTCGTATCGGAAGTGGAGAAGGAGGAATCACCCTCGATGACCACGACCGAACAGCTACACTGCAGAGTATTCATCGGGAGTGCGTTACGAGGTATCACCCTCGGCACTCAATAGTTACTACGCAGAGTCGTACAACTAAGGGGGTGTGAAGTGAGGTGTCGGTCTCTGGTCGACGATCACGTTGATCGAGTCGTCGATGATCAAGCAGGGGCAACAAGGATAAGGTGGTGGGGTCATTGATGGTTCATCACCAACCTATACTAAACAGTTTATCATAGGCAGGTAAGGTAGCAATGAATAGGTTACAACAGCAGGCTATGCATCAGAATAGGAGCATACATTAACAGTAGCAAATCTAATGCAAGCAGGAGAATAGAATGGGCGATATCTGGAATGCTCCGTGGGGGGGGGGGCTTGCCTGGTTGCTCTGGCAAGAGGGGAAGGTCGTCAACGGGCTGCTCGTCGGTAGAGTAGTCGTATCCAGGTGCAGCGCCGTCGGTCTCCGCGTCTATCGAGAGAGAGAAGGAGGGGGAGAGAAACAATAAATTCACGGCAATAATGCAAACAATATGTATGACATGCCTAAATGATATGCCGGGGTGTTCTACTGCCTAACTAAATGATTTAGTTAATTTAGGAATTTATATGGATTTATTTAATTAAAGTTGGGCACTATTCATTTACTGAAATCGGTCTAAAAGTTTAACGTTCTTATAGCTGTGGGCGTCTGACGGGAATACAGAGGGTGTATTCGGGTTTGTATCGTCGTTCTGAGCAAGTTTCATGTATAAAATATTTTCATCGGAGTTACGGTTTATTTAATATGATTTTCTAAAGTTTTTATTAATTTCTGGAATTTATTTAATTATTTAAATTAACATTATCCGAAACAGTGCTGCGATGACATCAGCATGACATCATGCTGACGACAGCAGGCGTCCTGACAGGGTGGGTCCCACCTGTCATAGACTGTTAGCTTAATTAGGATTAACTAATTAGATTACTGTTTAATTAACACTAATTAGTTAATTAGATTAACCTAATCAGGATTAATTAACTAATTAATTATTTATTAATTTTAATTATTTTTATTTTTACTTTTACTTTTATTTTATTTTTTTATAAAAACGTTCTGGGGGTGGGCCCCATTTGTCATTGGCCCCTGGGGGCCTAGCGGGCGAGCGGGTCACGGGCGTGCGGGCGCCCAGTCAGAACGGGCGCCGATGCGGGAGCGAGCGCCGGTAGCGGGCGTCGGGCGGCGGAGGAGCAGCGGGGCGCTGCGGTGGTGGAGCAGCGCGGGGCCGGTGGCAGAGGAGGCGGGGAGTGGCAAGGGCTGCGGGCGCGCTGGAGCAGACGAGCAGCGGAGCGGCGAGTAGGGGGCAGGCGGCGCGCGGCGACGGCGCGGTGGAGCGAGGCGAAGGGCGCGGGCAGGTGCGGTCGCGCGCTGTGGCGCGGCGACGGACCAGCAGAGGCGAGGCGCGAAGCGCGACGACGGCATGGCGCGCGTGGCAACGCGCGCGGCCTAGACGGCGACTGCGGGGCCGGGGCAGTGGGCGGCAGCAGAAGGCGAGGCCGGGGTGGACGAGGGAGTAACAGGACGGCACGATGACGGGCGTGCGGCGGACGGAGGAGCAGGACAGCGTGCGCGAGGGAGAGGGGAGGACGCGGGCTCACTGTGGGCGTAGGGCACGGGCAGTGGGGCGCGAGGTGGTCGATGGGGACGACGGCGTCGGAGGAGGCAGGCCGGCGAGGTAGCCGCGGCAACGGGCGACGGGAGGGGGAGGGGATCGGGCTCCTCCCGATCCAGATCCAGTCGAGGGAGTGGGGGGGGAGTGGGTGGTGGCTAGGGTTCGGTCGCCCAGGGGGGGTTAAGGGAGTGGGGTGGGCCAGTCGAGCCAGCTGGGCTGGGGTCCAGTTGGGCCGGGGGGGGGTGTTCTCTTTTTCTTTTTCTGTTTTCTTTTTCTTTTGCCTTTTTCTTTTTATTTATTTCCTTTTCTCAGTTTAGTAAATAGTTAGGCCACATATTGAATTTTGTAAAACATAGGAACTGCTCCAACAAATACTAGGCATTACCTAACACTACCAAAAACTGGTTTGGAGACAATATGAGCGCCCACAATTTTTATAATAATTAATATGCATTAATCCTCACTGTTTTAATTATGTTAGAGCCACCTAATTATTTTATTATTTGTTGATTTCAATTTTAGACTAGCCTCTGCAATATTTGTTATTTATCGAACATTTTAGTTTTTATGTTGGACAACTTTTATATTTCACTTTCATTTAAATTTGAATTTGACTTAGGAGTTGAAATGCAATATGATGCTAATGATGATTATGCACTGTTTATCATGCTGACATGTCATTATCAAAAGTGATTACTGTTGCTAATCACCGGGGGTGTCACACGTCTGGCTTCTCGTCGAATATAAAGGGAATAATAAATATGGCAGATAAAAAGTTCCAGAACCTAAAGTCTCATGACTGCCACGTGATTATGACGCAACTGCTTCCGGTTGCATTGAGGGGGCTTCTACCGAAAAATGTTCGATTAGCCATTGTGAAGCTATGTGCATTCCTCAATGCAATCTCTCAGAAGGTAATCGATCCAGAAATCATACCAAGGTTAGAGAATGATTTGGTGCAATGTCTTGTCTGTTTTGAGTTGGTGTTCCCACCATCCTTCTTCAATATCATGACACACGTCCTAGTTCACCTATGCGAAGAGATTGCCGTTCTGGGTCCTGTATTTCTACACAATATGTTCCCCTTTGAGAGGTTCATGGGAGTCTTAAAGAAATATGTTCATAACCGTGCTAGGCCAGAAGGAAGCATCTCCAAGGGCCATGAAAATGAGGAGGTCATTGAGTTTTGTGTTGAGTTTATTCCTGACCTTAAGCCGATTGGTGTTCCTGAATCGCGGCATAAGGGCAGACTGGGTAGAAATGGCACCCTAGGACCGAAAGCAATAATATGTATGGACGGGCATTCTCTCACTCAAGCACACTACACAGTTCTACAAAATTTCGCCTTGGTGGCTGCATATATCGAGGAACACAAGAATATTCTATGCTCCAAACACCCGGAGCAGTCTAACGACTAGATTACACGTGAACAAACGGGGACTTTCGCCGGTTGGTTGCAGACACGTGCCATGCATGACGACGCTGTTGAAGATGACCTCTACTTGCTGTCCCAATTACCATCTTCGAATATAATGACTTTCAAAGGGTACGAGATAAATGGGAATACATTTTACACGATCGCCCAAGATAAAAAGAGCACCAACCAAAACAGTGGTGTCCGCTTTGATGCAGCAACCAAGAGGGGAAATGACACATATTATGGTTACATAGAGGAGATATGGGAACTTGACTATGGACGTGGTTTGAAGGTCGCTTTGTTTCGGTGCAAATGGGTCAATCTGACACGAGGCGGGGTAAGGGAAGACCCGCAGTACGGAATAACAACAGTGGATCTCAACAATCTTGCGTACGCAGACGAACCATTCGTCCTAGCCAATGAAGTGGCGCAGGTTTTCTATGTGAAGGACATGTCTAGCAAGCCGAGAAAAAGAAAAGATAACTAAGCGAATACATCATACGATGAGCCAAAGCGCCACATAGTTCTTTCAGGGAAAAGAAAGGTCGTGGGAGTGGATGACAAGACAGACATGTCAGAAGATTATGAAAAGTTTCATGAAATTTCTCCCTTCAAAGTGAATATTGACCCGAGCATCCAGTTAAATGATGAAGATTGTCCATGGTTACGGCGCAAAGGGACAGACGCGAAGAAAAAGTTTTACACCCAAAGATCCCACTCTGGGATGTGACCGGCTTCACTGTCATCACTTTCTTCTCTAGTGAGTTTCCGGACTTATATATATACCTGGAAAGTCCCACTTTGGACAAACCGTAGGGAATCTTTGTAATAGTTAGGGTGCTTATGTGTTTTGGCATTTGAAACATGTACTTTTGTGCTTCGGACAAACGTCATCAATTTTCAACCCTTTACTGATTTTTTTTAGCTAAATGACCCTGAAATTGAAAAGCAGTACAAATGAACTCTGAAAAGGTTAAAAGTTGGCATGGTATCATCATTTCACCCACATAGCATGTGCTAAAAAGTTGAGAGGGTTACAGCAAAAACTGGATGCACTTCGTGTACAAAATGGACAATCTCTTTCGAAGTATCAGGGTTTCGGACAAAAACTCATCTGTTATACAAAGCCATTTCATTTTTTAAACTTATTTCAACTCCAGACTTTTTGTGCATTCAGTATGCACCATTCAAAGCCATGTCATCAATTTTCAACCCTTTCCGACTTCATTTGCTTTTTTTCATGCAATTACTAATTTTTTTGAGCTAAATGACCCTAAAATTGAAAAGAACTACAAATGAACTCTGAAAAGGTTGAAAGTTGGCATGGTATCATCATTTCACCCACATAGCATGTGCTAAAAAATTGAGAGGGTTACGGCAAAAACTGGATGCACTTCGTGTACAAAATGGACAATCTCTTTCGAAGTATCAGGGTTTCGGACGAAAACTCATCTGTTACAAAGGCATTTCATTTTTTAAACTTATTTCAACTCCAGACTTTTTGTGCGTTCAGTATGCACCATTCAAAGCCACGTCATCAATTTTCAACCCTTTCCGGCTTCATTTGCTATTTTTCATGCATTTATTGATTTTTTTAGCTAAATGACCCTGAAATTAAAAAGCAGTACAAATGAACTCTGAAAAGGTTGAAAGTTGGCATGATATCATCATTTCACCCACATAGCATGTGCTAAAAAGTTGAGAGGGTTACGGTAAAAACTGGATGCACTTCGTGTACAAAATGGACAATCTCTTTCGAAGTATCAGGGTTTCGGACGAAAACTCAACTGTTACAAAGGCATTTCATTTTTTTAAATAAGCTAAGAATTACCAAATTGAATATAATGATAAAACACACTAATATTAAACAGAAAAAAAAGAATCACCGAATAATCTATTTTTAAAGTAAAGTTATTCACAAACTAGTGATTCACACATAATTCAAATTTAAACTATCCAAATTTGAAAACTACTGGCTCTAACAGAAAGTTTATAATTTTTTTTACCTAAAGCACAAAGATTCACAAAGAAACTCTAAATAAAGCAAAAAACAACTCAGAAACAAAAGAAAATAAATAAAGTAGAAAACAAAAAAAATGAAAAATAAATAAATTAAAAAAGCCCGCCTACTGGGCCACAACGGCCTGCATACGACTAGAAACCCAACCTGTAATTGGGCCAGGATGCAGGCCCGCGAGGCCCAGTAGGCCCACAGGGCAACACAGGTGAGGTATAGGCCCAGAAGGCCTGCTTTAGAGAGGAGCTCGAAGGAGTAGCCGCGGCTGGGTTTATAAACCAGTGCGGCTGCCCTTCGCTGGCCGAGGTGGGACTAAACTTGATGCACCGTGGCTGTGGCAGCGCACCACCTTTAGTCGCAGTTGGTGGCTCCAACCGCGACTAAAGGCCCCCCTTTAGTACCGGTTGGAGCCACCAACCGCGACTAAAGGTGGTGCGCTTCCCGCCGCTTCGGCTGGCCAAAAGTGACCTTTAGTCCCGGTTGGTGGCTCAACCGAGACTAAAGGTCCCTCCTATATAAGCAGCACTTCAAATTTTTTCAGTCCCTCTGCTTTCTTCGACCTCTTCCACATCGCCGCGCCATCGCCGTCTCGCCTCCTCGGCGCCGGAGCTCGTCGCCGCCCCCGACGCCGGCCGCCCGCGCCGATCCCCGACGCTGCCCGCGCCCGCTCCTCCCTGAGCCCGGCCCGACGCCGCCCGCGCCCGCTTCTCCGGCCGGCCCCGAGCTCCTCGCCGCACCGCCGACGCTCTCGCCGCCCCCGACTCGCCTCGCCGTCGCCCCGTTGTGAGCTCCCCCCTCTCCCTTGCCCCCTGTGCCGCCATGGCGGCCGCCGGCCCCTCCCCGAGCCCACACACACACACACACACACTAGATGATTAATTAGATGATTAGTTGTATAGATGATTAGATGATTAGATGCAAGAATTTTGATGTATAGAAAAAAGTTAAGGAATTTTGACATAGATGCAAGAATTTTGACTATATATGTTACATGAGTATAGGAATTTTTGATGTTAGATAGATGTATAATAATGTATATATGTATTTATATATAGGAATGTTAGATGTTTTAGATGATTATTTTTATACAATGTATATGTATATATGTATAGATGAATGGTGAAATTTACATAAATTTTCTGTTTTTTAGTTTTTTATACTTATAGGAAAAAGTTGCATAGAAAAAAGTTGCATAGAAAAGTTGACCATATATATATATATTGAGAATGGAATATTATTAGGGTAGTTATAACCTAGGAATGGGACATTATAATGAAAAGAGGATATTTTGCTCAAAATTTCCTAATAAAATGACAAAGTTTGAATTTTGACATATGCAACATTTGATCATATGTCAAAGTTTGATCTAGAGTGAAATATGATCAAATATGCTACATTTGATCATATATATGTTAAAGTTTGAATTTTGACATAGATGCAAGAATGACATAGATGTACAATTGAGAGGAAGTTTGAATTTTGACATCCAATGTAACTAGAATTTTGACATTTGATCCAATGTATAACAATTAGTATTTGCAAAAGTTGCATATTTTAATGTTGTATTTGCAAAAGTTTGTTATGTATTTGCAATTAATTAGTATATGTATGTATAGTACAATAGATTCTCTTAGTCCTTTAATAAGGGATTTATCAAGAATATGCCCCCATTATGGATGTGCACAAGTTGATCCATTTTTTTCTGATCTCATCTATATATATATTCTTCTATATGTCACGTTGTCTATCAAAGTATTGAAGAAATCCATGGCTTCATCATTAGACGGAAGTAACAGGCGCATGATGGTACAAAGCTCTTCAAAGTTGTTTTGGAACGGAGTTCCTGATAGGATAATTCGCTTTTTGGTACGAATTTCAGCAAAGGCCTTCCAAATAGCGATATTCGGAAGGCTCTTGCTGAACTTCGTACCAAAAAGCTAATTATCCTATCCGGGACTCTGTTCCAAAACAATTTGGAGAGCTTCGTACCATCATGCGCATGTTACTTCCGGCTAATGATGAAACCATGGTTTTCTTGAATCCTTTGACACTAGACAACGTGACATATAGAAGGGTAGATGAGATCGATAAAAATATGGACCATTTTCTGCACATCCAGAATGGCGCCATTTTGTTAAATCCCTTAAAGGTTAAGAGAATCCGTTATGATTCTAAATCCTGTTCCTAGCCAGGTACTAAAGGTTTTCCTCGTATATTAAGAAATCACAATCCAAACATTTAAAAAATGTTACATTTGCATAGAATTTGTTCTCGACGTCAACGATGCCCGGCCCGCATCCTCGTCGTCGACCCTTTCGCGACGACGTCCTGCTTCAGAGGCGCCATGTCCGGGAGTGGGCTCCGCCAGGCTGGCACTGGGAGGTGCTACCTTCAGGGGCGCGCATCTTGGTGAGGAACCCGGGTCCCGTCATCGACCCGGAGCTTCTTTGGTGGCAGGCGCGTGGGCCACATTTGGTGCGGAGGCTGGCGTCCCCCACGGAGGTGGTACGTCACCGTGTCAGGGAGGAGGACGAGCACGTCCGTCGCTACATGGTTGCGTTGGACGTTAGGTTCTCCAATACCTGGCAGGTTCTTCAGGGATCTCACCCGAGCTATGATCATGTGATGGTTCCTTCTCTTTGGGTGTCCACCGCGAGTGAACTAGATTATTCGATAGTATTCAATCTGTATTAGCTAGTGATGTATTAGAGATTATAATTATTCAATAATATTCGAGACGATGTATTCGAGATTATATTCGATGATGCATATCAATTATCTGGATTATTCGAGATGCATATTATCTACTATGATTTAGTTTTTCCTTATTGATTGCATGCATGCATTCTAATTTGAATACTAAATTGTTTTATCTTTCTTCTGGATTAGTTAAATAAAAGCTATGGACAATACCGGCAGAGAAGGAGAAGAGGCCCTGTTCGACATCATACGCTCCCCGAGCCTAGATGGGAATGAAGAAGATGACGGCTCGCAATATCTGAACCCTACCAGTGAGGGTACGATATTTGATGAAGACGAACGAATAGATGAAGTCCAGACCTTCGATGACGAAGGAAATGTTGTTCTTGAAATAACAAAGACCGGCGAGGTATATTTATATAAGCAGGCATCTAGTGATCATCACATGTTTTAATTGATTTGTATATATATTAACGAATCGATCTTTCTTCTTTTAGCCCTCCGGATCGAGCAAATCTTCTACAAGCAGCAGGACAGTTCGAGGCCCGGCAAAAAGTTGAAGTATGGCGTAAAGTACAACATCAATTCCATCAAACCTAATGGCGAACTGTGCGAACCTAAGAAGAATGCGAACAAGTTCATTCGTCAATGCGGAGTTATTGTCAGGGACCAAATCCCGATCTCCATGCAAGAATGGAAAAAGCCAGCAAAGGAACTTCCAGATGTTACTTTTGTCGACCAAAGAGCAAAAGATGGGCTTTGGGAATCTCTCATGTCACATTTCACCCTACCAGATCATTTCACAGATGCAGATGTGGAGAAAGTCAAGAACGCTGCTCTTAGGAAGATGGCGATAGCATTCAACAACCACAAGAAAAGTATATGGGCCGCGTACGTCAATGCAGGAAATAAGACTCCAGCATTCAAGGGAACACTGGAGAAGGCAAGAGCTCACTGGGACGCTTTCGTGAATTCAAGGAATCGGAAGTAGCTCAGGAACGGTCGAGAAAAAACAAGATTAATGCCGCGAAAAAGGAGTGGCACCATAAGTTGGGGCCAAGTGGCTACGAGGTGGCCCAGCCTAAGTGGGATCTCGCTGAGCAAGAGATGATGGATGTGAAGGAAATATGCCCTAGAGGCAATAATAAAGTTGTTATTTTATATTTCTTTATTCATGATAAAGGTTTATTATTCATGCTAGAATTGTATTAATCGGAAACCTAAATACATGTGTCAATACATAAACAAACACCGTGTCCCTAGTGAGCCTCTACTTGACTAGCTCGTTGATCAAAGATGGTTATGGTTTCCTAACCATGGACATGAGTTGTCATTTTATAACGGGATCACATCATTAGGAGAATGATGTGATGGACAAGACCCATTCGTTAGCTTAGCATAATGATCGTTCAGTTTTATTGCTATTGCTTTCTTCATGTCAAATACATATTCCTTCGACTATGAGATTATGCAACTCCCGGATACCGAAGGAATGCCTTGTGTGCTATCAAACGTCACAACGTAACTGGGTGATCATAAAGATGCTCTACAGGTATTTCCGAAGGTGTCTGTTGAGTTGGCGTAGATCGAGATTAGGATTTGTCACTCCGAGTACCTGAGAGGTATCTCTGGGCCCTCTCGGTAATACACATCATAAGCTTGCAAGCAAATGACTAAGGAGTTAGTCACGAGGTGATGTATTACGGAACGAGTAAAGAGACTTGCTGGTAACGAGATTGAACTAGGTATGAAGATACCGACGATCGAATCTCGGCCAAGTAACATACCGATGGACAAAGGGAATTACGTATGTTGTCATAACGGTTCGACCGATAAAGATCTTCGTAGAATATGTAGGAGCCAATATGAGCATCCAGGTTCCGCTATTGGTTATTGACCGGAGAGGTGTCTCGGTCATGTGTACATAGTTCTCGAACCCGTAGGGTCCGCACGCTTAACGTTTGTTGACGATATAGTATTATATGAGTTATGTGATTTGGTGACCGAATGTTGTTCGGAGTCCTGGATGAGATCGCGGACATGACGAGGAGTCTCAAAATAGTTGAGAGGTAAAGATTAATATATAGGACGATGGTATTCGGACACCGGAAGTGTTCCGGAGGGTACCGGGTACATATCGGGTCACCGGAAGGGGTTTCGGGCACCCCCAGCAAAAGATATGGGCCTTATGGGCCAAGAGGGGAAACACACCAGCCACAAGGGGCTGGTGCGCCCCCCATATGGGCCGGCCAAGGTGGAGAAGGAAAGGGGAAGGAGGAAAGGAAAGAAAGGGAATAGGATTCCCCCTTCCTTCCACCTCTCCCCCCTTTCCTTCCCCCTCCGATATATATGGCAGGGGGGGCGCGCGGCTTGGGAGGAGCCCAAGTAGGATTCGGTCCTACTTGGGGCGCCTCCTGGCCTCTCCCCTCCCCCTCCCACCTATATATATGTGGGGGGGGGGGGGGGCACCCCTAGAACACACAACATCAACTGTTAGCCGTGTGCGGCGCCCCCCTCCACAGTTTACGCCTCCGGTCATATCTTCATAGTGCTTAGGCAAAGCCCTGCGAGGATCACTTCACCATCACCGTCACCACGCCGTCGTACTGACGGAACTCATCTACTTCCTCGACATCTTACTGGATCAAGAGGACGAGGGACGTCATCGAGCTGAACGTGTGCAGAACTCGGAGGTGCCGTACGTTCGGTACTTGATCGGTCGAAGCTAGAAGAAAGTTTGACTACATCAACCGCGTTGTGATATGCTTCCGCTAATGGTCTACTAGGGTACATAGACACACTCTCCCCCTCGTTGCTATGCATCTCCTAGATAGATCTTGCGTAAGCGTAGGAATTTTTTGAAATGGCATGCTATGTTTCCCAATAGTGGCATCCGGGCCAGGTATATGCGTAGATGATATGCCCGAGTAGAACACAAAGAGTTGTGGGCGGTGATAGTCATACTGCTTACCACCAACGTCTTATTTTGATTCGGTGGTATTGTTGGATGAAGCGGCCCGGACCAACCTTACATGACCACGTTCATGAGACCGGTTCCACTGACAGACATGCAACTAGTTTTGCATAAAGGTGGCTGGCGGGTGTCTGTTTCTCCTACTTTAGTTGAATCGAATTTGATTGCGGCCGGTCCCTGTTGAAGGTTAAAACAGCAAACTTGATAAATCACCGTTGTGGTTTTGATGCGTAGGTAAGAACGGTTCTTACTAGAAGCCCGTAGCAGCCACGTAAAACTTGCAACAACAAAGTAGAGGACGTCTAACTTGTTTTTGCAGGGCATGTTGTGATGTGATATGGTCAAGACATGATGTGATATACGTTGTTGTATGAGATGATCATGTTTTGTAAAAGTTATCGGCAACTGGCAGGAGCCTTATGGTTGTCGCTTTATTGTATGAAATGCAAAATGCCATGTAATTGCTTTACTTTATCACTATGCGTTAGCGATAGTTGTAGAAGCAATAGTTGGCGAGACGACCACGACGCAACGATGGAGATCAAGTTGTCAAGCCGGTGACGATGGAGATCATGACGATGCTTTGGAGATGGAGATCAAAAGCACAAGATGATGATGGCCATATCATGTCACATATTTTGATTGCATGTGATGTTTATCCTTTATGCATCTTATTTTGCTTAGAACGACGGTAGCATTATAAGATGATCCCTTCACTAAATTTCAAGGTATAAGTGTTCTCCCTGAGTATGCACCGTTGCAACAGTTCGTCGTGTTGAGACACCACGTGATGATCGGGTGTGATAGACTCTATGTTCAAATACAACGGGTGCAAGACAGTTTTGCACATGCGGAATACTCGGGTTAAACTTGACGAGCCTAGCATGTACAGGCATGGCCTCGGAACACTGGAGACCGAAAGGTCGAATGTGAATCATATAGTAGATATGATCAACATAGAGATGTTCACCATTGATGACTACTCCATCTCACGTGATGATCGGACATGGTTTAGTTGATTTGGATCACGTATCATTTAGATGACTTGAGGGATGTCTATCTAAGTGGGAGTTCTTAAGTAATTTGATTAATTGAACTTAATTTATCATGAAATTAGTCCTGATAGTATTTGCATATCTATGTTGTAGATCAATGGCCCATGCTACCGTTCCCTTGAATTTTAATGCGTTCCTAGAGAAAGCTAAGTTGAAAGATGATGGTAGCAACTACACGGACTGGGTCCGTAACTTGAGGATTATCCTCATTGCTGCACAGAAGAATTATGTCCTTGATGCACCGCTAGGTGACAGACCTATTGCAGGAGCAGATGCAGACGTTATGAACGTTTGGCAAAGCTCGATATGATGACTACTTGATAGTTTAGTACACCATGCTTTACGGCTTAGAACCGGGACTTCAAAAAGTTTTGAACGCCACGGAGCATATGAGATGTTCCAAGAGCTGAAATTGGTATTTCAGACTCATGCCCGTGTCGAGAGGTATGAGACCTCTGACAAGTACTTTGCCTACAAGATGGAGGAGAATAGCTCAGCCAGTGAGCATGTGCTCAGAATGTCTGGGGTACTACAATCACTTGAATCAAGTGGGAGTTAATCTTCCAGATAAGATAGTGATTGACAGAGTTCTCTAGTCACTATCACCAAGCTACTAGAACTTCGTGATGAACTATAATATGCAAGGGATGACGAAAATGATTCCTGAGCTCTTCACGATGCTGAAATCGACGAAGGTAGAAATCAAGAAAGAGCATCAAATGTTGCTGGTTATCAAGACCACTAGTTTCAAGAAAAGGGCAAAGGGAAAGAAAGGGAACTTCAAGAAGAATGACAAGCAAGTTGTCACTCCCGTGAAGAAGCCCAAAGCTGGACTTAAGCCTGAAACTGAGTGCTTCTACTGCAAAGGAAATGGTCACTGGAAGCGGAACTGCCCCAAAAACTTGGTGGATAAGAAGGATGGCAAAGTGAACAAAGGTATATTTTGAAGGAAATATGCCCTAGAGGCAATAATAAAGTTATTATTTATTTCCTTATTTCATGATAAATGTTTATTATTCATGCTAGAATTGTATTAACCGGAAACATAATACATGTGTGAATACATAGACAAACAGAGTGTCACTAGTATGCCTCTACTTGACTAGCTCGTTGATCAAAGATGGTTATGTTTCCTAACCATAGACACGAGTTGTCATTTGATTAACGGGATCACATCATTAGGAGAATGATGTGATTGACTTGACCCATTCCGTTAGCTTAGCACTTGATCGTTTAGTATGTTGCTATTGCTTTCTTCATGACTTATACATGTTCCTATGACTATGAGATTATGCAACTCCCGTTTACCGGAGGAACACTTTGTGTGCTACCAAACGTCACAACGTAACTGGGTGATTATAAAGGTGCTCTACAGGTGTCTCCGAAGGTACTTGTTGAGTTGGCGTATTTCGAGATTAGGATTTGTCACTCCGATTGTCGGAGAGGTATCTCTGGGCCCACTCGGTAATGCACATCACTATAAGCCTTGCAATCATTGTAACTAATGAGTTAGTTGCGGGATGATGTATTACGGAACGAGTAAAAAGACTTGCCGGTAACGAGATTGAACTAGGTATTGAGATACCGATGATCGAATCTCGGGCAAGTAACATACCGATGACAAAGGGAACAACGTATGTTGTTATGCGGTTTGACCGATAAAGATCTTCGTAGAATATGTGGGAACCAATATGAGCATCCAGGTTCCGCTATTGGTTATTGACCGGAGACATGTCTCGGTCATGTCTACATAGTTCTCGAACCCGTAGGGTCCGCACGCTTAAAGTTCGGTGACGATCGGTATTATGAGTTTTTGTGTTTTGATGTACCGAAGTTGTTCGGAGTCCCGGATGAGATCATGGACATGACGAGGAGTCTCGGAATGTCCGAGAGGTAAAGATCGATATATTGGAAGGCTATATTCGGACGTCGGAAAGGTTCCGAGTGATTCGGGTATTTTTCGGAGTACCGGGGAATTACGGGAATTCACCGGGGGAAGTTATGGGCCTTATTGGGCCATACGGGAAAGAGAGGAGCAGGCCGCAGGGGCTGCTGCGCCCCTCCCCTTGCTGGTCCGAATTGGACAAGGGATTGGGGGGGCGCAACACCCCTCTTTCCTTCTCCCTCTTCCCCTCTTCCTTCCCCTCTTGGTGGACTCCTACTAGGAGTAGGATTCCTAGTAGGAGTCCCCTACTTGGTGCGCCACCCATAGGGGGCCGGCCTCCTCCCCTCCATCCTTTATATACGTGGCCAGGGGGCACCCCATAGACACAACAATTGATCATTGATCTCTTAGCCGTGTGCGGTGCCCCCTCCACCATAATCCACCTCGATCATATCGTAGCGGTGCTTAGGCGAAGCCCTGCGTCGGTAGCATCATCATCACCGTCACCACGCCGTCGTGTTGACGAAACTCTCCTGTGAAGCTTTGCTGGATCGGAGCTCGCGGGACGTCATCGAGTTGAACGTGTGCTGAACTCGGAGGTGCCGTGCGTTTGGTACTTGGATCGGTCGGATCGTGAAGACGTACGACTACAACAACCGCGTTGTGCTAACGCTTCCGCTTTCGGTCTACGAGGGTACGTGGACACACTCTCCCTTCTCGTTGTTATGCATCACCATGATCCTGTGTGTGCGTAGGAAATTTTTGAAATTACTACGTTCCCCAACAGTGGCATCTGAGCCTGGTTTTATGCGTAGATGTTATATGCACGAGTAGAACACAAGTGAGTTGTGGGCGATACAAGTCATACTGCTTATCAGCATGTCACATTTTGGTTCGGCGGTATTGTTGGATGAAGTGGCCCGGACCGACATTACGCGTACGCTTACGCGAGACTGGTTTTACCGCCGTGCTTTGCACACAGGTGACTAGCGGGTGTCAGTTTCTCCAACTTTAGTTGAACCGAGTGTGGCTACGCCCGGTCCTTGTGAAGGTTAAAATAGCACTAACTTGACGAACTATCGTTGTGGTTTTGATGCGTAGGTTAGAACGGTTCTTGCTCAGCCCGTAGCAACCACGTAAAACTTGCAACAACAAAGTAGAGGACGTCTAACTTGTTTTTGCAGGGCATGTTGTGATGTGATATGGTCAAGACACGATGCTATATTTTATTGTATGAGATGATCATGTTTTGTAACTGAGTTATCGGCAACTGGCAGGAGCCATATGGTTGTCGCTTTATTGTATGCAATGCAATCGCCCTGTAATTGCTTTACTTTATCACTAAGCGGTAGCGATAGTCGTAGAAGCAATAGTTGGCGAGACGACAACAATGCTACGATGGAGATCAAGGTGTCGCGCCAGTAACGATGGTGATCATGACGGTGCTTCGGAGATGGAGATCACAAGCACAAGATGATGATGGCCATATCATATCACTTATATTGATTGCATGTGATGTTTATCCTTTATGCATCTTATTTTGCTTTGTTTGACGGTAGCATTATAAGATGATCTCTCACTAAATTTCAAGGTAAAAGTGTTCTCCCTGAGTATGCACCGTTGCCAAAGTTCGTCGTGCCGAGACACCACGTGATGATCGGGTGTGATAAGCTCAACGTTCATCTACAACGGGTGCAAGCCAGTTTTGCACACGCAGAATACTCGGGTTAAACTTGATGAGCCTAGCATATGCAGATATGGCCTCGGAACACTGAGACCGAAAGTTCGAGCGTGAATCATATAGTAGATATGATCAACATAGTGATGTTCACCATTGAAAACTACTCCATTTCACGTGATGATCGGTTATTTTTTAGTTGATTTGGATCACGTGATCACTTAGATGATTAAGAGAGATGTCTATCTAAGTGGGAGTTCTTGAGTAATATGATTAATTGAACTTTAATTTATCATGAACTTAGTCCTGGTAGTATTTGCAAATTATGTTGTAGATCAATAGCTCGCGTATAGCTCCCCTGTTTTATTTTTGATATGTTCTTAGAGAAAACTAAGTTGAAAGATGATAGTAGCAATGATGCGGACTGGTTCCGTGATCTGAGGTTTATCCTCATTGCTGCATAGAAGAATTATGTCCTTGATGCACCGCTAAATGACAGACCTATTGCAGGATCAGATGCAGACGTTATGAACGTTTGGCAAGCTCGATATGATGAATACTTGATAGTTTAGTGCACCATGCTTTACGGCATATAATCGGGACTTCAAAAATGTTTTGAACGCCACGGAGCATATGAGATGTTCCAAGAGATGAAATCGGTATTTCAGACTCATGCCCGTGTCGAGAGGTATGAGACCTCTGACAAGTACTTTGCCTACAAGATGGAGGAGAATAGCTCAATCAGTGAGCATGTGCTCAGAATGTCTGAGTACTACAGTTGCTTGAATCAAGTGGGAGTTGATCTTCCGGATAAGATAGTAATTGACAGAATTCTCTAGTCACTATCACCAAGTTACTGGAACTTCGTGATGAACTATAATATGCAAGGGATGACAAAAACGATTCCCGAGCTCTTCGTGATGCTGAAATCAACGAAGGTAGAAATCAAGAAAGAGCATCAAGTGTTGATGGTTAACAAGACCACTAGTTTCAAGAAAAGGGCAAAGGAAAGAAGGGGAACTTCAAGAAGAATAGCAAGCAAGTTGCTACTCCCAGGAAGAAGTCCAAGTCTGGACCTAAGCCTGAAACTGAGTGCTTCTACTGCAAAGGGACTGGTCACTGGAAGCGGAACTGCCCCAAGTATTTGGCGGATAAGAAGGATGGCAAAGTGAACAAAAGTATATTTGATATACATGTTATTGATGTGTATTTTACTAGTGTTCATAGTAGCCCCTGGGTATTTGATACTGGTTCAGTTGCTAACATTAGTAACTCGAAACAGGAGTTGCAAAATGAACAGAAACTAGTTAATGACGAGGTGATGATGGGTGTTGGAAGTGATTCCAAGGTTGATAAGATCACCATCGCACACTCCCTCTATTTTCGGGATTAGTGTTGAACCTAAATAAATGTTATTTGGTGTTTGCGTTGAGCATGAGTATGATTGGATCATGTTTATTGCAAAATAAAAGTTATTTGGTGTTTGCGTTGAGCATGAATATGATTGGATCATGTTTATTGCAATACGGTTATTCATTTAAGTCAGAGAATAATTGTTGTTCTGTTTACATGAATAAAAACCTTCTATGGTCATACACCCAATGTAAATGGTTTATTGAATCTCGATCGTAGAGATACACATGTTCAAAATATTGAAGCCAAAAGATGCAAAGTTAATAATGATAGTGCAACTTATTTTTGGCACTGCCGTTTAGGTCATATTGGTGTAAAGCGCATGAAGAAACTCCATGCTGATGGGCTTTTGGAATCACTTGATTATGAATCACTTGATACTTGCGAACCATGCCTCATGGGCAAGATGACTAAGACTCCGTTCTCCGGAACAATGGAGCGAGCTAATGACTTATTGGAAATAATACATATCGATGTATGCGGTCCGATGAGTGTTGAGGCTCACGGCGGGTATCGTTATTTTCTGACCTTCACAGATGATTTGAGCAGATATGGGTATATCTACTTGATGAAACATAAGTCTGAAACATCTGAAAAGTTCAAAAGAAATTCAGAGTGAAGTGGAAAATCATCGTAACAAGAAAATAAAATTTCTACGATCTGATCATGGAGGTGAATATTTGAGTTACGAGTTTGGCCTTCAATTAAAACAATGTGGAACAGTTTCACAAACTCCTGCCACCTGGAACACCACAGCATAATGGTGTGTCCGAACGTCATAACCGTACTTTATTGCATATAGTGCAATCTATGATGTCTCTTACTGATTTACCACTATTGTTTTGGGGTTATGCATTAGAGACAGCTGCATTCACATTAAATAGGGCACCGTCTAAATCCGTTGAGACGACACTGTATGAACTATGGTTTAGCAGGAAACCTAAGATGTCGTTTCTTAAAGTTTGGGGCTGCGATGCTTATGTGAAAAAGTTTCAAACTGATAAGCTCGAACCCAAATCGGAGAAAAGTGTCTTCATAGGATACCCAAAGGAGACTGTTGGGTACACCTTCTATCACAGATCCAAAGGCAAGATATTCGTTGCTAAGAATGGATCCTTTCTAGAGAAGGAGTTTCTCTCGAAAGAAGTGAGTGGGAGGAAAGTAGAACTTGATGAGGTAACTGTACCTGCTCCCTTATTGGAAAGTAGTTCATCACAGAAACCGGTTCCTGTGACTTCTACACCAATTAGTGAGGAAGCTAATGATGATGATCATGAAACTTCAGATCAAGTTACTACCGAACCTCGTAGGTCAACCAGAGTAAGATCCGCACCAGAGTGGTACGGTAATCCTGTTCTGGAGGTCATGTTACTAGACCATGACGAACCTACGAACTATGAGGAAGCGATGATGAGCCCAGATTCCGCGAAATGGCTTGAGGCCATGAAATCTGAGATGGGATCCATGTATGAGAACAAAGTATGGACTTTGGTTGACTTGCCCGATGATCGGCAAGCCATAGAAAATAAATGGATCTTCAAGAGGAAGACGGACGCTGATAGTAGTGTTACTATCTACAAAGCTAGACTTGTCGAAAAAGGTTGTTGACAAAGTTCAAGGAGTTGACTACGATGAGACTTACTCACCCGTAGCGATGCTTAAGTCCGTCCGAATCATGTTAGCAATTGCCGCATTTTATGATTATGAAATTTGGCAAATGGATGTAAAGACTGCATTCCTGAATGGATTTCTGGAAGAAGAGTTGTATATGATGCAACCTGAAGGTTTTATCGATCCAAAGGATGCTAACAAAGTGTGCAAGCTCCAGCGATCCATCTATGGACTGGTGCAAGCATCTCGGAGTTGGAATATACGCTTTGATGAGTTGATCAAAGCATATAGTTTTATACAGACTTGCGGTGAAGCCTGTATTTACAAGAAAGTGAGTGGGAGCAATACAGCATTTCTGATAAGTATATGTGAATGACATATTGTTGATCAGAAATAATGTAGAATTTTCTGGAAAGCATAAAGGAGTATTTGAAAGGAGTTTTTCAAAGAAAGACCTCGGTGAAGCTGCTTACATATTGAGCATCAAGATCTATAGAGATAGATCAAGACGCTTGATAAGATTTTTCAATGAGTACATACCTTGACAAAGATTTTGAAGTAGTTCAAAATGGAACAGTCAAAGAAGGAGTTCTTGCGTGTGTTTTAAGGTGTGAAGTTGAGTGAAGACTCAAAACCCGACCACGGCAGAAAATAGAAAGAGAATGAAAAGTCATTCCCTATGCCTCAGTCATAGGTTCTATAAAGTATGCTATGCTATGTAACAGATCTATTGTATACCCTACATTGAGTTTGGCAAGGGAGTACAATAGTGATCTAGGAGTAGATCACTGGACAACGGTCAAAATTATCCTTAGTGGAATAAGGATATGTTTCTCTATTATGGAGGTGCCAAAAGGTTCGTCATAAAGGGTCACGTCGATACAAGTTTTGACACTGATCCAGATGACTCAGAGTCTCAATCTGGATAAATATTGAAAGTGGGAGCAATTAGCTAGAGTAGCTCCGTGCGGAGCATTGTTGACATAGAAATTTGCAAAATACACACGGATCTGAATTTGGCAGACCCATTGACTAAACTTCTCTCACAAGCAAAACATGATCACACCTTAGTACTCTTTGGGTGTTAATCACATGGCGATGTGAACTAGATTATTGACTCTAGTAAACCCTTTGGGTGTTGGTCACATGACAATGTGAACTATGGATATTAATCACATGGTGATGTGAACTGTTGGTGTTAAATCACATGGCGATGTGAACTGGATTATTGACTCTAGTGCAAGTGGGAGACTGAAGGAAATATGCCCTAGAGGCAATAATAAAGTTATTATTTATTTCCTTATTTCATGATAAATGTTTATTATTCATGCTAGAATTGTATTAACCGGAAACATAATACATGTGTGAATACATAGACAAACAGAGTGTCACTAGTATGCCTCTACTTGACTAGCTCGTTGATCAAAGATGGTTATGTTTCCTAACCATAGACATGAGTTGTCATTTGATTAACGGGATCACATAATTAGGAGAATGATGTGATTGACTTGACCCATTCCGTTAGCTTAGCACTTGATCGTTTAGTATGTTGCTATTGCTTTCTTCATGACTTATACATGTTCCTATGACTATGAGATTATGCAACTCCCGTTTACCGGAGGAACACTTTGTGTGCTACCAAATGTCACAACGTAACTGGGTGATTATAAAGGTGCTCTACAGGTGTCTCCGAAGGTACTTGTTGAGTTGGCGTATTTCGAGATTAGGATTTGTCACTCCGATTGTCGGAGAGGTATCTCTGGGCCCACTCGGTAATGCACATCACTATAAGCCTTGCAAGCATTGTAACTAATGAGTTAGTTGCGGGATGATGTATTACGGAACGAGTAAAGAGACTTGCCGGTAACGAGATTGAACTAGGTATTGAGATATCGACGATCGAATCTCGGGCAAGTAACATACCGATGACAAAGGGAACAACGTATGTTGTTATGCGGTTTGACCGATAAAGATCTTCGTAGAATATGTGGGAGCCAATATGAGCATCCAGGTTCCGCTATTGGTTATTGACCGGAGACGTGTCTCGGTCATGTCTACATAGTTCTCGAACCCGTAGGGTCCGCACGCTTAAAGTTCGGTGACGATCGGTATTATGAGTTTTTGTGTTTTGATGTACCGAAGTTGTTCGGGGTCCTGGATGAGATCATGGACATGACGAGGAGTCTGGGAATGTCTGAGAGGTAAAGATCGATATATTGGAAGGCTATATTCGGACGTCGGAAAGGTTCCGAGTGATTCAGGTATTTTTCGGAGTACCGGGGAATTACGGTAATTCACCGGGGGAAGTTATGGGCCTTATTGGGCCATACGGGAAAGAGAGGAGCAGGCCACAGGGGCTGCTGCGCCCCTCCCCTTGCTGGTCCGAATTGGACAAGGGATTGGGGGGGGGGGCGCAACACCCCTCTTTCCTTCTCCCTCTTCCCCTCTTCCTTCCCCTCTTGGTGGACTCCTACTAGGAGTAGGATTCCTAGTAGGAGTCCCCTACTTGGTGCGCCACCCATAGGGGGCCGGCCTCCTCCCCTCCATTCTTTATATACATGGCCAGGGGGCACCCCATAGACACAACAATTGATCATTGATCTCTTAGCCGTGTGCGGTGCCCCCCTCCACCATAATCCACCTCGATCATATCGTAGCGGTGCTTAGGCGAAGCCCTGCGTCGGTAGCATCATCATCACCGTCACCACACCGTCGTGTTGACGAAACTCTCCTGTGAAGCTTTGCTGGATCGGAGCTCGCGGGACGTCATCGAGTTGAACGTGTGCTGAACTCGGAGGTGCCGTGCGTTCGGTACTTGGATCGGTCGGATCGTGAAGACGTACGACTACATCAACAGTGTTGTGCTAACGCTTCCGCTTTCGGTCTACGAGGGTACGTGGAGACACTCTCCCTTCTCGTTGCTATGCATCACCATGATCCTGTGTGTGCGTAGGAAATTTTTGAAATTACTACGTTCCCCAACATATTTGATATACATGTTATTGATGTGTACTTTACTAGTGTTCATAGTAGCTCCTGGGTATTTGATACCGGTTTAGTTGCTAAGATTTGTAACTCGAAACAGGAGTTGCAAAATGAACATAGACTAGTTAAGGGCAAGGTGACGATGTGTGTTGGAAGTGATTCCAAGGTTGATAAGATCACCATCACAGACTCCCTTTACCTTCGGGATTAATGTTGAGCCTAAATAAATGTTATTTGGTGTTTGCGTTGAGCATGAATATGATTGGATCATGTTTATTGCAATACGGTTATTCATTTAAGTCAAAGAATAATTGTTGTTCTGTTTACTTGAGTAAAACCTTCTATGGTCTTACACTCAATATAAATGGTTTATTGAATCTCGATCGTAGTGATACACTTATTCATAATATTGATGCCAAAAGATGCAAAGTTGATAATGATAGTGCAACATGTTTGTGGCACTGCCATTTAGGTCATACAAGTGTAAAGCGCATGAAGAAACTCCATACAGATGGACTTTTGGAATCATTTGATAGTTGCAAACCATGCCTCATGGGCAAGATGACTAAAACTCCGTTCTCCAGAACAATGGAGCGAGCCAATGACTTATTGGAAATAATACATACCGATGTATGCGGGTCCGATGAGTGTTGAGGCAGGCGACGGGTATCGTTATTTTCTGACCTTCACAGATGATTTGAGTGGATATGGATATGTCTACTTAATGAAACACAAGTCTGAAACATTTGAAAAGTTCAAAGAATTACAGAGTGAAGTGGAGAATCATCGTAACAAGAAAATAAAGTTTCTACGATCTGATCGCGGAGGCGAATATTTGAGTTACGAGTTTGGCCTTCATTTAAAACAATGTGGAATTGTTTCACAACTCACGCCACCTGGAACACCACATCGTAATGTTGTGTCCGAACGTCGTAACCGTACTTTATTAGATATGGTGCGTTCTATGATGTCTCTTACCGATTTACCACTATCATTTTGGGGTTATGCATTAGAGACAGCCGCATTCACGTTAAATAGGGCACCGTCTAAATCTGTTGAGACGACACCGTATGAACTGTGGTTTGGCAAGAAACCTAAGCTGTCGTTTCTTAAAGTTTGGGGATGCGACGCTTATGTCAAAAGGCTTCTGCCTGATAAGCTCAAACCTAAATCGAAGAAGTGCGTCTTCATAGGATACCCTAAAGAAACTATTGGGTACACCTTCTACCATAGATCCGAAGGCAAGATCTTTGTTGCTAAGTTTGGGTCCTTTCTAGAGAAGGAGTTTCTCTCGAAAGAAGTGAGTGGGAGGAAAGTAGAACTTGATGAGGTAATTGTACCTTCTCTCGAATTGGAGAGTAGCATATCACAGAAAACCGTTCCCGTGATGCCTACACCAACCAGAGAAGAAGCAAATGATAATGATCATGGAACTTCAGATCAAGTTACTACAAAACCTCATAGGTCAACTAGAGCATGATCCGCACCAGAGTGGTACAGTAATCCTGTTTTGGAAGTCATGTTACTAGACCAAGGCGAACCCACGAACTATGAAGAAGCTATGATGAGCCCAGATTCCGACAGATGGCTTGAGGCCATGAAATCTGAGATATGATCCATGTATAAGAACAAAGTGTGGACTTTGGTGGATTTGCCCAATGATCGGCAAGCCATAGAAAATCTGAGATATGATTCAAGAAGAAGACTGACACTGATGGTAATGTTACTATCTACAAAGCTTGACTTGTCGCAAAAGGTTTTCGACAAGTTCAAGGAGTTGACTACGATGAGACTTTCTCACCCGTAGCGATGCTTAAGTCCGTCCGAATCATGTTAGCAATTGCCACATTTTATAATTATGAAATCTGGCAAATGGATGTCAAAACTGCATTCCTTAATGGATATCTTAAAGAAGAGTTGTATTTGATGCAACCAGAAGGTTTTTTCGATCCTAAAGGTGCTAACAAAGTGTGCAAGCTCCAGCGATCCATCTGTGGACTGGTGCAAGCATCTCGAAGTTGGAATATACGCTTTGATAAGGTGATCAAAGAATATGGTTTTATACAGACTTTCGGTGAAGCCTGTATTTACAAGAAAGTGAGTGGGAGCTCTGTAGCATTTCTGATATTATATGTGGATGACATATTGTTGATTGGAAATGATATAGAATTTCTGGATAGCATAAAAGGATACTTGAATAAGAATTTTTCAATGAAAGACCTCGGTGAAGCTGCTTATATATTGGGCATCAAGATCTATAGGGATAGATCGAGACGCTTGATAGGACTTTCACAAAGCACATACCTTGATAAAGTTTTGAAGAAGTTCAAAATGGACCAGTCAAAGAAAGGGTTCTTGCCTGTGTTGCAAGGTGTGAAGTTGAGTAGGACTCAATGCCCGACCACGACAGAAGATAGAGAGAGAATGAAAGTCATTCCCTATGCTTCAGCCATAGGTTCTACAAAGTATGCCATGCTGTGTACCAGACCTGTTATGTACCTTGCCATGAGTTTGGCAAGGGGGTACAATAGTGATCCAGGAGTTGATCACTGGAGAGCGGTCAAAAGTATCCTTAGTTACCTAAGAGGACTAAGGAAATGTTTCTCGGTTATGGAGGTGATAAAGAGTTCGTCGTAAAGGGTTACGTCGATGCAAGCTTTAACACCGATCCGGATGACTCTGAGTCTCAATCTGGATACATATTGAAAGTGGGAGCAATCAGATAGAGTAGCTCCATGCAGAGCATTGTAGACATAGAAATTTGCAAAATACATACGGATCTGAATGTGGCAGACCCGTTGACTAAACTTCTCACACAAGCAAGACATGATCACACCTTAGTACTCTTTGGGTGTTAATCACATGGCGATGTGAACTAGATTATTGACTCTAGTAAACTCTTTGGGTGTTGGTCACATAGCGATGTGAACTATGGGTGTTAAATCACATGGTGATGTGAACTAGATTATTGACTCTAGTGCAAGTGGGAGACTGAAGGAAATATGCCCTAGAGGCAATAATAAAGTTGTTATTTTATATTTCTTATTCATGATAAAGGTTTATTATTCATGCTAGAATTGTATTAATCGGAAACCTAAATACATGTGTGAATACATAAACAAACACCGTGTCCCTAGTGAGCCTCTACTTGACTAGCTCGTTGATCAAAGATGTTTATGGTTTCCTAACCATGGACATGAGTTGTCATTTGATAATGGGATCACATCATTAGGAGAATGATGTGATGGACAAGACCCATTCGTTAGCTTAGCATAATGATCGTTCAGTTTTATTGCTATTGCTTTCTTCATGTCAAATACATATTCCTTCGACTATGAGATTATGCAACTCCCGGATACCGAAGGAATGCCTTGTGTGCTATCAAACGTCACAACGTAACTGGGTGATCATAAAGATGCTCTACAGGTATTTCCGAAGGTGTCTGTTGAGTTGGCATATATCGAGATTAGGATTTGTCACTCCGAGTATCGGAGAGGTATCTCTGGGCCCTCTCGGTAATACACATCATAAGCTTGCAAGCAAATGACTAAGGAGTTAGTCATGAGGTGATGTATTACGGAACGAGTAAAGAGACTTGCCGGTAACGAGATTGAACTAGGTATGAAGATACCGACGATCGAATCTCGGGCAAGTAACATACCGATGGACAAAGGGAATTACGTATGTTGTCATAACGGTTCGACCGATAAAGATCTTCATAGAATATGTAGGAGCCAATATGAGCATCCAGGTTCCGCTATTGGTTATTGAACGGAGAGGTTTCTCGGTCATGTCTACATAGTTCTCGAACCCGTAGGGTCCGCACGCTTAATGTTCGTTGACGATATAGTATTATATGAGTTATGTGATTTGGTGACTGATTGTTGTTCGGAGTCCCAGATGAGATCACGGACATGACGAGGAGTCTCGAAATGGTCGAGAGGTAAATATTAATATATAGGACGATGGTATTCGGACACCGGAAGTGTTCCGGAGGGTACCGGGTACATATCGGATCACCGGAAGGGCTTCCGGGCACCCCCGACAAAAGATATGGGCCTTATGGGCCAAGAGGGGAAACACACCAGCCACAAGGGGCTGGTGCGCCCCCCATATGGGCCGGCCAAGGTGGAGAAGGAAAGGGTAAGGAGGAAAGGAAAGAAAGGGAATAGGATTCCCCCTTCCTTCCACCTCTCCCCCCTTTGCTTCCCCCTCCGATATATATGGCAGGGGGGGCGCGCGGCTTTGGAGGAGCCCAAGTAGGATTCGGTCCTACTTGGGGCGCCTCCTGGCCTCTCCCCTCCCCCTTCCACCTATATATATATGTGGGGGGGGCGCCCCTAGCACACACAACATCAACTGTTAGCCGTGTGCGGCGCCCCCCTCCACAGTTTACGCCTCCGGTCATATGTTCGTAGTGCTTAGGCGAACCCCTGCAAGGATCACTTCACCATCACCGTCACCATGCCATCGTGCTTACGGAACTCATCTACTTCCTCGACATCTTGCTAGATCAAGAGGACGAGGGACGTCATCGAGCTGAACGTGTGTAGAACTCGGAGGTGCCGTACGTTCGGTACTTGATCGGTCGGAGCTAGAAGAAAGTTCGACTACATCTACCGCATTGTGATACACTTCCGCTTATGGTTTACGAGGGTACGTAGACAGACTCTCCCCCTCGTTGCTATGCATCTCCTAGATAGATCTTGCGTGAGCGTAGGAATTTTTTTGAAATGGCATGGTACGTTTCCCAACAGGATGCAGGGGTCGATCCAGTTACATTGAACTGGCCCCCAGGTGCAGGACTTGGTTCTATGCGCATGGGGGGAAGTTGGACCCAAAGACAGGCGAGGTTTTGGAGCGGGCAAGTCTTAAAGGAGCCACCGACAGTTTACTTGTTACAATAGAAGAGGCTCGAACGGGGGTGTTCACGCCCAACAGAGAGAACGACGAGCTTACACGTGCCCTGAAGAATCCTGAACACTCGGGAAGAACACGAGGCAAAGGCGTTGTTCCGTGGTTTGAGGGGTTTGCGGACTGGAACGCCGACTACAGAAGCCATGCGAGAAAGAAGCAGCAGGAGGAGCAGAAGAGGAAGCTGGAGGAGGAGCAGAGGAAGCAGACCGCCTTCGCATCGTAGAATCAAAGCACACGGATTTGGAACGCGCTTTCATCTGGCAGCAGGAGCAGATCGACTCACTTAGCCAGGAAAGGGCATCTCAGCGGCAGCAGCTAGCGGATCCAGCATTGGATAGCACCGTCCCATCCATGCCGAGAAGCAGCGTGGGTTCTGCCCCAGGCGATGATGCACTGCTGGATAGATACCCTGTGGATGATATCATAGCTACGACAACTTGTGAGCTACACTTTAAAGTGAAGAACATATCCATGAAGGTGGCGGACGGCTATGCTCAAACAAATCCCCCTGAAGCAACCTTCCATTGCAATCCGATTCCAGCTGGCTATGCTCGTGTCGTGGTTGATGAAGTGGTGGCACAATATTCGGGGCTAGAGCTTGACATTCCTGGAGGTGACGACGAGCGCACACTGGGAGAGGCCGTACATCGTATCATTCTATGGAGAAAGGATTGCATCGTCTTTCTAAGGCCACCGACACCGCGTCAGCCGGCTCCTCCTCCAAGTCCGCCACCGCCTCAGCAGACTCTTGCTCCTCCAAGTCCGCCACCGCCTCAGCAGACTCCTCCTCCAAGCCCGCCACCGTGTCAGCCCACTCCTCCTCTTCCAAGTCCGGCACCGTGTCAGCCGACTCCTCCTCCTCCAAGTCCGGCACCGCGTCAGCCGACTGCTCCTCCAAGTCAGGCACCGCGTCAGCCGTCTCCGCCGCCTCAGCGGGCTCCGCCGCCTAAGCAATAGCGGAAGAGAGGCGCCGCAGCTACGGTACAACAGGAGGCGGCTAGCGGTACAATAGGAAGCAAGAAATACAGATTTGTTCCAAGCCTCAAGCCTCTTCTGAGGTTGCCTTACGACCTGACTGACGAGGAAAATGAGATCGAAGTGCAAGCCCAAGTGAGGGCCCATTTTGGACCGAAACCGCCCCCGCTGCCAAAGGAGAAAGTACCTGAGCTTGTCATTGACCACTTTATCCGTATGGCTCAACCACCAACTCCCAAGCATGTTGACTCAGACTATGAACGCCAAATCAAGAAGTCATATCAAGCACAAAAAAAGGAGTCGAGCTCGAGCTCGAGCCAAGCAGCTGCCAAAAAAAGCGGAAAAACTGTTCCCCAGCTGGGAGAACATGCAGTGCAATCAATCCCCCCGCTCATTGTACCAACAATTGTGAGTACCGGCGCCGATCAGATGGTAATAACCGACGATCATAGAAGGCAGGCTGAAGAGGCTGGTGTCACTATAGAACAACTGCTAGGCATCGAGCACATCGAAACGTTTAAAGAGGAGGAACTATAACGGAAATATGTCCGCGACGAACCTATGGTCAAGCCTGAGGAGATCAAGCGTCTATCAACGAGAATGTATGAATTACATCAATGGTACATGAGAGAAGCCAAGACTACCGATAAATAGTCCCTCATGGTGAAAGTCAAGGCAGAGCATTACTTCCATGAAAAAGATCTGTGGGTTGAGTTTCAAGAAATATTTCAGTTATTCAATCAAGACACACTCGACAAATCTATCGTCAGTTGCTATTGTCTGTAAGTGATTTCTTTCTGTAAGTTAAGTCTCTAGCTAGCTGTAGTGCTGGTTCATTAACTGTAATTATCCTCACTATATTCTATTCTGTGATATTATGCAGAATGAAGATCTATGAAATGAAAAAAGCTGGACGCTATGGCATTGGGTTCATTGACCCAAATACCATTAATGAAGAGACATGGTCACGTGAATATGATCGACCATACACAGAGAGAACCTTGCTAGAGTTCTTGGTGCGACTAAATACCCAACCAGAAATACTACTTCCTTACAACTTCGGGTGAGTGACACTGTCTTGTACTACAAATTCAGTTTTTGCTTACTAGATGTTAATAAGTGTAGTTGATGAGTTATGCACATGCCCGCTTAATTATACAAACATGTGCGCATGCAGTTTCCACTGGATCTTGTTAATCATTGAATTTGACGAGGGAAAAGTTCAAGTACTGGACTCACTACTTAAAGAACCTAAAGAATACTCAATCGTGAAGGGGATGCTCGACAGGTAATTTCAATCACTATCGCACTATGTCGGCCTCTTTAGTTCGTTTCCTGATATCAACTAATTAATAACTCCTTTATTCATTTTCTTTGCCGGCGGGCAGGGCTTGGGAAAAGTTCATCAAAAAGGTTAAAGGCCAATGGAAATAACAGCTGAAATGGGTGCGACCGAAGGTAATTAATTAAGTAGTACTAGATAGCTAACATCTCTTTAATTCCAGTTTCAATACCATTATGATGCTTGATTAATTATTATCTGATTGAATTCTATTCTCGTAAAGGCCCTGAAGCAGGCGCCGGGGACTAATTTATGTGCATACTACGTTTGCGAGAACATTCACATGATGGCGTCCAAAAGGAGCAAAGATGATAGAAACTGATGGGTACGTTTGCCAGAACACTATTCACAATTTTTACACCATTATCTAATATATACACACACAACTAATACATGCATATTGATCTCCTTTAAAGATGATGGACATGCGGGATAAGCTCCTACCAGAGAATCGCGTACGAGCGATTCAAGAGGAAATAGCGGGATTTTTGCTCGACCAGGTCATAGATCCCAAAGGAGAATACCATTACACCGTACCTAGCTAGATCGACCTAATGCCTCCATGTAATGATCTGCAAATTGTAGGAGAAATTGTATATACCAAATTGTATATATATATGTATGTGAATGGTCGTGCGAGAAATTCGATGATATATATATGATCGGTTCTACGAGAAATTCTATTTATATATATGCATAACGTGTACAATATGTAGTAGCGTAAAATATGTTTGAAATGAAAAAGAATTAAATGCAAAACACAAAACTAAAATGAAAAATAAATCATAAACCCATAAACCCCTAAACCTTTTAGTCCCGGTTGGTGTTACCAACCGGGACTAAAGGTCTCCCAGCCACCGGTGCGGGCTCGTGCCACGTGGTGGGCCTTTGGTGCCGGTTCGTGTTGAACCAGCACTAAAGGGGGGACCTTCAGTCCCCACCCTTTAGTGCCGGTTGCAAAACCGACACTAAAGGCCCTTACAAACCGGGACAACAGCCCGGTTCTGCACTAGTGCTCCTTCTCGGCGCACCAACTAAGGGGTTGCATGCCCGCCACCGCGTTCGGATGCCAGACGGACCGCACCGCCTCAGGTGAGGCAGCGGCGAGACACCTCACGGCGGATCCATGCGCCATTTGGGCTGACGCAATGGATTCCCGCCAAAAGGACTCCAAGCGATGTTGTCTGGCGGCCTCCTCCCAGGAGCGATGGAGTGCAAGTCGGATGGCATCTCCTCCTCGGGACCGCGTGAGATGAGCTCGGGGTCGACGGATCTGGAGGTGTAGGACTCGGATCCGTTGCCCGCCATGCCGGAGAAGGTCGGCGATCGCTGGACGGGTGGTTCGGTGGCGGAGTGGAGTGGCTAGGGTTTGCTCCATGGAGCAGATGGGGACGAATATATGTGGGGTCGGGTGGGATAGCATGGATCGAGCCCGACATGGCAGATGCACCCAATCGCGCCCGAGCCTCCCCATATCCGCCCCATATTTGGGTTGGATATGAGGAGTGCCGGTCAACCCGGGCGGTTGAGGCCGGTTTGAGGCGCCTGTCTGGGTCAGGTTTTTTGTCCTGTCAGTCACCGGGCCATCCGCCCGGGTGTATGTGGGGGGTTTGAGACGCCCGGCTGTAGATGCTCTTACCAAAAGGCTTTATAAGAGAATGGTTAATAGTATAGCCGGCTGCTCGCTATATGTTGTTGTCATATCATCTAAGGGCCTCTTTGATTCGCAGGATTGAAAAAACATAGGAATAGGAAAACAGTAGGATTGTAATGACATGGCCACTAAATTCCTATAGGATTTGAGTTTGTTTGATTGTGTCACAGGAAAAACAAAGGATTTCTTCCAAGAGGTTGGAGTGGATGCTAAAATTCCTATGAAATGTAGTAAAAATGAATCCTTAGGAAAAAATCCCATAGAATTCAATCCTACGAATCAAACGACCAACATAGTAAAAATTCTCAAGGATTGTAAATCCTTCAGAAATCCTATGAAAATCCTTTCAATCAAAGAGGCCATAAAGTTAATGTTATAGTCAACACATATAATAGTTGGCTATAAATATATGTTATTATGACCCACCTTACATTCTCATGAAGTTTCTAGGAGCACGTGATGCAACTGAGTGTTACTCTACATTCCATTTCTTTCCTCTCTTCTCTTCTTTTTCTTCCAACTCAGCAAAATATATTATTTAAATCATTATCACCTGCATACATCATCTTATTATATTACTCTAAGCTTTTACCTGAGAAAGTTGTCAAGTAAATTCTTTTGCAAAAGGGATAATTGTATTCATACCCTTAGTTGTGTCCCCCTCAACCGAATTGCCCCTAGTTTTTGAAAACACGTGGTCTTGCCCAACCCACTTTGTCGTCTTGTGATTTTGCCCTTTGGCCATTTGACCGTCACTTTGAAAACTTCATAACTAATTCATACTAAATCAGAAAAATGCAAATAAGATACCAAAATGTTTGGAAAAACATCACCTGTATGTCAATGTCACTTGCATTCATGACAAAAGTGTTGGTAAGTGCCCATCCGAGTTTTAGCTCTTGTCATACCACCATGAACAGGAAAATCTAATTTTTTTTGAAAAATTCAAGAAAAATTTGGTGGCAAAGAATTGCAAATGTTTTAAGTGCTTGCCAAGTTTCATGAGGGAATGACATTCATGGAAGTCATGGCAAAAAAAACAATGAACACTCGAAAATAGATTGTTTTTTTTGCCACGACTTCCACGAATGTCATTCCCTCATGAAACTTGGCAAGCACTTAAAACATTTTCAATTCTTTGCCACCAAATTTTTCTTGCATTTTTTGAATTTTTTTAGATTTTCCTGTTCATGGTGGTATGATAAGAGCTAAAACTCGGATGGGCACTTACCAACACTTTTGTCGTGAATGCAAGTGACATTGACATACAGTGATGTTTTTCCAAACATTTTGGTATCTTATTTGCATTTTTCTGATTTAGTATTAATTAGTTATGAAGTTTTCAAAGTGACGGTCAAACGGTCAAAGGGCAAAAGCAAAAGACGACAAAGTGGGTTGGGCAAGACCACGTGTTTTAAAAAACAAGGGGCAATTCGGTTGAGGGGGACACAACTAAGGGTATGAATACAATTATCCCTTTGCAAAATCAGTATGTAAGCTCAAAATCGTGTCCTAGGGACATTGAAAACCAAGGACTTGTATTTTTGGGTAGATCTGATGGTGGCAAATAAATATCTTCTCCGCTTCAGATCTCCTCCATGATAAGGGATGGATCTCGGATTTGTTCCTGGGAGGATACATGGCTGAAAAGTGTCCCTCTCCGGAACAATATCCAGCCTTACGCCGCAAGAGTTCATGACAGGGATAATAAACTTGCACAAGTTTTGAGGATGTCACCGCCTAAATATTCTTTCAGGCAGGATTTAGTTTGTTCCAACCTTGTGTTATGGCAGGCTCTTTTGTGGTGTTTAGATTCGGTCTACCTGACACAAAGCTAGGATGTACTGGGCACTCACTGATGGAAATATGCCCTAGAGGCAATAATAAAGTTGTTATTATTATATTTCCTTATTCATGATAAAGGTTTATTATTCATGCTAGAATTGTATTGATCAGAAACTTAAATACATGTGTGGATACATAAACAAATACCGTGTCCCTAGTGAGCCTCTACTAGACTAGCTCGTTGATCAAAGATGGTTAAGGTTTCCTAACCATGGACATGAGTTGTCACTTGATAACGGGATCACATCATTAGGAGAATGATGTGATGGACAAGACCCATCCGTTAGCTTAGCATATGGTCGTTCATTTTATTGCTGTTGCTTTCTTAATGTCAAATACATATTCCTTCGACTGTGAGATCATGCAACTCCCGGATACCGGAGGAATACCTTGTGTGCTATCAAACGTCACAACATAACTGGGTGATCATAAAGATGCTCTACAGGTATCTCAGAAGGTGTCTGTTGAGTTGGCATGGATCGAGATTAGGATTTGTCACTCCGTGTATCGGAGAGGTATCTCTGGGCCCTCTCGGTAATACACATCACAAGAAGCTTGCAAGCAAAATGACTAAGGAGTTAGTTACGAGATGATGTATTATGAAACGAGTAAACAGACTTGCCGGTAACGAGATTGAACTAGTTATGAAGATACCAACGATCGAATCTCGGGCAAGTAACATACCGACAGACAAAGGGAATTACGTATGTTGCCATACGGTTCGACCGATAAAGATCTTCGTAGAATATGTAGGAACCAATATGGGCATCCAGGTTCCGCTATTGGTTATTGACCGGAGAGGTGTCTCGGTCATGTCTACATAGTTCTCGAACCCGTAGGGTCCGCACGCTTAACGTTCGTTGACGATATAGTGTTATATGAGTTATGTGATTTGGTGACCGAATGTTGTTCGGAGTCCCGGATGAGATCACGTACATGACAAGGAGCTCCGGAATGGTCCGGAGGTAAAGATTGATATATAGGACGATGCTATTTGGACACCGGAAAGGTTTCAAAGTGTATTGGGTAGTCATCGGATCAACGGAAGGGGTTCCGGGAGGCCCAGGGAGGTCTATGGGCCCAATGGGCCAAGGGGAGGCACACACCAGCCCACAAGGGGGCTGGCGCGCCCTCTCCCTGGCCACCGGCCCTAGAGAAGGAAAGGGGGGAGGGCTAGCCCCTCCTGCCTTCCCCTCCTCATGGGAGAAAGGAAAGGGGGGGGGGGGGGCGCCACCCCCTCTTGCCTTCTCCCTGGCGCCAAACAAGGAAGGGGGGGGGCGCCAAAGTGCAGGCGCCCAAGGGGGCCGGCCGGCCACCTTGGGGCGCACCCAAGGCTGCCTCCCCTCCCCCCAACCTATATATATGAGAGGGAGGGGCGCCACACAACCCACGACAATCTCTTAGCCGTGTGCGGCGCCCCTCTCCACAGTTTAGTCCTCCGTCTAGTTTCTCTGCAGTGCTCGGCGAAGCCCTGCGGGAATGAGTTCACCATCACTGTCACCACGCCGTCGTGCTGCCGGAACTCATCTACTACTTCGCCCGTCTTGCTGGATCAAGAAGGCGAGGACGCCATCAAGCTGAACGTGTGCTGAACACGGAGGTGCCGTACGTTCGGTGCTTGATCGGTTGGATCGCGAAGAAATTTGACTACATCAACCGCGTTAATAAATGCTTCCATTTTACGGTCTACGAGGGTACATAGACACACTCTCCCCTCTCGTTGCTATGCATCTCCATGGATAGATCTTGCGTGTGCGTAGAATTTTTTTGTTTTCCATGCAACGTTCCCCAACAGTGGCATCTGAGCCAGGTCTATGCGTAGATGATATGCACGAGTAGAACACAAAGAGTTGTGGGCGGTGATAGTCATACTACTTACCACCAACGTCTTATTTTGATTCGGTGGTATTATGGGATGAAGCGGCCCGGACCAACCTTACATGCCCACGCACATGAGATCGGTTCCACCGACTGACATGCAACTAGTTTTGCATAAAGGTGGCTGGCGGGTGTCTGCTTCTCCTACTTTAGTTGAATCTAATTTGACTACGGCAGGTCCTTGAAGAAGCTTAAAACAACAAACTTGATAATCACCGTTGTGGTTTTTGCGTAGTTAAGAACGGTTCTTGCTAGAAGCCTGTAGCAGCCACGTAAAACTTGCAACAACAAAGTAGAGGACGTCTAACTTGTTTTTGCAGGGTATCTTATGATGTGATATGGTCAAGATATGATGTGATATATGTTGATGTATGAGATGATCATGTTTTGTAATATTGACAACCGGCAGGAGCCTTAGGGTTGTCTCTTAATTATTGTATGAAATGCAAGCGCCATGTAATTGCTTTACTTTATCGCTATGCATTGGCAATAGTTGTAGAAGCAATAGTTGGCGAGACGACCCTGACGCAACGATGGAGATCAAGGTGTCGAGCCGGTGACGATGGAGATCATGACGATGCTTTGGATATGGAGATCAAAAGCACAAGATGATGATGGCCATATCATGTCACATATTTTGATTGCATGTGATGTTTATCCTTTATGCATCTTATTTTGCTTAGAACGGCGGTAGCATTATAAGATGATCCCTTCACTAAATTTCAAGATAAAAGTGTTCTCCTGGAGTATGCACCGTTGCCAAAGTTCGTCGTTTCGAAGCACCTCGTGATGATCGGGTGTGATAGACTCTACGTTCACATACAACGGTTGTAAGACAGTTTTGCACATGCAGAATACTTGGGTTACACTTGACGAGCCTAGCATGTACAGACATGGTCTCGGAATACTGGAGACCGAAAGGTCGAACATGAGTCATATAGTAGATATGATTGTTGGTGCAATATCTGCCTACCTTGTGTTTTGGAGATTGTTGACAGAAACAGGTATGGAATGATTTGTTTGCTAGTGCATACAGAGAGAAAAAGTCCATACACAACCAAAGAGAATGTTGTCTTCGGTGCTGAGTTCGAGGAACTTCACCGAAGCACATCTACGTTGTAGAGAAGAACGAGCTATATTTGTTGAAGAGATAGAGTCGAGAAGATTGATGTGAAGAAATCGATCCCTCGAAGTTTTTCCACTAAAGCAAAGCTTCTGATTCAGTACTGTCGTCCAAAGAAATTGACTGCAATGATGGTAGTCGAAGACAAAGTGAAGACGTGGTATTCATTTCGTTGTTCTTCTTTCATTCTTTCGAGTCATAGGACCTCCGTACTATTAACAGGGGTATAGGTTCTCGATGCCTAGATCGATTGTGATGCTTAGCCATAACCTATGAAAGATACGAGAGAAATCTCTTTGTGCTCCGAGCAAATACTTGCCAGCAAGAGACTGTGATCTTCTTCGCTGCGAGAGATTTGACTCGGACCGAGGAGTTAGCATTACTTGTTCCTCAAGTAATCTTACCGTTGCTCGAAAAATCCGACCGTTGTGAACATATCGGTTGGCCATTAGCTGGACCTCGTGTCCAAAATGGTCATCTTCCGTCTGGGAAGGCTGCGGCTATAAATAGCCACCCCGCTCCAAATTTGTCCGTTGGCTGCTCGCTTGAGATTTCTGAGAAGATTGATTTGAGCAACCCCTCTCCGAGTGATTTGAGTTTAAGATCCACCGAGAGAAAAATCAAGAGCCCAAACTTAGACAGTGGTTTAGCATCACAGTAGTTCTGAGTGAGAGTTCTTGTACCTATTACTCTTGAGAGTTGCGCACTATCTAGACGGAAAGGTTTCGGCTTCGAGTGTTGAAGGGTTGCTGTCTTCACCGAGCCTAATCTTCAGCAACCAAGAGTGATTGTGGTTCGCGAAGGTTGACCGAAGGTTTGGAGATCGCCGACAAGATCTACCACGAGTGAAATCAACCTGAGTCTGATCAGCTCTGCGTTGAAGGAGAATAGGGCGAAGAGAGTTTATCTTCCGTGTTAAGTCACAACTCCTCCAACCAGATGTAGCCCTTTGGCAGAAGGGTGAACTGGTCAACCAAATCTCTCTGTCGCCATCGAGCACCACTGGTCATTTCTACTCTACTGCATTTCCTTTAGCAGTTATTATTCGTGCTCTGTGCCGATAGATTACTTGATCAATTTGTTTTGTTGCCTCCATCCCATGTATCTGTGTTTATCCCCGTTCATTATCATCGAATGTACTTTTTCGTTACCATCCTGTATTTCATATTCATTTGTGAAATCAATATTTAGCATCTTATTCAGTACTGATCATGTTGTGTCTCATTCAGCTACATCTGTTTGCATGCTGGGTTACTCTCATCGTAGTTAAACCTGTGATTTATCATGTTCGTACTGTTGTCAATGCTTTTATCGATGGATATGCTTCTGACGAATAAGATTGATTCTGTCCATTTCCTTCAATACTCTATTCCGCTGCTGTGATTGGGTTTTGGTTCAAAGCTTTCAAAAGAAATTTTGAATCTCCCTTTCACGCCCCTCTGGTCGATATACTCTCGGTCCTAACAATTATCAACATAGAGATGTTCACCATTGATGACTACCCCATCTCACGTGATGATCGGACATGGGTTAGTTGATTTGGATCATGTATCACTTAGATAACTTGAGGGATGTTTATTTAAGTGGGAGTTCGATAGTAATTTGATTAATTGAACTAAATTTATCATGAACTTAGTCTTAATAGTTTTTGCATATCTATGTTGTAGGTCATGGCCCGTGCTACCGTTCCCCTGAATTTTAATGCGTTCCTAGAGAAAGCTAAGTTCAAAGATGATGGTAGCAACTACACGGACTGGGTCCGTAACTTGAGGATTATCCTCATTGCTGCACAGAAGAATTATGTCCTTGATGCATCGCTAGGTGACAGACCTGCTGCAGGAGCTACTGCAGATGTTATGAACGTCTGGCAGACTCGATCTGATGACTACTCGATAGTTCAGTGTGCCATGCTTTACAGCCTAGAACCAGGACTTCAAAGATGTTTTGAACGTCACAGAGCATATGAGATGTTCCAAGAGCTGAAGTTGATATTTCAAGCTAATGCCCGGGTTGAGAGATATGAAGTCTCCAACAAGTTCTATAGTTGTAAGATGGAGGAGAACAGTTCTGTCAGTGAACACATACTCAAAATGTCTGGGTACCATAACCACTTGACTCAGCTGGGGATTGATCTTCCAGTTGAGAGTGTTATTGACAGAGTTCTTCAGTCACTGCCACCAAGCTACAAAGGCTTCGTGATGAACTATAATATGCAAGGGATGACAAAAACGATTCCCGAGCTCTTCGCTATGCTTAAGGCCGCGGAGGTAGAAATCAAGAAGGAGCATCAAGTGTTGATGGTTAACAAGACCACTAGTTTCAAGAGAAAGGGCAAGGGAAAGAAAAGGAACTTCAAGAAGAATGGCAAGCAAGTTGCCGCTCCCGTGAAGAAGCCCAAAGCTGGACCCAAGCCTGAAACTGAGTGCTTCTACTGCAAAGGAAATGGTCACTGGAAGCGGAACTGCCCGAAATACTTGGCGGATAAGAAGGATGACAAAGTGAACAAAGGTATATTTGATATACATGTTATTGATGTGTACCCTACTAATGCTCGTAGTAGCGCCTGGGTATTTGATACTGGTTCGGTTGCTCATATTTGTATCTCGAAACAGGAGCTACAGAATAAACGAAGATTGGCTAAGGACGAGGTGACGATGCGCGTCGGGAATGGTTCCAAGGTCGATGTGATTGCTGTCGGCACGCTACCTCTACATCTACCTTCGGGATTAGTTTTAGACCTCAATAATTGTTATTTGGTGCCAGCGTTGAGCATGAACATTATATCTGGATCTTGTTTATTGCGAGATGGTTATTCATTTAAATCGGAGAATAATGGTTGTTCTATTTATATGAGTAATATCTTTTATGGTCATGCACCCTTGATGAATGGTCTATTCTTGTTGAATCTCGATCCTAGTGATACACATATTCATAATATTGATGCCAAAAGATGCAAAGTTGATAATGATAGTGCAACATACTTGTGGCACTGCCGTTTAGGTCATATTGGTGTAAAGCACATGAAGAAACTCCATGCGGATGGACTTTTGGAATCACTTGATTATGAATCATTTGATAGTTGCGAACCATGCCTCATGAGCAATATGACTAAAACTCCGTTCTCCGGAACAATGGAGCGAGCTAATGACTTACTGGAAATAATACATACCGATGTATGCGGTCCAATGAGTGTTGAGGCACGCGGCGGTTATCATTATTTTTTGACCTTCACAGATGATTTGAGTAGGTATGGATATATCTACTTGATGAAACACAAGTCTGAAACATTTAAAAAGTTCAAGGAATTTCAGAGTGAAGTGGAGAATCATCGCAACAAGAAAATAAAGTTTCTATGATCTGATCGCGGAGGCGAATATTTGAGTTACGAGTTTGGCCTTCATTTAAAACAATGTGGAATTGTTTCACAACTCACGCCACCTGGAACACCACAGCGTAATGGTGTGTCCAAACATCGTAACCGTACTTTATTAGATATGGTGCGTTCTATGATGTCTCTTACCGATTCACCACTATCGTTTTGGGGTTATGCATTAGAGACAGCCGCATTCACGTTAAATAGGGCACCGTCTAAATCCATTGAGATGACACCATATGAACTATGGTTTGGCAAGAAACCTAAGCTGTCGTTTCTTAAAGTTTGGGGATGCGACACTTATGTCAAAAGGCTTCAACCTGATAAGCTCGAACCCAAATCGGAGAAGTGCGTCTTCATAAGATACCCTAAGGAAACTATTGGGTACACCTTCTACCACAGATCCGAAGGCAAGATCTTTGTTGCCAAGAACGGGTCCTTTCTAGAGAAGGAGTTTCTCTCGAAAGAAGTGAGTGGGAGGAAAGTAAAACTTGATGAGGTAATTGTACCTTCTCTCGAATTGGAAAGTAGCACATCAGAGAAAACCGTTCCCGTGATGCCTACACCAACTAGAGAGGATGCTAATGATTATGATCATGAAACTTCGAATCAAGTTACTACAGAACCTCGTAGGTCGACCAGAACACGTTCTGCACCAGAATGGTAGGATAATCCTATCCTGGAAGTCATGTTGTTAGACAATGGCGAACCTACGAACTATGAAGAAGCTATGATGAGCCCAGATTCCGATAAATGGCTTGAGGCCATGAAATCTGAGATAGGATCCATGTATGAGAACAAAGTATGGACTTTGGTGGACTTGCCCGATGATCGGTAGGCCATTGAAAATAAATGGATCTTCAAGAAGAAGACAAACGCTGATGGTAATGACACTATCTACAAAGTTCGACTTGTCGCAAAAGGTTTTTGACAACTTCAAGGGGTTGACTACGATGAGACTTTCTCACCCATAGCGATGCTTAATTCAGTCCGAATCATGTTAGAAATTGCCGTATTTTATAATTATGAAATCTGGCAAATGGACGTCAAAACTACATTACTTAATGGATTTCTTAAAGAAGAGTTGTATATGATGCAACCAGAAGGTTTTGTCGATCCTAAAGGTGCTAACAAAGTGTGCAAGCTCCAGCAATCCATCTATGGACTGGTGCAAGCATCTCGGAGTTGGAATATACACTTTGATGAGGTGATCAAAGCATATGGTTTTATACAGACTTACGGTGAAGCCTGTATTTACAAGAAAGTGAGTGGGAGCTCTGTAGCATTTCTGATATTATATGTGGATGACATATTGTTGATTGAAAATGATATAGAATTTCTGGATAGCGTAAAAGGATACTTGAATAAGAATTTTTCAATGAAAGACCTCGGTGAAGCTGCTTATATATTGGGCATCAAGATCTATAGGGATAGATCGAGACGCTTAATAGGACTTTCACAAAGCACATACCTTGACAAAGTTTTGAAAAAGTTCAAAATGGATCAGCCAAAGAAAGGGTTCTTGCCCATGTTACAAGATGTGAAATTGAGTCAGACTCAAAGCCCGACCACTTCAGAAGATAGAGAGAAAATGAAAGTCATTCCCTATGCCTTAGCCATAGGTTCTATCATGTATGCTATGCTGTGTACCAGACCTGATGTGTGCCCTGCCATAAGTTTGGCAGGGAGATACCAAAGTAATCCAGGAGTGGATCACTGGACGGCGGTCAAGAACATCCTAAAGTACCTGAAAAGGACCAAGGATATGTTTCTCGTTTATGGAGGTGACGAAGAGCTCGTCGTAAATGGTTACGTCGATGCCAGCTTCAACACTGACCCGGATGACTCTAAGTCACAAACCGGATACGTATTTATATTGAATGGTGGAGCTGTCAGTTGGTGCAGTTCCAAGCAGAGCGTCGTGGCGGGATCTACGTGTGAAGCGGAGTACATAGCTGCTTCGGAAGTAGCACATGAAGGAGTCTGGATGAAGGAGTTCATATCCGATCTGGGTGTAATATCCAGTGCATCGGGTCCAATGAAAATCTTTTGTGACAACACTAGAGCAATTGCCTCAGCGAAGGAATCCATGTTTCACAAGAGAACCAAACACATCAAGAGACGCTTCAACTCCATTCGTGAAAAGGTCAAGGATGGAGACATAGAAATTTGCAAAATACATACGGATCTGAATGTAGCAGACCCGTTGACTAAGCCTCTTCCGCGAACAAAACATGATCAGCACCAAGACTCCATGGGTGTTAGATTCATTACAATGTAATCTAGATTATTGACTCTAGTGCAAGTGGGAGACTGATGGAAATATGCCCTAGAGGCAATAATAAAGTTGTTATTATTATATTTCCTTATTCATGATAAAGGTTTATTATTCATGCTAGAATTGTATTGATCGGAAACTTAAATACATGTGTGGATACATAAACAAATACCGTGTCCCTAGTGAGCCTCTACTAGACTAGCTCGTTGATCAAAGATGGTTAAGGTTTCCTAACCATGGACATGAGTTGTCACTTGATAATGGGATCGCATCATTAGGAGAATGATGTGATGGACAAGACCCATCCGTTAGCTTAGCATATGATCGTTCAGTTTATTGCTATTGCTTTCTTAATGTCAAATACATATTCCTTCGACTATGAGATCATGCAACTCCCGGATACCGGAGGAATACCTTGTGTGCTATCAAACGTCACAACGTAACTGGGTGATCATAAAGATGCTCTACAGGTATCTCCGAAGGTATCTGTTGAGTTGGCATGGATCGAGATTAGGATTTGTCACTCCGTGTATCGGGGAGGTATCTCTGGGCCCTCTCGGTATTACACATCGCAAGAAGCTTGCAAGCAAAATGACTAAGGAGTTAGTTACGAGATGAAGTATTACGGAACGAGTAAAGAGACTTGCCGGTAAAGAGATTGAACTAGGTATGAAGATACCGACAATCGAATCTCGGGCAAGTAACATACCGATAGACAAAGGGAATTACGTATGTTGTCATAAGGTTCGACCGATAAAGATCTTTGTAGAATATGTAGGAACCAATATGGACATTCAGGTTCCGCTATTGGTTATTGACCGGAGAGGTGTCTCGGTCATGTCTACATAGTTCTCGAACCCGTAGGGTCTACACGCTTAAGGTTCGTTGATGATATAGTGTTATATGAGTTATGTGATTTCGTGATCGAATGTTGTTCGGAGTCCCGGATGAGATCACGGACATGACGATGAGCTCCAGAATGGTCCAGAGGTAAAGATTGATATATAGGACGATGCTATTTGGACACCGGAAAGGTTTCCGAGTGTATCGGGTAGTCATCGGATCACCGGAAGGGGTTCCGGGAGGCCCCGGGAGGTCTATGGGCCTAATGGGCCAAGGGGAGGCACACACCAGCCCACAAGGGGGCTGGCGCGCCCTCTCCCTGGCCGCCGGCACTAGAGAAGGAAAGGGGGGAGGGCTAGCCCCTCCTGCCTTCCCCTCCTCAGGGGAGAAAGGAAAAGGGGGGGGGGGGGCGCCACCAAATATGCTCCACCCCCACCCCCCCCGCCCCCCCCCCCCCCCCCCCCACCCCCAGTCTCCCTGGCGCCAAACAAGGAAAGAGGGGGGGGGGGCGCCAAAGGGCAGGCGCCCAAGGGGGCCGGCCGGCCACCTTGTGGCACACCCAAGGCTGCCTCCCCTCCCCCCAACCTATATATATGAGAGAGAGGGGCGCCACACGACCCACGACAATCTCTTAGCCGTGTGTGGCGCCCCTCTCCACAGTTTAGTCCTCCGTCCAGTTTCTCCGCAGTGCTCGGCGAAGCCCTGCGGGAATGAGTTCACCATCACCGTCACCACGCCGTCGTGGTACCGGAACTCATCTACTACTTCGCCCGTCTTGCTGGATCAAGAAGGCGAGGACGTCATCGAGCTGAACGTGTACTGAACGCGGAGGTGTCGTACGTTCGGTGCTTGATCGGTTGGATCGCGAAGAAGTTCGACTACACCAACCACGTTAATAAACGCTTCCGCTTTACGGTCTACGAGGGTACATAGATACACTCTCCCCTCTCGTTGCTATGCATCTCCATGGATAGATCTTGCGTGTGCGTAGAATTTTTTTTGTTTTCCATGCAACGTTCCCCAACACTCACATACTACGAGGTTCTAGCGGATGATAACAAAATTATTTTGAAGCCGAAGGTATCAAAATAACATCGATGATGGTTGTCCTTTGTTAGGACCACACCTTGCGGAGGCACCACAAGAAAATTCTATCTTTTAGATTTAAAATTATACATAGGAAATCGACTCAGCATTGGATAAAATTAAAGGGTGGATTATCCTTTTTTCGAGTATGTGGAAATACCGGCTTTTGTTAAAAATATATAAAATATGGACCTTGTTTTGGAATACGGGTACCATAGTTCATTAATACTTAATGATAGCCGCATGTTGTTGCGAAAATGCTTTGAAATATGTTTCAATGATATTTGGTTATATGGAACATGAATATTTGAAGTAATAATATGAGAACTAAAACGAAAAATACATATGATTTATTGTGTTTGGTTATATTATATAGTTGTAAAATATTTTATAAATATACTCAATATAATAGAATGAGAATTCTCGTGTATGGTGAGGTAGACATTATCCTATGCATGATACCATGCACCTTGTTGCGGGAATGGTTTGCAATATATTTCAATGATATGGTTGTATGAAACATTATTATTTGAAATAATAATATGAGTACTAACACTGAAACTACATTGGATTTATTATGTTTGATTATTGTATAGTAATAAATACTCCCTCCGTTCCTGTATATAAGGTGTATTTGTTTTTTGACAAAATTTCACAATGTAAGGTGCATCTCTACTAAATCCTCATAATTCCCTTTTTATCCCTCCAGAAAGAGGAAAGTATCTCTCTCCTGATTTCCTATATCTCTCCTTGTATCAAAAGAAGGAAACTATCTCTATCTCGATTGCATGTATCTCTCACTTTCCTCTACTCGTCGATTTACTTGCCACTAACCAACAAATTTTTCAAGGGTAATTTTGTCCGAACGCGTCTATAATTATGCGCCTTGGTCACCGTGCCGAAAATAATACACCTTACATAAAGGAACGGAGGGAGTATTAAATAAATATGTTTAACATGATAAAATGGAATTATCATGCATGGTGAGTTGGACATTTTTTTACGCATGGTTGCATGTTTTTTCATGCATGTTGAATACTGAGTGTATACTCAGATGTCATGCTTGTATATTGAAAAGGAATATGTTAGTGAAACCGAGCTATTTAGGTATGGAAGATAGGTATGGGTGGTTCTAGACTACAATAGGAATGGGCAGTGGCGGCAGATCCCGCGTAGAGCGCCGCGACTAGGGGTAGCCGCCCCGGGTCTTGGTTGCATAGTAGGGTACGCCTCGTCCATCTCTAGTTTGTGGGATGGTAGGAGAGTCAAAGTGAAGCATTTGTGTGTAGAGATGAATGGGTGTTTAGATTTCTTTGCCCCGCATACACCCGGCTAGAAGTTATCCGTGCATTCTCTTAGCCCCTAGAACTTGTACTGACGGACAATTCGACCTTCACCTATAACGTATTTGTGCCTTCATATTTTTGAACCTTAAATATCCGTTTCGGCAAACCTAAAATTAGAGGCGCCGTGGATCCCGACCTTTACCGGCGGGAGGGCTATGTTTTTTTGATGTTTTTTAGTTTTGCTAGGGTTTCTGTCCTGCTCAGAGATGCGATACGGCGACAGCTCTTTGTAGATGGAATAAGATCCTCCCCACCTAGCCCCGTTCCGATGATGACTCTAGCATCGTCGGAGGGAGTGTGGAGATTTGTCTCCGGCGTATCTCGTGGGATTTGGTCGCCGTTTGTCTTCGATGGATCCACATGGATCCGGTCTTCCGTTTCTTGTGTTCATGTGTCTACATGTTGGGTCCTTTCGGTCTATGCGTCTCTTCATCAGCGACGGTTACTGTTCTGGTGCGCTGGTTCTATGGGTCATCAGCATGAGGACTTTCCGACTGTCTACTAAAACAAGGTTTAGCCGGCTCCGATGAGGGAGGGACGATGATGGCAGCGCGCCTTCGGCTCACTCCAGTGTTTGTAGTCGTTGAAAGCTGGTCTACGAACCTGGATGTATTTTTTACTTCTGATGTTCTTTGCATTATCTTAGCAGTTGATGAATAGATCAGATGTTTCCATCGCACAAAAAAAATCCGTTTCGGCAAACCTCAAATTATGGATCCGTTACTTTCAGCCGAGCTTAGTGCAGGCCAAACTTGTGACCCACCAATCCTTTTGGCAAAACTAAAAAAACATATATATTAAAATATACTTCTTATGGTGGAATGTATTTTTTTGTTTGGTTAGCAATTTTGTAGAACTACCTCCTCTACATATGCTTTATCTTTGGACGCCCCCCTCCCACCCCCACCCCCCGGCACACACACTCACACACAAGTGGGTGAAGCTTTCCACTACCCCGCAGCACCGACTGAATGAGCAAACACACCAAGAAAGCCAAAACAAACACAACGCACACAAAAATCACACTGCAAGTTTGCACTACAAATACTTATTTTCTTTGCCAACCCATGAATGGCACTAATTAATCGTGGATACAATAACTTCTGTATTATGATTTCAACAACAAGGTTTGCCATACATATATTACCTCTTTTATACAGGTTGGCAATCATTTCTGTTGGCCATTCTATTTTTGGTTTCGTGATGATTTCGACAACGTGGTTGGGGTTGTTCAAAAATTATTTTTGTATAGGTTGTTGTATTTGGTCCACCTAGCTATGTCTTGTCTTTAAAAGGCTACATAACATATAGTCATGTTTTGATCTCAGTGGCCTCGCCAAAAGATCATCTCATCTTTCCTTTTCAAAGACCAGCTTCACAATGCCTGCAAAATCCTCAAAGGGAGATAAAAATCAACATGATGATGTTTAGATTCTGCACCTTCGTCAATGGACCGACGAGGACGGTGTAATTAAGTTACACCATCCTTGACTTGTTTGTTCATTATATGCGGTGACAATCGATCACTACTTATCATGACCGTCAAGTTTCGGACTACCAACCTATGACCTGGCCGATACGCTTAGGGCCCACACGATGTTTTCTTTTGCCCTGTATAGGTCCGGAAAAGGAACACTTCCTTTCCTAATACACATCGCTTTGTTCGTTCGGTATCGCCATGCCATGCATGGTTTGGTGCGGTAGCAAATCGCAGCCGGGCCGACGGAGATCATCGATTGGTGTTGGGCGTTTCTGCATACGAGAAAGTCGCCAACACACCCGAGCCGATATAGCGGTTGCACCTCGCCGTCTGGCCTCTGGTAGAGTCGTCACATGCACAGGTGATGCACACCCCCTGCTCACGTGACCGTGCACGGCGAAACATATGAATAGCAACTACTCCCTTCATCCAATAATGTAAGATTTTTTTGAAAAAAAAAAACGTCTTACATTGATGGTAAAAAACGTCTTACATTCATCATCATCATAAAAAAGGTCTTACATTATATGACAGAGGGATTTTTACTGACGCTATTCCAAGAAACGAAGCAATGTTTGCGAAAGTGTCAGTACAGATTTGAGCTCATATGCTCCCGTGGCCCTGCCATGAATGATAAAATCTAAAAAATCGAAAACTTATTTTTTTCCTAGAAACATTGCGTAGTGGCCTGCATGCTTATTGCCGCGAAGGAATGACATTCATGGTAGCGCAAACAAAAAAATATCAGTGTTCCTAAGATGTTTTTTTTAACACCCCATATATTAACTAATTAAAAAAGTTCCTAAGATGTTTTAAAAAACAGTCCTTTTAAAGCATCTTTTTTTGCCTAGAGCATTACGTACGTTTTCTCCTCATTAAGCTTTGCGCATAGGCCGTAGGGGAAACTCTCAACACTGTTTGTTGAAAAAAAAGATTGTTTTGAATTTTATTTCATTTTCTTAATTTACTATTCATCTGGGTGCATCTTCACTGGGGAGTAGAAAATCCATGTCCCAATCTTGGGCATTAGCAAAAAAAAAAAACCTATAAGAGCATGGTTAATAATGTAGCCAGGTTCTGGCTATATGATATTGTCATGTCATCTATAGCCAATCTAATAGCCAACATGTATAGTACTTAGTTATAAATACTACTTTATTAACACATGACCCCCCTCGTACTCTCGCTTTGGAGCCTGTGTTACACCTAGCTCTTAATCTACATAGTGCATCTCTTCTCATCCGCAAAAAAAAAAGAGTGCACCTCTTCTCTCTCTCTCAACTCAGCAAAATATAACATGTAAACCCTTATGGCCCGCTCACATCACCTTATTATATCTGCTCTAAAGCAGTTAAACATCTTTACATAATTCCCATGTACGAAGATCGAGACATGTGTTTTTAGTAACAAAATAATGTCCTAGTTTTCCTTCCGTTTGCTAAAAATCATGTGTTTTTCTCCTACAAGAAAGCAATATCGTGTGTTTTCTCTAGTCATGTAAGCCGACATTTAAATATAAAATTAATCTTATTCACGTGTTCTACACATGCATTATTGTTATACTTGAGTCGTGTGTATCTTAGCCATGTGGAAGTTGTCATACATGGGCCGTGTGTATCTTAGCCATGTGGAAGTTGCGTGTGAACTCGTTATGCTTGTATCTCCTAAATGTGATGTTATGAGTCAACAAAAACATACTTTACTAAAAAAAAGTCTTGTTATACTTCTGTATTTTTTTTAGATTTATGCAAATCGAATACGCACACATTTATGCTGCATTGATCAAGGTCTGCCAAACACTGTTCCCTCTATCTATGAAAATAAGCCCTACAGACTTTTGTTGAAGTGGTACTATACAAAGTTTGATTAAGTTTGTAGAAAACTATCTAAAACTATAATACCAAACTAATATCACTAGATACACAGTAACATATATTTTAATATTATACATATTTAGTGTTGTAGTTGTTGATTTTGTTGCAAACTTGGTCAAACTATGCACCGTTTGACTTCACAAAAAATTTGTGGGCCTTCTTTTCGGAGACAGAGGGAGTACATATTAAAAGAGTGTCTACAAATATATGGAAGATTTTAGTGTCCTATCGTATTTCAATTTGATAGTGCAAATGCAGAATTTGTGTGTTGTTCCTCTAAAAAAAAATTGGTTGATGTTTCAATAGGATTCAAATGAAACATGAAGTCTAAACATCCACTTTCTCTCTCCTCACCAAGCACAAACAGATAAATCATAGTACTCCTCAAGTTGTGAGAATCCCCGACCTTTGGATTCATAGTGTACCCGAGAATGTGGCACAGATGGAACCGGTGATAAAAGACTTCTCAGACTTGTAGGCGAAAGCAATCTCGTCTTTGTTCCTCCCAGTCCCCCTGACACATCCATACTATAGTTGCTCATCCTCATAGAAGTGATAAGGGATCATCTCTGAGAACTTTGACATGGGGGCAAAATACTCTTGAGTGCCATACATTCAATACCGGGTTCTTGCATCATCATTTCCAAAGAAAACCGTACTGCATCACATGGTCCTCATTGTGTGGGTGACCGAAAGTGATGAAATGAATGAGGCCAAGTGCAACAAGGGAATCTTATACTCCGCGAGAGTTATCCCAAAGATCATTTGCATTGATCTGCTTCTGGTGAGCAAACTTCAATGTTACATTCATAGGAAGTCTCATGTCTAAAAGCCCAGTAATACGGATTAGGCCATTTAGGAATAGGCAAATCCCTAGGATCCGGACGCTCTGGAATAATCCCCTCTTCTTCCTCATCACCCTCTACAACATAGTGAGCATCATCCTATGAATCATATTCAACATCCTCATACTTTGGATCAGATGCATAACTCGTGAGATCCTTGGTAGTTGTTCTATGAGCTCGATCAAGCCTAGGTGATGTTGTAGTTGAACATCCCAGACCCTCAGAAGGCTGACAACGACGGTAAACAGAGAAGTGCCTTCGATAGTCTTGTACCTTTTGTGATGAGCAAGCCCCAACGGTGCAAGCGGAGTCATCATATAAAGAGAATAATATAGATATGATCATAATAAGTACCCTAGAAAGTGAGTGAAGGCAAAAAGAACAAATGATCGAGAAGAACCTATCTGGATACCTGATACGTCCATTTTGCATCATGATTTCCTACTGTTATTCATAATGTTTTTGACCAGTATAATACTTTGTAGTACCATTCTAATGCCTTTTCTCTCTTAAATTGCAAGATTTACATGAAGAGGGAGATTGCCGACAGCTGGGATTCTGGACCTGAAAAGGCTATGTGAGAGATACCTATTCTGCACATCTCCAAATGAGCTGAAATTTCACGGAGAATTATTTTGGAATAAATAAAAATACCGGAAGAAAGAAATACCAGAGGGGGCCACCCAGGTGCCCACGAGGCACCAGGGCGCGCCCACCCCCCTGGCGCGCCCTGGTGGCTCGTGGGGCCCTTGGCCAGCCTCCGGTGACCATCTTCTGGTATATAAGCTCATTTGCCCTCTAAAAAATCAGGAGAAGACTTTCGGGATGGAGCGCCGCCGTCTCGAGGTGGAACTTGGGCAGGAGCACTTTTGCGCTCCGGCGGAGCGATTCCGCCGGGGATACTTCCCACCGGGAGGGGGAAATCGAAGCCATCGTCATCACCAACAACCCTCTCATCGTGGGAGGACCAATCTTCATCAACATCTTCACCAGCACCATCTCATCTCAAACCCTAGTTCATCTCTTGTATTCAATCTTTGTATCAAAACCTCAGATCGGTACCTGTGGGTTGCTAGTAGTGTTGATTACATCTAGTAGTTGATGCTAGTTGGTTTATTTGGTGGAAGATTATATGTTCAGATCCTTAATGATATTCAATACCCCTCTGATCTTGAACATGAATATGATTTGTGAGTAGTTACTTTTGTTCTTGAGGACATGGGAGAAGTCTTGTCATGAGTAATCTTATGAATTTGGTATTCGTTTGATATTTTGATGATATGTATGTTGTTGTTTCCCTTAGTGGTGTCATGTGAACATTGACTACATGACACTTCACCATATTTGGGCCTAAGGGAATGCATTGTGGAGTAGTAATTAGATGATGGGTTGCTAGAGTGACAGAAGCTTAAACTCTACTTTATGCGCTATTCCATAAGGGACTGATTTGGATCCATACGTTTCATGCTATGGTTAGATTTATCTTAATTCTTCTTTCGTAGTTGCGGATGCTTGCGAGAGGGGGTAATCATAAGTGGGAGGCTTGTTCAAGTAAGAATAGCACCCAAGCATCGGTCCACCCACATATCAAATTATCAAAGTAACGAACGCGAATCAAACAAACATGATGAAAGTGACTAGATGAAATTTTCGTGTGTCCTCAAGAACGCTTTTCTTATTATAAGAGACCATTCCGGCCTGTCCTTTGCTAGAAAAAGGATTCGGCTACCTTGCTGCACTTTTGTTATTGTTACTACTTATTGCCCGTCACAAATTATCTTTCTATCAAACTACTCGTTACAGATAATTTCAGTGCTTGCAGAAAATACCTTGCTGAAAACCGCTTGTCATTTCCTTCTGCTCCTCGTTGGGTTCGACACTCTTATTTATCGAAAGGACTACGATTGATCCCCTATACTTGTGGGTCATCAAGACTCTTTTCTGGCGCTGTTGCTGGGAGTGAAGCACCTTTGGTGAGTGGAATTTGGTAAGGAAACATTTACATTACATGCTGAAATTTACTATCACTTCTTACTATGGAAAACAATCCTTTTAGGGGTTTGTTCGGGGTATCTTCACCTCGACTGAAAGCACAAAGAGTTGCTCCTCAACCTATTGCACCTACTAAAAATATTTATTATGAGATTCCTTCGGGTATGATAGGGAAACTGCTAGCTAATCCTTATGCAAGAGATGGAACAATACATCCTAATATGCACCTAATCTATGTGGATGAAGTTTGTGGATTATTTAAGCTTGCAGATCTACCCGGAGAAGAAGTTAATAAGAAGGTTTTCCCTTTACCTTTGAAGGGAAAGGCATTGACATGGTATAGGCTATGTGATCATATTAGAACGTGGGATTGGAACCGATTGAGATTGGAATTTCATCAAAAGTTTTATCCTATGCATCTGGTTCATCGTGATCGGAATTATATATTTTTTGGCCTCGTGATGGATAAAGTATCGCTCAAGCTTGGGGGAGGGTTAAGTACATGATGTACACATGCCCCAATCATGAGTTCTCAAAATAAATTATCTTACAAATTTTTTATGCTCGGCTTTCTCATGATGATCAAACCATGCTCGATTCTTCTTCAACTGGTTCTTTTATGAAGAAAACTATTGAATTTAGATGGGATCTTCTGGAAAGAATTAAATGCAACTCTGAAGATTGGGAACTCGACAAAGGTAAAGAGTCAGGAATAATGCTTAAGTTTTATTGTGTTAAATCTTTTATGGATACCAATGCTTTTCATAAGTTTAGCACTAAATATGGACCTGACTCTGAGATAGTAGCTTCCTTTTGTGAATCATTTGCTACTCATGTTGATCTCCCTAAGGAGAAGTGGTTTAAATATCATCCACCTTTTAAAGAGAAGATTGAAGAACCCATTATACTTAAAGGTGAAACTATCATTTACAATGTTGATCCAGTTGTGCCTACCGCTTATATTGAGAAAACACCTATTCCTGTTAGGATAAAGCAACATGCTAAAGTTTCGACTGTGGTTAATAAAAGTAATATTAGAGCACCTAGACCCTGTGAACAAATTAAAGTTGAACCTAATGTTGCTATGGTTAAATATCTCTTGGTCGATAATATTGATGGGCATGTTATTTATTTCTGTAGTGAAGCTACTAGAATTGCTAAACGTGATCCTAAAGATAAGAATAAACCTATCGTTGGCAAGCCTATTGTATCAGTTAAAATAGGAGATCATTGTTACCATGCCTTATGTGATTTGGGTGCTAGAGTGAGTGCTATCCCATTTACCTTATATCAAGAAATTATCAATGATATTGCACCTGTTGAGATAGAAGACTTTGATGTTACTATTAAACTTGTGAATAGAGATACTATTGCACCACTTGGGATTGTCAGAGATGTTGAAGTTTTGTGTGGAAAATAAAATACCCTACTGATTTTCTAGTTATTGGTTCTCCACAAGATGATTTTTGTCCCTTTATATTTGGTAGACCTTTCTTGAATACAGTTAATGCAAAGATTGATTCCAATGAAGAAACTGTTAGTGTTAACTTTGGTGATGTATCTCATGAGTTTAATTTTCTAAATTCTGTAGACAACCTCATGATAAATAATTTCCTAGTAAATATGAAATTATTGGTCTTGCTTCTATTGTCGTACCTCCTACTGATACGATAGAACAATATTTGCTAGACCATGGAAATGATATGCACATGAATGAAAGAAATGAAATAGATAAGATGTTCTTTGATCAACCACCTATCCTTAAACAGAATTTGCCTATTGAAACTCTTGGAGGTCCGCCTCCACCTAAAGGTGATCCTGTGTTTGAATTAAAACAATTGCCTGATACATTGAAATATGCGTATCTTGATGAAAAAAAGATATATCTTGTTATTATTGGTGCTAACCTTTCAGAGCATGAAGAAAAGAGGTTACTTAAAACTCTGAGGAAGCACCATGCCACTATTGGATATACTCTTGATGATCTTAAGGGTATTAGTCCCACACTATGTTAGACAACATTAATATGGAACCTGATGCTAAGCCGGTTATTGGTCACCAATGATGGTTAAATCCTAAGATGAAGGATGTGGTAAGAACTGAAACATTAAAACTTCTGAAAGTAGGTATAATTTATCCTATAGCTGATAGTAGATGGGTAAGTCATGTTCATTGTGTTCCTAAGAAAGGAGCCATTACCGTTGTTCCTAATGATAAAAATGAAATTATTCCACAAAGAATTGTAACTGGTTATAGGATGGTAATTGATTTTAGGAAATTAAACAAAGCTACTAGAAAAGATCATTACCCCTTGCCTTTTATAGATCAAATATTACAAAGACTATCTAAGCGCACGCACTTTTGCTTTCTTGATGGATATTCTGGTTTCTCTCAAATACCTGTGTCACAAGAAGATCAAGAGAAAACTACTTTTACTTGCCCTTTTGGAACTTATGCTTATAGATGTATGCCTTTTGGTTTATGCAATGCACCTGCTACCTTTCAAAGATGTATAACTACTATATTCTCTAATTTTTGTGAAAAGATTATTGAGATTTTCATGGATGATTTCTCCGTTTACGAGACTTCTTTTGATGATTTCTTAAGCAACCTTGATTGAGTTTTGCAGAGATGTGAACAAACTAACCTTGTCTTGAATTGGGAGAAGTGACACTTTATGGTGAATGAAGGTATTGTCTTGGGGCATAAAATTTCTGAACGAGGTATTGAAGTAGACAAAGCTAAAGTTGATGCAATTGAGAAAATGCCATGTCCTAAAGATATTAAAGGTATAAGAAGTTTCCTTGGTCATGCTGGTTTCTATAGAAGGTTTATTAAAGACTTCTCTAAAATTTCTAGGCCTCTTACTAATCTGTTGCAAAAAGATGTTCCATTTGTTTTTTATGATGATTGTGTAGAAGCCTTTGAAACACTTAAGAAAGCCTTAGCCTCTGCACCTATTGTTCAACCACTTGATTGGAGCTTACCATTTGAAATCATGTGTGATGCTAGTGATTATGCTGTTGGTGCTGTTCTAGGACAAAGAGTTGCTAAGAAATTAAATGTTATCTATTATGCTAGTAAAACTCTAGAAAGTGCTCAAAGAAATTATGGTACTACTGAAAAGGAATTTTTAGCAGTTGTGTTTGCATGTGACAAATTCAGATCTTACATAGTTGATTCTAAAGTAATTGTCCACACCGATCATGCTGATATTAAATATCTTATGGAAAAGAAAGATGCTAAACCTACACTCATTAGGTGGGTTCTATTGCTACAAGAATTTAACTTGCATATTACTGATAGGAAGAGAGCTGAGAATCTCGTAGCTGATAACTTGTCTAGGTTGGAAAATATTCTTGACGACCCACTACCTATTGATGATAGTTTTCCTGATGAACAACTAGCTGTTATAAGTGCTTCTCATAATACTCCTTGGTATGCAGACTTTGTGAAAGAACATGTGGTGCCCCATGTTTGGTTTTGGTAATTGATGACAATCTCTATGGAATAATGGTTGCCTTGAGTTATATTTGAAGGGTTTGTCCATAGGATTTTCTTGAAGTCCATATGTTGGTTTCAAGGAGTTTATGAGATGACCAAGGTGCTATTCAAGGAATTATCCAAAGATTGGTCATGTAGAAGACATGATAGTCAAAGTGTGAATCAAGTGATCAACACACAAAGCGTACAAGATGTACCGAGAGGGATCTTTGTGGGGTTAGGTATGGTAAGCATTGTCCATTACTCTTTGTGTACTAACCCATGGTCTAGGTGAGAGTTCTTTGTGGGGTTAGGTATGTCTCCATGGGCTTGAGTCAAGAGGAAGATCTCATACAACCCATGGAGGATGACATCAAGTGGTGATCATCATCAAGATTGCGGTGTGCAAGTTCAAGTGGAGCATCACGAAGAGATCATGCGACTTGAAGCTTGCCGTCCATTGTGGTGATAATGGACTTGTGAAGATGTTCCGAAGAGTGGCTCACCCATAGTGGTGTATGGGGGAGCAATCTACTAGTCTTCATCAAGCCAACGCAATCAAGAAAGATGGTCCATCTTGAGGGAGTCAAGATCATCATCATCTAGCTCAAGTGGGCTATGTGCAAGGCAAAGGTTTGCCCTTGATAGGTTTTCTATTTTACCGGTCTCATGGTGGTAGTTGGGAGACTGATACGTCTCCAACGTATCTATAATTTTTTATTGTTCCATGCTTTTATATTATCATTCTTGGATGTTTTACAATCATTTTATAGCAACTTTATATCATTTTTTGGGACTAACCTATTGACATAGTGCCCAGTGCCAGTTGCTGTTTTTTGCTTGTTTTTTACTTCACAAGTAATCAATACCAAACGGAGTCCAAACGCAGCAAAACTTTTGGTGATTTTTTCTAGACCAGAAGACACAAGTTGGGCCAAGAAAGTACCTGAGGGGGGCTCCGAGGGGAGCACAACCCACCAGGGTGCGCCTGGGGGCCCAGGCGCGCCCAGGTGGGTTGTCCCACCTCGGCCACCTCCCGCACCGCCTCTTTGCTCTATAAATACCCCAATATTCCAGAAACCCTAGGGGAGTCGACGAAAATCAATTCCAGCCGCCGCAAGTTCCAGAAACCAGAGATCCAATCTAGACACCATCACGGAGGGGTTCATCATCCTCATTGGTGCCTCTCCGATGATGCGTGAGTAGTTCATTGTAGGCCTACGGGTCCGTAGGTAGTAGCTAGATGGCTTCCTCTCTCTCTTTTAATTCTCAATACAATGGTCTCTTGGAGATCTATTTGATGTAACTCTTTTTGCGGTGTGTTTGTTGGGATCCGATGAACTTTGAGTTTATGATCAGATCTATGTTTTTATCCATGAAAGTTATTTGAGTCTTTTGATCTCTTACGATTACTTATAGCCTTGTATTTCTTCTTCGAATCTTTGGTTTAGTTAGGCCAACTAGATCGATTTTTCTTGCCATGGGAAGAGGTGCTTTGTGATGGGTTCGATCTTACGGTGCTTGATCCCAGTGACAGAAGGGGAACCGACACATATGTATCGTTGCTATTAAGGATAACAAGATGGGGTCTATTTCTACATAAATAGATCTTGTCTACATCATGTCATTGTTCTTATTGCATTACTCCGTTTCTCCATGAACTTAATACACTAGATGCATGCTGGATAGCGGTCAATGTGTGGAGTAATAGTAGTAGATGCAGGCAGGAGTCAGTCTACTAATCTTGAACGTGATGCCTATATAATGATCATTGCCTGGATATCATCATAATTATTTGAAGTTCTATCAATTGCCCAACAGTAATTTGTTTACCCACCGTATGCTATTTTTCTCGAGAGAAGCCACTAGTGAAATCTACGGCCCCCGGGTCTATTTTCTCATCATATATTTCCAGATCTATTTTGCTATTTGCCTTTCTATTAATTTGCCACTTTTATTTTCAGATCTATATTTCTAAAAAACCCAAAAATATTTTGCTTCACTTTATTTTATTCGCGATCTATTTATCCAATCTACTACAATTTATCTCCCGTCCGTTTGCCAATTTCTGGCGCCGTTACCCGAAAGGGATTGACAATCCCTTTAACACGTCGGGTTGCAAGTATTTGTTCTTTGTGTGCAGGTGCTGTTTACGCAGTGTTGCTTGGTTCTCCTACTGGTTCGATAGCCTTGGTCTCATCACTGAGGGAAATACCTACCGTTGCTGTGCTGCATCATCCCTTCCTCTTTGGGGAAATACTGACATAGTTCAAGCAAACATCAAAAGGAATTTCTGGCGCCGTTGCCGGGGAGACATCATCAACATCTACCAGGTTCCTAATCACAAATCTCATCTCCTTGCAATTTACATTATTTGCCATTTCCCACTCGTTTTCCTCTCCCCCACTTCATAAAAATTTGCCGTTTTATTTGCCCTCTTTCTCGTTCGCAGTTTTCTCGTCAGATCTATTTTTGAGTGCAATCTTGTTGCGTAGTCACGATGACTCAAGAGAACACCAAGTTGTGTGATTTCTCCAATACCAACAACAATGATTTTATTAGCACTCCGATTGCTCCTCCCGCCACTAGTGCGGAGTCTTGTGATATTAATGCCGCTTTGTTGAATCTTGTTATGAAAGATCAATTTTCCAGTACTCCTAGTGAGGATGCCGCGTCCCATCTTAACACATTCGTGGAATTATGCGATATGCAAAAGAAAAAAGATGTGGACAATGATATTGTGAATTTGAAATTATTCCCGTTTTCTTTGCGAGATCGTGCAAAAATCTGGTTTTCTTCTTTGCCTCGCAATAGTATCAATTCTTGGGATAAGTGCAAATATGCTTTTATTACTAAGTATTTTCCGCCCGCGAAAATTATTTCCCATAGGACGCAAATCATGAATTTTAAGCAACTTGAGCATGAACATGTTGCGCAATCTTGGGAAAGAATGAAATTGATGCTAAGAAATTGTCCTAATCATGGTTTAAATCTTTGGATGATCATACAAAATTTTTATGCGGGATTGAATCTTGTTTCTAGAAATCTTTTAGATTCCGCCGCGGGTGGTACTTTTATGGAAATTACTTTGGGTGAAGCTACTGAATTGCTAGACAATATTATGGCAAATTATTCACAATGGCATATCGAAAGAGCTCCTACTAGTAAAAAGGTTAATTCGGTTGAAGAAATTTCTTCTTTGAGGAAAAAAGTTGATGCTCTTATGAAATATTTGCTAATAAAAGTGCTCCTATTGATTTTAATGATGTGCCTTTGTCTAATTTAATTGAGCAAAATAGTGATGCCGTAGATGTGAATTTTATCTCTCGAAACAATTTCAATAACAATGCTTATAGAGGTAATTTTAATCCTAGGCCTTTTCCTAGTAATTCCTCTAATAATTATGGTAATTCCTATGGTAATCCTTCTTATAATAATAATAGGAACACCTCTGATTTTGAGAATAATATTAAAGAATTTATCAATGCTCAAAAAGAATTTAACACTACGATGGAAGAAAAATTGAGTAAGATTGATGATTTGTCTAGAAGCGTTGATAGAATTTCTCATGATGTAGAAAATCTCAAGATGAAATTTTTTGTGCTAAGGTGAAGAAATCAATTAAAGCTTTATATGTTTCTATGGATGAAAGTAAGAAAAGAACCGCTATGCTTAGAGCTAGAAGAGATTTTTTTAGAAAAAGCGTTTTCTAGTGATTGCTTTCACAAAAATGATGAAGATCTTAAAGTGATTGGTGTTTCTTCTATTGATTCCTTGTTTAGTAAAATTAAAATTGATGAAAAAGGGACTGAAGAAGAGTCAACTTTAGCTAGAAGGCGTCCCGATAATTTGGAGGGTGAAAATCTTGTTGAGAAAATTGATAAAAGTGGGTTTGGAGAGGTCAAAACTTTAACTAGTGATGTGCCCACTCTTTTGGATTACAAAGACTTTAATTATGATAATTGCTCTTTGATTGATTGTATTTCTTTGTTGCAATCCATGATAAATTCACCCCATGCCTATGAACAAAATAAAGCTTTTACTAAACATATTGTTGATGCTATGATGAAAGCTTTGGAAGAAAAGTTGGAATTAGAGATTTCAATTCCTAGAAAATTACATGATGAATGGGAACCTACTATAAAAGTCAAGATTAAAAATTATGAGTGTTTTTCTTTATGTGATTTGGGTGCTAGTGTTTCTACAATTCCGAAATCTTTATGTGATGTGCTTGGTCTTACCGATATTGAAAAATGTTCTTTAAATTTGCACTTGGCGGATTCTACTATTAAAAAGCCTATGGGAAGAATTAGTGATGTTCTTATTCTTGCAAATAGGAATTATGTGCCCGTAGATTTTATCGTTCTTGATATTGATTGCAATCCGTCTTGTCCAATTATTCTTGGTAGACCGTTTTTGCGCACTATAGGTGCCGTGATTGATATGAAAGAACGGAACATCAAATTCCAATTTCCTTTGAGAAAGGGTATGGAACACTTCCCTAGAACAAGAATTAAGCCACCATATGAATCAATCATGAGGGCATCTTATGGATCTAGAAACAAAGATGACAATACTTAGATCTATGCATTATGCCTAGCTAAGGGCGTAAAACGATAGCGCTTGTTGGGAGGCAACCCAATGAATAAAATTTATTTTTGTCTTTTTTCTTCCTGTTCTTGGGTGTTTGCACAATTATGCTGCTGTTATGATTGTGTTTTTTGTGTTTTAATTAGTGTTTGTGCCAAGTAAAGCCTTTAGGATAGCTTTGGTGGTAGTTGATTTGATCTTGTTGGAAAACAGAAACTTTTGCGTCCAGTAAAACAATTTTGAAAATTCACAGAAGCGACGAAAAATTCTGAAGTTTTTACACAATATTGATATACAAATTTCCTCTGTTTTTATAATTTTTCAGAATTGTTGGATTAGAGAAGTATGATAACAATTCGCAACTTTACAAATTGTTCTGTTTTTGACAGATTCTGTTTTCTTTGCATTGTGTGCTTATTTTGATGAATCTATGGTTTGTATTGGAGGTTATAAGCCATGGTAAAGTTAGAATACAGTAGATATAGTGCAAGAACACAATTTGAATGGGTTTTCTACATTACTTAAAGTAAAGATTAGTTTTCTTATACTAACGGATCTCACGAAGGTTTTTTTGAATTTTGTGTGGTTGAAGTTTCCAAGTTTTGGGTGAGATTACGATGGATGAAGGAATAAGGAGTAAGAAGAGCCTAATATTGGGGATGCCCCATGGCACCCCAAGCCATTATCCAAAGAGAAGCAAGCAACTAAGCTTGGGGATGCCCGAGTGGCATCCCCTCTTTCTTCTAACGACCATCGGTATTTTACTTGGAGCTATATTTTTATTCGTCACATATCATGAGTTTTGCTTGGAGCGTCTTGTATGATATGAGTCTTTGCTTGTTTTGCTTTTTATTTTTTAGTCATGAATCCTTGCTGGACACACCTATTTGAGGGAGCCAAAATTATGCTATGACTTGTTAGAATTGCTCTCTATGCTTCACTTAAATCTTTATGAGCTATGGAATTGCTCTAGTGCTTCACTTATATCTTTTTTAGCACGGTGTGCTTTAGTATTTTTGAAGAAATGCTCTCATGCTTCACTTAGATTTTTTTGAGAGTTAGTAATTTTTTTTAGAAATTCTCTCTTGCTTCACTTAAATTATTTTGAGAGAAGAAAAATTTTATGCTCATGTTCTTCACTTAGATTTGTTTGAGCTATCAAAAGCAACACATTAAATTAGTCCCAAAGTGATAGATATTCAACAGGGATATAATAAAAACTTTCATGAAGATCATTGGACAAAATAAACTTGATTCCTTGTAATAGTTTTGCGATATGTTGATATAATATGTGAGTCATGTTGATGAGTAATTATGCTTTAGTAAGAATATTGGTGTTAAGGTTTGTGATTCCCTATGCAAGCATGAAAGTCAAGAGTTATGCAATGAAATTACATCCTACTTGTGGTGCATTATTCGGTGTTAGTTATGCTTAATGCTCGCTTATGAGATTTTTCGTTTCTTGGTTGGATGCTTCTTAATCTTTTGCTAGCCTTCATTTGCACTAAGTATGATCACTACTTGTGCATCCAAAATCCTTAAACCAGTTTTGCCATATGAGTCCACTATACCTACCTATATGCGGTATTTCCGTGCCGTTCTAAGAAAATTTGTATGTGCCATCTCTAATTTCAAAATAAATTTCTCTTTGTGTCCTCGTACCGCTCATGAAATGGTAGGGGGTGGCTGATATATTTCCGCTCATGAAATGGAAAGTGAAAGTATGGTGGAAAAAGGAATAAACTTTATTTTCTGTTTGGGAACCGTCTATGATATATCTAGCATGGAAAGTATTGGGAACTACTCGATTATTTTCGTTGACAGAAAAAGCATGCCACCCAAAATGTTTTATATCTACTTTTTCTCTTTGAGCTCTGGCACCTCTACAAATCCCTACTTCCCTCTGCGAAGGGCCTTTCTTTTACTTTATGCAATTTTTATTTTGAGTCTCCATCTTCTCTTATAAAGCACCAATTAAGGGGCACTATGATCTTACTTGAGCATTGGGTGTAGCTAATAGCGAGTGTGTTTCATGAATGGATCAATGATTGAGCATAATGGGCTAGGGATAACTTGCTTTAGTGTTGATATTTTGAAAGACATGGTTGCTTGTTGATATGCTTGAGTATTGAAATCTTCATGTCAAAACTAGACTATAGCTTTGAATCGTATAAAAGTCCTAATGTCCATGCTACAAAGAAAAGAATATGTGATGAACATGTTAGGCAGCATTCCACATCAAAAATTCTGTTTTTATCATTTACCTACTCGAGGACGAGCAGGAATTAAGCTTGCGGATGCTGATACGTCTCCAACGTATCTATAATTTTTGATTGTTCCATGCTTATATATTATCATTCTTGGATGTTTTACAATCATTTTATAGCAACTTTATATCATTTTTTGGGACTAACCTATTGACATAGTGCCCAGTGCCAGTTGCTGTTTTTTTGCTTGTTTCTTACTTCGCTGCGAAACTTTTTGGTGATTTTTTCTGGACCAAAAGACACAAGTTGGGCCAAGAAAGTACCTGAGGGGGGCTCCGAGGGGAGCACAACCCACCAGGTCACGCTTGGGGGCTCAGGCATGCCCAGGTGGGTTGTGCCCACCTCGGCCACCTCCCGCACCGCCTCTTTGCTCTATAAATACCCCAATATTCCAGAAATCCTAGGGGAGTCGACGAAAATCAATTCCAGCCGCCGCAAGTTCCAGAAACCACAGATCCAATCTAGGCACCATCACGGAGGGGTTCATCATCCTCATTGGTGCCTCTCCGATGATGCGTGAGTAGTTCATTGTAGACCTACGGGTCCGTAGGTAGTAGCTAGATGGCTTCCTCTCTCTCTTTTGATTCTCAATACAATGGTCTCTTGGAGATCTATTTGATGTAACTCTTTTTGCGATGTGTTTGTTGGGATCTGATGAACTTTGAGTTTATGATCAGATTTATGTTTTTATCCATGAAAGTTATTTGATTCTTTTGATCTCTTACATGCATGATTACTTATAGCCTCGTATTTCTTCTTCGAATCTTTGGTTTAGTTAGGCCAACTAGATCGATTTTTCTTGCCATGGGAAGAGGTGCTTTGTGATGGGTTCGATCTTACAGTGCTTGATCCCAGTGACAGAAGGGGAACCGACACGTATGTATCGTTGCTATTAAGGATAACAAGATGGGGTATATTTCTACATAAATAGATCTTGTCTACATCATGTCATCATTCTTATTGCATTACTTCGTTTCTCCATGAACTTAATACACTAGATGCATGCTGGATAGCGGTCGATGTGTGGAGCAATAGTAGTAGATGCAGGAAGGAGTCGGTCTACTAATCTTGGACGTGATGCCTATATAATGATCATTTCCTGGATATCATCATAATTATTTGAAGTTCTATCAATTGCCCAACAGTAATTTGTTTACCCACCGTATGCTATTTTTCTCGAGAGAAGCTACTAGTGAAATCTACGGCCCCCGGGTCTATTTTCTCATCATATATTTTCAGATCTATTTTGCTATTTGTCTTTTTATTAATTTGCCACTTTTATTTTAAAATCTATATTTCTAAAAAAAAACAGAAATATTTTGCTTCACTTTATTTATTCGCGATCTATTTATCCAATCTACTACAATTTATCTCCCGTCCGTTTGCCAATTTCTGGTGCCGTTACCCGAAAGGGATTGACAACCCCTTTAACACGTCGGGTTGCAAGTATTTGTTCTTTGTGTGCAGGTGCTGTTTACGTAGTGTTGCTTGGTTCTCCTACTAGTTCGATAACCTTGGTCTCATCACTGAGGGAAATACCTATCGTTGCTGTGCTGCATCATCCGTTCCTCTTTGGGGAAATACCGACGTAGTTCATGCAAACATGAGAGACCGGGTTATAGGATCGATTGTTATACTATCAAGGGGGGCTCTCAAGTTAGTAGCTTGATCGTATCGTTCGTAGAGAGCTCAAACCATTGCATCCTTGCATCATCTTTCTTGGTTCTTGTTTGGTGTTTCTCTTTGTGAGTTTTAGAGCTTATGGTCATCTTCATGACAAGCTTGAGTTCATCGAAAACAAAGTTCATATATGCATCTTCTATGATGTTTTCGATGTGGGAGTTTATGCCGGTTCTTCTCTGATGGAGGTTTCTCATCTCTATATCTTAGGCATACTCCATCTACCACTTCTTACTATAACCAACAAGAGTTTGCTCAATTCGGAGCTCATTTGCAGAAGTTATGGCAGTTCAGGCTTTCTTGCATCCATCTAGTTTACTAAGGCCTTTTGTTGCACTCCACTGGTAGTACCGCTTTGGTCTGCGGTGGTACCACTTGCATGGTACTTCCACGGTTCCAGTGCCTCGGGCACTTCCGCTTATTCTTGGGCTTCTCAATACTTTGTCACCTCAGCGGTAGTCGAGCGCGGTAGTACCGCTTGCATGGTACTTCTGGCCTTCTACTACCACAGGAACCTCCGCTTATATTTTTGCCTCTGGATACATTTTACCTCTGCACAGAAGTAGAGCGGCAGTAGTGGGTGGTAGTACCCACTACAAAAAAAATACACTTCCGTGATGATACGTGTTTGTCACAGTAGGTCACATTTTCTGTCATGCATGTACATCCATGACGATTTTATGACAGAATCAAGATAGTCATACCTGTGCTGTCGTAGAAGTGTTCCATGACAATACCAAAATTATCATCACGGAAGTGTCCACTTCCATGACGATAAATGGTGTGTCATGGAAGTGTTTTCGTCAAGGGTAACCGACACGTGGCATCCACCATAACGGGTCACCGTTAAGCTATCGGGTTCCCATTTGGATCCGATAACCCGTTAACAGCCCCGAACAATGGGGATTTTCCACGTGTAAAATTCTCATTCGTCGGATGATCCACGTGTCAGCTCATCGTTGGGACAGATGTCATCCCTACAATGGACGGAAGACACCTATGATATGTCGACATGTGGCACAGCCCAACAGTGGCCCATTTAAGGTAAAAAGGCCGGCCCGGTTAAAGGCCCACCATATTTTTTTAGACACTAGTGGGCTGGCCCGTTAACAGCCTGTCATGTTTTGGGTCAAATTAAGGCCCATACCAGATCAGGCCCGTTCACAGCCTGTCGTGTTTTGGGCTAAATTACGGCCCATCTCAGATCAGGCCCGTTAACAGGCCACTGTTCTTTTGGGCCCATTCTAAGCCGGGTTTGTATTTCAGCCTGTTAAATGCCCGTTTACCAGTTCGGCCCGATAATAGTTTCGGCCTGTTAGCGGCCCATGGTGCATCTGGGCCGTTGTTGGCCCGGTTTCACTTTAGGCCATTTAACGGCCCATGCAGAAACTGGGCCATTTCTTGTCCGAAGTAACTTTAGGCTCTTAACGGCTCATAGTCTTCGTGGATAAATTTCAGCCCAACTTGCCTATCGGCCTGTTAATGGCCCGTGTAACAGTTGGGCCTAATTACAACCCTCGTTGAATCCGGCCTGCTTACAGCCCATCTGTTAATGGCCCGTGACACTGTTGGGCCTACGGCCCGCGTTGATACTGGCCTGCTTAAAGCCCATAATTTTATTTGGCCAAAAAGGGCCCGAGATTTATTTTGGCCTGTTAACGGCTCGTTCTATTTGGGCCAAACATGGGCCTAAGGCAGTTTCGGCCTGTATTGGCCCGTGAATTTTTTGGCTCAATGCTAGCCCAATCTAGTTTTTAGCCTGTTAAAAGCCCATGGTATTCTCTGGCCTAGCTGGCCAGAACTTTACTCGGCCTGTTAAAGGCGGAAAACTACTATATGTTTAGACCTGCTAATGGCCCAAGATGATTATAGGCCCATGTTTTGGCCCATATATAGCGAGTTACGGGCCGGCCTGAAGACCGACAACATTGAGATCCATTGAAGCTTCCGGCCTAAATTACAACATACCGACCAAGAATAAACCTAGCATATACAATAAAGAAAGAAATTATGGCATATTACATCCACTTGGCATCAAAGTTCGCCACTGGTGATAATAAAGCGCAACGTGACCGTGGATTACATACACTGGGCATCAAAGGTCGCCACTAGTGCATATAAACGTGCCGACAAAAGAATATACAATACTGAGAGCACTTCAGAAGGCATTAGGCCTGCCCTGGCGGTGCACAAAAAGCAGTAGAACAAGCTGATGAGACCTCAGTTGTGTCAACGATAGGTGCTCTAACCGTAGCTGCGTAGCAAGAAAGCACGCATGGGTGTCCTCTGTGGCCTTCTTTACATCATTGACATCAAGTTGGAGCTGAGCTAAAGCAAGCCTTTCCACTTTAAGTTGAGACTGAAGAAGTCGTACTGATTGAGGCGGCAACTGCACAGAGGTTGTCTCACAGCTGCTGGTGAGTAGGTTCAACTCACTGTCTTCATCAAGACATGACCTTGGGGTCATCTCGCTCTCTTCAAGATGGTTTGGCTCACTATCTTCCCTAAAGTTCTGCCTGGCATAAGAGATATGACTCTGAAAGAGAAACAAGGAGACACGTAACAGGTTTCACAATTATATAAGCAAATAAATGGATCTGTTCTGCATAAGGAACATGTTTTTACAACTACAATTTAAAACTGATAGTTGTTGCAAACATCCAATCAGATGTAAACTCCAAAGTAAACAACAGTGGAGGAAATGATGCCTATCCAAATCTATACTAGAACAAAGTTTGAAGGCTTGAGAAGGATGAACTTACATTACATGTTAACACGGGCTGGACAAAGCCCTTCTCCATGTCGATGGAAGGATAATTCAATAAGTTCCCCAAAGAAACTTCTTTATAAGCGTTGCCTTTATTCTACATTTTGTAAAGAGTAAATATAGATCAAATAATATTGGAAGAAATAGAGGATAATGAAGCTCGGGTGCTGAGTGATGATACATAATCAAATAGCAATTAATTAAGTACAGCGTTACAAGGCAAAAGGTACTGACAAGAGGAATGCAGACATCAACGTGTGCAGTGGCATTGGCTTTATTCAACATTTTGGTTAGAGTAAATGTAGATCTGATAATTTGGATAAAGTGGAGGGCAGGGCAGATAAGATGCAGAGTAATGCTAGACAATCAACTATCTCACAATGCAAGTACAGTAATACTACCACCGTCCATTATTACTTGTCGCTCAAATGGATGTATCTAGCACTATTAAGTTCTAAATACATCCAATTGAGCAACAATTAATTCGATACAGAGGGAGTACATGACAACAGGTACTTACATGAGAAATCCAAAACTTCATAACCATTGTGTTAATTCTACATTTATCTAAAAGTAAATATAGATCTTATAATTTCAAGCAAAGGGAGGATAAAGAAGTGAACATTTACAGTGATGCTACATAATCAAACAAAAATGAGTGTAAGTATGCTGACAAAGGGCAAGAGGTAGTGACAAGAGCAATGCAGTGCCCAGTATTGTTGTGAGATCTTATGATCCTTTGAGAAAGGAGATTCATCTGAAATTAGTTTTCATACAAGAGAGAAGGTAAGGCACATGCAGAAATTTAGGAGTTCAAATTTTGAATTGATATCATAGACAGTACATGACGCTGGGCTCTCTGAAATTCTAATAGGGGTTTGGCCAGTGGAGTAGGGGTAAAGTGTGGTACAGTTGGGCCTGTGTTTTCTGTGGCTGCTGATCTATCTGATTTAACAGGTATCACTACCTTTTCCAAATACCTAGTTTGTACTCCTTGAGGATCTGCACTCACCCTCTTCCTTTTGGACGTCTATTACGAAAGAACAACATTTGACTGGAAAAACATAGTATGATGACACATGGAATAGGTACAGAAAATGGATAGGTATGGCATATACTCATATATGATGCGTAAACTAAGCAGATGGTGGTGTAACAAAGTAGAAGTAATGCAAGAGGTCATATGCAAAATATGTGCGACCAATACAACCTTGCCAAGTTAGAGCAAGCACCTTGATGGGTGAATAAGATAGGCCATCCTCCACCATGCCAAGTTTGTTAGCCAGTGGATTGTTCCGCAATATTCCTCTCGTGCGCCCATTCTCATATTCATTTTGATCATGCTCAATACCTGACATGCATGAAAACATAAAAACAAGTGAGATTATCTTTGTAATTCAGAAGTGATTCTAATCCAATACTGCCTCCCTGTAAACCCCTTTGTGCTATCTCTGCAATTCTTCTGAGAGATGCCATGCATGCTGTAATTTGGTGTGTGCATTAATATAATGTGGCCTACTACTCAAAATATGAGAGCTCCAGAAGTGATGATACTTCGCAGATGACAGCTTCAACATATAGTAAAGAAGAACAAGTCGACCTGACCTGACAGATTCAAAATATACTAAGGGAGAACAACTCGACCTGACTAGTCGACCGCAAATGTCTCTGCTACTCTTCCCGACAAGGAACATACTTATTAAAGAAGAGAAGAGGATCATGTTAAAGAAGTGTAGAAGAGCAAGCAGATTGAACATATTACAAGTCTTTCTATACAATGTTTGTTGCCCACCCATGATGAACCAGGGCGCACAGAGAAATACTATTCCTTCCGGTCTCTTCATATGTGGCTCACATGCATTTTGAAACTAAAGTAGGAACATTTAGCTGACCAATTAAACATGTCCCAGTTTTACTAATATCAGCATCATATTATATTCGAATTTGTACAACTAAGCTTGCTTAGCTTGATGGGTGGAGCAGTGCTATTACGATACGAACCATGTAGGCTGATCGTGGTCATCATAAAATGGGGAAACCGTAAGCATGATGAGTATAGTGTTGACCGTGGTAGTGGGATGGCAGATCTGAAGCTGCAAACCACGCAAAGGGTAGTTAGCAACCGATGTTTGCTTTGAAATAACAACTAAGATTTGGTATGGACAAGAAAGTACAGTCAACAAGTGAGAAAGAAATGCAATTCTGCTGCCTCTCTATATGTCGCGACATGCATTTGGAAACTCAAGTGGGACCTTTAGCTAACCAATTAATTGTGTCTGTTAACTAATATTAGTATCATATCACAATCATATTTGAACAACTAAGCTTTGGAATTATGAGTGCTGTGTTATTTAGCTTGAAGGGTGGAGTACTGCTAGTACGACAGAAAGCACCTACGCAGATTATAGTAGGGTAGATAAAAGGGGAAAACCCTAAGCATCAAGAGTAAAATCAGGAAAGTGGAACTAGCTGGACCATATGGGCTTGTATTGCCGGTACGGCAAGAAAGGCTTCGGAAAGGCTTCGGCCCCAAAAGGGGCAGCTCTATTCAATTGAAGGCACAATACTGTTACTATCAGTCTAGACTATCAAAGACGACATAGCTCCCAGCATTTCCCGGATATTATGGCAGACCATCTAGAATCGTTGAAAGCATCCATCTGAAGCGACCCAATAGACCTGTCGACTGCAAATGTCCCTGCTCCACTTCCCGACAAGGAACATACTGTACTACTCCCTCCGTTCTTAAATATAAATCTCTTAGAGATTTGAATGCGGACTACATACGGAGCAAAATGAGTTAATGTACACTCTAAAATATGTCTACATACATCCGTATGTAGTTCTTATTGGGATATCTAAAAAAATTATGTTTTACCAAAAAAGGCTTTCGCCCCGCTTTATAAATAAAGCAATGATGAACAACACCCGGTACAAACGCACGCCACCAGAACACACGCACGCACCCAAGGCAGTTTAGGAACGGAGGAAGTAATATACTTATTAAGAAGAACAGAAGAGGAAGATGATAACAAAGAGCAAGCATATTTCTCTACTTTTTTCTCTACTCTTATATATTATATATATATTATATCTATACTACTCTTATAAAAAACAGAGTTGGTGATGATGGTGTGCCTGCCATCCTGCAATATAGGCCGTCTGATTTATATCTGACGGATAGGAAGGAAACTATGGTAATTTTGCAAAAAGATACCCACACCCCTCTCCACATTTGCAAATAAGGCCTTCCCTCGTTCATCCTTTTCTCTCACAAGATAAACTACTCATACAAATGCATCTTGATGTTACGTGCAACGCACAAGCATCTTGCTAGTACTCTTATAAAAAACAGAGTTGGTGATGATGGTGTTCCTGCCATCCTGCAATATAGGCCGTCCGATTTATATCTGACGGATAGGAAGGAAACTATGACAGTGATTTGGTAGACCAGTTCTGTCGGGGTACGACACCTATGGGACCCCGAGAGACCCCTTTATGATTCGGCGGGGGGAGAGGTATACGCAAAGAGCAGAACCAGTGATCGACGCGTGAGGTTTTTACCCAGGTTCGGGCCGCTGATCAGCGTAAAACCCTACTCCTGCTTTGTGTTCTTATTGATGTTCTTGAGCCCAGCCTTCAGGAGCGCTCGCAATGAACAGTACGTTCAAAGAGCAGCTACGCATGCAGAATGGACCAGAAGTTTTCCTCCTCTGTAGCAGTTGCCTTGGGCCTCCTTTTATATGCTCAAAGGGGTCTCCACAGTGGCAAAATGTACATACATTGAGGTGTAAAGTAGCTACAGGGCATCATACCTAACCCCTGACGGATTAGGACAAGCGCATTTAATGCACCGTGAGGTGTCCGTTTAGGTGTCCTCACTTTCTTGGGGATGGAAAAAGGGGCCATCCCATCAGCACCGCTTAAGCTCTCCTCCACTGGCGCGTCGCTACGCATCCAGAGAAGGACCCAGAATGTCAGACACGTCACTGTGCCGAAGCAGTGGCATAGCGGCAGAATCTCGCCAGGCGCCGAATCTTGCCGGGCGCCAAGCCTTGCCGGACGCCAAGCCTTGCCGGGCCCCAAAGGCCATCCCGGCAAGGATCTTGCCGGGGAGGCTGGCCTTCGGATTCCAGCTCTGCTTATCTGCTGATCCTCAGATCTGTGACTTGATGATTTCCTTGATGGGTTGAATCGACCCCGAGCTGATCCCGACAAGCCTTGCCGCGAGGATGGCTACAACTGTCCGTGCACAAGTACGGGGTACTAGTGGCCCAATACTTAGTACACCGACAGGAGCCCCCGGGCCTAGGCCATACACGAGTGCGAGGCGTTGTTGGGCTAGGCCCAAACAGTGCACGGGCACGCGTGGCAGGGAATTAACTGCTCGTAAATATCTTGTTTTACTGTGCCCCCCACTACGCGCACGGAGCGCGTGACGTGGCAAGCGTGCCAAAAAGGCTGCAAACTGTCTCGCGCCTATAGAGGCGCATTCATATTGGGGGATAAACAAGGTGGCCCCGCTCCTTCCCCATAAAAAGGAGAAGTTGCAGAGGCGCAAACCTATTTACCCCCCTCTTCTTCTCAATCTGGCCATCGCCATCGCCTTCCTCTTCTCGAGCTCAGAGCGAAACCTTTTTCCTCTTCCGCCCGCTGCTCCCGCGCTCGCTCCACCCCCAGCTTCCGTCCTCACAGTCGCCATGCCGCCCAAGGCCAGCAAAGGCAAGGGCAAGGACAAGGAGGCGAAAGCCGAAGTTCCGGAGAGCGAACTGGTGAAGATGCGGAAGAGGCTCGTCGTCTTCCCTCCGACGCCCGACACCGAAACTTTGAAGGGGCGATACCAATGCATGTGGGCGAAGGGAACGCAAGCTCACCCCGCCACATGCGTAATCCCAGGTGCTTGTTCCAAAGGTGGATCGGACAGATACCCCTTCTTCACTGCATATTTCTATTGCGGGCTCTGTCCCCCCTTTTCCGATTTCTTCAATGACATCATGTACACGTACGGCTTCCGCCTTCTTGATTTCACGCCGAATGTCGTACTTTGCATGTCTATCTTTGCCCATCTCTGTGAGAATTTCGCTGGCGTGATTCCCAATTCTGCTCTTTTCCACCATTATTTCTACCCTCGTATCCAAAAAGGAGAGGCTCTCTCTGGATCTATTGCCTGGATTCCAAGGGCTTGGAACAAAGAGATATACCCAGAGGGAGTTTACCGCGAAAAGTGGGACGAGTGGCGGGCCGAATGGTGCTGGATCCAGGAAGCAGATCCTCATCCTTTTTGTCATCCCTGGCAACAGAAGGTGGTCCGCGGCAAGGATTGGGGCGATCTCTCCGCAGAAGACGAGAGGCTCACAATCGCCACTACCAGGATCCTTCGCTTGAAGGCTGCCGGGCTGACAATGGAGATGATCGACTTTGACTTTCTCTGCCGCCGCATCGCCCCTCTGCAGAACAGGGGAAGGCCAGTCTGGGAGTACAAGAACGCGGCGGATGTCATGAGACTGCGCCCCGGGCTGAACAACAATCTGACTGCTATGCAGCTTGGCGCTCTCCGCCAAAAGTTATTCCAGCTCGAAGACAAGCACCGGCTGCCGGCAAGGATCGTCCCCTTGTGCAACAACTCTGCCTTGGGGTCAATCATTGCCTTCTTGCCGATGTTCAACGCCCACGGCCTTGACCCGACCTGGGTCGAGCCAAGCGAGGAAGAAGCGCAGAAGTTCTTTGACAATTTGACGGAGAAGCCTGTCCGGCAAGAGTCAGATATTATCCGCGCCACCACTGATCAGGAGGTAGCCTACATCGCTACCAGAGTGGAGGAGGCGAATCTTGCCACGGAGGCCGGCAACGTTGGCTTCACAGAATGGGAAGCCAGCGACGCAGAGGTGGTAGTGGAGGCAAAGCCTACCGAGGAGAACAAGGTTGCCGGGGAAGAAGGCGGCGCAGCCGCTGAGAGCTCGTCTGACGAAGACACGGCCGAAGAGGAGACGCGAGAAGAGCCCTCACCTCCGAAGAAGGCAAAGCGTGTTCTTTGGAAGGCTGCATCAGGCATCCCGGCAAGCCAGCCTACTTCGAGCGGTGAATCCCCCGGCAAGAAAGTGGCCGGCAAGACTGGACCACGGCAGGGGGCTCGTCAACAGCCCGCGCGGCGCGCGAGACCCACACCAGCGACCACTGCTGGGGCGGCAGGAGGGTCCCGTACTACCGCGCCGGAGGCTGCCCCGGCGCCTGCCACAGCCAAGCGGCCTAGGACTCCTCCTCCGCCTCCCCACTCAGACACCGCAACGGAGGTCGACTTCGACATCTCCGGCTTCAGTCCAGAGCGAGAGGAAGAAGAGTGAGTACTTGCCACAGCTTCTACCTTCCAATTTGCATCAATCTTACTCACTTGCTTGTGTTGTTTCTGCAGTGACACAGAAACCTTGCTGGAGAGGATGGCTAAGAGGTCAAGGACTTCTACGGGCGACGAGCCCCCGGCGGGCTCCACGAGCGTGCCGGAAACTGTCGTTGTCAGCCCGGAGTCCAGTCCTCAACACAGCCCCCAGCGTAAGTTCATCGTCTCTTTTCTTCTGGCTGGTGCCGAGGCTTTCATTCTTGCCGCTGATATCTTTGGGTTCGCATGAGAAGAACGGCAACAAGGAGAAGATATCCCCATTGTGCCTCCTTCATCGACCGCTCCGCCCACAAGCACATCCCCGGCAAGAGATCCTGCCGACGAGCCCGTCCTGATTGAGGAGGAGCCGACAAGCACGAACTCCGGCAACGCACCCCCGGCAACCGGAGTTGCCGGGAGAGGTGAAGCCACCTCTCGACAGCTCGACGCAGGTACTCGATCGCCTCAGAGTGCTTGTTATTCTTTTCCTCTTATCTCTTTATCTTTAGTCACTTCAAAATCCAAACCTCAATCTTATTCTGTCTTCCTCCTTCACCTTTCAGAGTTCCCTGTGATGGAACATATGGACGTCGACGTCGTCATCGAGGAGACCGCCAGGGATGCCGCCGCTGAAGCGGACAGGATCGCTGCCAGCGAGGCCACCAAGGATGACGTTGCCGGGGCTGGTGATGCTCTTGACGGGGAGGCCGCCAAGACAGCACAAGAGGAAATCGCTGAAGAACCTGCTGAAGAGGGCGACAGGGAGGCTGAGGACCGCACTGACAGCATTCCTGCCGCAGGAGCGCCAGGCGCTGCACCGGCCACAGAGCCCCCTGTCACTGGTGAGGCGGCCACTGAAGACCAGCCATCAACATCTGAAGGCCCCTCATCCAGCAAGTATCTCAAGGTTGGCGAGAATCTATTCATCAACTTGCCAGGGACGGCAAGCACTGAGGCACCAGCCGAAGGAGAAATTTTCGAGGAAATTATTGCCGCCGCCGGGCTCGAAGTCGTTGACGATCCCAGCGCTAGCAGCGGCAAGTCTGAAGAGGATCAACTCCTTCAGGCCATGGGCGAGAACTTCCGCAAACTCCAGGCTCTCCATTGTGCCCGAAAAGAGAAGGCGGACTCCAGAATGGCAGTTGTCGAGGCAGCCGAAGCGGATTTTCAAAGGCGCGTCGCACAAATGCAAATCTGGCACGCCGAGGCCCTCCAAGAGCTGGTTGCTGGCCGAGAACAAGTGAGCTAGCAATGGAATGAGATCCTCCTGAAGCAATCAGATATGGAGAAGGCACATGATGAAGCTGTTCAAAGGATTGCTGCCAAAGATGCTCTCCTGACGGGGCGCCGCGTTGCTCTTGATGCTCACGAAGAAGATCTCACCGCACGTGAGCAGGTGCTCGCCGCCAAGCTTCGTAGCAAGGATGAAGACATCGAAAATCTTGTCGTGCGGCGGACCCAGGAGCTGGAGCAGAAACACAAGGAGGCGCTCGAAGCTCTGACTGCAAGTCATGCCGGCAAGCTCAAGGAGGCCGTCGATGCTGCCGAAGCTGCAGAGGCCGCCAAGAACGAGCTGAGCGACAAAGTGAAGAGGCTGGAAACAGATCTCGAAGAGCACGGCAAGGAGCTCTCGACGCTCAAGGGGGATAGGGAAAAAAACCTCCACTCCTTGGCGGACATGCAAGTTGCCCTGTCCGACAAGACCAAGCAGCTCTCCTCTGCGGATGATAGTATTGCGGTTCTGGAGCTGAAGCTGACCACACTGCAGAAGTCTCTCGAGGCCGGCAAGGCCCATGAGAAGGCTCTACTCAAAGATCTCCAAGGAGGGAGGAACCTGCTCAAGAGCGCCGCCGCTGCCCAAAGCGAGTACGAGAAGGGAGTGGAGATCTAGACTGGCCGTCTCATTGCCACCGCGGAGAAGCTTACCGCAGAACTGTCAACCATGGGCTTGTCGAACTTCAGATATTCTTCCGAGGAAAGAATATCTCCAAGTGCCAGGTTGACGATGTTCTTTGAAAGCATCATCAACGCGTTGAGGGCGCTCCAGTCCAGCCGGGCGACCCAACTGGCGAACGAGACTCGCCGGCTTTGCCGGGCCGTCCTCCGCAAGGTGCTCATCAAGGTGGTGCACAGCAATCCCGGCATCGACCTCTCCAGCGCACTCGGCCATCTGCCAAAGGATGCAAATGTTGAGGCGCTTGAAAAGTGCATCACGCCAATCCTTGAGAAGGTGGACTCCATCAAAAGGATCGAAGGCCAGCGCAGGGATTGAGTGCTTTCCTTTTATTCTTGCCGCCATCATCTCATGTAAAAGACAATTAGGTCTCAAGTTAGAACTGCGGCAACTCATGGATGCAATATAATTTGACTATGTTTAGGCTCATGCTTGCTACTTTCCTTGTCTGATTCCTTTATGTATGGAGTTCATCCTACGCTTACTGAAAAACTTGCCGGCGCGCAACCTGCCGCGAGCACTGGGTGCGGGACTTCAGCAGCCTGCTGGAGGCGCAGCGGCCGGCAAGACTCCTTGGCGTTCTCAGTGCAGCCACTTAAATTGTTGAGCGGACTCGAAACAAAATAAGGGCGCCACTGATTACAACAAGGATTCCTTCGCGTGCAGATTTTCCATACAAGAATCGGAATCGTCCAAGGAAATAACTTGGTAATAAAAGAAAAACTTGCTCTAAGTTTTTAGGACTTAACTTTCTGGCTTTGTTCTTCCTCCGGCAAGCATCGATTCCGAACGTCACCAACTGGTATTCATATCTCCCTTCCCCCCCGGCAAATGTGCACGCGAGGAATCCTTCTGTCTTTGAGAAAAAGAAAGAAGAGAAAATAAAGGGATGAAACCTTGCGGTTCGTTAGAACTTACTGGAATCAGGTGTCATACAACATCTTAGACAAACATGCATATATGAATATGAACATGGGAATCAATAAGGGAATGTACAACACTTAAATTTATTCATCTGTGCTCAGGGTCTGCGCCAGGCTTTGTACAAAGGATCACATGCCTTGCCGGCAAGACTTGTACAAAAGGGTGGTTGCCGGGAGCCCCCGGCAACCGCGCCTTATGGATAGAACTTCCGAAGATGTTCGATATTCCAGGAATTGCTCACTGGAACGCCATCTTCGGTCTCCAGGCGGACAGCGCCGGGCCTGGTGACTCGTACTACCCGATAAGGGCCTTCCCACTTTGGCATCAACTTGTTTGAATTCTTGGCGGACTGAATCCGTCGGAGAACAAGGTCGCCTTCCTCAAGGCTTCGGGCATGAACTTTGCGGCTATGATAGCGGCGCAAAGCTTGCTGGTAGCGTGCAGCTCGCACAGCAGCCTGAAGACGATTCTCCTCAAGGAGCACAGCGTCATCTTGCCGCAGTTGCTCTTGCTCGAGCTCATCATAAGCGAGCACTCGAGGAGATCCGTATATGAGTTCCGTGGGGAGAACTGCTTCCGCTCCGTAGACCAGAGCGAAGGGCGTCTGGCCGGTGGCTCGATTTGATGTCGTTCTGATTGACCAAAGAACCGCCGGCAACTCATCAATCCAGCGTCTTCCGCACTTTTTCAGCCTGTCAAAAGTTCTGGTCCTGAGACCGCGCAGCACTTCAGCATTGGCCCTCTCCGCTTGGCCGTTGCTTCTCGGGTGAGCAACAGAGGCAAAACAAATCTTGCCGCCAAGGTCTTGGACATACTGCATGAAGGTGCGACTTGTGAACTGCGTGCCGTTGTCGGTCATGATCCCGTTAGGCACACCGAAACGGCAAACAATTCCTTTGAAGAACTTGACAGCCGACTGCGCTGTCACCTTCCTCACTGCTTCCACCTCCGGCCACTTTGTGAACTTGTCGATAGCAACATACAAGTACTCAAAGCCCCCTGTAGCACGGGGGAAGGGGCCCAGTATATCGAGCCCCCAGACCGAAAATGGCCAGGAGAGAGGGATTGTTTGAAGAGCTTGAGTTGGCTGATGTAATTTCTTTGAATGAAACTGGCACGCTTCACACTTGGTTACTAGTGCAGTCGCATCCTGGAGGGTGGTAGGCCAAAAGAAACCTTGCCGGAATGCTTTTCCGGCAAGCTCTCTTGACCCTATGTGAGAGCCACACATGCCCCCATGTATCTCCGCCAACAACTCTAGTCCATCCTCCCGAGGAATGCACTTCAATTTCACACCGTTTGGTCTCTTTCTGTACAGGACGTCATCGACGAACTTGTACATAATAGACCGACGGGCTACTCTCTCTGCTTCTTCTTGTTCCTCAGGGAGTTCACCTGTCTGAAGAAAATGGACAATGTGCTGCACCCATGCTGGAGCCTGAGGTTCGACAACTAGGACTAAAGGCATCTCCTCTGCCGGGGGAACGTTTGTCTCGACAACGAGGGCCTGGGGCCCTGTCGGAGCCTGTTGTTCCCCGGCAGGCGTGTCGATCCCGGCAACTTCCTTGCCGGTGGCTCCGGGGAGCTCTGCCGGGAAGTACTGGCCAGAGTTCAACTTCCTTCTTATTTCTTGCCGCATCGATGACGCCACGGATGGTTGAGTCAATTGGAGCACAAAAGTTCCTGGTTCCACAGGCAACTTGAGGGCAGCACGCTTTGACAGGTCATCAGCAATATTGTTCTCGGCACGAGGAACGTGCTCCATTTGGAGACCGTCAAAGCGCTCTTCCAATTTCCTCACTTCATCTACGTAGGCTTGCATCAATGGACTTTGATAGCTCTTGTTAACTTGCCTGACGACAAGCTGTGAATCGCCTTTGATGACGAGCTTTTTGATACCAAGGTCTGCCGTGATCCTCAGACCGGCAAGCAAACCCTCGTATTCTGCAGTGTTGTTGGTCGAACTCTCCCGGGGAAAGTGCATTTGGACTACGTACTTGAGGTGCTCTCCGGTGGGTGCGACAAGCAGCACGCCAGCACCGGCGCCTTGCAGCGAGAAAGCCCCGTCAAAGTACATAATCCATTGCTAATCAATTTCCTTGCCGGGGAGAGTTGTTTCTTGAACTTCTTCGTCTGGCGTCGTGGTCCATTCTGCAATGAATTCCGCCAAGGCCCTACTCTGAATTGTCGAAGTGCTTTCAAACTTAAGGCCAAAGCTGGACAGCTCCAACGCCCACTCCACGATCCTGCCGGTTGCCTCCGGATTTTGCAAAATCCGTTGCAACGGAAAGCGAGTGACGTCGGTAATCTCATGTGCTTGAAAATAGTGGCGCAGCTTCCTTGAGGCCATAAGGAGGCCAAAAAGCAGCTTCTGCACCCCAGAATATCTTGACCTAGCCCCTTGTAAAAGAGAGCTAACAAAATAAACTGGGCGCTGCACCACCTTCTTCTTCTGCACAAGTTCTTCTGTTTGCGCAGATCCTGTCTTGCCGGGATCAACCCTTGCCGGGGAAGATCTTGCCGCGTCATCCGGCGGTCCTGCCACTGGTGTTGCTTCCTCATCAGCTTCTCTCTGCACCACTAGCGCAACACTAACCACTTGTTTTGTTGCCGCCAGATACAACAGCAATGGCTCTTGTGGTTTAGGCGCGACTAGCGTCGGCGGAGAGGAAAGGTATTTCTTCAAATCTTGCAGCGCAGCCTCCGCTTCCGGAGTCCATTTCATTGGACCTGTCTTCTTCAAAATTTTGAAGAAGGGCAGGGCGCGCTCAGCAGATTTGGAAATAAACCTTCTTAGAGCAGCAACACAGCCAGCAAGACGACGCACATCCTTGACGCGTCTCGGCGCTTCAATGTGCTCAATGGCTTTGATCTTGTCGGGGTTCGCTTCGATTCCCCGGCAAGATACAAAGAATCCGAGGAGCTTGCCGGAAGGAACTCCGAACACGCACTTCTCAGGATTGAGCTTCAAATTGATCTTGCGCAAGTTTGCAAATGTTTCTTCTAAGTCTTGAATGAGCATTGCTTTATCCTTGGTTTTGACAACTATATCATCCATATATGCCTCCATATTTCTATGGAGTTGTGGCTCAAAACCAATCTGGATTGCTCTGGCGAATGTTGAACCAGCACTTTTCAACCCGAAAGGCATTCGTATAAAACAATACGTACCACATGGGGTGATAAAGGCGGTCTTCTCTTCATCTTCCTTTGCCATAAAAATCTGATGATACCCTGAATAGGCGTCAAGGAAGGACAGGAGATCACAACCAGCGGTGGCATCCACAATCTGGTCGATGCGCGGCAAGGGAAAGGGATCTTTTGGACAAGCTTTATTGATATCTGTATAATCGACACAAAGCCTCCATTTCCCATTCACTTTTCGCACTACAACCGGGTTGGCCAACCAGGTTGGATGGAGCACTCCTTTGACCAGTCCTGCCGCCTCCAGCTTCTTAATCTCTTCGGCAATGAATTCTTGCCGCTCCAAGGCCTGTTTCCTCACCCTTTGCTTGATGGGCCGCGCATGAGGACAGACAGCAAGGTGGTGCTCGATCACTTTCCTGGGAACACCGGGGATGTCAGACGGTTGCCATGCAAACACGTCGACATTCGCCCGCAGGAAAGCAACGAGTGCGCTTTCCTATTTGTCATCTAGGGCGGAACTTATGGTGAAAGTTCCCCCCGTTCCGTCCTCCCTGGCAGGCACCTTCTTGGTTTCCGGCGGGGCAGCCTTGGACTTCTTGTTCTTGCCTGTGGAACTCTCTGGTACGTCCTCGACGGAAGCGCAGCACTCCGAGGAGGCGCGCTTGCCGGAGTTCGCGCCAAGGTTCCTGCCGGTCTTCTTCTTCCCCCCGGGAGTTCCAGCGGCAGGAGCAGATGCCTTGATGGCAGGTGCTGCAACTGCTTCCCAGTAAAGTTGGTCGGCACAGATGAGCGCATCCTTCTTATCGGAATGGATAGTGATGACGCTCAACGGCCCGGGCATCTTCAAAACATTGTATGCGTAGTGTGATGCCACCATAAACTTAGCCAGCGCTGGCCGACCAAGGATCCCATTGTATGACATGGGGATCTTGGCGACATCAAACACCACCTTTTTGGTCCTGAAGTTAAACTCGCTGCCAAATGTTACCGGCAGCGTGATCTTGCCCTTAGGCTGGGTTCTTCCCAGATTGACCCCTTGAAATGTACCCGTTTCCTCGAGGTCTTCGTCGGGAATCTGAAGCTTTGTGAGCACATCTGGTGAGATTAAGTTTAGGCAGGCCCCGCCATCAACTAACATCTTCGTCACCTTGAGGTTGCGAATTGTTGGGGAAACCAACAATGGCAAACACCCGACCGCAGTTGTGCGATCAGGGTGATCCTCGGCGTCAAAGATGATAGGCGTGCCGGACCACTTCAGAGGCCTACACGCATCGGGGGATGGCTCTGTCGCATTAACCTCCCGCATCCACTGTTTAAGTTGGCGGTGGGAAGAATGCAGCGAGGCACCCCCATCAATGCACATAGCCTCCGTAGCCTTCTGGAATTCCTGCTCACTGGATTCATCATCTTCCTCATCATCATCTCCTTCTTTATCTCGGCCCCGAGCGGGCCGATCCTTCTGCTGCTTGGCCTTGCCGCGGCGACCCCCTCGGCCACCGCGTTTCTTGCCGGACCCCTCAGCACCATCTTGGGCCTTCTCCTTGTCTCGCCTCTCGTATTCGGCCCTCTGCTTCTCGGCAAGCTGCTCAACTTGCCGGCAGTTCTGGAGATCGTGGCCCTTAGTGCAATGGATCTTGCAATACTGCTTGCCGGAGTTCTCCGACTTGTCGGCAGCCGCCAAGGCCTGACAGGAAGGGTACCCGGCAAGATCCTTGCCGGGGTCACTAACCTTGGCCTTCTTGGCGGCGCCGGGGTTGTCGGATTCCTCGACAGCAAGCACGGCCTTGCCTCCGCGCTTCCTGTTCCGCCGCCGGCCTTTCCTTGACGGGGCCGCGGCGTCTTCATCTTCGGAGTCGCCTGCCACGCCAACAGCCTCACCAGGGAGTTTCCTCCCCTCTTCAGCTCGAGCGCACTTGTCGGCCAGAGCATAAAGCTCGGCAATACTCCTGACTTTGTTCATCGCCAGCTCTTCCCGCATTCTGCGGTTACACATGTTCTGGTGGAACGCGCTAATGACAGCGGCAGGATGAACGTCGGGAATGTTGTACTACACTCGGCTGAACCTCTGCATAAACTTGCGCAGGGACTCGCCCTCCTTCTGAGGGATGATGTGCAAATCGCTCTCTTGGCCAGGAGCTTGATGGCCTCCAACGAAGGCGCCAACAAACTGATGGCACAGATCTGACCAGGAAGAAATGGAATTCTCCGGCAGATGCATCAACCACGACCTGACGTTGGGCTTGAGCACCAACGGGAAGTAGTTGGCAAGTATCTTGTCATCTCGGCCCCCGGCAGCCTGCACTGCAATGGTGTAGATGCTTAGGAACTCCGAGGGATGGGTCTTTCCGTCATACTTCTCCGGAACCTCTGGCTTAAAGGTTCGGGAATTGGGCCACCGGACTTGCCGCAGCTCACGGGTAAACGCTTGAGTCCCTACCTCATAAGGCAAGTCTCCTACGTCCCCTGGCGCAGGCTCGTCGACAGCCGGCCCCGCGCGCTTATCAGAGTGATAGCGCGCTTCCCGTCGCTGCTCGATGGTTGTTCGAGCGTCCTCTTTGCCTCGTTCCTGGAGAACTAGACGCTGATCACGGCGCATCCGTGGATCGGACGACGCCGTGGAAACTTCTTCATGGCGGTCGACTTGCTGAGTTGTCGGCCGCCGCTGATGTCGCGGAGGGGAGTGCACTGTAGTTGCACCACCTCCGGTTTTCTCTGCATCGGCTCGCGCCGGATCGATGGGCCTCCGCTGCGAGGGCCCTGCCTCTTGCGGTCCATCCTTGTTGGCGAAGCCGATAAGGCTCTGGATAGTAGCTCGCCACTCCTCCATCTTCTCCGGGGCGGGAGGAAAATCGAGGAGCAGCTGTGCACATGCCAAGGCTTCCGCTGGCGTAGGTGGCGGCGACAAGTGCGAGGTACGTGAGGTGCTCTGACTCCTAACCAAGTTAGAAGGAGCACCACCACGGTCACGCGACCGCGCATCACCTCCGCCGGCAGCTCGGTGTGCATGCTGGTCCCGCGCATCTTGGGATCTATGCGCAGAAACCTTTTCGTGGGGACGCCCCGAACCACCAGCGCCATGATGTCGCTCATCTTGCACGACCTGAGTAGGTCGCGAGGCTTGCACCGGCGCGGGAGCTCCAGCAGGCGCCCTTCGATCCCTAGAGTTAGTTGTGCCACCCATAGGTAACACAGCACCATCTCTAGATCCAGCGGCGTGCAAGTTACCACTGCCACTGCGAACGATACCGCTCGCTTGGCTTGGGTCACCAGAACGCCGTGGGGGTTCTAGTCCTCTTCCTTCTGCACCCACACCATCGCCTGTACGTGAAGGCGCAGGCAAAACGGACCCGGACGGTTGCACTGTCGCAGCGCTCTTCTTCTTGGGCGGCATAATGATGAAGATGATGAAGAAACTAGGGCGCCGACCACCAGATCAGGTTCGCGCAACCTTCAATCCCCCTACCTGGTGCGCCAAAGATGTCGGGGTACGACACCTATGGGACCCCGAGAGATCCCTTTACGATTCGGCGGGGGGAGAGGTATACGCAAAGAGCAGAACCAGTGATCGACGCGTGAGGTTTTTACCCAGGTTCGGGCCACTGATCAGCGTAAAACCCTACTCCTGCTTTGTGTTCTTATTGATGTTCTTGAGCCCAGCCTTCAGGAGCGCTCGCAATGAACAGTACGTTCAAAGAGCAGCTACGCATGCAGAATGGACCAGAAGTTTTCCTCCTCTGTAGCAGTTGCCTTGGGCCTCCTTTTATATGCTCAAAGGGGTCTCCACAGTGGCAAAATGTACATACATTGAGGTGTAAAGTAGCTACAGGGCATCGTACCTAACCCCTGACGGATTAGGACAAGCGCATTTAATGCACTGTGAGGTGTCCGTTTAGGTGTCCTCACTTTCTTGGGGATGGAAAAAGGGGCCATCCCATCAGCATCGCTTAAGCTCTCCTCCACTGGCGCGTCGCCACGCATCCAGAGAAGGACCCAGAATGTCAGACATGTCACTGTGCCGAAGCGGTGGCACAGCGGCAGAATCTCGCCAGGCGCCGAATCTTGCCGGGCGCCAAGCCTTGCCGAACGCCAAGCCTTGCCGGGCCCCAAAGGCCATCCCGGCAAGGATCTTGCCGGGGAGGCTGGCCTTCGGATTCCAGCTCTGCTTATCTGCTGATCCTCAGATCTCTGACTTGATGATTTGCTTGATGGGTTGAATCGACCCCGAGCTGATCCCGGCAAACCTTGCCGCGAGGATGGCTACAACTGTCCGTGCACAAGTACGGGGTACTAGTGGCCCAATACTTAGTACACCGACAAGTTCCAATAGCTGTGGCAGTTGTACGTCTGGTTGGAGCGGCTAGGTATTTAAGCCTGAGGACACACAGTCCCGGACACATAGTCCTCACCGTATTCTCCTTGAGCTGAGATCACACAGCCCTTGCCCAATCACTCGTGGTAAGTCTTCACAGGTGACTTCCAAACCTTCACAGACTTGGTCACTCGCTGATCCACAATTCCTCTTGGATGCTCTAGACCATGACGCCTAACCGTCTGGAGGATGCACAGTCCTCAAAGGTAACAAGTGTCGGTTCCACACAGGAACAATCTCTTCAGTGATGCTCAATCACTTTGGGTTTTAGGTGTTGGGTTTGGGTTTTTCCTCACTTGATGATTTTCGCTGAAAGTCCTCGAAGGATGGGATGCTCTAAATGACAAGTGTCAGTTTCTCTCGAAGCAGCCAACCAGCTAGTGGTTGTAGGGGGCGGATATTTATAGCCGGGGAGCAGCCCGACATGATAAGACATAAATGCCCTTCAATGATATGACCGTTAGGTGGATAGGATATTTTGGACAGCTGGCGCATAGCACATCAACGGTCAGAAGTTTGAGCTCTCAAATTCCTTAGGGCTATCATGTTCCCTACTTGTAGGCAATCCGCACTGGCGCATTCCTAACTCCTCAGTTAGAACAAATTCCTCAGAGAACAGAAGATCTTCGTCTTTGTCACTGAAGAGCTTGACTGAACTGTATGAGATTTCCAATGGCTTCACTCGAAAGGATTGGGTAGGTGTAGGATTTGAGATGAGCATCACTTGGAAACTTTTCCTTAGTTTTACCTCGACCCCCTTTAACAGTACGGTGTTTCCTATGACTCAAGAAAGGGAAAACAAAACTATGAAAACAAAAGTCTTCATGCTTCATAATCCTCGCATCAATATCAAGTCTTCATGGTCACACCAATTTCCTCACTTTCAAAGTCTTCAAGAAAACCAAAGTCTTCAACTGAAGACATTCATTTTTAGGGGTCAACATTCATCGTAAATATCAAACTCCTCATAGACTTATAGACCTGTGTACACTCATATACACATTAGTCCCTTAACCTATAAGTCTTCAATACACCAAAATCACTAAGGGGCACTAGATGAACTTACAATCTCCCCCTTTTTGGTGATTGATGACAAATAGGTTAAGTTTTCAACGGGGATAAAACATATAATGTGTAAATACTGATATTGAGGAATTTGATTGCAAGATATAGAAGAACTCCCCCTGAAGATGTGCATATTTGAGGAATTTGCTTTGGATTGCAAATGCACATTGTAGAGTACTATCATGGAGATCTCCCCCTATATCTTGTAATTCATACACACATTTAATATATGATATGAAGAATTTGAAATGCATGATGAAATATGGTGTCTGACAAAATTCAGCATGCATGCATTAAGGTACTTGAGGAAATAAGCATGCAGAAAGCAGTTCAAAAGTATCAGACCACCATAGGACTTAAGTTTACAACTCAACCAACAAACACTTCAGAAGAGCGAGAGTTGTAACTAAACAGAAAAATAGCCCATATATAAGACCCGCTTGAAGACTAACTCAAATTTCTCCCCCTTTGTCATCAAATGACCAAAAGGGACGAAAAATGAGGACTAACGCCCCTGAAGAATATCATCATGATGTTGATGGAGGAGCACCAGCGTTGTTGGGGTCGTCCGTTGAGGTAGGGCCTGCTGCAGTGTCGTTCAAATCTTCAGCTTCATCTGTCTCGCGCGATGAATAATATGAACTGGCAACAAGCTGAGGAACTTTGACCTTCTTGAATTTCTTCGAAGGTGGCTGAGACCAGTCAAAGTCCGGTTGAAATCCCATCTCCTTGAGATCTTCAGCACTGTAGAGATTCGACAGAATAGCCCAAGTGCGGTCAAAGACTTCATGCATATAGTAGTGATTCTTCTTCACAGTATTTTGAGTGACTGTCATGTTCTGAAGAATTGCACCAAACTGACGCTTGACCCACTTGTGATTTCGATCAACTTTCTAATGAAGACTGAGGAGAAGTTCACAATCAGTCATCACACGCGGAGCTGTGGCTTGAGGATTTTGTTTTGAAACTTTGGCGGCAGAATCTTGTGTTGCAGAGTCATCATTGGTGGAATAGGATGCAGCTTTGCAAAACTGTCCATCCAATGAATGAGTGCCTTCATCTATAACAGCGGCCTTGCCCTTCTCATCAGCTGAGGAAATAGTCCGCTTGAGGACTTCAATAGGTGGCAAATAGCTGAGATGATTCTGAAAGTCAGCCTGATAATGAATTGAAGACCTTGATCTGATGAATTTCATGATCTAGGGAGCGTAAGGCTTCAACTCAAAAGGTCACAAAGCAGCATTGACTAAAGTCCTCATGAAGAAATCATGGTAGTTAATGGGAATGCCATGTATCATGTTGAACAACAGATTCTTCATGATGCCAACAACCTCTTCTTCATCAGAGTTGTGGCCCTTGATTGGACTGAGGGTTTTGGTCAATATGCGATACACAGTCCTTGGTACATAGAGCAATTCTTTCACAAGGAAGGTGGTCCTTGGAGCTTGGCCAGCCTTCAAAGGCTTCATCAGCACTTGCATTAAGTGATTTGAGAGTTCAGGTTCAGCATACATGAGTCTTGGGCCTTCAATCAAAGGACTAACTAGAATAGCGTGAAGCAATTCAGAGGCCGAAGCTTTGTAATGAGTATTTTTGGTCATCCAGTCTAGCACCCATGAATTCACATCTTCAACATTTCTAGTGATATGCAGTGTGGTGTAGAATTGAAGAATGAGTTCTTCGTTCCAGTCGCAGATGTCAGTGCAAAAGTTAAGCAGCCCAGCGTCATGAAGAACACTGAGGACTGGATGGAAGCAAGGAAGCGACTCCATATCCACATGAGGAATTTGCTCGTGGTCAAATACCTTGTTCTTACCAAACAGGAGGGAAGAATAAAAGTTCATTTGACTTGCTGTCCAGAAGCGCTTGCATCGCAGTCTAGCAGAGTCATAGGGATTGTAATCCGTGAAGAAGTGATGCTCAACAAAGAAATCATCAGCGTTGAATTTCTGCTTCTTGGTATGAGGATTTTGTGGCTTGGGCTGAAGATTAATAGTTGAAGACTTCACAGCCTCTTGGCGCACAACCTCTGGAGCCACAGACTGAGGAATTTCAACTTCTTCTGGAATAGAATGAAGGGAAGATTGATGTCCTTCAGAGCCCGTATGAATTTCTTCAGTCTGCACAGGGGACTGAGGAATTTGTTGCAGAGGTGTGGTCAATGGTGAATTTGGATGATGTCTTTCCCAATAATCATCATTGAGAACTGGTGTAGTAGACCCAATGTCCACATCCTCATCTTCTTCATCAATTTCTTCAACGCCTGCCTCTTCAGCTGTGAACTGAGGCACGGGCGATGATACCAGTGGTGTTGAAGGGATATCATCCACTTCAATTTCTTCATCCAACTGCTCTGAAGTAGCAGCAGAAGGATTCGCTTCATCACTGTCATCTGGAATGACATATTCCTCACCAAAGGGAACAATTTCCTTTGATGGCATGCTTGAGATAGGAACATCATCAATGGGGTTGGTGTATGAGCTTGTCAAAGTCTTCACTTTCTTGGGAGCTGAAGACTCTACAGTTTCTGATGCTTTCCTTTTCTTCACAGCTGCCTTCTCTACAGCTTTGGTCTTCTTCGCTTCTGATGCAGAAGGAAGGTGGATGTCTTTCATCTGTGATAACTTTGCAGGAGGAGCAGATGAAAGTGGTGCAGTTTCTTCAGGCACAACTGATGCAGTTGCCCTGGCTTGTTCAGATTCTTCAGGCGCAACTTCATATGCTTCAGCTGACCTGAAATGTTCTTCAGGCGCAACGTTGGAGGTTGCCCTGGCATTTTCTTCAGGAGCTAGAATTTCTTCAGCAGCCTTGGTACTTTCAGTTTCTTCAACAGTCTAATTTTCATCAGCTGTGCTAGCATTCTCTTCAGTAGGCTGAGCAGATGCTCCAGCTTGAGGAATTTGTTGTTGCGATGGAGCTGCAACATTTGGGTTGAGCCCCTTGGCCATTCTGACAAATCTGACTTTGGCACCTAGCCAATCTGCACGATATGCATCAAATTCATCGCTGAGAGCTTTGATCTCCTTTTGCAAATTCACAAGTTCTTTAGGAGTCATATTCACAACATGCTTCTTCAGAAAGCGCTCCTTCTTGTATTGAGCTTTCTTGACTTGCCTGCCCTTCTCAAATTTCCATTTTTCTTCGGCTATGAAGGCCGTCAACATGTGGCTCTGGCCAGGAGTGAGGTTTAATTCAAGTAAAGGAGTATTTGGATCCTTGTGCCATAGATTGATGAAATCAAGGATCCTTTTGGGATCCAGCATGAGTGGCACAGCACTGCCTTTGGCTCTAGCGGCCTTTTTTTGCTTGTCTTTGATGATCTCAGCAAGTTCTTCATCATCAGCTTCATCGTCATCTGACGGAACTTGGAAGGCAACTTGCTTCTTGTGAGGACTTGGCCTTGGGCCTCGTCCAGCAGTGGCCTTTTTCTTTAGCAAGATTGGACCAGTTGAAGATTGTTGCGGAGCTGAGGAACTTGCAGTTGCTCCTAAGGCAATAGAGATTCCTGTAGTCCGTTGGCACGTGGCAAGATGCACTGGTGTTGAGGACTTAGCAGCAACAACTGAGGATTTAGTGGCAACAGAGGGAATTGGCACAACCCTTGAAGAAGTTGCCTGAGGAATTTGCTTTGAGGGCTTTGAGGAACTTGGCCATGAGGGCATTGCTGTTGAGGAACTCGGCTTCATAGCAGATTTCTTCGGCATGGCCTTTTTAGGCTTACTGGCAGAGGCCTCAGCAGCCGCAGCTGAATCTTCATTGAATTTCTTCACTGCTTCTTTTGCCAATTTAGCCAATTTGGCTTGATGCTTAGCCCATTCTTTGGGAAATTCCTCACTGCGCATGATGCTTGAGGGATCAGCTTCTTGGCCTGGTGCCAATGGAGGACTTGGACATGGAGGGTTAACAGCAAATTTCTTCATGTACTTAGGAGTGACATAGCGATATTCCCTCCATTCCCTTGCCCATCTCCTCTCAATCCTCTGTATGCGCACTTTGCGCTGATTTTTGTTCTCCTTGCCATGAGTTGCTTCATCAGGAGTACAATATTCATCATAGATGTCTTCAGGGATTTCAAAAGCTGTATTAGTTTCTGGCCTCTTTCCTCCCTTCTGAGGTCTTTTACCCTCAGCCATTTTCTTCACTTGAGGATTTTGAACAATCGAAGTTTCTGAGGATGTATGCAATTTATCTTCGAGAAACGCTGCAAATGAGTTAAGTTGATGAGAACCTAGTGATTCAGCAGCAGACATTTGTACCTGTGAACAGAGTATAGGTGTGAAGAATTTGGAGAGGTCATATGCGTTCTCAGAAATTTTTCAAAAGAAATCAAGTTTGAGGAATTTGACCAGGGGAGTCTTGAGGAATTTCACTAAGCGTTCTTGACTTAGGTTCTAGAGTTGTATAGATTAGAAAATCCACACAATTGAGGAATCTTGAAGAAAAACATAGCTTAGAGAAACAAATCAAGAACAGATGCAACTAGGTGTTTAAGGATGCGGAAGTTGAAGAATAAACACCTTTTGAAGATTTTGTGAAATCATCAAAATCAAAGTAGGGCAGTAAAATCAGATTTTAATTACCCTGGACGAAGAACACGATGAACTGGAAGTGGAAGTGGAGAAGTTTGTCCGTTCAGATCTCCCACGCCCTAACTTGGTGGTGAGAGACAGCTACGATGGCGGCGGAGTGAAGATTTCCGCGGCCAGCGCGAGTACGACAGCGACAAGGTCGAGGAAGTGAAGCTCTTCCTCACCAGCGACGATGGAGAGTAGCGACGGCGCTAGGTCAGAGAGCTCGAGCGAGGGGAGTGCGTTCGATCGGAGTAAATGAGGTCTGAGGAGGGCGAGGGGTATTTATAGCCGAGGTGAAAAACTGCCCGTCCGAAATTTTTGGATGAACATGCCCCTGACCCTTGCCATCCTAGCGACATGTGTCACCCACGTACATAGAGGTGGAGATCGTGGTAGATCGTGGGTGAATAGATTAATCTTATCGTGGGATGCGGAACGGTTTGAGCAGCAAAAGCCGAAAATTTAGATATGAAAATTTTAATGTTTCGTTCGCAAATTCTTCAGCTGTCAAGGACACAGTGAAGAATTTGAACGGGTTTCAAATAGAATGCACATGAAGAATTTGTGAATAGACTGGGTTGAGTTTAGCATAGAGGGGGAAAGGGTCCGATCACATTCACTTAGAGGAAAAAGTCAACTTGAAGAATTAGCAATAAGTGAATGCTGTTGAGGACATGAAAAACTCAAATATATATGTATATAGTCAATGAAGAACACCAGTCAAAATTTTTGAAGACTTTGCAAGTTGAAGAATTTGAAAATTGAAGAATTTGCAAAATGAAGAAAAAACTCAATTTTGAAGATTTTAAACTTTTGTTGGTGGCGTGACCCACCGTATAAGAATGATGATTTCAGACACCGCGTACAATTGTCGTAGGGCTCTGAGAATCAAATTCTTCGTTAATTTCATCACACGTAGAGAGTTAGTCTTCATTGATTGAATAAAAATGTTACTTCGTGTGTTGCACATCTAAGTCATCAATTTTGCATAAGTGTTAGGATGTGTGTCCTTTCAAAGAACATTCGAAGATTCTAAGATATTTAGCTCACACCGCAACTTGCTAAATCTCTTCTCATCCAAGGGCTTGGTGAAGATATCCGCTGGCTGTTCCTCAGTCTTCACGTGATCAATAGAGATGTCACCCTTCAACACATGATCTCGAAGAAAATGATGACGAATCTGGATGTGCTTTGTCTTCGAGTGCTGAACTGGGTTATGCGCAATCTTGATGGTACTCTCGTTGTCGCAGTAGAGTGGCACATTCTTCATGTTGATGCCGTAGTCCTTGAGGGTTTGCTTCATCCACAGCAATTGAGCCCAACAAGAACCAGCAGCAATGTACTCAGCTTCAGCAGTAGAGAGTGATATGCAGTTCTGCTTCTTCGAGGACCAACATACTAAAGATCATCCGAGGAAATGGCATGTGCCTGATGTTGACTTGCGATCCATTCGATCACCAGCATAGTCAGAGTCAGAATATCCAATGAGATCAAAAGCCGAGCCCTTGGGATACCATAATCCAAGTGTTGGAGTGTGAGCTAGATATCGAAGAATATGTTTCACAGCCTTATGGTGTGATTCCTTCGGTGTAGCTTGAAAACGGGCACACATGCAAACACTAAGCATAATATCTGGCCTAGATGCACATAGATACAGCAAAGAGCCAATCACGGAGTGGTATACTATAGGATCGAAAGTATGTCTAGAGGGGGGTGATTAGACTACTTGACCAAATAAAAATCTAGCCTTTTCCCAATTTTAAGTCTTGGCAGATTTTAGCAACTTAGCACAAGTCAAGCAATCAACCTACACATGCAATTCTAAGAGTATAGCAGCGGAATGTAAATCATTGCATATGAAGGTAAAGGGGAGGAGTTTGGAGGGAGCAAACGCAATGTGGACACGGAGATTTTTTGGCGTGGTTCCGATAGGTGGTGCTATCGTACATCCACGTTGATGGAGACTTCAACCCACGAAGGGTAACGGTTGCGCGAGTCCACGGAGGGCTCCACCCACGAAGGGGCCACGAAGAAGCAACCTTGTCTATCCCACCATGGCCATCGCCCATGAAGGACTTGCCTCACTTGGGTAGATCTTCACGAAGTAGGCGATCTCCTTGCCCTTACAAACTCCTTGGTTCAACTCCACAATCTTGACGGAGGCTCCCAAGGAACACCTAACCAATCTAGGAGACACCACTCTCCAAAAGGTAATAGATGGTGTGTTGATGATGAACTCCTTGCTCTTGTGCTTCAAATGATAGTCTCCCCAACACTCAACTCTCTCTCACAGATTTGGATATGGTGGAAAGATGATTTGAGTGGAAAGCAACTTGGGGAAGGCTAGAGATCAAGATTCTTGTGATTGGATTTGAATGTCTTGGTCTCAACACATGAGTAGGTGGTTCTCTCTCAGAAAATGAGTAGTGGAAGTGTAGGCACGTTCTGATGGCTTTCTCACAAATGGAGAAGGGGGTGGAGGGGTATTTATAGCCTCCACACAAAATCTAACCGTTACACACAATTTACCAAACTCGGTGGGACCGAATAGTAAAACTCGGTCAGACCGATTCAGTTCAAAATGTGAACGTTAGGATTTTCGGTGGGACCGACGTGATCAACTCGGTGGGACCGATGTGCTAGGGTTAGGGTATAACTTGATCTCGGTGAGACCGATCACATGAACTCGGTGGGACCGATTTCAGTAATAGGCAAACAGAGAGTTGGTCTGGCAAACTTGGTGGGACCGATCGCTCATTTCGGTTAGACCGAAACATTACAAAAAGGAAACAGAGAGTTTGCATTGCGAACTCGGTGGGACCAATCACTCATTTCGGTTAGGCCGAAACATTACGAAGGGAAACAGAGAGTTTGCAATCCCATCTCGGTGAGACCGAGATCCCTATCGGTGAGACCGAACTGATTAGGGTTTCTGGTTATGGCTATGTGAAGTGAACTCGGTGGCGCCGGATAGATCAAATCGGTGGGGCCGAGTTTGACTTTAGGTGTAGGACATATGTGGAAATGAGAAAGTGGTTGAGGGCTTTTGGAGCATATCACTAAGCATTTTGAGCAAGCAAGCCATTAAGCAACACCTCATCCCCTTTTAATAGTATTGGCTTTTCCTATGGACTCAATGTGATCTTGGATCACTAAAAAGAAAATGTAGAGTCTTGAGCTTTTGCCAATATATGTCCTTAGCATTTTGAGGGGTCCACATCTCTAGTCCATGCCATGCCAATCATTGAACTTTCTGAAATGATCATCTTGAAAGATTATTAGTTCAATGAGCTATATGTTGTTAAGAATTACCAAAACCACCCAGGGATTAGTTGCACTTTCATATACCTTTTGATCGAAGTCTATACCATTTTCATTGGTGCATAGATGGCCATTTGTGGGCATAGGGATTTTGACGCCTTTGCAATCTTGCATACTGAATTTCCTCAAAACGTCCTTGAGGTATTTCTCTTGAGAAATGAAGATGCCATTGCGTTGTTGATGAATTTGAAGACCTAAGAAGAATTTCAATTCTCCCATCATGGACATTTGAGATTCCTCACTCATCATATAAGCAAATTCATCACTGTAACGTTGGTTAGTACAGCCAAAGAGAATATCATCAACATATATTTGGCACACGAATAATTCATCATCATATGTTTTGGTGAAAAGAGTTGGGTCGAGTGAACTTGGTTTGAAGCCTTTCTTCATGATAAATTCCTTCAGTGTATCATACCACGCCCGAGGGGCCTGCTTGAGGCCATAGAGGGCCTTATTGAGTCTGAAGACTTGATCAGGATGCTTAGGATCTTCAAAACCTGGGGGTTGAGCAACATATACTTCTTCCTCAAGCTTACCATTGAGGAATGCACTTTTCACATCCATTTGATATAAGATGATATTATGATGGTTAGCATAAGCAAGCAATATGCGAATAGCCTCAAGTCTAGCAACAGGTGCAAAAGTTTCATCGAAATCAATTCCTTCAACCTGTGTGTAGCCTTGAGCTACAAGACGAGCCTTGTTCCTCACCACTAGGCCATTTTCATCTTGCTTGTTGCGGTAGATCCATTTGGTGCCGATGATATTGTGCTTGCGTGGGTCTGGTCGCTGGACAAGCTCCCACACATTGTTCAGCTCAAATTGATGTAATTCCTCTTGCATCGCTTGAATCCATTCAGGCTCCAGAAATGCCTCATCAACTTTGGTGGGCTCTGTGATAGAGACGAAAGCAAAATGCCCACAAAAGTTAGACAAATGTGAAGCTTTTGAGCGAGTGAGAGGACCTGGTGCGTTGATGTCGTTGATGATTCTCTCAATCTGTACTTCATTTGCAATGCGAGGATGAGCAGGTTGACGACTTTGATTTGGCTCAGCATTTTCTTCAGAGCCATTTTCTTCAGATGCACCAGCATGATTTTCTTCATGATCAGGAATGACTTCTTCAGCAGATTCTTCAGTAGGTATGACATCCTCAGTAGCCTTTAGCTTGATGGATTCCTCAGGAGTCATTTCATCTAGCACAGGAGGTAGGTGCTCTCTTTGCGAGCCATTAGTTTCATCGAACCGCACATCTACAGTTTCAACAACCTTGTTGTGATAGGTGTTGAGGACTCTGTAGGTGTGCGAGTCCTTTCCGTAACCAAGCATAAAACCTTCATGTGCTTTCGGTGCAAATTTAGAATTGTGATGAGGATCTCTAATCCAGCATTTAGCACCAAAGACTTTGAAATAACTCACATTGGGTTTTTGTCAGTGAGGAGTTCATATGAAGTCTTCTTGAAGAATTTGTGAAGATATACCCTGTTGATGATGTGGCATGCAGTATCAATTGCCTTAGGCCAGAAGCGACGAGGTGTCTTGTATTCATCAAGCATAGTGCAAGCCATCTCAACAAGAGTCCTGTTCTTGCGCTCCACAACGCCATTCTGCTGAGGAGTGTATGGGGCAGATAACTCATGAGTAATACCAAGTTCATCAAGATAGTCATCAAGACCAGTATTCTTGAACTCGGTCCCATTGTCACTCCGTGTATGCTTGATCTTCACACCGAAATTTGTCGAAGCCCTTGAAGAAAATCATCTAAAGACTTCCTGCACTTCAGTTTTGTAAGTAATGACATGCACCCATGTGTAACGAGAATAATCATCAACAATGACAAAGCCATATAGAGATGCTGCATTTGTTAGTGTGGCATAATGAGTAGGGCCAAAGAGGTCCATATGAAGCAATTCAAAAGGACGAGAGGTAGTCATGATAGTCTTCGAGGGGTGCTTGGCTCTGGTCATCTTTCCAGCCTCACAAGCCCCACAAAGATGATCTTTGAGGAATTTGACACCCTCAATGCCAATGACGTGCTTTTTCTTCACGAGCGTGTGTAGGTTCCTCATGCCAGCATGACCCAGTCGTCGATGCCATAGCCAGCCTTCTAAAGCTTTTGCAAGTAGACAAGTGGCAGGTTGTGGTCCTGCTGAGAAATCAACAATATACAAGTCTCCTCTCCTAAAGCCTTCGAAGACTTTGGAATTGTCAGATTCCATGAGCACTAAGCAGCGATATATGCCAAAGACAACAACCATATCAAGATCATAAAGCATTGAGACAGACATGAGGTTGAATCCGAGGGACTCGACAAGCATGACTTTGTCCATGTGTCGATCCTTTGAGATTGCAACCCTACCTAGACCCAATACCTTGCTTTTGCCTTTGTCAGCGTAGGTGATATGCTTCAAATGTGATGGAGATAAAGGAGTGTTCATCAGTAAGGTCTTGTCACCGGTCATGTGAATAGTACATCCATTGTCGAGGACCCACTCAGTAGCTTTGGGTAAATCATCCTGCAGATGAATTAGTGAATCTTACGAACACATATACTTCAGAGTGAAGAATATGACATCAAATTCATCAGACATAATTTCATCAATTAATGCAACATATGTATATATAGCAGTATGAGGACGTGAGAAATGAATGAATCATTTCTTCATGATTAGCTTGCGTCCTTTCAAGCATTTCAGGTCTCCAGAAAATTCTTCAGACGATTATGTTCGTCTGGAAACCGGACCCTGCATAAGAGATTAGTTCTTTTTCTTCACCACCCACATCTGGAGGGGTGGCAAAGAGTTCTTCATTCTGCGAGCTCCATAAGAGAAAGGTGGCATTGAAGCCAATGCGCTTCGTTTCACAGGAGAGGGGTTAGTATAGGCATATGAATAAGCAGAGAAATTCTTCGAGGACTTATGAACATAATGATTTGAAGAATAATGCACATAATCAGAACTCTTAGATTTTCCCTGCGAAACAGAAGCGTTAGCATGATGATGATCATATGAGGATTTTGATCCACGTGAGGAATTTGATCCATATGAGGACTTGGATCCATATGAAGACTTCGATCCATATGAAGAATCTGATCTGGGGTTCCTATTCTTCACAGGTGGTGTCATGAGGACATTCACATGAAGACTTTCAAGGAACCTTTTGGGAACCCAAATTTTCTTCATAGGGGGACCATTCCTGCAGTTAGATCCAACATATCTAGCAAATACTTCACCATTCTGATTTTTGAACAGTTTATAGTTGGAGTCAAATGACTCATCAGATGAATATGAGGATTCACAAGTAAAGCCAGATAAAGTGGATGGATCTACGGGAGGTCCTTTCACAGCAACCCATGAGGTTTTGGGATACTGCTCAGGTTTCCAGTAGGTTCCATCAGCATTGAGTTTCCTCTCAAAGGCAATACCCTCTTTCCTAGGGTTCCTGTTCAAGATCTGCTTTTTGAGCACATCACAAAGAGTCTGATGCCCTTTGAGGCTTTTGTACATGCATGTCACATACAATTCCTTCAACCCTACATTTTCGTCAGCGATACTAGTGGTATCCTCAGATGAGGAATTTGTGACCACAGAGATAGTTGAATAATTTGCAGCAAATGAAGCATTTGAACATTCAGGTAAAGAATTAGCAGTTTCACGTTCAATGCATTTCAAGCATGGTGGAATAAATTCTTCCTGAGCGGAACTGATCTGTGGAGCAAGTAATGAATCATTTTCCTTCTGAAGATCTTCATGACTCACCCTTAGCTTCTCAAGATCTAGCTTTCTATGAAGAAATTCATAAGAAAGCTTCTCATGATCGGCTAAGAGAGTATCATGACGACTTTGAAGGTTGTCAAACGTAGACTATAGTTGCTGAAGATTATCAGTCAATGTTTGAGTTCGATCCATTTCCTCACCTAACAGGTCATCGCTTTTGTCCAGCATATTTTGAACCTTTTCCAAAGCCTTTTGTTATTTAACAGCAATATTAGCAAGTTTGGAATAGCTGGGTTTGAGGTTATCATCAGATTCATCCTCACTTGATTCAGAGGAGGGATATTTGAGTACCTTGGCACCTTTTGCCATGAAGCAATAGGTGGGAGCATAGTCATCATTGCCGTCATCAGCAGTGTTGGGGAAGCCATTTTCCTCAGTATTGAAGATGGACTTGCTGACGTATGCAGTAGCGAGGGCTAGGCTCGCCACACCAGAGTCTGACTCCTCAGATGCCTCCTCTTCCTCATGTTCCTCGGATTCAGCTTCAGAGTCCATTTCCTTGCCAATGAATGCCTGAGCCTTCTTGGAACTGCTCTTCTTGTGAGATGAAGAATTTGAAGATTTTGATGATGAGGACTTTGAAGATTTCTTCTTCTTCTTTGAGTCATCTGAACTATCATCCTTGTATTTCTTCTTCTTTGATTCCTTTGCCCACTGAGGACAATCAGTTATGTAGTGACCAGGTTTCTTGCATTTGTGGCAAGTCCTCTTCTTGTAATCACGGGATGAGGAATCTGATCTAGTGTCATCACCTTTTGAAGATTTTACAAAGCGACCATGCCTTGAGAACTTCTGGAATTTCTTCACGAGCATTGCTAGCTCCTAGCTTAGTTCTTCAGGATCACCAAGACTGCTATCAGAATCTTCTCCTTCAGATGAGGAAACTGCCTTGGCCTTCAGTGCGCATGATCTTCCATAGCTTGGCCCATAGAGATCTCTCTTTTCAGCTTGTTGGAATTCATTAGTGTTCAGCCTCTCAAGGGTATCAGCAGGATCTAGTGACTTGTAGTCTCTATGTTCTTGAATCATCAGTGCCAGTGTATCGAATGAAGAATCGAGTGACCTCAGCAATTTCTTCACCACCTCATGGTCGGTGATGTCAGTGGCACCCAGTGCTTGAAGCTTGTTTGAAATGTCAGTGAGGCGATCAAAGGTTTGCTGGACATTCTCATTGTCGAGTCTTTTGAAGCGGTTGAAGAGATTGTGAAGAACGTCAACTCGAGAATCATGTTGAGTTGAGATTCCTTCGTTGACCTTGGACAGCCTGTCCCAGATAAGCTTTGCAGACTCCAAAGCACTCACTCTGCTGTACTATCCTTTGCTCAGATGGCCACATATGATATTCTTCGCTTGAGAGTCGAGTTGCTTGAATCTCTTCACATCAGTAGCGTTCACGGAAGGAGTGACAGAGGGAACGCCATTTTCCACAACGTACTAGAGATCGTTGTCAATTGCCTCAAGATGCATGCGCATCTTATTCTTCCAGTAAGGGTAGTCCGTCCCATCAAAGGTAGGACACCCAGCCGAGACCTTGATCATGCCTGCAGTCAACATAACTAAAACTCCAGGTGGTTAAACCAAAATCACACAGAACAAGGGGGTACCTTGCTTTGATACCAATTGAAAGTGCGTTATATCGACTAGAGGGGGGTGAATAGGCGATTTTTATGAATTCGTCACTGAGGAAATACTACTTGAGGAATTTCCTAAGCAACGAACTACAAGCAGCGGAATAAGTACTCAGGTACATGCATAACAAAGCAGTAGCATAGTCATCATGATGAAATGAAAAATACATACAGCACAGGTAGCGTGTGAACAAGATAAGCAAGCTGAAGACAAAGTGACTGAAGAAATAGGAATGAGGAAATTGAGAAAGTCTTCAGTCAAAGTCTTCAAACAGTAACGATCAAGTACACAGCAAGTATGCGAGGAAATGAAAGGGTTGAGGAAATAGAACCAGTAGCTTGGTGAAGACAGTGATTTGGTAGACCAGTTCCAACTGCTGTGACAGTTGTACGTCTGGTTGGAGCGGCTAGGTATTTATACCTGAGGACACACAGTCCCGGACACACAGTCCTCACCGTATTCTCCTTGAGCTGAGATCACACAGACCTCGCCCAATCACTCATGGTAAGTCTTCACAGGTGACTTCCAAACCTTCACAGACTTGGTCACTCAGCGATCCACAATTCCTCTTGGATGCTCTAGACCATGACGCCTAACCGTCTGGAGGATGCACAGTCTTCAAAGGTAACAAGTGTCGGTTCCACACAGGAACAATCTCTTCAGTGATGCTCAATCACTTTGGGTTTTAGGTGTTGGGTTTGGGTTTTTCCTCACTTGATGATTTTCTCTCAAAGTCCTCGAAGGATGGGATGCTCTAAATGACAAGTGTCAGTTTCTCTCGGAGCAGCCAACCAGCTAGTGGTTGTAGGGGGCGGATATTTATAGCCGGGGAGCAGCCCGACATGATAAGACATAAATGCCCTTCAATGATATGACCGTTAGGTGGATAGGATATTTTGGATAGCTGGCGCATAGCACAGCAACGGTCGGAAGTTTGAGCTCTCAAATTCCTTAGGGCTATCATGTTCCTTACTTGTAGGCAATCCGCACTGGCGAATTCCTAACTCCTCAGTCAAAAAAAATTCCTCAGAGAACAGAGGATCTTCATCTCTGTCACTGAAGAGCTTGACTGAACTGTATGAGATTTCCAATGGCTTCACTCGAAAGGATTGGGTAGGTGTAGGATTTGAGATGGGCATCACTTGGAAACTTTTCCTTAGTTTTACCTCGACCCCCTTTAACAGTACGGTGTTTCCTATGACTCAAGAAAGGGAAAACAAAACTATGAAAACAAAAGTCTTCACGCTTCATAATCCTCGCATCAATATCAAGTCTTCAAGGTCACACCAATTTCCTCATTTTCAAAGTCTTCAAGAAAACCAAAGTCTTCAACTGAAGACATTCATTTTTAGGGGTCGACATTCATTGTAAATATCAAACTCCTTATAGACTTATAGACCTGTGTACACTCATAAACACATTAGTCCCTTAAACTATAAGTCTTCAATACACCAAAATTACTAAGGGGCACTAGATGCACTTACAGGAAGTCTTGGCGATCCATTATTCCCCATCTCGGTCAGAGAGAACTATTCAACTAGTCTTCACAGTGAAGTGACAATACACGCTGCAGCAGATGGGACACTTAATTAATAAGCTGAACCAGCGTGTTGGTGTTACTAAATCATCCTTACCCAGTACTGCCATCATGTTTGCCAGTGGAGCACGCTTCCGCAAATATGCCTACGCACCTCTCTCTTCCATTAACTGACATATGGACCATCTTGAGGTAGACCCACATGTCATCAGCTTAACTATTTACACTCCGAAGGACGGTATATCCTGGTAGTAGTACTAGTAGAATTGAGATTTAATGCACTTTCTTGCCCGTCTTTCCTTCTTCTTCCTCCTCTCTTCTTCTTCCTCCTCTCTTCCCCGTCGTCGGCCGCACACCATTTCCCCCCGCTCACTGCTCGCCCGTCCGCACCATCTTCCTTGGTAGCTCGCGCGTACCATATCCCCCCCGCTCACTGCTCGGCCACACACACCATCTTCTTCGCTCGCCCGCCCGAATCCACTTCCCCGCTCGCTCGCAGGCACCGAAAACCCCAATCACTCAGCGCCCTAAAAAAACCTTTGGCAGAACCGACTGACATGCAGAGCCGCGATTTGAATTCCCTCTCGGATGTTCTCTTGGAGTAGATCTGTAATCGTATGGACCTGCTCAGCACCGTGCGTCTGGCCGCATGCTCGGTGTCTTTGTACCGTCTACTCGTCTGCAACCGGCCGGCCCTTTTCAAGACACCCTACTTGCTGATGCCCGATCCTTGCAGGTGGACCAGACACTGACTTGACGATCCTACGGAGGTTGCCGTGGTGCCCCTCGACATGCTACCACTACCCGTCCACCTGTCCTTCATGCGCGACCACTACTGGGCGGGCATGAAGGCTAACTTGATCGTCCTCATCCACCAATCCGGTAGTCCGTGGCGTCTTGTGGATATCTACACCTAGCAAGAGATCACCCTTCCATCATTGGATACCGCCGGCATTGAGCCTTGCGGCCCGCCGGACACTCCTGCCTACTACGCATGAGACGCGTCGAGCTTTTGGTGTGACCTTCGTTTGCTGAAGGTTGTAATCTGCGAAGTGCCCACACCATCAGAAGACTACATGGATTACAAGCTCATTCCCTTGTTCGACATGGGATTAGTCTATCTGGAATCCGTTCGCGATACCTGGTTATGGCTCATCATCAATCCTGTTGGGCCTCCATTTCTGTCTGATGCTATAGTGCATGATGGCATCGTTTACGTGGTCGACGCACAGATTGGCTGCCTATATTGGTGGAATCTATCGTCGTGTAATTGTTCTATCTCATCTCATCTTTACCTTATGAATACGACTGCCTGTTGATTGTTAGAAATTTAGAATAGATAGTATGTCTATAACCACATCATTGTTATATGTTCCTCTCATTTCCTAGATTTTTATGACCACACATGTTATTGTTAGAGTTGATATGAGAACAATTGGCATCTAATGATTGTTAGAATAGATATTATGAGTATAACCTCATGATTGCTATATGTTACTCTCATTTCCAAGATTTTTATAACCACGCATGTTATTGTTAGAGTTGATATGAGAACATTAGTAACTGCTATGGTAGAATATGAGTAGGCCCTATCATAGCTGTTTTCCTCTCATTTTTACATGATGTTTGAACCATGACATATTGCTAGAATATGAAGGCCATTGGCTTAATTTTTTTTAACTTGGGGTGTGATTATGACCATGGCATTGCAATTCTCTGTCTATGATCTGTGTCACTATTATAATAATCTTAATTCCACACATACTCTGAACATCATTGTATATTTTTGTCCTTTTGGTCTCCAATTTGATTTGTTGCAGCAGACACAAATGCGCTGGCCTTCATAATTCCAGGACCTGGAAATATACAAGTCAATGGGTGGTGGTTTATCGCTCGTTCAACTGACGGCGGTCATTTGATGCTCATTCGCACGTACCAAATTGACCAAACCATTTCATCAAACCACATGCAGTACAATGCCTGGGGCATTCGTGACTGTGATGGCTATGGCTGCTTCGTGTTCGAGAGAGATCCCAGCTCTATTGGGCCAGGCGTATTCAACTGGAGGCGAGTTTACAGCCTCGGCAACCACTCCATGTTCCTCGGGCTCAATTATCCGATCATCCAACCAATCATCGATCATATCACCGGCGATGATTACCGTGCTATGCAACTTCCATTTGCCAGGGGGAACTGTGTTTACACTTCGTACCATAGGTTTCATGAACCACCATATCTAGAGATTCGTCGACACAGCTTGTTGCTAGATAATCTTCAGTGTGTGAAAGGCATCAAGCTTCCACACGATGAATGGCTTTTGCAAACCCGACATGCGGCGATGTGGTTCATGCCAACAGCAAATATGCACAACTAGATTCGTAGTGATATCTAGACTGAGCCATGTATCCTGCTGCTGTAGCATGACCCTCTTTTGTTGGATATTATGTACTGTAGTTAGTTTGAAGGATAGATACCTTTCTAGGATCAAGTGCATCCTAACTCACCTGCGTAGGATGTACTGAAAATGATGATGGAGATGCTATGTAGAAGCCATATATATATCAATTAGGCTTCAAGTGCGTACTTGTTGGTGAAAGTGTTGTCCAATGGGAATTATATTTTGTATTACTCATGTAGCCTCCAAAGTCTGTCGCACAGCCTTGTAACTTCGTACTCCATTTCTAAATTTGTACTAGTCCTCTATAACGTATATTGCGCTACTCGTACTACTACCTCCCTCCTGGTTTATTGGTCCCCTTCGTAAGTTGTGTCAAATTTTGACATAAATTTAACTAACTAAATGTTAATGCATGTCACAAAAAATTATATCGTTGGATTCGTATTTGAACATAGTTTCCAATGGTATAATTTTCGGTGACATGCATTGACATTTTGTTAGTTAAACCTATGGTTAAAATGTGACACTAAATACGACTAGTAAGTAGTACAGTAGTAGTACTATTACATGTCGGTCAAATTATTCATCATGTCCTCACATTGAATTGACGTGACAATATACCTGGCCATCTGTCGGGCTGGGCCGGGCCAACCAAAGCCCGACGTAAAAAACTCAGGCCCGAGCCCAGCCCGGCCCGGCCGTCGGGCCTAAAAATCGGGCCCGAGCCCGGCCCATCACGCTAAAAGCCCGCCGGACCTCGGGCCATGGGCCGGGCCTCTTCCTTAAACGGCAAAAATGACAGGCCCAGGCCCAGCCCGGCCCGGCTGTCGGGCTCAAAATCTAGGCCCAGGCCCAGCCCATGGGCAAGGTTGGGTCGGGCTTTTTCGGGCCGGGTCGGGTCGGGCCGGGCTGCCCATGGCGAGGACTACGTGACAACACGCTGCGCTTGAGGTGACACAAGAGTCCCGGCGGTGTGTTCGGTTCACCAAAGTGAGCCTCACCCCTCTCGTACTACAATAGCACTCTCGCATTCTCTACAAAATCACTCTCCCATTCTCTCCCGGTCTCCCCGCCTCCCAGCCGCCGCCTTGTTCTGATCCATTTGGTACAATGAGCGATGAGCTACTGGAGTTGCTATACTTCATTGCAAGTAGTCAAAAGGAAGACGCTGAAAAAATCAATCTCAACAAGGATGCTCTTCAAGCTAGCCGAGTGAAGGAAGGAACCAGCGAGGCCGCTCCTGTGAGTATTCGTCCCGTCGCCCTGTATTATGATTTTGATCTTTATGGGGGTTTTCAAGTCTTTAGGGTCTACATGTAGTAATGAAGCAGAGACCCCAGTTTGTTCGGGTATTGTGGACTTCAGATTTGGAGTACCACTTATCTGTCGAAATCTTTCATCATTTACTTAAAATAGTTGATTGATCATACATTGAGTACCATTTAACTAGAATTAACCGATGCAAGTCCAAGAAGGATTGGCCGGTGCTGCCGGTTGGCGTCAAGTTCGATCCCACAGATCAGGAGCTGATCGAGCACCTTGAGGCCAAAGTGAGTGCTGATAGCGCGAGATCTCACCCTCTCATCGATTTGTTCATACCAACCATCGACAGCGAGCACGGAATATGCTACACCCATCCTGAGAAACTTCCAGGTGAGACACCGATCGTCCGTCTACTTGCACAAACATATTCCTTTATTTATAGCTCTATTTTTCTTTTTAGACGCAGACCTAGTGAAGCAATTACAATTTGACAGTTAATAAAAAGTGAAACAAGTGACTGCAACATGCCAAAGATGTTACGAAAATGCCAACTACGTACACTAAAACCTGTATTCGACAATACTGCAGGTATCACACTGAGTGGCCTAAGTAAGCATTTCTTCCAGCGCAACTCCAGGGCGTTCAAAAGGGGCATGCGGACGCGTCGCAAGATACAGTCGGAGTGCGGCATGTATGCGATGTGGCACAAGACCGGAAATACCTTGCCGGTGATGGTCAACGGCCGGCAGACGGGCAGCAAAAAGGTTCTGGTGCTGCACACCAACAAGAACTTCGACCAGCAGAGGACCAACTGGGTGATGCACCAGTACCACCTCGGGGACCTGGAGCAAGAGAAGGAGCGGGAGCTGGTCCTCTACAAGATTTTCTACCAGACGAACACTAGGGCCAGGACTAAAAAGATTATAAGTTAGTTTGGTATTGGTACTTATACTACCTGGTCGTCTGCAAGTTGGTATTGTTGTTAAGGATATTTCGGTACGAACTTGGCATTTACTTCCAACCATCATGTCGAGGGTCGACGTGGATATAAAGCCGAATCATTTGTTTCGAAACGAATTTTCAGGCACCTGATTTTTATTTGATGGGTAGCATAAGCACCTGCCGTTCGAATTCCCAGTTCTCCAAAATTTTTACATCTTCGAAGTACGCAGGGGATCCATCCGGTTTCACAGGCTGATAGTTAGACGCAGCACGTCAAAACTAAGTTGTGGCATGCCAAGCCCAGCTGCAAATTGTTAAAAGAGAGGAGCGATGGATTTGGGCCTTCCAGAACAGTTAAGTGTCGCGACCTTGATCGTGAAGCGCCTCCCATGGACTAAAAAAAGGCCTAGTCGGTTATTATTAGTTGAAATATGTAAAATATTCCATAATGAACAGAAATATGTAAAATGCAATAAATTTAGTCCGCTTTCACTGAAAACCATCCGATTTGCATGAAATTCGTCCGTGGAACCACAAGACCGATGTCCATACAGAGCCTAACCGTACGGAACCAGCAGGTCCATGGCCGTACGCAAGCAAGTGCATGCACTTACTATCACGGTGGAAAAATAATGCTGACATTTGAGACGGTGAAACCCATGAAGTTTTCAACATAGTCAATAAACGAGAGAATTCTGCAAGTACAGACTGATAACTGGGATCCAGCAGGTATATTGTTTTTTCAGGTCGAGCAAGTTTCAACTGGGTTGTAGACTGCCCAGGCTTGGTTTTGTTTTTAACAGGCCTAGCCCATGACGACAACGAGGCACAAAGATCCAGCAGGTATCAACTGGCCTCTGGCCCGCCAGCCTTAGTTATATTTTCTCTTAGAACATCCGCAGGCAGTTTTTTTACGGAATCAAACACACAATCCAGTTCTATTTTCCTCTTGAAACGCCATGTCCTAATTCCGTTTTCTAATCTCTACCTATAGTTTTACTAGTTCATATACACATATTATTATATTGAAAATACATAAAGTTCCCTTTTCATCTTTACATCCTTATTTTTTTTTTGTTGTTTTCCCTTCCAGCGCTGATTTTTTTACACTGGTTTTCCCTAAAACCAACTCAATTGTCCCACGTCTTATTAGCTTACAAAAACAAAATGATATTTTATTTGGCAAATCAATAAGTTCTTTCCTCTACCGCCCCACCCTACTCCCACCGCTGGCCAGGCCTTCCCTCTACTCACCCACACGCCCTGTTATTCTCCGGCGACGGCAGCCTCAAACCACAGTCGAACCAGTCAACCCTCGTACTCCCCTCCACGTGGGCATGCACTGCTGTGTATTCCCCGGCTCTGGGTCGTTCCCTTCCTAGGTCACACCGTCGTCCACCACCTTGGTGCTCTCGGGCGGTACAGCGTCGTCAACGCGGTCAACGAACGACAACCATCAGAAGAGGACTGTAAGTGGAGAGGCTGACAGCTGGGTCCATGGCCGCACGCAAGGAAGTGCCTCCTTATTACGCGCAAAATAATGATTCCTCCACCTGACAGCTCGGACCTACCGGAAGGGCCTCTGTATTTTGCGAAAAAAATGTTCCCCCCTGACAGCTGGGACCCACCGGCTTTATCTTCGCACGGAAAGAACTGCCTTCTTACCCCCTGATAGTTGGGACCCACCAAGTTGAAGCGAAGGTAGCGTTATCTGTCCGGCCGCGAACGTGTACGTACATAGCGGTCGATCGGTCTCTCTACAGCGATGTACCGTGGCCGAGTAAGGAGCAGCATGTGTTGAAGTAGAGGCCCCGACGTAGCATGTCACGCAGTCCCGTCTATATCGTGTACACGTACGTACGGCCACGCTGCAAGATAGTAAATACGGCTACATACATACATACGGGCGGGGTCTCTAACGCGTACAGCGATGTCGTCCTATTCATCGGCAGCCAACCGGCTGGGTCGGAACGGAGAAAACAGTGTCGCGTGTTCATTGGGAGCCAACTGGCTTGGACGGAACAGCCGAAACGAGGTCTGGTGTACCGCAGAACGGAGGAAACGGCCTTCTGTTTGACCACGTACGGTCGATACGGGGTCCTGTTCATCGGGAAGGGTCTGGCGTACCGCAAAACGGAGGAAACAGACTTCTATTCGAGTGCCTACGGTCGAAACAAGGTGCTGTTGATCGGGAGGGGTGTGGCATACCGCAAAACGGAGGAAACGGACTTGTGTTGGAGCGCCTACGGTCGAAACGGGGTCTTGTTCATCGGGAGGGGTGTGGTGTACCACAAAACGGGACTCCACGGGCTACTGTTCATCCACCGTCGACTTCCTCCAGCCTCCACCTACTACTGTTCATCCACCGTCGACTTCCTCCTACCTCCACCAGCTACTGTTCATCCACGGGATCCTATTCATCCAGCCTCCACCGGCTACTGTTCAACCAGCCCTCCAACGGGTCCTGTTCATCCAGCCTGCACCGGCTACTGTTCAACCAGCCCTCCACGGGGTCCTGTTCAACCAGCCCTCCACGGGGTCCCTCCACCGGCTACTGTTCATCCACCCCAACCTCCTCGATCGGGGTCCTGTTCATCCAGCGGCAACGGCCTCTACTACCATGGGATCCTGTTCATCCAACCCCCACCAGGAACTGTTCATCTAGCCCCCACCGGGGACTGTTCATCAAGAGGCAGCTTCGATCGGCTTCAGTTAGCAGCAGTAGCGAAGGAATCACTCAGTTTCACTTAATAGCCAAGGGATCGATCGGGGTTCAGTAACGTAGCTAGTGCAATCGCTCGGGTTCAGTTAGAGCCCAACGCCTCGCTCGGGTTCAGTTAGAGCCCAACGCCTCGCACACATGCGCGTACGTGTACGAGAGAAACGCGCAAACCTCCATGCATCACTCGGCCCCGACCACCCACCGTAACCAGGAACTCCCCGAAATTTTCCTCGCCCTCGCTTCTACCATGATTTTTTCCGTCATGGACGGCCCAAAGAATGTCATGCAGGTGCGTCTCCGGCCCGCCCAGGACGAAAAGCCCATTTTCTGTCATGATTTTTTGTCATAGAAGTAGGAGCCCACCACATCTATGATGATACCGGGTTTTGTCACAATTATCGTCATAGAAGTGTCATAAGCATGACAGGAAAAAAATTTGTTTGGCCCAAAATGTCACGGATGTGTCTTTTTTGTAGTGACCGCTTCGTGCTGTAGTGCTGCGCTGCCCTACTCTACTACCGCGGTTTTACCTATGTACGCAACAACTAGCGGTAGTACCGCTGGTGGGAGTGGTAGTACCGCTCCGGCGGCACTACAACCTCCTTTTTTTGATGGTTAAGACAGTAGGAAAGGCTCCTACTGCATGTATATATTAAATATCCAGGAGTTGTTACATATTTACAACAAGTAGGGGGCTATCTAAACTATTACAAGGGAAAATAGCAGAGAGATATATCACATAGGAGCTGGGTTAGGGGACTGCCTCGAGAATGGCATAGACTAGCTGCCTTTTATGAGTGGGCAGTTTGTAGCTAAGATTGTGAAAGTCACTTTTGAATATGTTTTTCCAAGATGTGACCGAGGGGAGCACATGTCTAAAATGATTGTTGTTTCGTTCTTTCCATAGACTCCAAGCTGCCACCAAGAAGGTCTCCACGATAAATTTTTGCTGGTGCCTTGCCTTCATGTTCTCAATAAGCTCAAGTCTATTCAGGTGGTCACTCCATGTGATGTTCAAAATCTGCTAGCATTCCTTACTAAAGGTACAGTGGAAGAAAAGATGTTCCACTATTTCTTCAACGTGTTCTCCACACAAGAGGCAGTCAAGATTGTCACCTATGTTATAGTGTCTCCTTTTCAACATATTTTTGGTGTTTAATCGGTCGGACAGCAGCAACCAGCCAAAGACTTTTATCTTGGCTGTACATTTAGATTTCCACATCCATTTAAACGCTGCATGGGCATTTACGTCCCTGAAGTAGTAACTGTAATATGCTGTGGTTTTGAAGTTACTCGCTCCCCAGCAGCAAGTCCAGGTATTTTTTGTCCCCGATATGTCCACATCAGTCACCTCAGCTTGGATCTGTCGTAGTTCCTCATGGGCTTGCATTGAGAGTGGGAGGTGAAAGGTCGTGGACAAATCGGTTGTGGTGAGGAAATCTTGGATCGAGATATCTTCAGACCTGCAGTAGGAGTATGCTCTCGGGTATTTTTCTTCGTAGATGGAGTGGTTCTAGTTATCTTTCCAGAACAGAGCCGATGTGCCACATTGCACCTGGACCTGAGTGATGCCACGATAGACGGGCATTAGTTTTATGAGATCACGCCACCAAAAGGAGCCGCACGTGTAAGTGCATCTAGTGCCCCTTAGTGATTTTGGTGTATTGAAGACTTATAGGTTAAGGGACTAATGTGTTTGTGAGTGTACATAGGTTCAATAAGTCTATGAGGAGTTTGATATTTACGATGAAAGTCGACCCCTAAAAATGAATGTCTTCAGTTGAAGACTTTGGTTTTCTTGAAGACTTTGAAATTGAGGAAATTGGTGTGACCTTGAAGACTTGATATTGATGCGAGGATTATGAAGTGTGAAGACTTTTGTTTTCGTAGTTTTGTTTTCCCTTTATGGAGTCATAGGAAACACCGTACTGTTAAAGGGGGTCGAGGTAAAACTAAGGAAAAGTTTCCAAGTGATGCTCATCTCAAATCCTACACCTACCCAATCCTTTCAAGTGAAGTCATTGGAAATCTCATACAGTTCAGTCAAGTTCTTTAGTGACAGAGAAGAAGATCTTCTATTCTCTGAGGAATTTGTTCTGACTGAGGAGTTAGGAATTCGCCAGTGCGGATTGCCTACAAGTGAGGAACATGATAGCCCTGAGGAATTTGAGAGCTCAAACTTTCGACTGTTGCTCTGCTATGCGCCAGCTGTCCAAAATATCCTATCCACCTAACGGTCATATCATTGAAGGGCATTTATGTCTTATCATGCCTGGCTGCTCCCCGGCTATAAATAGCCGCCCCCTACAACCACTAGCTGGTTGGCTGTTCCGAGATAAACTGACACTTCTCATTTAGAGCATCCCATCCTCCGAGGACTTTGAGAGAAAATCATCAAGTGAGGAAAAACCCAAACCCAACACCTAAAACCCAAAGTGATTGAGCATCACTGAAGAGATTGTTCCTATGTGGAACCGACGCTTGTTACCTTTGAGGACTGTGCATCCTCCAGATGGTTAGGCGTCATGGTTTAGAGCATCCAAGAGGAATTGTGGATCGCCGAGTGACCAAGTCTGTGAAGGTTTGGAAGTCACCTGTGAAAACTTACCACGAGTGATTGGGCGAGGTCTGTGTGATCTTAGCTCAAGGAGAATACGGTGAGGACTGTGTGTCCTCAGGTTTAAATACCTAGCCGCTCCAACCAGACGTACAACTGTCACAGCAGTTGGAACTGGTCTACCAAATCACTGTCTTCACCAAGCTACTGGTTCTATTTCCTCAACCCTTTTATTTCCTCGCATACTTGCTGTGTACTTGATCGTTACTATTTGAAGACTTTGACTGAAGACTTTCTCAATTTCCTCATTCCTATTTCTTCAGTCACTTTGTCTTCAGCCTGCTTATCCTGTTTAGATGCTACCTATGCTCTGTGTATGTTTCATTTCATCATGATGACTATGTTACTGCTTTGGTATGCATGTACCTGAGTACTTATTCTGCTGCTTGTAGTTCGTCACTTAGCAAATTCCTCAAGTAGCATTTCCTCAGTGACGAATTTGTAAAAATCGCCTATTCACCCCCCCCCCCCTCTAGTCGATATAACGCCTTTTCAATTGGTATCAGAGCAAGGTACTCCCTTGTTCTGTGTGATTTTGGTTTAACCACCTGGAGTTTTAGTTATGTCGACTGCAGGCATGATCAAGGTCTCGGCTGGTTGTCCTACTTATGATGGGACGGACTATCCCTACTGGAAGAATAAGATGCGCATGCATCTTGAGGCAATTGACAACGATCTCTGGTACGTTGTGGAAAATGGTGTTCCCTCTGTCTCTCCTTCCGTGAACGCTGCTGATGTGAAGAGATGCAAGCAGCTTGACTCTCAAGTGAAGAATATCATATGTGGCCATCTGAGCAAAGGACAGTACGGCAGAGTGAGTACTTTGGAGTCTGCAAAGCTTATCTGGGACAGGCTGTCCAAAGTCAACGAAGGAATCTCAAACCAACGTGATTCTTGAGTTAACGTTCTTCGCAATCTCTTCAACCACTTCAAAAGACTCGACAATGAGAATGTCTAGCAAACCTTTGATCGCCTCACTGACATTTCAAACGAGCTTCAAGCACTGGGTGCCACTGACATCACCGACCATGAGGTGGTGAAGAAATTGCTGAGGTCACTTGATTCTTCATTCGATACACTGGCACTGATGATTCAAGAACATGGAGACTACAAGGTACTAGATCCTGCTGATATCCTTGAGAGGCTGAACACTCATGAATTCCAACAAGCTGAAAAGAGAGATCTCTACGGGCCAAGCTATGGAAGATCACGCGCACTGAAGGCCAAGGTAGTTTCCTCATCTGAAGGAGAAGATTCTGATAGCAGCCTTGGTGACCCTGAAGAACTAAGCCAGGAGCTAGCAATGCTCGTGAAGAAATTCCAGAAGTTCTCAAGGCGTGGTCGCTTTGTAAAATCTTCAAAAGGTGATGACACTAGATCAGATTCCTCATCCCGTGATTACAAGAAGAGGACTTGCCACAAATGCAAGAAACCTGGTCACTACATAACTGATTGTCCTCAGTGGGCAGAGGAATCAAATAAGAAGAAATACAAGGATGATAGTTCAGATGACTCAAAGAAGAAGAAGAAATCTTCAAAGTCCTCATCATCAAAATCTTCAAAGTCTTCATCTCACAAGAAGAGCAGTTCCAAGAAGGCTCGGGCATTCATTGGCAATGAAATGGACTCTGAAGCTGAATCTGAGGAACATGAGGAAGAGGAGGCATCTGAGGAGTCAGACTCTGGTGTGGCGAGCCTAGCCCTCGCTACTGCTTACGTCAGCAAGTCCATCTTCAACACTGAGGAAAATGGCTTCCCCAACACTGCTGATGACGGCAATGATGACTATGCTCCCACCTATTGCTTCATGGCAAAAGGTGCCAAGGTATTCAAATATCCCTCCTCTGAATCAAGTGAGGATGAATCTGATGAAAGCCTCAAACCCAGCTAATCCAAACTTGCTAATATTGCTATTAAACAACAAAAGGCTTTGGAAAAGGTTCAAAATATGCTAGACAAAAGCGATGACCTATTAGGTGAGGAAATGGATCAAACTCAAACACTGACTGATAATCTTCAGCAACTATAGTCTAAGTTTGACAACCTTCAAAGTCATCATGAAACTCTCTTAGCCGATCATGAGAAGCTTTCTTATGAATTCCTTCAAAGAAATCAAGATCTTGAGAAGCTAAGGGTGAGTCAAGAAGATCTTCAGAAGGAAAATGATTCATTACTTGTTCAAAAGATCAGTTCCGCTCAGGAAGAATTTATTCCACCATGTTTGAAATGCATTGAATGTGAAACTGCTAATTCTTCACCTGAAAGTTCAAATGCTTCTATTGCTGCAAATTCTTCAACTATCTCTGTGGTCACAAATTCCTCATCTGAGGATACCACTAGTATCACTGACGAAAATGCAGGGTTGAAGGAATTGTATGTGATAGGCATGTACAAAAGCCTCAAAGGGCATCAGACTCTTTGTGATGTGCTCAAAAAGCAGATCTTGAACAGGAACCCTAGGAAAGAGGGTATTGCCTTTGAGAGGAAACTCAATGCTGATGGAACCTACTGGAAACCTGAGCAGTATCCCAAAACCTCATGGGTTGCTGTGAAAGGACCTCCCGTAGATCCATCCACTTTATCTGGCTTTACTTGTGAATCCTCATATTCATCTGATGAGTCATTTGACTCCAACTATAAACTGTTCAAAAATCAGAATGGTGAAGTATTTGCTAGATATGTTGGATCTAACTGCAGGAATGGTCCCCCTATGAAGAAAATTTGGGTTCCCAAAAGGTTCCTTGAAAGTCTTCATGTGAATGTCCTCATGACACCACCTGTGAAGAATAGGAACCCCAGATCAGATTCTTCATATGGATCGAAGTCTTCATATGGATCCAAGTCCTCATATGGATCAAATTCCTCACGTGGATCAAAATCCTCATATGATCATCATCATGCTAACGCTTCTGTTTCGCAGGGAAAATCTAAGAGTTCTGATTATGTGCATTATTCTTCAAATCATTATGTTCATAAGTCCTCGAAGAATTTCTCTGCTTATTCATATGCCTATACTAACCCCTCTCCTGTGAAACGAAGCGCATTGGCTTCAATGCCACCTTTCTCTTATGGAGCTCGCAGAATGAAGAACTCTTTGCCACCCCTCCAGATGTGGGTGGTGAAGAAAAAGAACTAATCTCTTATGCAGGGTCCGGTTTCCAGACGAACATAATCGTCTGAAGAATTTTCTGGAGACCTGAAATGCTTGAAAGGACGCAAGCTAATCATGAAGAAATGATTCATTCATTTCTCACGTCCTCATACTGCTATATATACATATGTTGCATTAATTGATGAAATTATGTCTGATGAATTTGATGTCATATTCTTCACTCTGAAGTATATGTGTTCGTAAGATTCACTAATTCATCTGCAGGATGATTTACCCAAAGCTACTGAGTGGGTCCTCGACAATGGATGTACTATTCACATGACCGGTGACAAGACCTTACTGATGAACACTCCTTTATCTCCATCACATTTGAAGCATATCACCTACGCTGACAAAGGCAAAAGCAAGGTATTGGGTCTAGGTAGGGTTGCAATCTCAAAGGATCGACACATGGACAAAGTCATGCTTGTCGAGTCCCTCGGATTCAACCTCATGTCTGTCTCAATGCTTTATGATCTTGATATGGTTGTTGTCTTTGGCATATATCGCTGCTTAGTGCTCATGGAATCTGACAATTCCAAAGTCTTCGAAGGCTTTAGGAGAGGAGACTTGTATATTGTTGATTTCTCAGCAGGACCACAACCTGCCACTTGTCTACTTGCAAAAGCTTTAGAAGGCTGGCTATGGCATCGACGACTGGGTCATGCTGGCATGAGGAACCTACACACGCTCGTGAAGAAAAAGCACGTCATTGGCATTGAGGGTGTCAAATTCCTCAAAGATCATCTTTGTGGGGCTTGTGAGGCTGGAAAGATGACCAGAGCCAAGCACCCCTCGAAGACTATCATGACTACCTCTCGTCCTTTTGAATTGCTTCATATGGACCTCTTTGGCCCTACTCATTATGCCACACTAACAAATGCAGCATCTCTATATGGCTTTGTCATTGTTGATGATTATTCTCGTTACACATGGGTGCATGTCATTACTTACAAAACTGAAGTGCAGGAAGTCTTTAGATGATTTTCTTCAAGGGCTTCGACAAATTTCGGTGTGAAGATCAAGCATACACGGAGTGACAATGGGACCGAGTTCAAGAATACTGGTCTTGATGACTATCTTGATGAACTTGGTATTACTCATGAGTTATCTGCCCCATACACTCCTCAGCAGAATGGCGTTGTGGAGCGCAAGAACAGGACTCTTGTTGAGATGGCTTGCACTATGCTTGATGAATACAAGACACCTCGTCGCTTCTGGCCTAAGGCAATTGATACTGCATGCCACATCATCAACAGGGTATATCTTCACAAATTCTTCAAGAAGACTTCATATGAACTCCTCACTGACAAAAACCCAATGTGAGTTATTTCAAAGTCTTTGGTGCTAAATGCTGGATTAGAGATCCTCATCACAATTCTAAATTTGCACCGAAAGCACATGAAGGTTTTATGCTTGGTTACGGAAAGGACTCGCACACCTACAGAGTCCTCAACACCTATCACAACAAGGTTGTTGAAACTGTAGATGTGCGGTTCGATGAAACTAATGGCTCGCAAAGAGAGCACCTACCTCCTGTGCTAGATGAAATGACTCCTGAGGAATCCATCAAGCTAAAGGCTACTGAGAGCACCAACCCAAAGCTACTGAGTGGGTCCTCAACAGTGGATGTACTAATCACATGACCGGTGACAAGAGCTTACTGATGGACACTCCTTTATCTCCATCACATTTGAAGCATATCACCTACGCTGACAAAGTCAAAAGCAAGGTATTGGGTCTAGGTAGGGTTGCAATCTCAAAGGATCGACACATGGACAAAGTCATGCTTGTCGAGTCCCTCGGATTCAACCTCATGTCTGTCTCAATGCTTTGTGATCTTGATATGGTTGTTGTCTTTGGCAAATATCGTTGCTTAGTGCTCATGGAATCTGACAATTCCAAAGTCTTCGAAGGCTTTAGGAGAGGAGACTTCTATATTGTTGATTTCTCTACAGGACCACAGCCTGCCACATGTCTACTTGCAAAAGCTTCAGAAGGCTGGCTATGGCATCGACGACTGGGTCATGCTGGCATGAGGAACTTACACATGCTCGTGAAGAAAAAGCACGTCATTGGCATTGAGGGTGTCAAATTCCTCAAAGATCATCTTTGTGGGGCTTGTGAGGCTGGAAAGATGACCAGAGCCAAGCACCCATCGAAGACTATCATGACTACCTCTCATCCTTTTGAATTGCTTCATATGGACCTCTTTGGCCCTACTCATTATGCCACACTAACAAATGCAGCATCTCTATATGGCTTTGTCATTATTGATGATTATTCTTGTTACACATGGGTGCATGTCATTACTTACAATACTGAAGTGCAGGAAGTCTTCAAACGATTTTCCTCAAGGGCTTCGACGAATTTCGGTGTAAAGATCAAGCATATACGTAGTGACAATGGGACCGAGTTCAAGAATACTGGTCTTGATGACTATCTTGATGAACTTGGTATTACTCATGAGTTATCTGCCCCATACACTCCTCAGCATAATGGTGTTGTGGAGCGCAAGAACAGGACTCGTGTTGAGATGGCTCGCACCATGCTTGACGAATACAAGACACCTCATCGCTTCTGGCCTGAAGCAATTGATACTGCATGCCACATCATCAACAGGGTATATCTTCACAAATTCTTCAAGAAGACTTCATATGAACTCCTCACTGACAAGAAACCCAATGTGAGTTATTTCAAAGTCTTCGGTGATAAATGTTGGATTAGAGATCCCCATCACAATTCTAAAGTTGCACCAAAAGCACATGAGGGTTTTATGCTTGGTTACGGAAAGGACTCTCACACCTACAGAGTCTTCAACACCTATCACAACAAGGTTGTTGAAACTGTAGATGTGCGGTTCGATGAAACTAATGGCTCACAAAGAGAGCACCTACCTCCTGTGCTAGATGAAATGACTCCTGAGGAATCCATCAAGCTAAAGGCTACTGAGGATGTCATACCTACTGAAGAATCTACTAAAGAATTCATTCCAGATCGTGAAGAAAATCATGCTGGTGCATCTGAAGAAAATGCTGAGCCAAATCAAAGTCGTCAACCTGCTCATCCTCGCGTTGCAAATTAAGTACAGATTGAGAGAATCATCAACGACATCAACGCACCAGGTCCTCTCACTGGCTCAAAAGCTTCACATTTGTCTAACTTTTGTGGGCATTTTGCTTTCGTCTCTATCACAGAGCCCACCAAAGTTGATGAGGCATTTCTGGAGCCTGAATGGATTCAAGCGATGCAAGAGGAATTACATCAATTCGAGCTGAACAATGTGTGAGAGCTTGTCAAGCGACCAGACCCACGTAAGCACAATATCATCGGTACCAAATGGATCTACCGCAACAAGCAAGATGAAAATGGCCTAGTGGTGAGGAACAAGGCTCGTCTTGTAGCTCAAGGCTACACACAGGTTGAAGGAATTGATTTCGATGAAACTTTTGCACCTGTTGCTAGACTTGAGGCTATTCGCATATTGCTTGCCTATGCTAACCATCATAATATCATGTTATATCAAATGGATGTGAAAAGTGCATTCCTCAATGGTAAGCTTGAGGAAGAAGTATATGTTGCTCAACCCCCAGGTTTTGAAGATCCTAAGCATCCTGATCAAGTCTTCAGACTCAATAAGGCCCTCTATGGCCTCAAGCAGGCCCCTCGGGCATGGTATGATACACTGAAGGAATTCCTCATGAAGAAAGGCTTCAAACCCGTTTCACTCGACCCAACTCTTTTCACCAAAACATATGATGATGAATTATTCGTGTGCCAAATATAAGTTGATGATATTATCTTTGGCTGTACTAACCAATGTTACAGTGACGAATTTGCTTACATGATGAGTGAGGAATAAAAAATGTCCATGATGGGAGAATTGAAATTCTTCTTAGGTCTTCAAATTCATCAACAACGCAATGGCATCTTCATTTCTCAAGAGAAATGCCTCAAGGATGTTCTAAGGAAATTCGGTATGCAAGATTGCAAAGGCGTCAAAATCCCTATGCCCACAAATGGCCATCTATGCAACGATGAAAATGGTATTGACTTCGATCAAAAGGTATACCGCTCTATGATTGGCTCTTTCCTGTATCTATGTGCATCTAGGCTAGATATTATTGTTAGTGTGTGCATGTGTGCCCGTTTTCAAGCTACACCGAAGGAATCACACCATAAGGCTGTGAAACATATTCTTCGATATCTAGCTCACACTCCAACACTTGGATTATGGTATCCCAAGGGCTCGGATTTTGATCTCATTGGATATTTTGACTCTGACTATGCTGGTGATCGAGTGGATCGCAAGTCAACATCAGGCACATGCCATTTCCTCGGACAATCTTTAGTATGTTGGTCCTCGAAGAAGCAGAACTGCATATCACTCTCTACTGCTGAAGCTGAGTACATTGCTGCTGGTTCTTGCTGTGCTCAATTGCTGTGGATGAAGCAAACCCTCAAGGACTACGGCATCAACATGAAGAATGTGCCACTCTACTGCGACAATGAGAGTGCCATCAAGATTGCTCATAACCCAGTTCAGCACTCGAAGACAAAGCACATCCAGATTCGTCATCATTTTCTTAGAGATCATGTGTTGAAGGGCGATATCTCTATTGATCACGTGAAGACTGAAGAATAGCTAGCGGATATCTTCACCAAGCCCTTGGATGAGAAGAGATTTAGCAAGTTGCGGTGTGAGCTAAATATCTTAGAATCTTCGAATGTTCTTTGAAAGGACACACATCCTAACACTTATGCAAAATTGATGACTTAGATGTGCAACACACGAAGTAACATTTTTCTTCAATCAATGAAGAATAACCCTCTAAGTGTGAAAAAATTAATGAAGAATTTGATTCTTAGAGCCCTACGATAATTGTACGCGGTGTCTGAAATCATCATTCTTATACGATGGGTCACGCCACCAACAAAAGTTGAAAATCTTCAAAATTGAGTTTTTCTTCATTTTGCAAATTCTTCAATTTTCAAATTCTTCAACTTGCAAAGTCTTCAAAATTTTCGACTGGTGTTCTTCATTGACTATATAAATATATGAGTTTTTCATGTCCTGAACATCATTCACTTATTGCTAATTCTTCAAGTTGACTTTTTCCTCTAAGTGAATGTGATCGGACCCTTTCCCCCTCTATGCTAAACTCAACCCAGTCTGTTCACAAATTCTTCATGTGCGTTCTATTTTAAACTCATTCAAAGTCTTCATTGTGTCCTTGACAACTGAAGAATTTGCGAACGAAACTTTAAAATTTTCATATCAGAATTTTCGGCTTTTGCCGCTCAAACCGTTCCGCATCCCACGATGGATTAAAATACTCACCCACGATCGCCCATGATCTCCACCTCTCTATACGTGGGTGACACATGTCGTTAGAAGAGTAAGGGTCAGGGGCATGTTCGTCCAAAAATTTCGGACGTGCTGTTTTTCACCGTGGCTGTAAATACCCCCCCTCCCTTCCTCTGTCTTCATTTACTCCGCTCGACCACCATCTCGCTCGAGCTCTCAGATCTAGCGCCATCGCTACTCTCCATCATCGCCGATGAGGCAGAGCTTCAATGCCTCGACCTCGTTGCCGTCGTACTCGCGCCTGCCGCGGAAATCTTCACTCCGCCGCCGCCGTAGCTGTCTCTCGCCGCCAAGTTAGGGCGTGAGAGATCTGAGCGGACGAACTTCTACAACTCCACTCCCAGTTCGTCGTGTTCTTTGTTCAGGGTAAATAAAATCTAATTTTACTGCCCTGATTTGATTCTTATGATTTCCACAAAATCTTCAAAAGGTGTTTATTCTTCAACTTCTTAATCCATATACACCAAGTTGCTTCAGTTCCTTGATTTGTTTCTCTAAGCTATGTTTTTATTTAAGATTCCTCAATTGTGTGGATTTTCAAATCTATACAACTCTGGAACCTAAGTCAAGAATGCTTATTGAAATTCCTCAAGACACCCATGGTCAAATTCCTCAAACTTGATACTTTTGAAAAATTTCTGAGAACGCATATGACCTCTCCAAATTCTTCGCACCTATACTCTGTTCACAGGTACAAAATGTCTGCTGCTGAATCACTAGGTTCTCATCAACTTAACTCATTTGCAGTGTTCCTCGAAGATAAGTTGCACACTTCCTCAGAAACATCAATTGTTCAAAATCCTCAAGTGAAGAAAATGGCTGATGGTAAAAGACCTCAGAAGGGAGGAAAGAGGCCTGAGACAAACACTGATTTTGAGATCACTGAAGATATCTATGCAGGGTACTGTACTCCTAATGAAGCAACTCATGTCAAAGAGACTAAGAATGAGCGCAAAGTACGCATACAGAGAATTGAGAGAAGATGGGCTAAGGAATGGAGGGAATATCGTTATGTTACTCCAAAGTACATGAAGAAATTCGCTGTTAACCCTCCATGTCCAAGACCTCCATTGGCTCCAGGCCAAGAAGTTGATCCCTCAAGCATCAGGCGCGGTGAGGAATTTCCCAAAGAATGGGCCAAGCGCCAAGCCAAATTGGGTAAAGTAGCAAAAGAAGCAGTGAAGAAATTCAATGAAGATTCTGCTGCTGCTGCTGCTGAGGCCTCTGCTAGCAAGCCTAAGAAGGCTTTGCCGAAGAAATCAGCTATGAAGCCGAGTTCCTCAATATAAATGCCCTCACGGACTAGTGCAAAGCCCGCACCGCAAATTCCTCGGGCAACCTCCTCAAGGGCAGCTCCAATTCCCTTTGTTGCCTCGAAATCCTCAACTGCTGCTGCCAAGTCCTCAACACCTGTGCATCTTGCCACATGCCAATGGACTGCAGGATTCTCTAATGCTTCAGGAGCATCTACAAGTTCCTCAGCTCCACCACTGTCCTCAATAGCTCCAATTCTCTTGAAGAAAAAGGCCACTGCTGGATGTGGATCGAGGCCAAGTCCTCATAAGAAACAAGTTGTTTTTCAAATTCCGTCCGATGACGATGAAGCTGATGATGATGAACTTGCTGAAATCATCAGAGACAGGCAAGAAAGGGCCGCTAGAGCCAAAGGCAGTGCTGTGCCTCTCATGCTAGATCCAAAGAAGATCCTTGATTTCATTGACCTCTGGCACAAGGATCCCAATACTCCTCTGCCTGACTTGAACCTCACACCTGGTTAAAGTCATATGTTGTCAGCCTTCATCAGTGAAGAAAAATGGAAATTCGAGAAGGCCAGACAAGTCAAGAAGGCCCAATATAAAAAGGAAAGATTTCTAAATAAAAATGTTCTGAATATGACTCCTGAAGAACTTGTAAACATGCAGAAGGAGATCAAAAACCTCAGTGATGAATTAGACACCTACCATGCAGATTGGCTCGGTGCCAAGGTCAGATTCGTCAAACTCTCCAAGACCCTCAGGCTGAGTGTTGCAGCACCATCGCAACAACAAATTACTCAGGCTGATGCTTCTGTTTAGTCTGTTGAAGAAACTGCTAGTGCAGCTGATGAAAATCAGACTGCTGATGAAACTGATAATTCCAGGGCTGCTGAAGAAATTCCAGCTCCTGAAGAAATTGCCAGGGCAACCTTCCATGTTGCGCCTGAAGACACTGAACCAACTTCATCTGCTCCTCCTGCAAAGTCATCAAAGATGAAGAATATCAACCTTCCTTCTGCATCAGAAGTGAAGAAAACCAAAGCTGCAGAGAAGGCAGCTGTGAAGAAAAGGAAAGCATCAACGACAGTAGAGTCTTCAGCTCCCAAGAAAGTGAAGACTTTGACAAGTTCCTTCACTAACCCCATTGATGTTGTTTCTATCTCTGTGGTGCCATCAAAGGAAATTATCCCATATGGTGAAGATTATGTCATTCCAGATGACATTGATGAAGAAAATCCTTCTGTTGCTTCTTCAAAGCAGTTGGATGAAGAAATTGAAGTGGAAGATATCCCTTCAACACCACTGGTATCATCGCCCATGCCTCAGTTCACAGCTGAAGAGGCAGGCGTTGAGGAAATGGAAGAAGAAGACGTGGATATTGGTTCTACAACTCCTGTGCTTAATGATGATTATTGGGAAAGACTTCACCCCAATTCACCATTGACCACACCTCTGCATCAAATTCCTTAGTCCCCTGTACAAACTGAAGAAATTCACACAGGATCTGAAGAACGTCAAACATCACTTCTTTCCATTCCTGAAGAAGTTCCAGCTAGTACAACTGAAGAATTGGAGATTCAGACTGCTACTACTAAAACTGCCGCTGAAATTCCTCAGTCTATGGCTCCTGAAGTTGTGCTCCAAGAGGCTGTAAAGCCCTCAACTGCTAATCTTCGGCCCAAGCAACAAAACCCTCATGCTAAGAAGCAAAAGTTCAAGGCTGATGATTTCTTCGTAGAGCACCATTTCTTCACGGATTTCAATCCATATGACTCTGCAAGACTTCGTCGCAAGCGATTCTGGACAGCCAGTTAGATGAACTTCTATTCTTCAATCCTGTTTGATAAGGACAAGGTATTTGAGCATCATCAAATTCCTCATGTTGACATGGAGTCTATTCCTTGCTTCCAGCCAGTCTTGACTGTTCTTCATGAAGCTGGGCTTCTAAATTTCTGCACTGACATCTGCGATTGGAATGAAGAGCTAATTCTTCAATTCTATGCCACTCTGGACCTCACTGGAAATGTGGCTGATGTGAACTCATGGGTGCTAGACTGGATGACTGAGAACACTCATTACAAAGCCCCGGCCTCTGAATTACTTCATGCCGTACCAGTCAGTCCTCCTGCTGAAGGCGCCAGGCTCATGTATGAAGAACCTGAGCTTCCAAATCACATGATGCAAGTGCTGATGAAGCCTTTGAAGGCAGGCCAAGCTTCAAGAACTACCTTCCTAGTGAAGGATTTGCTTTATGTGCCTAGGACAATCTACCGCATTCTGACCAAAACCATCAGTCCGATCAAAGGCCACAACTCTGAAGAAGAGGAAGTTGTTGGCATCATGAAGAATCTGTTGTTTAACATGATACATGGCATTCCCATTAACTACCATGATTTCTACATGAAAACTTTAGCTAATGCTGCTTTATCACCTTTTGAGTGGAAGCCTTATGCTCCATGGATCATGAAGTTCATCAGAACCAGGTCTTCAATTCACTACCAGGGAGATTGTCAGAATCATCTCAGCTATTTACCTCCTATTGAAGTCCTCAAGCGGACTATTTCTTCATTTGATGGAAAAGGTAAAGCTGCGGTCATTGATGAAGGCATTCGTCCATTGGATGGTCAGTTTCGCAAAGCTGCATCTTACTCCACCAATGATGACTCAGCAACCCAAGATTCTGCTGCAAAAGCTTCAAAGCCAACTCCTCATGCCACTGCTCCACGAGTGATGACAGATCGTGAGCTTCTTCTAAGTCTTCATCAGAAGGTCGATCGTAATCACAAGTGGGTCAAGCGTCAATTTAGCTCAATTCTTCAGAATATGATTGTCACGCAAAACACTGTGAAGAAGAATCACTACTATGCGCATGAAATCTTCAATCGCACTTGGGCCATATTATCTCATCTATACGGTGATGAAGATCTCAAGCAGATGGGATTTCAACAGGACTTTGACTGGTCTCAGCCACCTTCGAAGAAATTCAAGAAGGTCAAAGTTCCTCAGCTGGTCACAAGTTCATATTCTTCATCGCGTGAGACGGATGAAGCTGAAGATTTGAACGACACTGCGGCAGGCCCTACCTCAACGGACGACCCCAACAACGCTGGCGCTCCTCCATTGACATCATGATGATATTCTTCAGGGGCATTAGTCCTCATTTTTCGTCCCTTTTGGTCATTCGATGACAAAGGGGGAGAAATTTGAGTTAGTCTTCAAGCGGGTCTTATATATGGGCTGTTTTTTCTATTAAGTTACAACTCTTGCTCTTCTGAGGTGTTTGTTCTGATGAGTTGTAAACTTAAGTCCTATGGTGGTCTGATACTTTTGAACTGCTTTCTGCATGCTTATTTCCTCAAGTACCTTAATGCACGCATGCTGAATTTCGTCAGACACCATATTTCAACATGCATTTCAAATTCTTCATGTCATATGTTAAATGCGTGTATGAATTACAAGATATAGGGGGAGATCTCCATGATATTACTCTACAATGTGCATTTGCAATCCAAAGCAAATTCCTCATATGCACATTTTGGGGGGGAGTTCTTCTATATCTTGCAATCAAATTCCTCAATTTCATTATTTACACTTCATATGCTTTATCCCCGTTGAAAACTTAACCTATTTGTCATCAATCACCAAAAAGGGGGAGATTGTAAGTGCATCTAGTGCCCCTTAGTGATTTTGGTGTATTGAAGACTTATAGGTTAAGGGACTAATGTGTTTGTGATTGTACACAGGTTCTATAAGTCTATGAGGAGTTTGATATTTATGATGAAAGTCGACCCCTAAAAATGAATGTCTTCAGCTGAAGACTTTGGTTTTCTTGAAGACTTTGAAATTGAGGAAATTGGTGTGACCTTGAAGACTTGATATTGATGCGAGGATTATGAAGTGTGAAGACTTTTGTTTTCGTAGTTTTGTTTTCTCTTTCTTGAGTCATATTAAACACCGTACTGTTAAAGGGGGTCGAGGTAAAACTAAGGAAAAGTTTCCAAGTGATGCTCATCTCAAATCCTATACCTACCCAATCCTTTCGAGTGAAGCCATTGGAAATCTCATACAGTTCAGTCAAGTTCTTTAGTGATAGAGACGAAGATCTTCTGTTCTCTGAGGAATTTGTTCTGACTGAGGAGTTAGGAATTTGCCAGTGCGGATTGCCTACAAGTGAGGAACATGATAGCCCTGAGGAATTTGAGAGCTCAAACTTCCGACCGTTGCTGTCCAAAATATCCTATCCACCTAACGGTCATATCATTGAAGAGCATTTATGTCTTATCATGTCTGGCTGCTCCCCGGCTATAAATAACCGCCCCCTACAACCACTAGCTGGTTGGCTGCTTCGAGAGAAACTGACACTTGTCATTTAGAGCATCGCATCCTCCGAGGACTTTGAGAGAAAATCATCAAGTGAGGAAAAACCCAAACCCAACACCTAAAACCCAAAGTGATTGAGCATCACTGAAGAGATTGTTCCTGTGTGGAACCGATGCTTGTTACCTTTGAGGACTATGCATCCTCCAGACGGTTAGGCGTCATGGTCTAGAGCATCCAAGAGGAATTGTGGATCGCCGAGTGACCAAGTCTGTGAAGGTTTAGAAGTCACCTATGAAGACTTACAACGAGTGATTGGGCGAGGTCTGTGTGATCTTAGCTCAAGGAGAATATGGTGAGGACTGTGTGTCCGGGACTGTGTGTCCTCAGGTTTAAATACCTAGCCGCTCCAACCAGACGTACAACTGTCACAACAGTTGGAACTGGTCTACCAAATCATTGTCTTCACCAAGCTACTGGTTCTATTTCCTCAACCCTTTTATTTCCTCGCATACTTGCTGTGTACTTGATCGTTACTGTTTGAAGACTTTGACTGAAGACTTTCTCAATTTCCTCATTCCTATTTCTTCAGTCACTTTGTCTTCAGCCTGCTTATCCTGTTTACATGCTACCTGTGCTCTGTGTATGTTTCACTTCATCATGATGACTATGCTACTGCTTTGTTATGCATGTACCTGAGTACTTATTCCGCTGCTTGTAGTTCGTCACTTAGCAAATTCCTCAAGTAGTATTTCCTCAGTGACGAATTTGTAAAAATCGCCTATTCACCCCCCCTCTAGTCGATATAATGCACTTTCAACATGGTTCTACAGCGTGTGGTACAGCGTCAGTATAGTATGTGTTCCAATTGAGGTTCACCCAGGGTATATCGTGGCAGTTATAAAACTTGTGGAGGAATCTGAGTAGAAGAGCATCATTTTGCACTTGTAGATCAAGAACCCCTAGCCCTCCACTTTTCTTGAGGCGGCAGACCATAGTCCATGCAGCCAGGGCATTACATTTCTCTCCATCCATGATTTTCTTGTTCCAGAGACAATGGCGTCAAATTTTGTCCAGTTGGGGAATGATTTTTGGGGGTAGTCTTAGGGTGCCCATCGGGTATATGGCCAGATATGTGATGAGTGAGTTAAGTAACGCCAGTTTGCCCGCATGCGACATGAGAGACATAGCCTCTGTGATTTTCCTTTCTGCCTTGCAAACAAACGGTGTCATGTCAAGTACTGATGGTCTGGTGGTACCAAGTGGGAGCCCTAGGTATGTGAAAGGCATACTAGCTTGGGCGCAACCGAACAACATAGCAAGTTCATTGCATTTGTCCTGTGGTGTATTAATAGCCACTAACGTTGACTTGTGAAAGTTGATTTTGAGTCCAATCGAGGTGGCATAGTCTTCCAGGATTTGCTTTATCTTGGCAGCTTTAGCTAGGCAAGCAGGCAAGACGATGATTGTATCATCCATGTATTGGATGACAGGATACTGCTCATCTCCTTTTGGTGGGATAGGATGTTTCATGAGTTCTAGGTCAAGGGCCTCATTAATGGCTGATTGGAGTAGGTCAGCTGCTAGTGCGAAAATCAGAGGTGACAACGGGTCGCCCTGTCGTACTCCGCATTTACAGTGGAATTATCTGCCAGGGACCCCATTGAGAAAGATTGATGATTTGCCTAAGGAGAAGATACTTTCCATCCAGGTGAGCCATTTCTTTGGGAACCCCATCTTTTGCATGATCAGGAGCATGGCAGAGTTCTCGACGGTGTCAAATGCTTTGGCGAAGTCCAGTTTAAGCATAACTATCTCTTTTTTGGATGCTTGACACTGATGGATATATTCGAAAGCCCAAGCTAGGTAGTCATGTATTGATCGTCCACGGAGGAAGCCATACTGATTTCGGTGTATGATCTGCAGTATGATTCTCTGGAGGTGATTGGCCAAGATTTTTGTGACTAGTTTAAGGCAGCAATTTAGGAGAGTTATAGGACGGAAATCATTGACTGCTTCTGGAGCATTAGTTTTGGGTATCAGGGTGATGTAGCCATAATTAAGACTCTCCAAATTTAAGTTACCTCTGTGGAATTCTGAGGTAAAAGTCATGCTTGATGATCGGCCAACATGCCTTGACAAAGGCGCCATTGAATCCATCAGGCCCAGGTGCATGATCGGGGGGCATTTCTTTGACGACATCATCAATCTCTTCATGTGTGAATGGGGTGTTCAGACTGTCAAAATTCACATCTTCACGTAACATTTTGGAAAGATTGAATTTCATGGCTTGGGGATTACTTGTGCCCATGCGCTCTTTGAAAGCTTCGAATAAAATAGCTTCTTTTGCAGCATAATCATCTACCTCTACCCCATGATTGGACTTCAATGTTTTTATGAAGTTTTTTCTATATCTTTCCATTGCCACCGCTTGGAAGAACTTAGAGTTCTCGTCGCCAAATTGGATCCATCTTATTGTGCAACGCTTTTTCCAGTGCTCTTTTTGATATTGCAGCAGACGGATCAGGTGCTTTTTGAGTATGTTTTTGAAATTTCTTTCTGGAACTGTGAGAGTGCGACAGTCTTCAATATTATCCATCTCGAGCAGTGCTTTGTTCGTGTTTTCAATCGCAATTTTCAGTCGAGAAATGTGTTTGCTCCATTGTTTGAGAGCATGGCGGACTGCTTTAAGCTTCTGACACAAGTTGGATGCAGCGTTAGTGTTTTTGCCATGTCTAACAGCTTTGTTCCAGGCTTGAGAAACTACGTCCATAAAACCAGGGTGTGCTATCAAGTACCAGCGCATACGTCCATACTACCGCCTCCTTGAGTTTCTCAGTTGCACGTTACAGCTGAAACTACCGCACCAGCGGAAGTACCGCTCACCCGAGTGGTACTACCGCTTGTGCGCGGACTGAGTGCATAACGGTTGGATTTTCCCTTCCTATAAAAGGGGGTCTTCTTCCCCAATGGTTCTAATTGCTTGAGCTCATGTTCTTCCCCCATTGTTGACCTTCTTTGAGCTTGCTATCTCTCAATCCATCCAATGATTCTTGCTAGTTCTTGAGGGAAAATACAGAGGAGATCTAGATCTATGTTTCCACCAATCACTTTCTCCTCTATGTGGGGGGAACCCTTTGGATCTAGATCTTGGAGTTCTTTGTGTTCTCCTTCTTGTTCTTCCTCTCATATTCCTCCATAGCTTTCGTTGCTTTGGTGGGATTTGAGAGTGAGGGACTCGGGCACTCCGTGTGCCCTTGCCATTGCATTTGGTGCATCGGTTTGAGTTCTCCACGGTGATACATGGAGGTGAAAGTTGAGAAGCTTATTACTCTTGGGTGCTTGGTACCCTAGAGCTTGTTCCTCTTGGGTGCTTGGGTGCCCTAGATGTCTCGGAGCTCAACCATTGTGGTGTAAAGCTCCAGGCTTGCGTCAGGGTCTCCAATTAGGTTATGGAGATTGCCCCGAGCAAAGTGTACGGGTTCCGGTGACCGCCCCCAAGGGTTGCCAAAGTGTACGGGTTCGGTGACCGCCCCCAAGGGTTGCCATTTGTACGGGTTCGGTGACCGTCCTCAAGGGTCCCTTAGTGGAATCATGGCATCTTGCATTATGCGAGGGCGTGAGGAGATTATGGTGGCCCTTGTGGCTTCTTGGGGAGCACTGTGCCTCCACACCGCTCCAAACAGAGATTAGCATCCGCAAGGGTGTGAACTTCGGGATACATCGTCGCCTCCGTGTGCCTCAGTTATCTCTTACCCGAGCCCTTTACTTATGCAATTTACTTCATGATAGCCATAGTATGACATGATATAAATCTTGCTATCACTTAGATGTTTATCTTGCTTAGCATAAGTTGTTGGTGCACATAGGTGAGCCTAGTTGATTTAGGTTTTGTGCTTGACAAATTAAATGCTAGTTTTATTCCGCATTTGTTCAAGCCTAAACCGTAATTATTTTAAAGCGCCTATTCACTCCCCCTCTAGGCGACATCCATGATATTTCACTATGCTAATTACATCATTGCTAAATTTATACCACCTAGTTTCACATACCAACAAAAGTTCTTCTTTGATTTAAGACATTACTTCTGGGATTACCCACATCTTTATAAAGAAGGAGTAGATGGTATTATTAGACGTTGTATACCTGAGCATGAACAGGAACAAATCCTATGGAAGTGTCATTCTGAAGCTTACGGAGGACACCATGCTGGAGATAGAACCGCACACAAGGTATTACAATCTGGTTTTTATTGGCCTACTCTCTTCAAGGATGCTCGTAAGTTTGTCTTATCTTGTGATGAGTGTCAAAGAATTGGTAATATTGGTAGACGTCAAGAAATGCCTATGAATTATTCACTTGTTATTGAACCATTTGATGTTTGGGGATTTGATTATATGAGACCTTTTCCTTCCTCTAACGGGTATACACATATTGTAGTGGTTGTTGATTACGTTACTAAGTGGGTAGAGCTATTCCAACTAGTAGTGCTGATCATAACACTTCTATTAAAATGCTTAAAGAAGTTATTTTCCCAAGGTTTGGAGTCCCTATATATTTAATGATTGATGGTGGTTCACATTTTATTCATGGTGCTTTTCGTAAACTGCTTGCTAAATATGATGTTAACCATATAATTGCATCTCCCTATCATCCTCAATCTAGCAGTCAAGATGAATTGAGCAATAGAGAAATAAAGTTAATTTTGCAAAGACCGTTAATAGATCTAGAAAGAATTGGTCTAAGAAACTTGATGATGCATTATGGGCTTATAGAACAGCTTATAAGAAACCTATGGGTATGTCTCCGTATAAAATGGTTTATGGAAAAGCATGTCATTTACCTCTTGAGCTAGAACATAAGGCATATTGGGCAATCAAGGAACTTAATTATGATTTTAAACTTGCCGATGAGAAGAGGCTATTTGATATTAGCTCATTAGATGAATGGAGAACCTAAGCTTATGAAAATGCCAAGTTGTTTAAACAGAAAGTTAAAAGATGGCATGATAAAAGAATTCAAAAACAGGAATTCAAAGTGGGTGAGTATGTTCTATTGTCCAATTCTCGTTTCAGATTTTTTGTAGGAAATCATCTCTCTAAATGGGAAGGACCGTAAATCATAGAAGAAGTTTAATGTTCTGTTGCTATTAAGATCAACAACTCCGAAGGCACTTACCCGAGGGTGGTCAATCACTACTGCAGGATGCTCCTAACGCGACACTACGATCAGAGACCCTTTGACGAAACTATGTGTCATGCATTAATCGCAAACGGTGATGTAAAAAACCATAAAAAAAGATGCAAAACGTTTGCGATGGCGGATACATCAAACACGGTTCAGATTTTAGTTGCATGGGCGATGTTGGGCATATGGTTCAGTTCAATGAACTGTTTGCGATGAGGCAGAAGAACAGAAACGGGCAGCCAGATGAAGGTGTGTGCGATATACGGCATACAGTTCACTTAGATGAACTGTTTGTGATTAGGCAACACAAAAGAAATGGTCAGCCAGGTGAAGGTCTGTGCGATATACGGCATACAGTTCACTCGGATGAACTGTTTGCGTTGAGCCAAGAGAACAGAAACGGTTCAACTTAACAAGATGTGTGTGATACGCGGCAAACAGGTCTGTAATTAATCAGAAATGTGTGGGAAGACCGATAACAACACAGACGATTCCTGTTAACAAGCCGTGTGTGTTGTGAGCAAATGATTGCTGGTATACAATTGTGAGTGATTGATGAAATCATCACCGACGGGTTCCATTGTTTAGTCCGTGTGCGATGTGATTTGCTCTGTCTACAGAACATCAACATATATACTTATAAGAACAGCATTGCATAACTGAATTAAGCATACAATTACATAAGTGACTACACACATAACATTTCCACACACCAAAGTAAGCAATCTCATGCATACTAAACTAGGATAAATGAGCATTTAATCTTCTACATCTTGTTGCGACGACGCTTGCCATTGCTCTGCTTCCGGCTAGATCCCTGGTCGTGAATGGTTAATAAAATCTAAGTCTATTGCATATTAAGGTCAAAATAGTACTACCAATATACGAGTCTCATACGATGCCATTTCAACGATTGTACCACAAAAGCCCGAAATATTACAAGGTTCAAATTCTAGAGTTACATGGCTCAAATTCAAAGATTACAAGGTTCAAACTAATATTAGAAATGAAATTCAGCTCATTCAGTTGCAAACGCCCGTGCTGATCAGCTGAACATGGATATAAGAGAGGTTCAAACTAAAAATACAAATAGTAAGGCTGGTTTCGAAACCTCGTCATTTCTGCAAAGGGATCAGCCGCTGACAAGTCATGTATGGGGTTGACATAATGACTTCCAATTACTCTGTCATATGCAGTTCCAATACGAAGTTTAGTTTTTTTGGAGCCTCTTCCATTCTGCAATAGCTGCCGGCTCTGATCAACAAACCATTCATATGTTCTATATAAATGCATGTTCAACCTCATTACCTTCAGCACCCTTGCTCTGACAACAAAGAACCTGGTGAATATAATCTCCGGTAAGGTCCCTCGGTAGGAGTTCAAAGTAATTTTTGAGAGATGTAGATCTAGGCATTTGATGTGATTGTCGTCATATTGTATCACATTATCCACCACCGGGCCTATTATTATCTGCAAAAGAAGAGAACGTGTTAGTGCCTACATGCAATTTTGAACACTACTACAGGCCTATTTGGTTTGCATGATTTGTAAAATGCACCAACGTGCCATCTTTGATCTGACATGATTAATATGGGCATTTGATTACAATCTAGAAAAATGTAGCCTTCTTCACAAGAGGTTGGAGTGGATGAAAAATTCCCTAAGAAAACTAGTACAGATGAATCCAAAGGAGAAATGCTTATGGATTGTAACCATATGAATCAAGCAACCAATATGGGGCGGGGGGATGTATGTCCTGAAATCCTCCAAAATTCCTTCGGAAATCGTAGTACATTGTCACTGTAAACTTGGGAAAAGGTGCCAAAAATTGAACTCCCTTATGGTTAACATTTAACAAGAAAGGAACATCACCTCGATATACAGCTTCTTCAGGCACGGAAAGCATCTCAGGAAACTGACAACTTCGTGCAGGTTGGGGCCGATAGATTCTAGTGCCAAGACCTTCACTGTGCGCAGAATCTGGGTCAAGCTTTTCTGGATGACAGACGAACATACATCTTCAAAATTATAAATAATGTTGTTATCAAGAAGGAGAGGTAGAAGGCGAATGTTGTACCTGAATGGGTGTGGATCCAATAACAAGTTCAGAGTATTTGACAGACGAGTAGCCCACCACTATCAATTTCGGCGCAGAAATGACATTGATTCTTGTTGGACCTTGTTGATCAACTACAAGTAATCTCTCAAGTGAAGGTGTGTCCTCAATGACCATTTTGTGGTCCACCTTTTGTGATCTCTTGTTGCAGCACCAGCAACACACATAAATAGTCCGAAGAGTCATGGAGGTGATGTGGAAGTTACTCGATCAATTCATCGCCTGAAGACAAAGGAACTCCAGTGCAGTACAGCCGCGGAGCAGGCACTCCATGTCATCCTTTGGGATGCAGACGGCGATGAGCTCGAGGTGCTTCAGTTGTGGTAGAAAAAGAGTGGGCGCGTCATTAAGATGGGGGATGGCAGTTCATGAACTTGGCGAGGCGCAGCATGGGCGCGAAGCGGAGCGCGGACGTTGGCAGCGAGCACATATGCCCATCATTAAAACTGAGCTCCTCGAGCTGATCTAGGGTGGGGGATCGGAACCACTCGTCAAGCTTGGCTCGGTCCTTGCCGTTGGAACGGAACTTGCCCGTGATAAGGCCTCTGATTGGGCCATGGTGACTGCCGAGGATCTGGGAGAACGCATCCAAGCTTTTGCGATAGCCATGGCAGAGCTCGTGGGCGTCGAGGAGGTCGAGAGGGGTGGAGAGCCATAGGGGGCGCCACCGCCGGGAAAGGACGGTTGTCCTCGCCCCATATTTGATTGGGAGAAGGGATATGATGACTGTCAACATATCATCGGGGAGGCTGCTGATGAAGTCTAGGCCTGCTGGAGTCGCTTGCGGTTCTTTCTCGACCCACCTCTGCTTGTTGGTAGCCTCGTTCTCCACCTTGTCAGCGGCGACGGCAACCTCTGTCTCCATATTCACACCGTGCTCTGGTGCTTCAGCAGCCCCGGCGTCGCCACTCCCTCCAATGGGGCGCTTCAGCGGCATCCTCATACACTGACGGCTTTGAGGACTGAGAGTGGCGTCGAGGATGCGGGCGGAGAGAGAGGATTGTGTGTGTGGCAAGGATGGGGGGTGCGGCCGCTCGGGCGCACCATTAATACGGACCATTGGGAGCGAGGCGGGCGGCGGTCAAAGGCTGTCTCGCCTCCCGGTGAGCCTACGCGGCGGACTTCTGGCATTCCTATACCATCATTTCACACAGCTACTCACACGCCTCCCGGTGACACTGCGTAGCGAAAACGCCTCCCGTCAATTCACACACCTGCATGCACGCCTCTTGGTCTGCCTGCACGGCGGACTGCTCGCATGCGTCCCATCAACTCACGCCTGCTCGCACGCCACATGGGGCGCGTGGCGGCACATTTTTTTGTTTTTTGATGATTCATTCTCCCGCTTTACTGCTAAACCGAAGCATGGCACGGTCTAATGCACGGTCCGAATAAATATTTCGTATGAGATATTGGTTGCCAGTTATTAACAATCTCCCGTTTGTAAGTAGATTATATCAAAACTTGTCTCAAATTTGACGAAAAAATACAATATCACAGTCTACTGGTGTCCATATATGACACCACGATAAGTTTCATGAATTTGAACTAAGTTTTGGATTTACTGAATTTTAAAAATCAACATTCTCAATGTTTTGAAATTTCTTTCATGGGGAAAGCATGCACCCAGGGACGCACATATGATTTTGCAATCCATTTTGGTGCACATGTAGCTCAAATTTGATTTTTGCACATTAAATCCCTAGGAAATCAATCAATGTATAAAACGGGTCGAATGATCTATGTTTTTTTTCAATGTTTAACACGACACTCCTTTGGTCACATGTTCACTGCAGAAAAAGTTTGGCATGCCTCAGAGTGGAGGTGGTGGTGCGGGATGTGTGTCTCTGTGTGTGTGTGGGGGGGGGGGGGTCCATCAGTACACTACTAGTCACGAGCCTCTGTGATGTGGGATTATTGATCATTTTGTGAGTAATGTATATATGCCACATCAAAGTCGTGAATTGGTTATTTAAAGCATTACACAACCCTTTCATACATACATGTTCGGGCCACATGCATGCATTGGTGGTCCTCTCGGACACTCCCTCGTGCGGTTAGCAGGGACGTGCCCATTCATTAGCCCGCAAAGGTTTTCAGTTTCCACCGACAACGAGAGGCATCAGACCGAAGGTGGATTCATCTTTTGCATGTGTGTTACAGTGTGGATCATGGTGAGATTCCATATCAAAGTTCGGGCACGTGCGTACACATGAGTCCCTCCCACCGGCTTGAAGTGAGGGGGCTACGCATCGTGAACCTCAGTGTAGTGCGTTTCTGGTTTGCGAAGCATGTGCCACATCAAAGTTGTGCATTGGCTATTCAAACATCACACAACACATGACAGCATGCACGCGGTGGTTGTCCTATGACACTCGCTCGCGTGTGACTCTCTGTGGGCCCGCGAGGTCTTCATCGATCAATTGAACATACAACGAGAGAGAGGTTAATTTGACCAACAAGGATGGTTCTTTTTTTGTTTGTGTTACGTATATGCACAGTAGGAGTATGTAGTACATGTCAAAGAGGGGGCAACATGTATACTCTCTCTATATATATATGTGTGTCATAACCTCGCTCCATGTGGGGACTTTCCGGTTCCCGAGGCAGGTGCCACATCAAAGTTGTGCATTGGTATTCAAATTTCACGCAATACCATGCAGGCAGTGGTTGCCCTATAGGAACTCACTCGCGTGCGACGCTTCCATCTGTGGGCCCGCGAGGTTGTCCTCCATCACATTGACCCAACGAGAGAGAGGCACATTTGACGAATCAGGAGGACTAATTCTTTTAGGGCTGTGTTAGGGTAGGAGTATATATATAGTACGTGTCAAAGGGGGGACGGGACCAACATAAACTAGGTGTCACACATGAACCTCACTCTGTGTGGGGACTTTGCGGTTTTTGAGGCAAATGCCACATCAAAGGTTGTGCATTAGGTATTCAAAACATCACAACCACACACCTCTCCATATATATATTTTGGCACACATGCAAGCGATGGTGGTTGTCCTGTGGCACTCACTCACGTGGTTATCGGCGATGCTTCCATCTGTCGGCCCGCTTGGTCCATCACTTTCACCGACAATGAGAGAGTTTAATTATTTTGACTTAGGAGGGGATTAATTTTTTGTTTGTCTCGCGATATAGGTCATGCTGTGAGATTACATATATAATAGCGCATGTGTACACATGAATCCATCCCGCTGGATCAACGGGGGAGCACACGACACGTCATGAACCTCTTGCTCTGTGTGGGGACCTGTGCGATTTTGAACGCATGGACCACATCAATGTTGTGCATTAGGTATTCAACACATATGCATGCATCACGCACCTCCATAAATATGTTTGGGACACATGCATGCAATGGTTGTCTTTGGACACTCTCACTCGCTTGGTTATGGGCGGCAAGCCTATATATATTCATGGGCCCGCGTGGACGTCCATCATTTCGACCGACGACAAGAAAGGTTACCAGGGTGGATTCTTCTTCTTTGGTTCGTGTTACCGTATAGTAGGTCGATCATTCTAGGCCTAATTAAGTTTGAGCGCATGCATGCTACGCATCGTGAACCCTCGCTCGATCAGTGTGGAGATTTTACGGTTCCAAAGCATGGTGCCACATCAAATTTGTGCATTGTGTATTCAAACACCACACACACCACTTCCATATACATAATTGGGCCACATGCATAGAGTGGATTTTGTCTTCAGACAGTACTCCCTCGCGAGTTTATCGGTGACAAGCTAGCCCATTTTGTGGGGCCGTGTGGACGTCCATCACTTTGACCAACAACGATCAAGAGAGGTTATACAATCAAGTTGGATTCTGTTTGGTCCGTGTTACAGTACGTCTTGGTGAGATGCCCTCCCCCCAACAGGTGTGTGGGGGGGGGTTACTTCGCACTACCAGCAACCTCCGTGGGGTCGGGGAAGTCCGGATATTTTGCGAGGCACACGTGCCACATCGAAGTTGTGAATGGTAGTTAAATATCACACCACACCCTTTTCATACATATAGTATAGGGCCACCCGCAGGTGGTTCGTATGTGGTCTCACCCATCTCCTGCCACAAACACACATTTGTGGGTCGGCACACAGTCCACCTTTGTCCGGAAGCGAAAGGGGAAGTTTGACCATATATATGATGGACTCCTATAGGTTTTGTGTTACGGTAGGGTGAGATTTCAAACCAAACTATCTGGGGGCATGCATTCATAGCTAGGATTCCCTTACCGCCGACAAGAAGTGGGGTTCATAGGGGGTTGCTGACTAGCAATACTGTGCGCTTTGTGCGACAGGTGCCACATCAAAGTTGTGCGTTGGGTATTCGAACATCAAACCACCCTTTTCATACATATATTTGGTCCACATGAAAGTGTGTTCGTGTTCTGACCCTTTCCCGCGTTATTCTTTTTGTCAAATTTATAAACAGCACACGAGTTGGATGCAGAAACCATCTGCGATTGGGTACGCAACAAACACAGTTCGGTCAGACTACCCGTGTGGCACGCCCGTGCCCCTGCAGTCACTCACATCAGCACAGTGGATTGGGCTCCACAAGGCTTGCCTCCCGCTCTCAAAAATATCTACGGCCTCATAATCTCGAAAATATCTACCGCCTGGAAGGTTTTTATGTTTGATAGCGCACGAGTAGTATATGTGGACAGTGTGCGATGTCTGTTACTCCCGCTCTGCTTCAATCCCTTGATTCAAATTTTCGGTAGCCCCGGCATTTTACTCCCGCCTCTGCATCCCTCGCAATCTTAAAAATATCTACTCGCCCTTGATTCAAATTTTCGGTAGCCCTACCTTGTTACTCCCGCCTCTGCATCCCTCGCAATCTCAAAAATATCTCCTCGCCCTTGATCCAAATTTTTAGTAGCCCGGCATTTTACTCCCGCCTAGTAAAAATTTTAGTTGTCGCGGTATTTCCTCAAACACCACCTTCCCCCCCCCGCCCACCACACACACCACACACTCCCCAAAACCTCCGCTCACACAGACACACACCACCCCTCCCTCGCTCGAAACCATTGGTAGGTCGCCGCCGCCGCCTCCATCCTTAACCTCTGCCTGTGTTCCGGGGAGCTCGAGGAGCCAATGGCCCAAAAGAGGTTTATCGCGGCCTCTTTGCCCGACGCCGGCGAGATGGCCGCCGAGGTGTCCCCGTCGTCCTCCGTGGGCTCTTTATCCATCCACCGTCACCGGTCGCCCGATCCGCCCGCCGTCGCGCCCCTACGCCGGTTCGAGGACTTCCCCGTCCTCCCTCGGGCCCGACCGCTGACAAGGTCTTACCTCGGGATCCGGCAGTGGCGGTGGGGGACGTGGGTCGCCGAGATTATGGATCGGGAGACCCACACCAGCCGGTGGCTTGGTAGCTTCCACACGGCCGAGCTCGTGGCCATGGAGTACGACCGCTGGCAGGTCCGCTACCACGGCATGGCGGCTAGGCTCAATTTCCCCTTCCGCACATGTCCGGTCGACCTCATTCCGCCGGAGCCAGGGGTGGTGAGCTCGGCTATGGTGTGGGAGGACCGCGAGGCATGGGAGCGCCTCGAGGCCGAGGCCGCCTCGAGGCCTACATGCAAGAGCTCCGCCGGCAGCACCCGGAGCTCGTGGAGGCGGAGCAGGTGATCTTTGTCGGCGCAGACGGCGGCGAGGTTATCGTGCTCTCCTCCGATGACGAGGTCGAAGGCGGCGAGGATGGCGGCACGGAGGGCGTCGAGGTGGGCAGCGAGGACGAGGAGATTGACATCAACGAGTGGAGGAGTGTCTTCTCCAACAACCCTGACGATGGCATCGGCCCAGACCCGGCTCGCGGCACATCGTACCTGACAAGGAAGGATTGGCTCGACCTCCACTTCGACCGAAAGTAGTTTAGTTTAGTTTAAATTTATGTTTTATGTTCGGTTATGCAAAACTATCTATGTTTATGTTTGAATGCATGCTACTTTAATTGAACCTGCTTTGAACTTGATCAAATTGAAGTTTACAAGGTTAAGTTTAGGGAATCGACTAGAAACGACCAAAAATTGCTGGAGTATATATATATATCCACTAAGGGTTTTAGTCCGTTAACTTTTAAAGGATCGGCTAGAGATGGCCTTATGCCTTGTTTATTTCAGTTCTTCACAATGTGATGCTCTATATGTGCAACTATTTGCCGTGCAGTTCAATTTCATCAATAACAGTTTCAACAATACCACTATGAATTACGATATTTGGTTGCTGTTAAGGATGTTGCAGTTAACATGCCTTTTTCTTTTTAACAATAACTAGTGTATTTAGACTTGCACAATACCAGTTTGAATGACTATATTTGCTTGTTTTTAAATGTTATGCCTGTTGCAGTTAACACACCTTTCCACTTCTTGTTTTGCTTAACTAGCATGCTTAAACCTGCACACTGAATCTATCATTTGTAGATTATGTTGTCTACCATGGATATATTTGGTTGATGTTTAGCCTATTGTGCTTAACATGCCTTTATATGTACTCATACAGGACAATATTGAGAACAATTGTTGTTTTCCATCGAGATTAGTTTCATCGCATTGCTTATATATACTCACTGTTCAGGATATCGGTGGCTGGTACCATATAGCGTGGAGGCTGATAAGGCATTAATCGTCGAATCGGACATTTCACTGAATATATCTGTAACCCATTTATCGGTAGGTTAACTAGGGCCATATTTAATATATCTGAGGCTACATAGCAACATGCATTGTTCTGAATGACTAAATATGCAATCCCGGGCTACATAGCAACAAGGAAGAGTGTTACCTTAATGTTTTGATGATGTCTAGATATACATGTAATAAGATCTTATATAATGGGATGGAGGGAGTGTTGTACTACATCATTTTTGCAATTGTTGTTTAGCTTCTAATATTAACTTGGTGCTTTTAGGTACATATATCATTGCCAAAGATCCACACTTCGACCGTTTCTGCGTATGGGGCAATGACATATTCATGAACTAGCATCAATTGAGAAAACTGATAAAGATTATTATTAAAATGGGTCAAAAGATGTCAATCGAACTATTTGTTTACACTTTATGCAAGACAACAGTGAACTGCAGGATGGTAAGTAAGAACTCTGTAGCCTTCTTTTTACTGCCCGTAATGAGTTGTGTTAGATGACAATGTCTGAATCTTTTTCCTTTGCAGTGGATCCTGAAGCAGTTTACTCGAGATTACCTCTCAAACTACATGATTGGCAGCCGGCCATCACAAGGGGTTGGACTAGAGCGTGCGTGCCTTCTGCATCGAGGAGAGCACAATAGGGCCATTCCGCTTCACCTTGTTCAGCAACCAGAATGTCTCTCGCCTCTTTCTTTACCATCTGTAATAGTACAAGTATACAACCCTGGTTCATCATTCTTTATTTGGTGCTTATGTAATTCTTGAACAAATGTACCTGTGAATCGAATAATGCATTGGTTGTTTGAGCCTGATGGATATGAATAAAGCTATAGCCTACTTTGAAATTCAAATTAGGTACAATTTTAAATAGCAGCAATTAAATTAGGGTGAAATTATGCTCTGCGGGTCATTACGGCGCACACGGTCTATAAAGCACAGCGTGTGTGATATACATCATAATCCGACATGGTTCACGGAGAGGAAATGTGTGTAACCATGCACACAGTTGCCGTTTGCAAAGCGTGTGTGATGTCAGACAATATCACAAACGATGCGGGAAAACTAAATGTGTGTGATTGTCGACCTATCATACACGGTTTACAATGATGAACTGTTTGTGATGTGCCAGGCATCGTAAATGTAGAGCCAGTTTGGTACGTGCCTGGAATGTGCCTAGACTGCACCTAGTTTTAGGTAAACCCACAGAACTCCGACTGTGATGGCAATGCGAGCACAAACGAGTAGCAAGGATGAAGCGTTTGGGATATTTGAGATATCAGAAACAGTTTTATAGGGACAACTGTATGCATCAAGGCTCCCTATCCCCGACGGTTTCTGGGTCATGTGGGAAGGACCCCCCTATCGCACACACTCACTTGGCGATGATTCAAAATGCTGTCGCAGAAAGGGGTTAAAAATTGTTTGTATAGCACCTCGCTGTACCAGTGAATGGACAAAGAATTAAGCATTATATCTCAGGTACACCCATTAATGTTGAAACTAACATTATTCAAACTATGATACTGGAGGAACACATAAGAGAGAACTTCCAGAACACTCCAGCACCCTGAAAAGGAATAGGTATGTGATACGGTAAGTAAACCGACTCCAAAAATTCCACAAAAATATTTTATGTCAGTTTTGGAATTTAGAAAAAATACAAACTAAGAAACAGCCGAGGGGACCCACGAGGTGCACACAAGGCACCAGGGCGCCCCCCCCCTAGGTGCGCCCTGGTGGCTCGTGGGCCCCTCGTGAGCCTTCCCGACTCCATTTTCTTCTGGAATACTTGTTTTGCAAGATAAAACTTCTTTATATATACTCTCGGTCGTTTTGAACCCCTATCACAGAAATATCCTCCGTTCTTTTTTCGTGCTATTTTTCTGACAAATCTAGATCACCATGGCTCCACCAAGCTCCTCCAAGGACAAGTTCTATGAGAAGGTCATCAACCCCTACCTACCGGAGGTGATGAAACACCCTCAAGCCATTGAGATGCGCGAGGGGGTGCTTCATATCCGGGATGTTCAAGGGCCCAAGAAGACAGGAAGCATGGAGGCCAAGCTCAAAGCGGTGGAGCAAGAGATCTTCAAGTGCCAAGGGATGGTGGAACATGGACTCAGCGCCAACCACTCCATGATCACGGAATTCACCCGTGAGCACAAGGCGGATGGCAAGTCGATGGGGGACATCGTCTTCAAGCTCAACGATCGAATCGGCTATCTCCAGGGCCAAATCTATGATATTCAAAATCAAAATTTTGAGTATGAGGCAAGATTTAAAGGTATGAGTTTAGCTGCAAGTTTCAGGACTCCGGAGACTCGTTCATCCTTTTATGATGGGGAACATATGCCATGGAAGCCGGAGGACAAGCCCACTACTTCATCATCACCATCAGCGCCGAAGAAAGAAACTTCAGCACACGGGTATGGGCACTCCCCTTGGCTTGTGCCATGCTTGGGGGAGGTGCCCCAGTATCGTATCACCATCACTTTTTTATATTTACCTATTTTTAGTTTGATCCTTAGTTATTTCGTGATTTAGTTGGATAAAAGTTTAGTTGGTCTATTTTGAGTGCTAGTTTCGTGATCTATCTATCTACGCAATCGAGTTGAGAGTTATATAATAAAGAGTAGTTGGAGTTTTGCTTCTTTTTCTTTTATGTTTTAATCTTAGCAATGAAAATAATGGAAAGATCATATGCTAATCTTATGGGAAGTAATGACATTACATAAGGAAAAGTATAAGTGGTAAAATTTATTGAAAGTTAACAAACATAGCATTTGTCAATGATGCAATTCATGAAAGAATTAATAAGGGAAGAGAAGATTCACATATAAATATACTATCTTGGACATCTTTTATGATTGTGAGCCCCCATTAAGTATTCTGTGTCAAATTGTTGATGTTGGAAAAGGAAGACAACATAATGAGCTATTTTTGCTTATATTTGCAAAGAAGTTATATAGTTATAGATCCTCCAACATGTGGTTCTTGTTCAATATCTTTGCTAGCCAAAAATCCACACCAAGTAGAGATACTACTTGTGCATCCAAAAACCCTTAAACCCAATTTCATGTCATGAGAGTCCACTATACCTACCTATGGATTGAATAAGGTCCCTCAAGTAAGTTGTCATCGGTGCATAAGGCAATAAAAATTGCTTCTAAATATGTATGTTCTTTTATTGTAAGGGAAAATAAACTTTGTACGATCTTGTGATGGTAAAGAAATAAAAGCGACGGACTACATAATAAAGGTTGCTATCATAAGGGGCGATATAACTTGACGTTCCTTTGCATTAAGAGATTTGTGCATCCAAAAATAAAAAGCGCATGACAACCTCTGCTTCCCTCTGCGAAGGGCCTATCTTTTACTTTTATGTATTTACTTTTTATGCAAGAGTTAATAGTGTTCTCCTCTATTACTTTTTGTTTTTTCTCTTTTGCAAGCATCTTGTGGTGGGGAAAGATCTAGGCATATATATCCAGTTGGATATGAGTGATCATGAGTTATTATTGTTGACATTACCCTCGAGGTGAATGACTTGGGAGGCGAAATTATAAGCCCCTATCTTTTATGTGTCTGGCTGAAACTTTTGCTCCATATATATGTCGTGAGTCAACAATCATATAAGACTAAATGATAGTTGAGTATGTGGACTTGCTAAACCAGAGCTCCTACATGAGACCCTTCCTGAAAAGATGATGAATTGTAATTGCCTTCTTGAGTGAGAACATAGTTTGTTAGTTTTCAAGAAAGTTTATGCCTTGTACTTCGTTGTTGTGATGAATTGTTACTTGTCTATGAGAAGTTTTGTGATAATGTATATTGATGGTATAATAATGATCATGATGCTACTATGTTCATATTTTGTTTTTATCGACACCTCTCTCTCTCTCTCTCTAAACATGTGGTCACGATTATCGATATCGGCTTTCGCTTGAGGACAAGCAAGGTCTAAGCTTGGGGAAGTTGGTACGTCCATTTTGCATCATGTTTTCCTACTGTTATTTATAATGTATTTGACCAATATAATACTTTGTAGTACCATTCTAATGCCTTTTCTCTCTTAAATCGTAAGATTTACATGAAGAGGGAGACTGCCGGCAGCTGGGATTCTGGACCTGAAAAGGCTATGTCAGAGATACCTATTCTGCACATCTCCAAATGAGCTGAAATTTCACTGAGAATTATTTTGGAATAAATAAAAAGTACTGGAAGGAAGAAATACCAGAGGGGGCCACCCAGGTGCCCATGAGGCACCAAGGGCGCGCCCACCACCCCTTGGCGTGCCCTGGTGGCTCATGGGGCCCCTGGCCACCCTCTGGTGCCCATCTTCTAGTATATAAACCCATTTTCCCTAGAAAAAATCAGGAGAAGACTTTCGGGATGGAGTGCCGCCGTCTCAAGGCGGAACTTGGGCACGAGCACTTTTACTCTCCGGCGGAGCGATTCCGTCGGGGATACTTCCCTCCGGGAGGGGGAAATTGTAGCCATCATCATCACCAACAACCCTCTCATCGTGGGAGGACCAATCTTCATCAACATCTTCACCAGCACCATCTCATCTCAAACCCTAGTTCATCTCTTGTATTCAATCTTTGTAGCAAAACCTCAGATTGGTACATGTGGGTTGCTAGTAGTGTTGATTACATGTGGGTTGTTCATCTCCTTAATGATATTCAATACCCCTCTGATCTTGATCATGAATATGATTTGTCAGTAGTTACTTTTGTTCTTGAAGACAAGGGAGAAGTCATCATGTGAATTTGGTATTCGTTCGATATTTTGATGATATGTATGTTGTTGTTTCCCTTAGTGATGTCATGCCATCACGGAGGGGTTCATCATCCTCATTGGTGCCTCTCCGATAATGCGTGAGTAGTTCATTGTAGACCTTCGGGTCCGTAGTTAGTAGCTAGATGGCTTCCTCTCTCTCTTTTGATTCTCAATACAATGGTCTCTTGGAGATCTATTTGATGTAACTCTTTTTTTGCGGTGTGTTTGTTGGGATCTGATGGACTTTGAGTTTATGATTAGATCTATTTTTATCCATGAAAGTTATTTGAGTCTCTTTTGATCTCTTATATGCATGATTACTTATAGCCTCATATTTCTTCTTCAAATCTTTGGTTTAGTTAGGCTGACTAGATTGATTTTTCTTGCCATGGGAAGAGGTGCTTTGTGATGGGTTCGGTCGTGCGGTGTTCCTTCCCAGTGACAGAAGGGGCAGCAAGACACGTATTGATCGTTGCCATTAAGGATAACAAGATGGGGTCTATTACTACATGAATAGATCTTGTCTACATCAAGTCATCATTCTTATTGCATTACTCCGTTTCTCCATGAACTTAATACACTAGATGCATGTTGGATAGCGGTCGATGTGTGGAGTAATAGTAGTAGATGCAGGCAGGAGTCGGTCTACTAATCTTGGATGTGATGACTATATAATGATCATTGCCTGGATATCATCATGATTATTTGAAGTTCAATCAATTGCCCAACAGTAATTTGTTTACCCACCGTATGCTATTTTTCTCGAGAGAAGCCACTAGTGAAATCAACGGCCCCCGGGTCTATTCTTCTTCATATTTGCTTTCCGATCTATTATTTGCCACTTTTATTTTCAGATATATTATTCCAAAAACCCAAAAACACCTTGCTGCACTTTTTCTTTATTTATTTTATTTCACGTTTTATCGAGATCTATTTATCCAATCTATCACAATTTTTACCCCGTCCACATGACAATTTCTGGCACCGTTACCCATAGAGGGATTGACAGCCCCTCCTAATCATCAGGTTGCAAGTATTTGTTATTTGTGTGCAGGTACCGTTTACATAGTGTTGCTTGGTTCTCCTACTGGATTGATACCTTGGTTTCATAACTGAGGGAAATACCTACCGTAGTAGTGCTACATCATCCCTTCCTCTTTGGGGAAATACCGACGTAGTTCAAGCGACATCAGGTCCATAAGGAAACTAAGGGATATTAAGGCCTCCTTTTAATAGAGAATCAGAACAAAGCATTAACACATAGTGAATACATGAACCCCTCAAACTACGGTCATCACCGGAAAGTATCCCAATTGTTGTCACCTTGGGGTTTACAGATCATAACACATAATAGGTGCATATGACTTGCAAGACCGGATCAACAACATAGATATAATGATGAAAACATAAACGGTTCAGATCTGAAATCTTGGCACTCGGGCCCTTGATGTCTACTACACAACTTGTTCTTGTAGACTCGTTTTGGGCCTTCAAGCGCAGATTTTTGTAGGACAATAGCAATTTTCCCTCAAGTGGATGACCTAAGGTTTATCAATCCGTGGGAGGCGTAGGATGAAGATGGTCTCTCTCAAACAACCCTGCAACCAAATAGCAGAAAGTCTCTTGTGTCCCCAACACACCAAATACAATGGAAATTTGTATAGGTGCACTAGTTCGGCGAAGAGATGGTGATACAAGCGTAGTAATGATAGTAGATATTGATTTTTGTAATAGGAACAATAAAAAACAGCAAGGTAGCAATTGATAAAATGAAGAACAAATGGTATTGCAATGCTTGAAAATGAGGCCTAGGGTCCGTACTTTCGCTAGTGCAATCTCTCAACAATGCTAATATAATTGGATCATATAACCATCCCTCAAAGTGCGATGAAGAATCACTCCAAAGTTCTTATCTAGCGGAGAACATAAGAAGAAATTGTTTGTAGGGTACGAAACCACCTCAAAGCTATTCTTTCCAATCAATCTATCCTAGAGTTAGTACTAAAATAACACCAAGCTATTCTTTCCGATCGATCTAACCAAGAGTTTGTACTAAAATAACACCATATGATACACATCAACCAACTCTAATGTCACCTAGATACTCCAATGTCACCGCGAGTATCTGGGAGTTGATTATACGATATGCATCAAACAATTTCAGATTCATAATACTCAATCCAACACAAAGAACCTCAAAGAGTGCCCCAAGATTTCTACCGGAGAAACAAAGACGAGAACGTGCATCAACCCCTATGCATAGATTACCCCAATGTCACTTCGGGAATCCGCGAGTTGAGTGCCAAAACACATATCAAGTGAATCAATATGATACCCCATTGTCACCACGGGTATTCATAGCAAGACATACATCAAGTGCTCTCAAATCCATAGAAGTATTCAATCCGATAAAACAAAATCTCAAAGGGAAAACTCAATTCATCACAACAAGATAGAGAGGGGAAAACACCATATGATCCAACTATATTAACAAAGCCCACAATACATCAAGATCGTGCCATCTCAAGAACACGAGAGAGAGAGAGAGATTAAACACATAGCTACTGGTACAAACCCTCAGCCCCGACGGTGGACTACTCCCTCCTCATCATGGTGGCCGCCGGGATGATGAAGATGGCCACCAGTGATGATTTCCCCCTCCGGCAAGGTGCCGGAACGGGGTATAGATAGGTTTTTCATGGCTACAGAGGCTTGCGGCGGTGGAACTTCTGATCTAGGGTTACCCCGAGGGTTTTTGGAATATTTGGCAATTTATAGGGCGAAGAGGCAGTGCGGGAGGTCACCGAGGGGGGCACAACCCCCTTGGGCGTGCCTGGGCGCGCCCAGGTGCGTTGTGCCCACCTCGGGCCTCCCCTCTAGTACCTTTTTAGCCCATCCTGGGTCTTCTGGTCCAAAAAAATTCTCCAAAAATTTTCGCTGCGTTTGGACTCCGTTTGATAATGATTTCCTGCGAAGTAAAAAACAAGCAAAGAACAGCAACTTGCACTGGGCACTATGTCAATAGGTTAGTCCCAAAAAATGATATAAAGTTGCTATAAAATGATTGTAAAATATCCAAGAATGATAATATAACAGAATGAATACTTCATAAATTATAGATACGTTGGAGACGTATCAGCCCTAGTGACAAGCATTAAGCATAGCAAAGTCATGGCAACATCAATCTCAGAACATAGTGGATAATAGGGATCAAGCCCTAACTAAACTAACTCGATTACATGATGAATCTCATCCAACTCCTAACCGACCAGCGAGCCTACAAAGGAATTACTCACTTTCGACGGTGAGCATCATGAAATTGGTGATGGAGGATGGTTGGTGATGACGAAAACCGAAGATCCCCCTCTCCGGAGCCCCAAACGGGCTCCATATCTGGCCTCCCGATGAAGAACAGAAGGTGGTGGCGGCTCCATATTGTAAAACGCGATGAAACTTCCTCTCCTATTTTTTCTGAAAAAATAGGATTTTATAGCGTTGGAATTAGGGTCAGCGGAGCCTCGTGGGCCCCACTACCCACCAGGGCGCGCCAGAGGGGGGGTGGCGCGCCCTGGTGCCTTGTGGGCAACTGGGCCCCCCTCGAGTGGGTCTTGGTTCCATAAATTATTATATATTCCAAAATAATTCTCCAAAAAGTTTCGTCCAATTCCGAGAACTTATAATTCTGCACAAAAGCAACACCATGGTAGTTCTGCTGAAAACAACGTTAATCCGGGTTAGTTTCATTCAAGTCATGCAAATTAGAGTCCAAACCAAGAGCAAAACATTAGGAAATGTTGATACGATGGAGACGTATCAGAAAGTGAGAGACATAACTAATGAGGTACATCGATCGGTGTGTGGGGAAAGAGAGTTATAGTCGACCTAGCTATATGTAGGGAGATCGATCGGTATACATGCATGTGTTAGAGGCAAATAAGGCCCGGAAAGACGGATAGAGAGAGAGGTATGCGGCTAGGAGGTGGTGCGAGAGGCATACTATGTCGAGATGGGAAGGAGTGTGCGAGTACGAGATCGATGAAAAGAGGTGCGAGAGTGTGCATGTGTGTGGGACCGTATTAGACACAGAGAGGCATGGACGATGAGAAGAGATGAGGGAAAGCGTGTGTTTGTGGTAGGCAGACCTGGCTAGAGATGTATATCGATCGGTGTGTGTGCTGGAAAGAAGGGGCTGGGGAGACCTGCAAACACCGTGGGAGAACGACCTAAAGAAAAATAACGAATGTGCTCGATGGAGAGAATGCCGAGGGAGGGTGACGGCGAGGCAGGCATGTACATGCATGCGAGAAAGTTAGTGAGAGCTACAAAGAGAAGAGGATTGTGTGGGTGTAAAAGACTAACAGAGATCATAATTTTTATAGAATCGGATTTGGATATTTGAATAAGAGATAATAGTGTTTTAAACCCACGCATGCATGAATATAATGGTGATACGCATGGTGTGGTTATGAACATGTTAAACTATATAACATTTTATTTGAATTTGGGATAATGTGTGGCTTTTGCAGCTCACGACTAAATACTTGTCATAATGTAGGGGGCGGGGCACTATACAGTGTATGATAAACACAGTATACATATGATTAGATTACAAACATCTAGCTAGCACTTCAAATGTACTATTATTTGGAATCAACATCAAGTGGATTCAAAATTTTGGATTCGAGTTCATATAGTACACATAGTTCATATCTAACTCTACAGTAATCATGTGTTGTGTTGTTAAGATAATATACAGATGATGGTTTAACTTGGCAACAATCATGATTGTAGATTCTTATTCAAATAGAGAAATGAATTCAAATTTAGTTTGAATTGCAGCGGTAGTATATACATTTGGAATGCACTAAAATATTCGTATGAGTAGGTTCCATGCATTATACAGCTAGCGAAAAAATTTAATTGGACATGACATGGATTCATAGTTTTGAATAGCATTTGTATAGTAAAACGGGACAAGACTCTCTCATTGTGTGGTGCGAATAGTTTTTTTGGTTTTTTCGTTGAGGGAAGTGCGAATTGATTTGGTACATTATTACACGTTAGGCTTGTCCTGAAATTTCAACCCGCGCCTTGTTATCCTGAAAATTCAAATTCGCTTTGTCTCTTTGTGCTCCGAAAACCCGCTCCTTCTCACCCGCGCCTTGCTATCCCAAAATTACAACACGCGCGAAAACTCCCTCCAGCTGCGAAATCCCAACACGCGAAATCCCTGCTCTAACCCTGAGCCGAAAGGGCCACTAGTTCAAATCGGTGGGGGTACTTTTATAACACACCATAAATTTTGGACAAGCACGTCCCTAAGTCATGGTTCCCCCTCCTATCACCTCCTTTTCGCCATTCGAAAACCCAGCTGCCATAACCTCTCTGCTCCAGCCACGAAACCCCACCCTCCTTCGTCCGCCACCCCACCGCTGCCCAGCCGGAGCCTCTTCCCCAACGACGTCGTCCACCACAATAGCTCGACGTCCCTCATCCACTGCCCCGGATGAGGATCTGTCGTCGATCTCGTCGTCCCACCGGTTCAGCCGCCCCGTCCTCCACCTCCAAGGAGCTGCTCCAATGATCGCCTCATCTATCGTGGCTGCTCCATCCCCACGACACTACCTTAACCTGCTCCACCGGAACCGCGGCATCCTCACCGACTCCTAGATGAAGCCGAGGCCTACTCGGCGCCACCAAAGAGGTTGTACACTCATCGCATCGCACCTTCTCCTTAACTCGACCTCCCGGCGCCACCGGTGCTCGATCCTGCTCCCCCATGGCGTGGCTACCTCGACGCGGACGCCGCTGGCGACAGCTCCACGACAGCTCTCCCCTAGTGTGAGGCTCCCTCAGCGGCGGTGCCCATACCAGCTGGAGCTACTACTGCTCCGGCTCTCGCTCGCTCGCGCTGCTGCTCTGCTCTTCCTATCGCTCATGTTGTTACTCTTCTCTTCCTCTAGCTCATGCTGCTGATCCAGGTACATGGGCTATTGTAGCTACAGAAGTTGCTGCTCTGGCTCTAGTTCGCGCTGCTGCTCCGGCTGCTATCTGCTAGTGTGTTCCCTGTCGATCGCCTGTTAATTTAGATCACTGTTTCTCTACTACTAGTGCTGGAGCGACCTAAACTACATGTGAAGTGCTTCTCTGCTACTAGTGCGTTCAGTTTCGACAGTAACATTCAGATTCCACAGTAAATTTCAGTTTCGACAGTTAAGTTCAGAGTCAACAGTTTTTACCTCATCTGTTGGAGTCAGGTGTTTTTTGGTGATGTAAATTTTACATCTACCACGTTTTGGTAATGTGTTTTACATCATCTATTGGAGATGCTATTAGAATCCCACTTGAGATTAATGATGTCTGTCTTGTACTACTTCAGCCTCGACATCTTACAGCTCATCAGAGCTGCTCCAACGACAGAACCATCCATCACAAAAGAGCAGTACCCTGGACGCCGTCTACAGATGCCTCAGATCTTCTTCCACCACTACTGGAATCAGCAGATTTGCCGTCTGCCATGGCTGACAGCAAAGGCATGCCTGGCGGATGGCAAAGGCCTTTGCCGTCAGCCAGCAGACGGCAACAGGTCCGGCTGAATAAGCTACGGCAATGGCCTCTTTGCCATCTGCTGGCAGACAGCAAAGAGGCAAAGGCATTTGCCGTCTGCCAGCAGACGGCAAAGAGCCTGGATGGCACACATGTCAGCTTAGCTCCGTTAAGGGTTTAATGGCGTGCTTTGCCGTCTGCTGGTAGACGGCAAATACCTTTGCATCTTTGCCGTCTGCCAGCAGACGGCAAAGAGCCCATATAGGCCAGGCCAGGTAGCTGCCACGTGGCACGCTATGCCGTCTGCTGGCAGACGGCAAAGATGCAAAGGTCTTTGTCGTCTGCCAGCAGACGGCAAAGCTGCCAAATAGACCAGCCCAGTGCACCCAGGTTGCACAGGTAGCTGCCACATGGCAGCTTTGCCGTCTGCTGGCTGACGGCAAAGTGCGTGTATATTCCCTGTTTTTTCTGTTTTTTCTGAAATTCATTCAATTTGACAGAATTTCACAGATATATATATATACACATTTAAAAATAATTTCAACAAGCATACCAACAATAAGTTTCCAACAACATATCCAAAATACAAGTTTCCAAGAACATATCCAATATATACAATGGTTTCCAACAACATATCCATACATACATATCCAAAACAAGTTTCCATAAACAAAAAGAAAGCACAAGGAGAAGAGTACACTCCATCAATGCAAGCTTCCTCATCTAAAGCAAATCTGCAAATAGAAGATGAAAGTTAGAAGAAGAAAGAAGAAGAAAAGAAAAAACTAGCTAGAAGAAAAAGAAGAAAAGAAGAAGAAGAAGAAGAATAATTTATCTTCTCTTTCTTTTTCTCCTCTCCTCTCTTTATCTTCTTCTTCTTCTTCTAACTAAGGTAGGTAAAAATGCCATTTTTTAGCTAAGCTAGGTAAAAAGCTAAGTGTGTAGGTCATTTTAGAGCTAAACTAGGTAAATAGGTCATTTTGGAGCTAACCTAGGTAGTTATGCCATTTTTGAGCTAACAAGCATATTTATTCATTTTGGAGGACAAATGGTAATGTAGGTCATTTTAGAGCTACCTAGTTAAAATCGGTCATTTTGGAGCTAGGTAAGGTTATTTTGTCATTTTGGAGGAAATAAACTAATTAATGATAGTTTGGAGCTAAACCAAGGTTATTATGCCATTTTTACCTAAGTAAGCTAATTATGTCATAAATGAACTAGGTAAGCTAAGTATAGATAATTATTGAGCTATCCTAGGTAGTTATGCATTTTTAGCTAACTAAGCATATTAAGTCATTTAGGAGGAAAAAATGCTAAGTATAGGTCATTTTATAGCTATCCTAGGTAAAGTATGTCAGTTTGGAGCTAAGTAAGGTTATTATGTCATTTTCGAGGAAAATAAGCTAAGTATAGGTCATTTGGAGCTAAACCAAGGTTATTATGCCATTATTTTTTTTTTACCTAAGTGAGCTAATTATGTCATAAATGAACTAGCTAAGCTAATTATAGATCATTATTATTGAGCTATCCTAGGTAGTTATGCCATTTTTTACCTAAGTGAGCTAATTATGTCATAAATGAACTAGCTAAGCTAGCTATAGATCATTATTGAGCTATCCTAGGTAGTTATGCCATTTTCTAGCTAACTAAGCATATTTTGTCATTTTGGAGGAAAAAATGCTAAGTATAGGTCATTTTATAGCTATCCTAGGTAAAATGTGTCATTTTGGAGCTAAGTAAGGTTATTATGTCATTTTTGAGGAAAATAAGCTAAGTATAGGTCATTTTGGAGCTAAGTAGGTCATTTCTTAAGCTAAGTATGCATTTGTTAAGCAAAACACTTGGGAAAACTTACCATCATCACGGAGGTGAAGGACCGGCCGGGTTTGCACCAGTGCCAGACGAAGAAGGACCGGTCGGGGTCGAGGTTGCGCCAGTGCGAGACGAAGAAGGATCGGTCGATGCTTGTCGGGAGGCATGCTGCACCAAAGATCATTTGCAATGTTTCGTTAGCATGATGCAACTGAAATGTGAATACTAGTAACTAATGACCATTCAAATGAAACTCACCGTGTCCGCTATACCAATCTGGGGCATCGGCGGCAGGGTCTGACCGTTCTTCTCGCACACGGTCTGCACATTTTGTTTTCACGAGTCAATCATATTAGTTAGTAATGAAACGAACATTACGTGCATGATTTGGCTAATATGCAGGAGAAACTTACCACGAGGAGCTCGTATAGGGCCCGGTGAGACGCGGCGTTCCGGTTCCTCTCCGCCTCCAATAGACGGGCCGTCCTCTCCTCCAACTCCGTCTCCCTCTGCTTAGCCTGCCTGTTTGCCTCCGCCAGAAGCTCCTGGGCCCTAGCCTCGATGGCGAGCTGCATTGGCCGTGGACGAGGTGGTATCTCAGGATCGGAGCTCGTCTGGCGCTTCTTGATCTCCCGGAGAGTTCTAGGACAACGTATGAGTCCATCCCCAATGGCTACCGAGCCATGGTACCTCCCGTCACCAGATAACATCACGAGCTCTGGATCAAAAGGACTCTGGCTCGGGTTGAAGTCCTCCCCTTTCATCGCCTTCCCAAAGTCTCTGTACCTCACGAGCTTGTTGTGGGAGGAGATGTTGGTGAAGCTCTCTGGATGATCGAGGTCATCCTCAGAGAATGCCTTGGCCTTCTTGTACAGGGCAGTATGGGCCATGGCATAGAGGTCGTAGAGCGGTGGCACGTCCTTCTTCTTGTGTCGCGCCTAAAAGAGAGGAACAACATATTAGTTAAGGGCTCAAGCTAGCATGAATAATGAAATTGCATGAATCGTTAAGGGCTCAAACCACATACCCAGTGATCCCCGTACTCAAATAGGTTGGAGCTCCCTTGATGGTGTGGCACACCTTGCATTTGGGCACGCTTATCCTTGGCCTTGTTGTGGACGGCTAGCCATTGTGGAGAGCACCACTCATCCACCAACGCCTCCCAACAGTCCATCCTATCCGCACACCATCTCGGGGGCACCTAAGTTAGACAAAGAGAAATTTCAGCGCTACGCCTATGAATCAAATCAAGGAAACTAAGTACAAGGCCTTAAGAATAGGTAATTACCTTCATGTACTTCTCCTTACTCAGATACTTGGTGCGGCACTTCTTCTTGGCCCTCTTAATGTTAGTCGAGGCGTAGTAGTCTTGAACAGCCTGCACCCTAGCCTCGTGCCGTAAGTTCTGAAGTAGGCGCTTGCACTCGGCTTCGAGAACCATAGCCGCGTCCGCCTCGTGTTCCTCAAGACACCTGTAGAAGGTCTGCAATCGAACAAGACAACACTGATTAGTACAATCACTAGGTACTGTTGATTTTTAATTCTGTAAAGGAGAAATTACCCAAAACCGCCGCCTCACAATGTCGGCCACCGTCTCGCACATGACACCGTCGACCCTCTCCTTCGGCGGGGCCGGGGCAGCCACGTACAGCTCCCAGCTTAGTGCTAGCTGTGGAACCTGACCCTCACCGGGCAACGTGACCCACCCCGGGAAGTGGTGCCGGCAAAGCACACCAAGGACCTGGTTGGGCCTGCGGACACCAGGGGCGTGTTTCCAACCCCTGCTGTATGACAAGGCCAACACATTAGATATTAAGTTGAAGAAACATGAAGGACATAGGTTAAAAAAGAGTAAATGCACTTACTTCTCCCTGTTAGGCTCAATCAACCACCTGTGATCGCGGGTCGCCGGCACGGCCGGGAGCTTCGTACCACCACGCTGGTTGACCTTCTTGCCCCCCTCAACCAGCTCGCCCTCGCTATAGCTATCGTCAGAAAAGGTGTCCTCGCCACTAGTCTCCGGAGTCACGTGGGACGAAGACTCTGGGACCGGAGTCTCGTGGGACAAAGACTCTGGGCCCGAGTCTCGTGGGACGAAGGCTCGGCAACCCGAGGCTCGTCGGCCCGAGGCTCGTGGACCGGAGTCCGAGATGGGTCCAAGTCAACCGGGTCCACCTGAGACAGAGCACTCTGGTGGTCCGGAGAATCAGCTGGGGGTGGCGGCGAGGAAGGCGCAGCAGCCTTCCTACCTCTCCCGCTGCCACGTCCACCTCTAGCAGCCCTCTTGGGCTTCCCCCGACCTCTCCCAGCCGAAGAAGAAGCGCCCGCCGGTGTCGTCATGCTGTCTACCAGCGCTCTTCGAAGGTGCTGGGGTGGAATAATAGCACCCCTCCCAGCACGCGCCGAGGAAGGAGGCTCGGAGCGCTCTCGACCCGCGCCCACCATCTGTCAACACCTGCAATGACAAAGAGTAAACGAAATTAGTACAACATAAACATAATAAAATATTTAAGTGTGTACCATCATCATGAACATAATAAAATATTTAAGTGTGTCAGGGTCGGGGGTGCCGTGTCGGGGTCGGGGTGTTGTCTCGGGGTCGCGGTGTCGGGGTGTCGAGGCGGGGTCGGGGTGTTGTGTCGGGGTCGGGGTGTCGGGGTCAGGGGGTCGGGGCGGCGACCCTCGACCCCTCGACCCCTTTTCCCCTCGACCCTCGACCCCTCGACACCTCGATCCTCGACCCCTAGACCCTCGACTCCTTTTCCCCTCGATCCTCGACCCCTCGACCCCTTTTCCCCTTTTCCCCTCGACCCCTCGACACCTCGATCCTCGACCCCTAGACCCTCGGCTCCTTTTCCCCTCGATCCTCGACCCGTCGACCCCTGGGCGACCCTCGACCATCGGCGACCCTCTTTTTCTACTTTTCCTACTTCTTTTTTTCATCTTCTTCTTCTACTTCTTTTTTTTCATCTTCTTCTTTCTTCTTCTTCTTCTCCTTGTTCTTCTACTTATTGTTCTTTTTTTTCATCTTCTTCTTCTTCCTCTTCTTCTTTTACTTCTTTTTTTTCATCTTTCTTGTTTATTCTTAAAAAATAGAAAAAAAACCTAAACTAATTAAACTAAACTAAGGCTGTGTTTGGGTGCTTAGTATTTTTGGAGTTTTAGGAGAATACCATGGTTTTTGTAGAAACCTCAGTTTTAAATACTTTGACGTGTTTGGCTTCGACAAATACTTTAGTTTGAATACTGATTGTACTACATCAGTCTAACAAGGACCAGACCAGAACAAAGTCAAGCTAGATAGACCAAGCTCCAGTTGAAGCACTGCCAATTTGCTCTCAAGTAAGTAAACATGACCTAACAAACCATTTGATAGAGTAGAAATAAAAATACAACTTTGCCGCTAAACCAATAACACACTGGAATAGGTCGAGCATCACACAACTTATCCGGCAGAACAAACAACACGTCACACTCAGTAAAAGATCAAGCAGAGGGTAGGTATCTCTTCTTCTCCAATATTATCAAACAAGACCAAGAAATAATCACCTACCATGGCCAAGAAGCATACATACATCCATACATGCTGATTTAACTCAAGCCGTTCAATTTATTTAGGGAATTTAACCTAGCTAGATTAGCATCACATGGAAATAAACAATATACCAAATCAGCCCTCTTCTTATCAAAATTACTCCATAGAATTTCTCTCAATGAAAAAAAGGTCTTACACCCACAAGTCATGCCATACGATTGCTAAAGAAGCTACGGACAGTTAACAAACTACGGAGAAGTGAAGAAGCATGAACTGAATCATTCAAAAAGAAGTCTAGACTTAGCATGCCACAAATATGTAATCTGTCACCATATATAGCAAGAAACATATGTAACAGCCAAGGGAGCTAAGAAACACATGTAACGACAATCATGAATTCATCCCACCTATTAATTTTCAGAACACAAGCATCAATCAAGGAATCACAAAGGTGCAACATGGGTCGTAGCTGAGCAGGCCATAACACCAAGGGCTGATAAAAGTAATGTATCCAAGGAATGCACCAAAGATAAGAGGAGCTCTTAGTATCACTTTTTTTATCCAGAAAACACACCATCTATAGTGCTGTCCTACAAAGCAAACATCATAAAAGACCCCCAGCAAAAGTATTCTCTCCGGTTCACAAATTGCTTTCAACACTGACAACACAACATTTGAAGCATGCATTGTAGTTTTCTGAAACCAATTAAACTAATTAAACCTAAACCTAAACTAAAAAACCTAAACTAATTAAACTAAATAACCTAAACTAATTAAACCTAAACTAATTAAACTAAATAACCTAAACTAATTAAACCTAAACTAATTAAACTGAAAAACCTAAACTAAAAAACCTAAACTAAACAGAAAAGAAAAACAGAAAAAAAACAGGAGAGGGGGTGGCAGGGGCTCACCGTGGGGGGGCGGCGACGGGTCGGGGAGGGGGTGGCGATGGGGCGGCGGCGAGAGCATCATATATTTGAATTATATCTTGCCATTCCTTTTTTCATTACATTTCCATTTATCCACAATGTTTGTACATTCAACTACTCTTCCTGTGAATTAGCCATTTGAGTGGGTGATAGAAAAATCTGGAGTGAAAACAAGGTCTTCAGAGCAGACAGTGCTACCTATCGAAGCAGATCTCTTGCTGGATCCAGATAGCTCCTCAGAGATGGATTCAGAGACAGATGACCAGTCCTATTCCCCCACCGAGGTGTATGCTCTAACTTGGCACAATTATACTGCTCATATCATGCATATGGTGTCTTACATTGCATAGTTTAGACATCATATACATAATATTCAACACCATGTTCTTAGTTCAAACATCATATATGTGAATGCCATCTACTTAGTATATAAATCACATATGTGAATTATATCATGCGGTCCTGATTACTTAGATAACATGTATGTGAATTATGTCATGCAAACCTGTTTACTAAAGACATCATATAATTATCTCATTCCATCCTATTTATTTAGTCATCATATCTTTGAATTATGTTATGCTATGTTATCCAGTTCAGATAGACATCATATATGTGAAATTATGTCATGCTATCCCTTTTAGTTAAACAATATATATGTGAACTATTTCATGCCCTCTTTTTTTCACACTATCTATTGCATCTGTCTCTCATACAAGGTCTGTACATTCAACTACTTTTCTTGTTTATCAGCCATTTGAATTGGAGGGTGTGATGGCAGTATCTAGCGGAGTAAAAACACGGTCTTCAAATAAAACAGTGCTACCTCTTGGTGGAGATAGCACCCCGGTTGTACATGCACAAGAACCAGCCCCACCACACATAACCCAGACTCTCACAGATTGTACCCCTACTCCGATGGACAGAGAACTAGCTTCACCCAATCTAACCCGAACCCCAGCAGATAGTAACCCAGTTCCAGTTGACACAGCACCATCTCCACCACAGAGCTCCCAAACAATAGCAGTTAGTAAGGCAGCTCCAGTGCCCAAAGCGCCAGGACTACCACGGCGAACCCCAGCTCCACCAGTTAGTACACCTATTCCTGTGGACGAAGCACAACCAGCCATTCATAGTTTAGCATCTATCGCATTTGATGTTGTTAAATCCTATGTGTGTATCTTCCCATCATGGAAATATTATACTGAAGATGAAGGAAAAAGCCAGTTGCAGGTGTTCGTCTAGGAGTTATGTATAAGTAATGTTATTCATGGCAATTACTTTGCTTTGTCCCATACTTTCTACGTCCATCCTGGTTATAATACAGCAAATGTTCCCATTTTTCTCTATAGAGAAGGACCGATTTGGAAACTCAGGATGAGGTAACCTGTGCTAATACCTCTGCTATCTTCAAGAATGCTTTGTGGCAGTATCGGAATTACCTGAAGAAAATGTACTTCACTGACAAGGAAACTCATCAAATTCCCTTACTTTTTCCTGAGACACATTTACGGGACGATGACTGGGAACACCTTGTTCTGTACTGGTCCAGAACCAAGAATGTGGTAAGGTCTATGAGATCATTTTTTATTTTGAAGTACTATATGTCTACGTCTTACTGTACTCTGTTCGTGTAGAACAAGTGCTTAAACCTGAAGAACAATTATTCTCATTTAAGATTCCATTGCTATGGTGCATACTGCTTTGTTCTTGTATCACTATATTTACTCATACAAACTTATTTTTAATAGAAGGATCCAATCAAAACTCCAATGGCACAACAAGTATGTTTAAATATGTTTCTTTAACTGGTTTGCTCTTCTAAATTGCTTTGTTAATTTCAACTTCAATTGTGTATACAATTGTCTTCTCATATCATGCACATTACTAGCATCACAACAGAGCCAATAGTGTTGTTGTACATGTACACCCGTGGTACCCATCTAAAATCTTGTTGTGCCGTGTAGTTTCCCATACATGTATTCTTTCAATGCTGCTTTGTCTTGAACTGATATGATTTGAACCGTGTCTCTATTTTGATTTGGCAAGACAATGTAGTGACCATAGCACATAGATATATGTTTGTTTGATGCTTTTATTATGTACTACTTTGCAATAGAAGACTTGGTAGTTTAATCATGTCCACCTTACTACTGAACTGGTTCACCAAAATGAGTTTCATATACTACATGCTAAACCTGTTATGTGTCTGCTTGTTTCTTCTTTTAGAATGCTGACATAATATTGGGGAAGAGTACCTTATTAAGCAATAGTAAAGAAAGTAATGCAGATAAGGTTCAGGATAGTGAGACATCCTTGTTGGTCTCCAACAAAGCTAATAAAACAGCTAGGGAAAACTATCTTGAAGACAGTGAGACAACCCCAAAGTCATGTCTTGATGTAGTGTTCGAGTTAATGGCCACTACCGCTGGCACAAGCTCTTCGAACTCACTATCTGAATCAGTTCGGTTTCTTGAGTCTCAACTACAAGCTGAAAGACATTGATTGGCTGTGCTGCGGCAAGAAGCCAAAGGACTGAGGAAGTCCCTGGAGAATTCAGATGCATACTTTCTGGTGCAACAGCAACCGTTGGAGGATTTTAGCGCCAAATAAGAGAAAACTAATAAGCTTGCTAAGTTTATTGCCAGCATGGTGGATACCCAGGATAACGTTTCTTGAGCTCTTCTGAAGTTGTTTCAGTTATGGACTTGTTTTGCTGCCACATTTATTTGCACTGGTGGCCAATTTAGACGCCCAGTGTATGTAATATGCTGCTTTGTTCCCTATATTTGCACTAGTGGCGAACTTTCATGCCCAGTGGATGTAATATGTGTAATAGCCGTAATAGCCTAGCGTAAGTTGCTTGCTTATTTATTTCCTTATTGTCTTGTTTATTTTTTTGCTTGTAGTCACTGCAGTTCTTTTCCCGTGGTTTGCTAGTGGCCACAATAACCTATTTTTTTAAACTAGGCCACAATAACCATGGGCAACATACGGACCGTTGTAACCATGGTCCTGCTACCTGCTGTAGTGACCATGGGCCTCCTACGCGCCATAGGATCCATGGGCCTTTTACGGGCCATAGAATCAATGGGCCTTCTACGGGTCGTATGATCGATTGGCCAAACATGGGTCGTACTATTCCTGAACCAATAACGGACCGCAATATGGGTCGTAAATGGGCTAGAATGGGAATCATCTGTTTATGGGCTGATCATAATGGGCCGTTAATAGGTCGATATGTCTAACGGGCTTAATTCTATCGACAGGCATAACGGGTCGTTAATGGGCCATATTAGATGACGCTATGAAAACGGCCCAATGGATTAACGGGCCACAAACGGGCCGACTGTAACCACGGGCTGAATTTGGCCCACAAGCGGAACAGGCCAGTAACGGACCGTCAGTAATCGAATGCTGGAAATGAGCCCAAGAATAAATGGGCACTTAGAAGGCCGAAAGATAACACGGGCTGGAAATGGCCCAATGGAATAATGGGCCGTTAATGGGTACAAAGCGATGTACTGTTCATTATGGGCCAGTTTCACCACGGGCCATTAAAGGGCCCAATGTTACAAAGGGCCTCATATGGGCCAAAAGACATCATGGGCCATACATGGGCCAGAAGTTACAATGGGCTGGAATCATATTGGACGGCCCAGATGACATCACTAGGCCTAATTCGGATAGGCCATAACGGGTCGTGAGTTAGCGGGTCGTAAATGGGCTATATGCAAATAGGCCGTTAACATGCTTTTCGTGGGCCGGCCCGCTACCTTTTGACCAAGTCAAACGGGCCGGCCTTTTGACCTCAATGGGCCACTGTTGGGCCGATCCACGTGTCGACGTATCATAGGCGCGTCCCGTCCATTCGCTAGATGGCGTCTGTCCCAACGCGGAGTTGACACGTGGTCCTTTCGGTCAATGAGAATTTTACACGTGGAAAATCGCCATTGGTCAATGCTGTTAACGGGTTATCGAATCCAAAACCAGACCCGATAGCTTAACGGTGACCCATTACAGTGGATGTCATGTGTCGGTTACTGTTGACAAAAACACTTCCATGACGCGCCATTTATCATCATGGAAGTGGTTACTTCCGTGATGATAATTTGAGTTTTGTCATGGAACACTTCTACGACAGCACATGTATGACTATCTTGATTCTTTCATAAAATTGTCATGGATGTACATGCATGACAGAAAATATGACCTACTGTGACAAACACGTATCATCATGGAAATGTTTTTTGTAGTGTTATTTGGTGGAAGATTATGTGTTCAGATCCTTAATCATATACAATACTCCTCTGATCTTGAACATGAATATGATTTGTGAGTAGTTCCGTTTGTTCTTGAGGACATGGGAGAAGTCTTGATATAAGTAATTATGTGAAGTTGGTATTCGTTCAATATTTTGATGATATGTGTGTTGTTCTTCCGCTAGTGGTGTCGTGTGAATGTTAACTACATGACACTTCTCCATGTTTAGGCCTAGGGGAAGTCATTGGGGAGTAATAAATAGATGATGGGTTGTGAGAGTGACAAAAGCTTAAACCCTAGTTTATGAGTTATTCCGTAAGGGGCTCATTTGGATCCATATGTTTCATGCTATGGTTAGATTCATCTTAATTCTTCTTTCGTAGTTGCGGATGCTTGCGAGAGGGGTAATCATAAGTGGGTTGCTTGTTCAAGTAAGAACAACACCCTAGCACCGGTCCACCCACATATCAAATTACCAAAGTAGTGAATGTGAATCAACTAAACATAATGAACGTGACTAGACGAGAATTCCCACGTGTCCTCGAGAACATTTTGCTCACTATAAGAAGTAATGTAGGCTTGTCTTTTGCTATAAAAAGGGTTTGGCCATCTTGCTCCACCTTGTTACTATTGTCACTTGTTACTTGTTACGAATTATCTTGCTATCAAACTACATGCTACTACTATCTTCAGTGCTTGTAGAGAATACCTTACTGAAAACCGCTTATCATTTCCTTCTGCTCCTCATTGGGTTCGACACTCTTACTTATCGAAAGGACTATGATTGATCCCCTATACTTGTGGGTCATCAAGACTCTTTTCTGGTGCCATTTCCAGGGATCGAAGCGCCTTTGGTAAGGAAACATTTATATTGCGTGCTGAAGTTTATATTTACTTGTCACTATGGAAAGTAATCCTTTGAGGGGCTTGTTCGGGGTATATTCACCTCGACCGGAAGTGGTAAGAGCCGCTCCTGAACCTAATGAACCTACTAAAAATATTTACTATGAAATTCCCTCGGGTATTTTAGAAAAGCTGCTAGCTAATCCTTGTGAAGGAGATGGAACAATACATCCTGATATGCGCCTAATCTATATAGATGAAGTTTGTGGATTGTTTAAGCTTGTGGGTTTATTCGAGGATGAAGTTAAGAAGAAAGTGTTCCCTTTATCTTTGGGGGGAAAGGCATTGTCATGGTATAATCTATTGGATGAATCTGAAATGTGGGACTGGAACCGATTGAAGCTGGAATTCCATCAGAATTTTTACCACATGCACTTGGTTCATCGTGATCGGAATTATATATATAATTTTTAGCCTCGCGAAGGAGAAATTATCGCTCATGCTTAGGGGAGGCTTAAATATATGATGCACATATGCCCCAATCGTGAGCTCTCAAGAAAAATGATTATGCAAAACTTTTATTCTCGGCTTTGTCATGAAGACAAAACAATGCTTGATACTTCTTCTTCTCCTAGTTCCTTCATGAACAAAACTATTGAAATCGAATGGGATCTTGTTGACAGAATTAAATGCAACTCTGAAGATTGGGTAATCGACGAAGGTAATGAGTCAGGTATTAATTTTGAGTTTTATTATGTTATGTCTTTAATAGAACTAGATGTTTTTCATAAACTTAGCACAAAGTATGGACTAGACTCTGAGATAGTAGCTACATTTTGTGAATCCTTTGCTGGTCATGTTGATCTCCCTATGGAAAAGTGATTTAAATTTCATCCACCCATTGAAGAAATTTGTGAAGAACCCGTTATTGCTAAAACTGAAATAATTACTCATACTGCCAATCGAGTTGTGCTCACTACTTATATTGAGAAACCTCCTTTCCCTGTTAGGATTAAGGAACATGCTAAGCCTGCAATTGTAGTTCATAAAAGTAATGTTAAAACACCTAAGCCCTCTGAACAAATTGAAGTGGAACCCAAAATTGCAATGGTTAAAGATCTCCTAGTTGATAATATTGATGGGCATGTTATTTATTTCTGCAAGGAAGCTACTAGAATTGCCAAACAAGTTAACACTGAAGAAGATAAAATAGATAAGAGTAAACCAGTTGTTGCCTTGCCCGTCATTTCTGTTAAGATTAGAGATCATTGCTATCATGGCTTATGTGATATGGGTGCTAGTATAAGTGTTATTCTGTTCTTTTTATATCAAGAAGTTATGAATGATATTGCACCTACGGAGATAGAGGATATTGATGTTACTATTAAACTCGCAAATAGAGATACTATTTCACCGCTTGGGATTGTCAGAGATGTTGAGGTCTTGTGTGGTAATATCAAATACCCTACTAATTTCCCAGTACTTGGATCACCACAAGATGATTTTTGTCCCATTATATTTGGTAGACCTTTCTTGAAATAGTTAATGCTGAAATTGATTGTGTTAAAGAAAAGGTAAGTGTTATGTTTGGTGATATATCTCATGAATTCAGTTTTTCTAAGTTTAATAGACAACCACACGATAAAGAATTATCTAGTAAAGATGATATTATTGGTCTTGCCTCTATTGTAGTGCCTCCTATTGATCCATTAGAATAATACCTGCTAGACCATGAAAATGATATGCATATGAATGAAAGAAATGAAATAGATGAGATATTCTTTAAGCAAGAACCTATCCTTAAGCATAATTTGCGCGTTGAAACTTTGGGAGATCCTCTTCCACCTAAAATTGATCCTGTCTCTGAATTAAATAAACTCCCTGATACATTAAAATATGCTTATCTTGATGAAAAGAAGATATATCTTGTTATTATCAATGCTAACCTTTCAGTGCACGAAGAAAATAGATTACTCAAAACTTTGAGAAAGCACCGTGTTGGAATTGGATATACTCCCGATGATCTTAAGAGCATTAGTCCCACTTTATGTCAACATAAGATTAATATGGAGCCTGATGCTAAACTAGTCGTCGATCATCAATGTCACTTGAATCCCAAAATGAAGGATGTGGTGAGAACAGAAATATTAAAGCTTATGGAAGTAGGTATAATTTATCCTATAGTTGATAATAGATGGGTAAGTCCTGTTCATTGTGTCCCTAAGAAAGGAGGAATCACTGTTGTTCCTAATGATAAAAAATTAACTTATCCCAGAAAGAATTGTAACCGGTTATAGGATAGTAATTGATTTAGAAAATTAAATAAAGCTACTATAAAAGATCATGACCCTTCGCCTTTCATTAACCAAATGTTAGAAAGATTGTCTAAGCACAGTCACTTTTGCTTTCTAGATGGTTATTTTGGTTTTCTCAAATACTTGTATCATGAGAAGATCAAGAGAAAACTACTTTTACTTGTCCTTTTGGAACTTATGCTTATAGACGTATGCCTTTTGGTTTATATAATGGACCCGCTACTTTTCAAAGATGTATGACTGCTATATAATGCTAATTGCGAGTTGCGTTGGGATTTCCTCGAAGAGCAGAGGATGAAGCAGTACATTAGAGATAAGTATTTCCCTCAGTTAAGAACCAAGGTTATCAATCCAGTAGGAGAACCACATAGAACCTCGTTAGCAGCACCTGCACACACAAAAGCAAATACTTGCACCCAACGTGAACAAGGGGGTTGTCAATCCCCTCGGCAGTTACTTGCAAGGATTAAATCTCGTAGTGGTAGATAAATAAATTATAAAGATAAAATAAAATAGAATATTGCAGCAAGGCATTTTTGTATTTTTATATATGATAAAAGTAACCCGGGGGCTATAGTTTTCACTAGAAGCTTCTCTCTCGAGCACATAACATACGGCGGGTGAACAAATTACTGTTGGTCAATTGATAGAAAAGTGCATAGTTATGACGATATTCAAGGCAATGATCATGTATATAGGCATCATGTCCAAGACAAGTAGACCGACTCCTGCCTGCATCTACTACCATTACTCCACCCATCGACCGCTATCCAGCATGCATCTAGGTTGGTAAGTATAAAAAAGAATAACGCCTTAAGCAAGATGACATGATGTAGACAAAGCAAACTTAACTAATATGAATAAACCCCATCATTTTATCCTTAATGGCAACAATACAAATATGTGTCGTGTCCCTTTCTATCACTGGGATAGAGCACCGCAAGATTGAACCCATCACAAAGCACCTCTCCCATTGCAAGATAAATCAATCTAGTTTGCCATACCAAACAGATAGATCGGAGAGAAATACAAAGCTATAACAATCATGCATAAAAGAGTTCAAGGAAGACTCAATTAATATTCATAAATAATCTGATCATAAACCCACAATTCATTGGATCCCAACAAACACACCGCAAAAGAAGTTTACATCGGATAGAACTCTAAGAACATCGAGGAGAACATTGTATTGAAGATCAAAGAGAGAGAAGAAGCCATCTAGCTACTAGCTATGGACCAGTAGGTCTGTGGTGAACTGCTCACACATCATCAGAAGGCAGCAAGAATGATATAGAAGCCCTCCGTGATTGATTCCCCCTCCGACAGAGTACAGGAAAAGGCCTTCAGATGGGATCGCGGAAGAACAGAAGCTCGCGACAGCGGAAAAAGTGTTTCGGGTGGCTCTCTGGTATATTAGGAATATTTGGGAATTTATAGAGGCGGAATTAGGTCAATAGGTACCACGAGGGGCCCACAAGCTCAGGGGCGCGCCTGGTGAGCTTGTCGCTCCCTCGTGGCTCTTCAGGTCTTCTCCCGAAGCTTCGTGGGTCCCTTCTGGTCCATAAAAAATCACCGTAAAGTTTCATCATGTTTGGAATCCATTTGATATTGATTTTATGAAAAGCCAAAAACAAGCAAAAAACAACAACTGGCACTGGGCACTAGGTTTATAGGTTAGTCCCAAAAAATGATATAAAATTGCATATAAAACATCCAAGATTGATACTATAATAGTATGGAACAATAAAAAATTATAGATACGTTGGAGACGTATCAAGCATCCCCAAGCTTAATTCCTGCCCGTCCTCGAGTAGGTAAATGATAGAAATAGAATTTTTGATGTGGAATGCTAGCTAACATGTTTATCATGTAATCTTTCTTTTATGGTATGAATATTTAGATCCAAATGACTCAAAGCAATAGTCTATAATTTGACATGAAGACATCAATACTCAGGCATACCAACAAACAATCATGCCTTTCAAAATAAAAATGCTAAAGAACACTATCCCTACAAAATCATATAGCCTTGTCATGCTCCATCTTCTTAACACAACATATAAATCATGTACAACCCCGGTGTCAGCCAAGCAATTGGTTCATACTTTTAACGCGCTTCAGCTTTTTCAACCCCCACGCAATACATGAGCGCAAGCCTTGGACATAGCACTATGGGTGGAATAGAGTGCGGTTGTAGAGATTAATATGGAGAAGACAAAAATGGAAGATAGTCTCACATCGACGTGGCTAATCAACGGGCTATGAAGATGCCCATCAATTGATGCCAATGAGAGAAGTAGGGATTGCCATGCAACAGATGCACTAAGAGGTATAAGTTTATGAAAGCTCAAACTGAAAAATAAGTGGGTGTGCATCCAACTTGCTTGCTCATGAAGACCTCAGGCATTTGAGGAAGCCCATCATCGGAATATACAATCCAAGTTCTATAATAAAAAAATTCCCACTAGTATATGAAAGTGACATCATAGGAGACTCTCTATATGAAAAACATGGTGCTACTTTGAAGCACAAGTGTGGAAAAGGATAGTAACATTGCCACTTCTCTCTTTTTCTCTCATTTTTTTGTTGGGCTCTTTTTGGCCTATTTTTTTCTTTATTTTATTTTATTTCCTCACTGGGACAATGCTCTAATAATGATGATCATCACACTTCTATTTACTTACAACTCAATATTACAACTCGATAAAACTGAAACATATGACTCTATATGAATGCCTCCGGCAGTGTACCAGGATGTGCAATGATGCTAGCGTAATGATAATGATGAACGGTGGCCAAGCCACAAATACTATGTCAGCTATATGATCATGCAAAGCAATATGACAATGGTGATGTGGGTCATATAAATGGAACGGTGGAAGTTGCATGGCTATATATCTCGAAATAGCTATGAAAATGCCATGATAGGTAGGTATGGTGGCTGTTTTGAGGAAGATATAAGGAGGATTATGTGTGATAGAGCGTATCATATCATCGGATTTGGACGCACCATCGAAATTTGCACCGACTTTCAAGGTCAGAAAGGGCAGTGCACGATACCAAAGAGGCTAGCAAATTGCGGAAATGTGAGAGAGCGTATAATCCATGGACTCACATTAGTCATAAAGAACTCACATATTTATTGTGAAAGTCTATTAGCCCTCGAAGCAAAGTACTACTACGCATGCCCCTGGGGGGGAGGTTGGTAGGAGTTAACCATCGCGTGCCCCCCGACCTTCACGCAAAGGAAGACACTCAATAATAAATCGTGCTCCAATTTCTTAGCATAACTAGAGATTATACATCCATGCTTCGGGAATCACAAACCTTATCACAAATACTCTTACTAAACCACAATTATTCACTAGTACAACACACATATTACCATCTCTATATCGCAAAACTATTGCAAGGAGTCAAACTTATCATATTCAGTGATCTACATGAAAGTTTTTATTATATCCCTCTTGAATACCTATCATATTAGGACCAATTTCATAACCCGTGCATATTGCCATTACTATTTATTAGACTCTCAAAAAGATATAAGTGAAGCATGAGAGTGAAAATATTTCTTTAAAGTATAACCATCGACGTGCTCTAAAAGATATAAGTGAAGCACTAGAGCAACTGCCTAGCTCAAAAGATATAAGTGAAGCACATAGAGTATTCTAACAAATCACGAATAAATGCGCGTCCCTCTCAAAAGGTGTGTGCAACAAGCAATGATTGTGGCAAACTAAAAAACAAACAAAGCAAAGACTCTTATAATACACGACGCTCCAAGCAAAACTCATATCATGTGACGAATGAAAATATAGCTCCAAGTAATATATCGATGGTTTGTAGACAAAAGAGGGGATGACATCCGGGGAATCCCCAAGCTTAGACGCTTGGGTCTCCTTGAATATTACCTTGGGGTGCCTTGGGCATCCCCAAGCTTAGGGTCTTGCCACTCCTTATTCCTTAATCCATCGTGATCTCACCCCAAACTTGAAAACTTCAGCACACAAAACTCAACAGAAACCTTGTGAGATCCGTTAGTATAACAAGCAAATCATAAACCAAGCTCCAGTTTCACAGGCCTGTTTATGGCATCTCAGAAGCTACGACACTACTTTCAAGAGTGTCCGATCACGGTGGCATCCGAGGTACCCCTTAATGATATAATCAATAACAGGGACACCACTAGACAAGTTGCCAAGTGGGTAATCCAGCTCTTACCCTTAGAAATTGCATACCTCTCGCGCCGAGTCATCAAGTCCCAGGTATTGGCCGACTTCGTGTCAGAATGGACAGAAGATGAACTCCCTCGAGAGTACAATACTTATTCTCACTTGACGATGTACTCCGACGACTCTAAAATGCTGGCTGGTCTGGGTGCCGGAGTAGTCCTTACCTCACCAACTGGGGGTAATATACGGTATGTGCTACAAATCATGTACAGCGACTCTAACAATGCAGCCGAATACGAGGCTTGGCTGCACGGTCTTCGGATAGCTGTTTCTATGGGAATCCAACGTCTGAAGAGCTGCATGTTAAACTCAAGACTCGAATGGAAAACTTTTTCATGAGAGGAAATTGTATAGAACATTTGAATTGTCAATGCAGGAAATTTTTAGGGTATCTGAATAGCCGATCACTTGCATAGCTGACCCACGGTGTGGAACCTTAAAGGGTATTGCTCTCCTTCTACATTTAATCTTGATGCCTCCTCCTTCTCACAACAATTCCATCTGTCTACAAGCCAAATCCTTGGGTTTGATCTAGGGTTTTGATCAAGGATTTCTGAGAGCTAGATCAAAGGTGCTAGTGGATGAGCATTTTGACTTGGGAGGGAAATAAATGATCGTGAGGCATGTGAAAAGGGGTTTGGAGGTTGGCGTATTATTCTACTAAAACTAAACAAATGACTTAGATGATACATTATTAGAATCGGACATAGACCATAACATAGTCGGTATTCTACAGTTTTGTATATGATTCTATGATTTGGATCACGACTCAACATGGATTCTACCTTATTCGGATTCATAGTGGGACTTGTATCAACATGTTTTCATACGACGTGAAATCATAGGATTCTAGGAGTCGAATCGCGACCCTGACTATCTTTCAGGAGTGATCAGCTCGGGTGTTCTGACATGAATAAATGATGCAACTTTCAAACGACTTGGAAGGCCCAACCAAGGATTACTCGGAGGCTCCGAAGGGAACGCTTTAGTAGTGGCACATTCGTTGTTGTTTTCTTTGTAAATTCTGACAGGATGGCCTTGGAAATTATGAGAAGACAACAGAAGGTTTACCAAGAGCATCGGTGATTTCGAATGAAAATATTGACAATTCCAAACGGAAGGTGTTTTGCAATGGCTATATCTGGTGTACTGCTCGGTGGTTTCATCTAGAAGAGTTTGGCAAATCCGAAGTATGAAAGTTGGATAGATATAGTGGAGGAACTTTGAAGGATCTTGAGAGCTTTGAAGTTTTATCTTTAAGCACATGGATAAAGAAACTAATCACAACTTCCAGATCCCATTTTGACAGTATCAACATGCCTATAGACTCAATGTGATCTTGTATCACTAAAATGAAAATGGAGAATTCTTTGGCTTGACCAACGCTTGTCTTCATGTAATTTCCTGGGGGTCACCTTCCATGCATTTGTTGCACCCACAAAAAACTTTTTTGAAATAAACTTGTTGTAGGCATTAGTTTCTTGAGATATATTGAAATTAATTGCCAAATCCACCAAGGGGATTAGATGCACTTTCAACCTATAAACACATGAGCAAATACGAATTAAGACTAGATCCAAATAGTTCCACCGAAGACCAGCACCGACTGAATCTTGCGAGATTTGACGGAGACACACCTCCACATTCCCTCCGATGATGCTAGGCGAACCATCGTGGTTTGAATCAAACATGGGAGATGATTTTTTTTACTGAGGGGCATCACTGCCGGCACACAACCTCAACCAAGATGTTGAACTTAACAAGAACGAGAGTAAGGTCCCCGTCCCCCGCCTATGGGGGGCCGAGGTCATCCGCACTTCCACGACCCAAAAGCCATTGAAGACAGAGCAGATTGGTGGTGGCGCCGGGGGAAGAGGAGTAAACATTTAGGCCTCCTCTGGTTTAGAGGAATTATGTAGGAATTCTAAAAGATATGACTTTTGTAGGAAAAATTTCTCTGGAGCTCTTTAGTTTATAGGAATGGATTCCTATACCTATGTAGTATAGGAAACAATCTTTCACATTTAGAAGGAACTGAAGGAAAAGTTGTAAAAATCGCAAAAACTTGTACTACCTTTTGTTTATAGGTATAGAATATGTATAGATACATTCCCTATGCTCTTGCACGGTGACCAAGTCACATTTTTTTTTTGCGAAATCGACCAAGTCACATACTACTAGAGAAGCAATTATCTGCTGCAGATTCATGTATCCTTAATATTTCGTTGAGGCAGGCGGTGGTGAGGACTTTCGTTGGCGATTGTGTTTGGGCATTACTGGTCAACCTGTTGCGGAGGCTCCTACTCTTTGCGAAGGTGTGGTTTTTGCTAAGCTTCAAGGCTTTGTGCGGGCGAAAATGGAAATTGACCAATTCGATTAAAATTGGGTCAGGGAGGTTTGTATCGTGAAAGGTCAATTTGACTCAAACCGGAGCCAGGGAGGTTTGTATTGCAGTAGGGTTGCGCGCGTGAGAGCGAATTCGCTCCTGTACGTCTGTTTTAGCACACACGATTCCGTGCGCATCCAAACTGCCGAATTGGTACCTAGCGAATCCCAAATCTAATTCGGGCCACCAATATAGACATCCATCCAAACATGATCTAAAAAAATTCCAAACACAACATAAAAATCAAATACTCCCTCCGTCCTTAAAAGAGTGTACTTCCAACTTTGTTGGAGGGTCAAACTATCTTAGAGTTTGACCGAGTTTGTGCACGAATATATCAATGCTTGTGAAACTAAATAGGTATATGACGAAAATATATTTTATCTTAAATCTAATGCTACTAATTTGATGGCATAAATGTTGGTATATTATTGTATAAATACGGTCAAACGTAAAAATGTTTGACTTTTCAATAAAGTTGAAAGTACACTCTGAGTAGTACTCGCAGGTAAAAAAGGAACCGAATAAGCACAAGACGCAAAAACATACTACTACCCTAGAAAAAAACGCAAACATATCGATTCACGAGAGGCGAAATTGCGGCAGCACCGGCGCTAATACATCGTGCAACAGCCACCAGATCATCCTAGAACATTCCCGTAATCCCATCATTGACCGGAGGGGCAGCAGCAGCAGCAGAGCAGAGAAACGGCAACGGTAACGGACACCACAGCGCGCCCGTTTCGGCCGCACGCGAACGTTCGGAAATTTCAAATACCGGGGGAGGGCGAGGCGAGGCGTACGTACGTTACGTTACGGGCGGACCCGGCCCCTCCCCCGGTCAACCCCTCCGGGCTCCGGCGCGGTCCCACGCGGAGATCGTTGCACAGTGCCTCCGGTCCCACATGTCATGGACGCCCAGGCCCGGTGGGTGGAGGGGCCGACGGGCGCGCGTGGGGTCTTTAAAAAAGGGGGTCGGGGCGGCACAGCGACTCCTCCTCACCTTCCTTCCATTCGACTCCACTCCACTCTCCCCTCCCACCTCACCCTCGCCTCGCCTTTTTAGAGAGAGAAACACGAGCTCCCCACACCCCCACCCCCACCCCCACCCCCACCGAGGTAGTAGAGAGAGAAACCCAGACCCTGCTCCCCCCGCCCCTTCACCGAGCTCAGGCCGTAGCGGAGGAGACCGGAGATGGAGAGGCCGGCGCCGGTGAGGAAGTCCCACACCAACACGGCGGACCTGCTGGCCTGGCCGGAGGGGGCGCAGCCGGAGCTCGTCGACGGGGCCACGCCGCCCCCCAACCGCCGCCCGCACCAGGTGACGTCACGGGGCGGAGGCGGATAGCCCTCCCCTGCTTCTCCCCCCGCTCTCGGGGGAGCGGAGCCCTTTTCGAATTGCTGGGGGTCAGGGGTTCGATTGTCTCGTCTCCTAACTCCTTTTCCCTTTTCTGCGCGTGCAGCCGTCGGAGGCGATCCATAAGGTGGTGTTCGGCGGGCAGGTCACGGAGGAGGAGGCGGAGAGCCTCAACAAGAGGTGAGATCGGGGGCATCTGGCTAGTAGTTGCGTGCTGCTTTCTCCTGCGGGGGAGGGTGCTCGGAGGAACGATTTCGGGCTGTGTTTCCGTTTCGTTCAGAGATTTGGGCTTCGGCGATTAGTAGATCTCTCGGGTTTTATGCCGCCTCCTTCGGGAATCGTTGGTCTATGGGATGCTTTCCTCGATCTGCGTATCTGGTGTCTAGGGAAATACGCCTGATTTGAATTTCTGTTTGGTTAGTGAGATATGTGCGCGGAGTTTTGGTGCTGTTCGATAGGCTTGTAGGGTCGCGTGGTTTGTGTGCTCATGCAGCGGTGTTTGCACCCACTACGTCATACAAATTTTGTTGATGTGCTGTTGGGCTAGATCTTTTTTTCAATTTGAACTGACCGACATACCCTTGATTTGTGCATATCATCTTAATTTGCTTTGTTCTGTAGAACTTAGATAAAGAATCTCGTCACAAAGAGGCTTACCTCGCTCTGATATGCCGAATTACACGGTGCAGTGCACTAAATGAGCTGTTCATTTTTTTTCCTCAGGAAACAATGTTCGGCTCCCAAGTGGAAGGAGATGACAGGAAGTGGCATATTTGCAGCTGGAGGTGAGGCTGAGGAAGATGAATCCGCTAACGCTTCTGCAACACCCGTCCGAACAGTTTCAAAGAATTATCAGGTGCTGCTTTCTGCGAAATCTTTTTTATTACAGAACGGAAACATGCTGATTAATGTGCCCTCTTTCGATCTGCGATATTGGAAGTTGTATTAGCTGTTATGCATTGCTAGTAAGAACTAAGGATTTTTATTTATTCACATGCTGTGCTGAATTATTGAGAGGGTAGCACTTATTTAGTATCCCCCTGATTTGCTTACACATTTGATATTAGCTGCTGGTTGCTAGAATCAACCTTATTAAATGTCCTAACCTCCAGGTCAGAAGTTGTTGGGATGAATCTTGTGGAAAGGGTCTGCCTATATATAGTTAATATGCAGTCACATTGGTTGGTGACCTTTCCTTGTAATTTCTAATAGAACTGGACCTTGATTCAACTATTAAACTAGCCCTTAGTTTTCAATTGCTTTGTTTGGTAGACAGTGGGATTTAGGTAGTCAGGTACTGTACTTTTGTTTTTTTCCTATCGTTAACAAGATACAGCATTACAGCTTTAGGTGTAGTGCTTCATGACATTTCTTAAAAGTAGACCAACTGTTTTCATAATTAGGAAGGCTACATAGTTAATTAAAGAAATGCTGTTAAGTTAAAAAAATACACTACAGAAATACTGTTACTGCACTTGATCTTTTTACCGGTACTCACTCTAAAAACTGTAAATTCGGCGCCTCTGGTGTCATGAATTACTTGCTTATGCATACTGTAGTAAGTACTTACCAGTAGTGTGGTTTGTTGTTTGTATGGTTACAAAACTAAAAAGAACATTTCGCTCCGTATACACTTCCTGACAGAGCTCAATCTGATTCTGTCAAACTACTACAGGCAATCAGTACCATAAGTCACATCTCCTTTGCTGAGGACGAAAGTGTCTCTCCCAAGAAGCCAACCTCCATAGCCGAGGTGGCAAAGCAGCGCGAGCTAAGTGGCACGCTCCAGAGCGAGGATGACAGCAAGCTGAAGAAGCAGGTATCCAATGCGAAATCAAAGGAGCTCAGCGGCCACGGCATCTTTTCTCCTCCAGAGGACCCCCGGCCACGAAACTCGGAGAACGGCTCAACCTCGCAGACGCCAGGGAAGAACGCACAGGTTCGCATTCCTTAGCAAACACGTCTCCTCCTAATCTGGACACTGGACAGTTTCCCAGCTGTGAATTGAGCACTTGTGTTTTCAATCGCTTTTGGCAGGTGAGCAGCATCAAATTCGGAGAGGCCGACGACGCCGACAGCGTGGTGAAGACCGCGAAGAAGATCCCGACGAAGAAGTTCAACGACCTGACGGGCAACAACATCTTCAAGGGCGAAGCCGCGGAGGCCCCCGGCACGGCGGAGAAGCAGCTGAGCGACGCCAAGCTCAAGGAGATGAGTGGCAGCAACATCTTCGCCGACGGCAAGGCGCCGTCCCGGGACTTCCTCGGCGGCATCCGCAAGCCCCCCGGCGGCGAGAGCAGCATCGCGCTGGTCTAACAGTGATTGATTTCTAGGGAGGTTTTTTCTTCTTCGTCGTCGTTCGTTGGTGGGACTGATCTGCGATCTCGATTGAACTTCTGGTTTGGTTTTCCCCCTTTTCCTTTTCCTGGCGCCGGGTGCTTCCCTTTCCTGTTCTCGCTGTTAATTAATCCTGATGGTGTGGTTAGTGCCTGCGGCAAGCAAGCAACGTTGATGGCTCGTTCGTTCGTTGGTTCGTCGTCGGGTCGCCTCTAAGTTAACAACAACAATTGGTGTGCATTTTGCTGCGTTTGTGGTTGGGTTGGGTTGGTTGGTCGTGGCGTACCTAATGTAACAACAACAACGACAGACCAGAGTGAGTGATGTTTCAGCTGCTGCGGGATCTTGGATTCTCTTTTCTTATTGCGTGCTGCGTCTCGGATGCCCTGTTGCCTGTTCGTTCGTTCCTGCAGCAGTGCCACCTAACTTCGTCCAACTACGACTTTCTGAGCGGCGCCAGCATCTTTTCAGATTGTACCGTGTCCCCAGCTTTCTCTCGGCAAATTTGACAATTTTGTGTGGATGAAATCATTTCACAAAATGAACTGTTCCTAAAAAAAATTCACTCAGCTGATCTTTTTTAGTGGCGCCCGACACGAAGGCGCCGTACTACACTGTGCAACGCCTGACTAACAGGCGCTACACGTCTGGCCAGCGTCGCACCCTGGACTGCCTAAAAATTACTAAGTCAATGTGCAGCGCCTAAGAGCTTAGGCGTCACACAAAATGAAGCAACCACTAGTGCAACGCCTAGACGCTAGGCGCTGCACACTGGCTTAGTAATTTTCGGATCACCCGGGTGCGACGCTGGCTAGGCGTGCAGCGCCTGTCAGTTAGGCGCTGCACAGTGTAGTGTGGCGTCTTCGTGTCGGGCGCCACACAAAAAGTCAGCTGAGTGAAATTTTTTTAGGGGCAGTTTATTTTGTGAAATGATTTCATCCACGGATCAAAATTGTCAAATTTGCCTTCTCTCTCGTCGAGTCTGAATTGCGCGCACACACACGGGGGCCCTCTCTGGTCTCGCGACTGTTGCGCGCTCTTTGGATACGAACAAGTTCGCGGTGCTACTCTAGAGTAGCTAGCCTTTTCTTTTGGGGCATGTGGATGGGAGTTGCACCTTGTGATGATGATGTGATTGATTAGCACGCAGGCACGCTTGGCATGGGATTGTGTACCGGCAAAAGCTTCGGCTGACAATGATACCGTGACGTCAGTTGTGGGCATACGGGTATTTCTCATGATGATGAATAGCTCCCCGATCTCCAAGTAATCTTCGACACCCGGAATACGAGGAGTATGCGGACATGTATGCACGAGTCGACTGTCCAACCGTTTCCCTTAGAGCAACTCCAAGAGGGGCGACCCATCCGCCCACGTCCGTTTGGGTTGTCGTGAACAAAAATACCGGTCTAACGCGCCGATCCAATTCCAAAAATCATCCGCTTCACGTCCGCGCGAACCCATTTTCGGCCCAAAATTATGTCTGAAATACGTCGGCGCGAACGCGCCGCGCGTCCTCTCGGTGTCCGTCACGGCCCCACATGTCAGCCGCCCAACTACCTCCCGCGGTCATATTTATGACGACCACCTACACCGGGGTCACCTGGCAGTGTGTAGAAGGGTCGTGTGCCCGTCCTTTTTAATGGACGCGTGCGGCGGGGCCGGCCTCATCCACAACCCCCGTCCATATCTAGCCACCTTTGCTCCCTCGTCGGCGACCAGGAAACCCTAGCCAGTCAGCAGCAAACCCTAGCCACCCAGCCATGGGACTCTTCAACGGGAAGGGAGGGAAGAAGGGGAGGTTCAGAGCCGGTGCGAGCTCTCCCCGCGGGCACACTGCTACGTCGCCGCCGGCTAGGCGCGGCACGCCACCGCGGGAGCGGGAGCGGCTCTACATCCCAATCCACCAGGTGCAGTGGCACTGGCAGTACCGCCAGCCCTTGCCGTATCTAGATGTGAACTTGCCGCACGGCTGGCATCTAGACCCGCAGCGCATCCCCATCCCGGCGGCGCCGCGGTCCACGCGGGCGCACGCTGAGGAGGTTCCCCGGCGGCGCGAGCTCCTCACACCGGAGCAGCGCGCCATGCGTGACTACACGCCAGACTCCCCCAACTGGGAGCGCTGGTTTGCGCTAGAGCACGAGGAGGAGCGCCGCCTCGACGTCCACATCAACCACGACCTTCCACCGCCGCCTCTGCGGGTACAACCGGAGGAAGAGGAGGCGGAGGCGGAGTATCAAGCCGCCCTCGAGGAGGCCCTGCAGCACGCGCTGGAGGCGAGCCGGATTGAGGAGGACGCCCATTGGGATGGGCTGGAGCAAGCCCTAGCTTTCTCCGCGGCGGGGGACTCCGTCCAGGCACCCCTTTTCGTGCCGCCACCGCCGCCGTCGCCGCCCCTCGTCGACCCCAAGGCCGAGCCGGAGCGCAAGCCAACTCCCACGCGCAAGCGGTCACCGCCGCCCCCCACTTGGCCAGAGGAGTCCTATTCGTGGACCGGCCGGTTCCGCGAGTGGGTGAGCGCGCCTCCATGCCACTACGCCGCCACGCCGGAAGAAGAGGTGGCCCACCTTGAGCGCTGGAAGGCGCATTGACTCGCCGATGAGGGGGTCGACGGCGAGCGGCAGATGCGATATGAGCAGATGCTGCGCCGCGACGAGGAAGTCCTGCGGCTTGAGGAGGAGGAGCGCGCCCGCCTCGCCGCTATGCCGCCGCAGCAGCAGACGCCGGAGGAGGCTGCCTTGGTGGCCTATCACGCCGCGTTCGGGTGGGCTGGGCCTCAGTGGCGGAGCTTGACAAGAATGTACGGGGGGTGCCAAATTTTTTTTTAACCACTGCAATAAACTAGAACTCGTCGCCTTCAGACAAAATTATATTTATATTACCTATATTGGTTGCAAAGTACATACATATATACTTCAAAAATCAACCAAAACATACATCGTGTATACATATACGGCTAAGCTTTCAAACCTCAACGAGACCACACCATGGGGGTACTACAGATCGACCAGCTTTTCGGTCTCTTTATTAGTCCCAACTAGTAAAATGCCCGTGCGTTACATCGGGAGAAAAAAAAACCCACCTCGTACCCACCCATTTTATCTTTAAAAACTGCATGTTCGTGTTCAAGGCTCATCGAAAACTCCCTTCGCTCCAGGAGTTGCAGCTGTGGAGCGGAGTGAATCCGAACAGGGCTTTTGTTAATGCAAATCAGCTAGCAGACTCATCTGGCTAGCGCGGTGGGAGTTCCATCTTAGGTTGAGCTACTCACGAGTTCGAATTCTTTCATCGCCTTGAGTTTTTTAGTTTTTTCTCGGATGTCCACCTGTGTGGCCCATGGGAGCACGCGTGTCGTTGCGCCTAGAGCCAACTCGTGTTTACGCGCTGGGCCAGTGCGCCGACAAAATTTACGTTTGACGGACGAAACCAAAAAGCTGACGACGGACTTTTCTTCAGATCTTGGAGGAGGCAGGGGAATAGGGTGGATCCTATTTGACGCTCGTAAGCGTCCAAACGTCGGGGCTTCACTGAAGGCGCCCCGATTTGGGCTAGCCCACGTACGCATCGTTGTTTTTCTGTTTCTTTTTGCTCTATGTTTTTTTTCTTTTTCTTTTTCTTTTTTTCTGTTTTCAAATATTTGTTTTAAAATCAAAACATAAAACTGACTTCCAAAAAACATTTTTATACAAAGATAGTCTATGAATATAAATACTGTTCAATGGATATCACAAAAATGTTCATTGTGTACTAATAAATTGTTCAGCATATATTACAAAAATGTTCAACATGTATTTAAATATTGTTCAGCGTATATCACAAAAAATGTTCAATTTGTATGTAAAATTGTTCAATGTATGTAAAAAAATGTTCAATGTATATTCTTCTAAAAATACAACGTATATAAAAAATAAATAAACATTTGGAATTTCAAAATTTGTTCAGGTTTCAAAATTTTGTTTGAATTTTTTATATTTATTCATGATTTTAAAAACATATTCAAATATTTTAAGGAAAATCGTCCACACTTGTTTCCAAAAATTGTTGAAAATATTTAAGAAAAATAAACAGACCTGTCGCTAAACTACTTTAACTGGGGCGCTGCAATTTGAGCATAGTCAGCAGCTAGCTCATGTGGTTGGCGTCGCTGCTACGTAGCGTGAGGTCGCGACCTCACCCATCGCGTGCGGTTTTGTTTTTCGTGCTCGTTTCCTGGTTATGGGCCGGCCCGATTACGTACGCGAGCTTTCAGCGAAAGCTCGACCGTTAGGAGCTCTCGGGGAACAACGATGCTACACTCACGGACAGCTTTCTACAGAATTAGAGCTACGGGCTGACGCGGAAACACATGATTGGAAATTAAGAAGAGGGAGTAGGCCCACATGAAAAGCAGGGGGGGGGGGGGGGAGATTGGTGGAGATGGGGTCCGTAGGTTGTTTCCGTAGACTTTTTCCGTAAATGTATCATTTTCGCTCGGGGAATAGTACCACCTCGTAGGAGGAACCGGCCAAAGAGAGAGGAGGTGAAAAAAAAGAGGATGACGATGAACCCATTGAGTCCGTGCTTTATTATTAGGGAAAGATTCAAGTAACTAGGTGAACAAATATGTGCTGCCAACGGCAGGACAAATCCTTAATGAGATCAAGTCAATAAGAGTACTAATCAAACTCATACAGGAACCAAAATAACTGGATAAGGAGTGGCCGACCGGCCGGCCGTTCATGCAGATGCAGGCAAGAACATGGCGGCAACAGATTAGTGGCGAAGACACAACTCGAACGCGTCCTTGTTCCTCGCTGTTGCCGGCTGCGCGCCCGGCCTAGAGGTGGAGCTCGTCAAGAGTCAGCGTCGAGCTAGTGTGGCGTCAGTGCCAGATGAGACGGAGCAGCCCAGTGTCTGAGTAAGAGCAGCCGAGCTGTGCATGCGTGAAGATGAGCGTATGCATGCAGACTGCAGGGGCCACTAGTAGTAAATAAAAAATGAATCTCCTTTGGGCTGGGGGGCCACGCCCCCCTCAGACTGTACATAGCTCCGCAAGGGCAAGGCGGTCTACTAGGCCAGCGTCTAAATTACGTGCTATCAGTACATTGATATATTCTTCTTCTTAAAATCAAAAGTTGCATCCATCCTACACAATAAATATTTGATTGTAAGCAAAACAAACCGAATCCGGAATCACAACCGAAGCTAAACTAGAACGTACCCCATCATTTTTGTTAGAAGGGAGAGGGAGGATTGGTGAAATCATTTGATTGTATTGCTTGAGCCTCGTGGACATATATATAGGAGTAAAATGACCAACTTGGAGTACAAGACAAGGCATAACAAATCCTAGTCTATCTTATGTTTCAACCCCCCCCCCCCCCCCCGCCGCAGTCACAACGGGAGCGACGCAGACTGTGAGACTGGTGAAGAATCCGAAGGCAAGCCGACGGACACCCCCCCCCCCCCACAGTCGTAACGGTCGACGCATCGCGGAAGGCGTGGCTGGAGTGGAGACCGGAAAACCAAAAAGTAGACGCCGATCAAAGCGACCGGCGGGAGAGAGAAAACCCGGAGCAAGGGCTCGGGAAAAGGACTCTTTAGGGAAGCCGGTCAACACGACCGGCGGACGAACCCTAGGTACGGGCGGCGCGGCCCCCGGCGGCGGTCATGGAGGCCGACCGCCCCGGAGGCGGCGCGCGGGTGCGGAAGCGGCGGCGGCTAGGGTTTATTATCGATTAGGCTGATACCATGTTAGAAGGGAGAGGGAGGATTGGTGGAATCGTTTGATTGTATTGCTTGAGCCTCGTGGGCATATATATAGGAGTACAATGATCAACTTGGAGTACAAGACAAGGCAGGACAAATCCTAGTCTATCTTATGTTTCCTAATGAATCAATATACTCAACAATTTTTACACTTGACAAACACCTATCCGGGGTGTTCCGGTGTTGTAGACACGCGGCGCACGACCTTCAGTGGACAGTCATTGCATTTTATGAGCGGCATCGGTGCGCGGACGAGCATTTGGGCCAGCACCGAGTCCGGACGACGGCCGTTGGTGTATTTGACGAACCGGCGACATGGTAGATCCGAGCGGCTAGAGGCGGAGTCAGTACCTGCATGCGGCCTGGGGGTGTTGCCGGGGCTGCGCGGACCGGTACCCGGCCAGTCCATGGCGCGCCGCGGCCTCCAGTGGCCTGTCGCGCACAAATCCGGCTAGATCCGCTCCAAATCGGCCGCCGGTTGTGTAGAAGGCGGGGGCGGGGGTTGGACAGCTCGTGGTGTGGAGAGCACGCGGTCGTGCTCGGCAGCTACACAGCATAGCCGCGGCGGAGGCGGCTAGGAACGAGAAGGGAGAGGGGCGGGGTGTGCGGCCGGAGTTTGGGAGGAGGGGGAATAGAAAAAGGGACGGGTGTGTCACTGACGGGCGGGCTAGGGGCGGACAAGGGCACGCGTCGTGACCGTCCGCGCGTGTCCGTTTGGCCGCAAACGCGGCCCAAATTTGGGCCAGGAATGGGTCGAAAGCGAACCGAAAACGAACATTTGTCTGTTTGCTTCCGCGCATTGGGCCGCGGTTTCTGTCCTTTTACCCCCAAACGGACACGGGCGAACGATTTGAGGTCGTGCGTTGGAGTTGGCCTTAAACGTCCTCTCACATCTGGCCAATTTGAATTTCAAATGCAGCAATAGCAAGTTAAAGTGTGGTTTCACATAATGCCCATCAGAAAAAAGGGCGATGTTCATAGTTTTTAAATGCCCGATCACGAAAGTATCTTAATCTATCAGTCCGTGCAAAAAAATGATTTGTTTTGCCTTGGACCTGCTATGCGAGCCTCCATGCTCACTCTGTCATCGACTACTTCTGCTCAGTCGCCTCCATCTCCGGCGTCTTGAACTCGGCTTTCAAGCGCTTCAACATCCTAAGATAGACGACTTGCACGATCATCCTTGCATTGTCATCCAACTCGTCCATCTCCAAGGTCAACACGAGTCTTACGAAGCGGCCCTTCGAGCTAGGTCTTCTTCTCTTCGAGCTTCAGCTTTTTATCGGTCATTGCATTTCAACCTTTTTTCCTCTTTGATGTCGCAGTGCTTGACACATGCCTCGTCCTCCTTCGCCAAGATGTTATAGAACCTCTTTGTCATCTTGGCTGCCGCCCCTTCTCGCTTCTCCTTCTCCTCACACTTTTTCCCTAGGAACTCTCTTCTAACCTTTTTAAGCGGCTCTTTGTTGGGTCGGTTGGATCATCCGCTTCTTCGCCGGTGCTAATGCGAGCGATCTTGATGGTGTTGACAATGAGTAAATTTCACTTGGGTTGCCCACTCAACTTCAACCAACAATGCATGAGGACGAAGCTCCTCTTCACCACCTTCAAGAACAAGTTGCACTCACAGGAGGGCAACAAAGAAAAACATTGTCAAAAAGTTGCATATCCGGCCAAATGACCAACACATAGAGTATATCCGACCAAACGACCAGCACACACGTGTAACAACTCACCTGTTCGGTGATTTGCGCACCACTTGGCCACCAATGGATTAGTTGTTTCAAATGGCCGCAAAATTGCACACGGTCTCTTGGATGGTGTAACATCAATGGTTGAGCGACTTAGTCCCATGACTACGGATAAGTTTGTCGCTGTAGGGCTCAAAATAATTGTGCTCATGGAACCAAGTATGAATGTGGGCCCAAAATAATGCGCCATTTTGCTCCGCCATGGATCGGATCGATGCTAGTGACCAACAACGCATCACACAACAACTCGTCCTCCCGCATGTTGAAGCTTTCTTCTCTACCACTCTTCTTTGGATCGGCCGCAAAGTCCTTCGGATCAAGGTCGTCGTCATCCTGCTCTAAAATATTCTCAAATATTCAGAGTACACAACCAAATACTTTGAAATCACTAATTAAGGGGCACCCTTCGCAAAGGTCACCCCACCTCTCTCTAGTCCTGACAAGTGCGCCACTTGTCGCAACCTGGATTTTTTCTCTTTTTTCATTAATTTGTTCTTTCAAAACATTTTATCTCTTGAACCGTGTGTCCAAATCATGAACCGTATTCACCGTTGGATTCCTCATGTCCAAATTTTTTAAACTAGATCCCTTGCTAGTAGGTTTCAACGACCTTTTTTAAACGAAAAACCAAAAACAAAAAAAAATCCAGAAAAACAAAATTGAAAACAAGGGAAAACTGAAACCCGGAAGCACATTTGTGCCTTTTCACTTTGTTTGGGGGAGCACACTATGCTTTTCTCTTTTTCGGGAAGCACAACTGTGCTTCTCGTGTAAGCACATGCTATGCCTTTTCGTTTTTGGGAAGCACATACCATGCTTCTCCCTTTTTCGAGGAAGCACAACTATGCTTTCCAAATAAATCGTCAAAACCTAGGAAAAACCAAGCAAAAACCAAAAGGCGGAGAAAACCTAGAAAAAGAAAGCACATGCAGCCAGCGCGTGACACATGGCGGCGGCTGGGCGCATCACTTGGCGTGCTCTCAGGCCCAAGAAAGTGAACTTTGCTGGAGCCCTCCAAAGGGGCACTCCTTAATTAGTTGAACCCCCCCCCCCCTCCCCACACACACACAAGATTCGAAGCATGTATATGCTTATGTGCTTCTCCTTGTGTCCGTAATTATTTGACAAGGCCTGTGTCTTTCCATTTTCTTTGGGCCACAAAAGAGCTTTTGTCCTGTTCCTTAATTGTACTAGGCTTCAATTTAAAAAAAAACGTGTTTTGCTGACGGAAATATACAGCGGGGGGCGTAAGAAAAGTTTGTAGAAAGCAAAAGAAAATGAAGCATAATTACAAGATAAAAAAATAGTATACCTAGTTGCTTTTTTCAAATAGGAGTAGTTGCATATTTTTTTAAATGTACATCTACAATATATTGAAATTTGAAACTGATTAATCAGGAGGAGAAAAATTATAAATAGCAAACCAAGTTGCCTTTTTCCAAAAATATGGTAGTTGGACATTTAAAAAAGTTCAAGTACTCTTTAGAAAAGTGCAATTCAGAAATAATCAAACTAGATAGTACATATATTCATACATAGAACTCAGATGCACTTTTCCTAAAATGGTAGTTGCGCATTTCTGCAAAAAGTATAAGTAGTTTTCTACAAAAGTGCAACTAGGTATAATCACCTAGAAAATACATACATAGTAAACCATTCGCACTTTTCTAAAAATGATAATTGCACATTCCAGAAAAAGTGAAATTATTCTTATATAAAAGTAAGTCTAGAAAATACATACGGAGCAACATAGTTGCACTTTCCTGAAATGACAGCTGCACATTTCTGAAAAAAAGTGCAACTGAGATATGACCAAAATAGAAAATGCATACATTGTGCTAGTTGTGCTTTTATGAAAAAGGGCAACTGCATCCATTTGAAACAAAAGTGCAGCTGAGGTATAATCGACCTATGAAACATACACATAGCAACCTGTTGTACTGTTTAGAAATGGTGTAAATTTACATCTGTGAAAAATTGCAAGTACTCTCTCCGATTCAAATTAGTTGACGATGCTTTAGTAAAACTTTAGTACAAACTTGTACTAGAGCAGCGTCAATTAATATGAGTCGAATGGAGTATTCTTCTTTGATAAGTCCACGATGAGACCAATAGTCAATGATGACAGCAAAAACAAATAAGTACATTGACACAAAAGGCAGCTCACACGATTTTACGACTGTCATGAATTTCTAAAAAAAATGAGTTGCCGATTTACGCTATTTTGGGTCTGATAAAAAAATCTGATCATATTCATGCATGGTTCAACAAGGAACCACGTGAAAAAAAATACGGAACACCGCACTCTAAATTGTCCTAAAAATGTTACTACTACAAATGTGGTAAGCTACACAAGCACAAACATGCAAAGACGTTCACAACAAAACAAAAAAGAAAGAAAGAGACGAGATAGGCCCAACGAAAAGAACAAAAGCCCGTCAAAAGAAGCCCACAAACAGTGCAGGCCCTTGCTCCCGCAGCTCCATCCCCTGTGTGCGCAGCCGCTGTACCTAATCTTAAGGCAATCGATCAAGCGGATCGCACATCGCCTGAGAATCAACAAAACTCTCAGGCGACTGAGAATTAGCAATTCTGATGTAGAATAAGAAATCCTAGAGCAGAGTGGGGTGTGACAAAGGTAATTAACATAGCATGTAAGGCATCTTTGCACACCAATGTTAGCACTAGTGAAATGAAGGGGCCCCCAATATACAAGATGGTCATGACGGCACTAGTGTTAGCTACTGTAGCTAGCAACTGAACTACTTAAGCCTAAAGCTGAAGGCTCCTTCCATCCTGGTTGGGTCGTTTCTTCTTCTTCCAGTCTTGCTCTAGCTCTGCACATCCGTGGCAAATGGCGGCACAAGGTTTAGAGGCCGGAGGAGTCCGAAGTAGGGGTTAGAGCAACTCCAGTCGTTCGGCCCCCTGGGGACCTGAAATATCGCCGCTTGGGGACGAACCGGCGGTAATTTCGGCGTGGGGGGACTCGGGTTCCCAGCCGACCCCCCAGAGTTTGCCCCCCAGCCGGTGATATCGGCGCAAATTGGCCCAAATTCGGCGTTCTTCGGCACAAAATTGAACATAAAACATTTTTTATCACATAGTTCATCACAGAAATCAATACAAATCAAATAGTTCAACGAAGCAAAGTCATAATTCAAACACAAATTAAAACTCATAGTTCATCACATGTCGAACTAGGTATTGCCCTTGAGCCTCCATAGGTGCTCCACCAGATCGTACTGCAGTTCTTGATGCACCTATGGGTCTCGGATCTCCTGACGCATATTGCGGAAGGCAGCCCATGATGCCGGCAGCTGGTGATCAACTTGGGCAAGAGGACCCTGCCTGTAATATGGTTCAGTGTCGGACACTGGATCTTCCTGCTCGCTCTCAATGATCATGTTGTGCAAGATGACACAGCAAGTCATGACTTCCCACATTTGATCTTTCGACCAGGTCAGAGCGGGGTACCGGACAACAGGAAATCGAGATTGGAGCACACCAAATGCCCGCTCGACATCCTTCCTGCAAGCCTCCTGACACTTGGCAAAGTAGGAGTTCTTGCCTCCTGGCACAAGGTTTGAGGTAGTCTTCACAAATGTGGACCATCTCGGATAGATGCCATCTGGGTGTCGGCCTCGGCTTCCTCCTCTAGCAGCGCCGTGAACGCCTCCTTGTCGTCAGAGTCCATCACCGAACAGGCAAATCGCCGAACACCTGGCGGGCGTGGTGGGTGCGCAGCCGCCGGTGTCCCCGCCTGCGTGGCCGGATCACCGGAAAAGCTCGCCCAAGGAGCGGGATGGAGGCTGCCGCGGCGAAACACTCTCTTTCCGGCGGGAAATAGGCCTTTCTAGTGGCGGACTAGCGGCTGCGGGCAGGTGGGCGGCACCGGGATCAGCACGGCGGCGAAAGGGCAAGTGGCGTCCTACAGCGCGCGGGGGCGAATCTGGGCGAGGAAAAGTCATTTTTCGCCTGACAGTGGTGGCCCACGCGACACTTTTCCTTCCGCCGGAGCCCCCAAGCGCCCCCAGCGCGCTGGGTTCGGCCTGGCATCGCCAGGCCAAAAAATGGGCCGAACCGGCGAAATTTGGTGTCCTGGGGGGGGGGGGGAAGGGGCGACTGGGTTTTTTTTCCGGCGCCGGCGGAAAAAATCGCATCCTGGGGGGGGGGGGCTGTTGGGGGCGTGAGTGGAGATGCTGTTAGGCGGTTAGGGCCAACAATATGGGCAGACGACCGTCCATAGCTTATTCCGCCCTTAATGACGACATCTATGTCTGTATGCTAAAGATCAGAGTAGTGTAATGAATTTGTTAATGCTCTACTACTTACTGTTGTAATTCATTCTTGGTGAAACCTTCCTATAAAAAGACTTGCAAGTTTCAGCAAATTCACTTCAGCTTTGCACTGATCATCCATACGCTTGATTCCATGGGTCCTATACAAGCTCTGAGCTTGCTGCTACTTGCCTCACTGGCCAGCTCGGCCGCGCCGCCACCGTCCGGCTAGAAACTTCTGATGCATAGGATAAAACTTCTGATAAAATTCCAATTTCAATCAGTTCCAGTCCCATATTCCAGTATCATCACATAGCATATACCATGTCAATACTTTCCCCCCCAAAGATAAAGGAAAAACCTTCTTCTTGACTCCATCTTCGGATAAACCTGCAAGCTTAAATAATCCACAAACTTCATCCACATATATCAGGTGCATATCAAGATGCACCGTTCCATCTCTTGCATAAGGATTAGTTAGCAGTTTCTCTATCATACCTGAAGGAATTTCATAATAAATATTTTCAGTAGGTGCAGTAGGTTGAGGGACAACTCTTTGTGCTTCCGGTCGAGGTGAACATTGATACGTCTCCAACGTATCTATAATTTTTTATTTCTCCATGCTATTATATTATCTGTTTTGGATGTTTTATATGCATTAATATGCTATTTTATATTATTTTTGGGACTAACTTATTAACCTAGAGCCCAGTGCCAGTTTCTGTTTTTTCCTTGTTTTTGACTTCTACAGAAAAGGAATACCAAACAGAGTCCAAATGTAATAAAACTTTACGGTGATTTTTTTGGACCAGAGGAAACCCACGAGACTTGGAGAGGAGGCCAGAAGCCCTACGGGGAGGTCACAAGCCGTAGGTGCGTGCCCCGAGGGGGGGGGGGGGCAGGGCTTGTGCCCCCCCGGAGACCTTCCGACCCTAATTCTTCCACTATATATTCTCAAATATTCCCCCTATACCAGAGGGCACACCAAAAATAATTTCTACCGTCGCAAGCCTCTGCTCTCGTGAGATCCCATCTTGGGGCCTTTTCCGGCACTCCGCCGGAGGGGGATTTGATCACGGAGAACCTCTACACCAACCTTGCTACCCTTCCGATGATGTGTGAGTAGTTTACCACAGACCTACGGGTCCATAACTAGTAGCTATATGGCTTCTTCTCTCTCTCTTTGATCTTCAATACAATGTTCTCCTCGATGTTCTTGGAGATCTATTCGATGTAATCTTCTTTTGCGGTGCGTTTGTTGAGATCTGATGAATTGTGGATTTATGATCAGATTATCTATGAATATTATTTGATTCTTCTCTGAACTCTTTTATGCATGATTGAGATAGCTTTGTATTTCTCTCCAATCTATTGATTTGGTTTGGACAACCAGATTGGTTTTTCTTGCAATGGGAGAGGTGCTTTGTGATGGGTTCAATCTTGCGGTGTCCTCACCCAGTGATAGAAGGGGTAGCGAGACACGTATTGTATTGTTGCCATTAAGGATAAAAAGATGGGGTTTATATCATATTGCTTGAGTTTATCCCTCTACATCATGTCATCTTGCTTAAGGCGTTACTCCGTTCTTGTTAACTTAATTCACTAGATGCATGCTGGATAGCGGTCGATGTGTGGAGCAATAGTAGTAGATGCCGGCAGGAGTCGGTCTACTTGTCACAGACGTGATGCCTATATTCATGATCATTGCCTTAGATGTATTCATAATTATGCGCTTTTCTATCAATTGCTCAACAGTAATTTGTTTACCCACCGTATGTTTTCTTCAAGAGAGAAGCCTCTAGTGAAACCTATGGCCCCCGGGTCTATTTTCCATCATATATTTTCAGATCTATAAACCAAAAAACCCCAAAATACCTTGTTGCAATTTATTTATATTTACTTTACTCTGCTCTTTTATTTATCTTTTATACCTATCTCTATTAGATCTCACTCTTGTTCGTGACCGTGAAGGTATTGACAACCTCTTTTTCGCGTTATGTGCAAGTGTTTGTTAGTTTGTGCAGGTGCATATATTGGGGACTTGCTTGTGCCTCCTACTGGATTGATACCTTGGTTCTTAACTGAGGGAAATACTTATCTCTACTTTGCTGCATCATCCTTTCCCTCTTCAAGGGAAAAATCAACACAAGCTCAAGAAGTAACAGGAAGAATTTCTGGTGCCGTTGCCGGGGACGTTCTACATCAAGCCTACCAAGTACCTATCATAAACTCTCATCCCTTGCACTTACATTATTTGCCATTTGCCTCTCGTTTTCATCTCCCCCAGTTCTAAAATGTTTTTGCAAAAAGCACTAAAATATTTGCCTTTTTTCGTTTGCCTTTATGTCTTACTTGGTTTGTTTGCTTGTTCGCTTGGTATAATTGTGTGTTTATTGAAAATCAGAAAGCAAAAAGTTTATGGATCCTCATCCACTTGCTAATCTTTTTAAAAGATCCAATTATGATGAACCAATTGCTAGTGAGTTGAGTGCACTAGATTATCTTTATGAAGTTTTGCTTGAAATTCATGAATCTGAAATTTTTGATGAAGTGTTAAAAGAAGAAATTTATAAAGTGACTCACGATAGCTCCTTGAATGGAAAGCATGATTGCAATGGTGTTGTTATAAATTCTATTAATGTTAATTGTGCTAATAATATTCAAAACCCTAAGCTTGGGGAGGCTAATTTTGCTATGTCCACTACTTATTGTAATGATCATGATTGGGGTGATTCTTCTTATGGTCTTGAAAATTTATTTAAGCCTCATGATGAATATGTTTGCGATAATATTGAAAGTGGGTTTGGAAGAGTGTCAACTTTAGGAAATAATGATCCCACTACGTTGGAGTTTGATCAATCTTATGAAAATTTTGATAAAAGTGGGCTTGGAGAAGTAATGACTTTATTCTATGTTAATCCCACTATTTTGGAAGAGTGTCAACTTTGCATGCATGTGGAACAACTAGATAATATGTTACATGATAGCTATATTATTGAATTTGAATATGATCTCACATGCAATTATTATGAGAGAGGGAAATATGGTTGTAGAAATTTTCATGTTACTAAATTACCTCTCGTTATGTTGAGATTGCTATTGTTTCTTTCTTCTTCCTTGCATATGCTAGTTTTTGCTAGTCTTGATAAATCTTTTCCCTATAAAATGCCTATGCATAGGAAGTATGTTAGACTTAAACTTGTTTTTCACATGTTATATGATGCTCTCCTTGTGCTTCAATTTTTTGTCTTTCATGTGAGCATCATTAAAATTATCAACGCCTAGGTAAAAGGCTTTAAAGAAAAGCGCTTGTTGGGAGACAACCCAACATTTTTATTTTCTGTTTTTATGATAAAACACATTATTACCTCTGTATTAATTGTGTTTTAGTGTTTTAATTAGTGTTTGAGCCAAGCAAGACCTTTGGGATGCTTTGGTATATCGTTGATTTGGTTTTGCTGAAAAACAGAAACTTTTGCATCCAGTAATAGAATTGTTTAAATTCACTGGAGCGTGGAAAAATTCTGAATTGTTTTACACAAGATTTATATATGAATTTCCTTTGTTTTACTAATTTTTCAGAATTTTTGGAGTTACAGAAGTATGACTAATATTCTGGTTACTACAGACTGTTCTGTTTTTGGCAGATTATGTTTTCTATCGGGGGGTATGAACCACGGAGAAGTTGGAATACAGTAGATATAACACCAATATAAATTTAAAATGAGTTCACAACAATACCTAAAGTGGTGATTTATTTTGTTATACTAATGGATCTTACGAGTTTTCTGTTGAGTTTTGTGTTGTGAAGTTTTCAAGTTTTGGGTAAAGTTTTGATGGACCACGGAATAAGGATTGGCAAGAGCCTAAGCTTGGGGATGCCCAAGGCACCCCAAGGTAATATTCAAGGACAACCAAACATCTAAGCTTGGGGATGCCCCGGATGGCATCCCCTCTTTTGTCTTCAATCCATCGGTAAATTTACTTGAGGCTATATTTTTATTCACCACATGATATGTGTTTTGTTTGGAACGTCTTGTATGATATGAGTCGCTTTTTAGTTTGCCATAATCATCCTTGCTGTACACACCTTTTGAGAGGGACACACATTAATCATGAATTTATTAGAATACTCTATGTGCTTCACTTATATCTTTTGAGCTAGGTAGTTGCTCTAGTGCTTCACTTATATCTTTTTAGAGCACGGCGGTGGTTTTATTTTATAGAAATTGATGAACTCTCAAGCTTCACTTATATTATTTTGAGATTCTTAAAACAGTATGGTAATTTTCTTAGGTTATGAATTTAGTCCTAATATGATGGGCATCCAAGAGGGATATAATAAAAACTTTCATATAAGATCATTGAATAATATGAGAAGTTTGATTCCTTGCATTTGTTTTGAGATATAAAGATGGTGATATTAGAGTCATGCTAGTGAGTAATTGTGGATTGGTAGAAATACTTGTATTAAAGTTTGTGATTCCCGAAGCATGCACGTCTGGTGAACCGTTATGTGATGAAGTCAGAGAATGATTTATTTTTTGATTGTCTTCCTTATGGGTGGCGGTCGGGGACGAGCGATGGTCTTTTCCTACCAATATATCCCCCTAGTAGCATGCGTATTAGTACTTTGCTTCGATGGCTAATAAATTTTTACAATAAGTATGTGAGTTCTTTATGACTAATGTTGAGTCCATGGATTATACGCACTCTCACCCTTCCACCATTGCTAGCCTCTCTAGTACCGCGCAACTTTCGTAGGTGCATTAAACCCACCATATACCCTTCCTCAAAACAGCCACCATACCTACCTATTATTGCATTTCCATAGCCATTCCGAGATATATTGCCATGCAACTTCCACCTTTCTGTTTATTATAACACGCACCATCATTGTCATATTGCTTTGCATGATCATGTAGTTGGCATAGTATTTGTAGCTTGGCCACCGTTCATATTTTTTATACATGTCACTCTTGATCATTGCACATCCCGGTACACCGCCGGAGGCATTCATATAGAGTCATATTTTGTTCTAGTATCGAATTGTAAGTAAATAAAAGTGTGATGATCATCATTATTAGAGCATTGTCCCATGTGAGGAAAGGATGATGGAGGCTATGATTCCCTCACAAGTTGGGATGAGACTCCGAACTTAAATAAAATAAAAAGAGGCCAAAGAGCCCAAAATAAAAAAGAGAGGCCAAAGAGACCAAACAAAAAAAAGAGAAAAAGAGAGAAGGGACAATGTTACTATCCTTTTTCCACACTTGTGCTTCAAAGTAGCACCATGTTCTTCATGATAGAGGGTCTCCTATTGTATCACTTTCTTGTACTAGTGGGAATTTTTCATTATAGAACTTGGCTTGTATATTCCAATGATGGGCTTCCTCAAAATTGCCCTAGGTCTTCGTGAGCAAGCAAGTTGGATGCACACCCACTTAGTTTCTTTTTGAGCTTTCATACACTTATAGCTCTAGTGCATCCGTTGCATGGCAATCCCTACTCACTTGCATCGATATCAATTGATGGGCATCTCCATAGCCCATTAATTTGCCTAGTTGATGTGAGACTTTCTCCTTTCTATCTTCTCCTCACAACCTCCACCTATAGTGCTATATCCATGGCTCACGCTCATGTATTGCGTGAAAGTTGAAGAAGCTTGAGAACATTAAAAGTATGAAACAATTGCTTGGCTTGTCATTGGGGTTGTGCATGATGAAATATTTTGTGTGATGAAGATAGAGCATAGCCAGACTATTTGATTTTGTAGGGATAACTTCCTTTGGCCGTGTTATTTTGAGAAGACATGATTGCTTTATTAGTATGCTTGAAGTATTATTGTTTTTATGTCAATATTAAACTTTTGTTTTGAATCTTATGGATCTGAACATTCATGACACAATAAAGAAAATTGCATTGATAAATATGTTAGGTAGCATTTCACATCAAAAATTCTGTTTTTATCATTTACCTACTCGAGGACGAGCAGGAATTAAGCTTGGGGATGCTTGATACGTCTCCAACGTATCTATAATTTTTTATTGTTACATGCTATTATATTATCTATTTTGGATGTTTTATATGCATTAATATGCTATTTTATATTATTTTTGGGGCTAACTTATTAACCTAGAGCCTAGTGCCAGTTTCTGTTTTTTCCTTGTTTTTAACTTTTACAGAAAAGGAATACCAAATGGAGTCCAAACGGAATAAAACTTTACGGTGATTTTTCTTGGACCAGAAGAAACCGACGAGACTTGGAGAGGAGGCCAGAAGCCCTACGAGGAGGCCACAAGCCATAGAGGCGCCCCCCAGGGGGTGCCCCCAGGGCTTGTGGCCCCCCCGGAGACCTTCCAACCCTAATTCTTCCACTATATATTCTCAAATATCCCCCCTATACCAGAGGGCACACCAAAAATACTTTTCCGCCACCGCAAGCCTCTGTTCCTGTGAGATCCCATCTTGGAGCCTTTTCTGGCACTCCGCCGGAGGGGGATTTGATCACGGAGGACCTCTACACCAACCTTGCTGCCCTTCCGATGATGTGTGAGTAGTTACCACAGACCTACGGGTCCATAGGTAGTAGCTAGATGGCTTGTTTCTCTCTTTGATCTTAATACAATGTTCTCCTTGATGTTCTTGGAGATCTATTCGATGTAATCTTCTTTTGCGGTGTGTTTGTTGAGATCCGATGAATTGTGGATTTATGATCAGATTTTCTATGAATATTATTTGAGTCTTCTCTGAACTCTTTTATGCATGATTGAGATAGCTTTGTATTTCTCTCCGATCTATCTATTTGGTTTGGCCAACTAGATTGGTTTTTCTTGCAATGGGAGAGGTGCTTTGTGATGGGTTCAATTTTGCGGTGTCCTCACCCAGTGACAGAAGGGGTAGCGAGGCACGTATTGTATTGTTGCCATTAAGGATAAAAAGATGGGGTTTATATCATATTGCTTGAGTTTATCCCTCTACATCATGTCATCTTGCTTAAGGCGTTACTCCATTCTTGTTAACTTAATTCACTAGATGCATGCTGGATAGCGGTCGATGTGTGGAGTAATAGTAGTAGATGCAGGCAGGCGTCGGTTTACTTGTCACGGACGTGATGCCTATATTCATGACCATTGCCTTAGATGTCTTATAATTATGAGCTTTTCTATCAATTGCTCAACAGTAATTTGTTTACCCACCGTATGTTTTCTTCAAGAGAGAAGCCTCTAGTTAAACCTATGGCCCCCGGGTCTATTTTCCATCATATATTTTTAGATCTATAAACCAAAAAACCCAAAAATACATTGCTGCAATTTATTTATATTTACTTTAGTTTGCTCTTTTATTTATCTTTTATACCTATCTCTATTAGATCTCACTCTTGTTAGTAACCGTGAAGGGGTTGACAACCGCTTTTTCGCGTTGTGTGCAAGTGTTTGTTAGTTTGTGCAGGTGCATATATTGGGGACTTGCTTGTGCCTCCTACTGGATTGATACATTGGTTCTTAACTGAGGGAAATACTTATCTCTACTTTGCTGCATCACCCTTTCCTCTTCAAGGGAAAAATCAACGCAAGCTCAAGAAGTAGCAAAGATACCCCGAACAAGCCCCTCAAAGGATTATTTTCCATAGTGTCAAGTGACAGCAAATTTCAGCACGTAATATAAATGTTTCCTTACCAAATTCCACTCACCAAAGGTGCTTCACTCCCCGGCAATGGAGCCGGAAAAGAGTCTTGATGACTCACAATTATAGGGGATCAATCATAGTCCTTTCGATAAGTGAGAGTGTCGAACCCAACGAGGAGCAGAAGGAAATGACAAGCGGTTTTCAGCAAGGTATTGTCTACAAGCATTGAAATTATCGGTAACAAATAGTTTGGTAGCAAGGTAATTCGTAACGGGTAATAAGTAACAAGTGTAACAAATGTGCAGCAAGGTGGCCCAATACTTTTTATAGCAAAGGACAAGGCTGGAAGAACTCTTATATAAAGCAAAGTGCTCCCGAGGACACATGGGAATTATCATCAAGTTGGTTTTCATCATGCTCATATGATTCATGTTCGCTACTTTGATAATTTCATATGTGGGTGGACCGGTGCTTGGGTGTTGTCCCTACTTAGACAAGCCCCCCACTTATGATTAATGTGACGCCCCCGATTCAATCGTACACTAATCATGCATGCAAACATGTACGATCAAGATCAGAGACTCACGGGAAGATATCACAACACAACTCTAAAAACAAATAAGTCATACAAGCATCATATTACAAGCCAGGGGCCTCGAGGGCTCGAATACAAGTGCTCGAACATAAACGAGTCAGCGGAAGCAACAATATCTGAGTACAGACATTAAGTTAAACAAGGTGCCATGAGATGGCTAGCACAAACTGGGGATACTGATCAAAAGAGGCGCGGGCCTCCTGCCTGGGATCCTCCTAACTACTCCTGGTCGTCGGCGGCCTGCACGTAGTAGTAGGCACCCTCGGTGTAGTAGGGGTCGTCGTCGACGGTGGCGTCTGGCTCCTGGGCTCCAACATTTGGTCGTAACAACTGGGTATTGAAAGGGGGAAAAGGGGGAGCAAAGCAACCGTGAGTACTCATCCAAAGTACTCGCAAGCAAGGATCTACACTACATATGCATTGGTATCAATGAAATGGGTAGTATCTATGGACTGAACTGCAGAATGCCAGAATAAGAGGGGGATAGCTAGGCCTATCGAAGACTACGCTTCTGGCAGCCTCCATCTTGAAGCATGTAGAAGAGAGTAGCAAGTGCAACATCAAGCAACATCGCATAGCATAATCCTACCCGGCGATCCTCCCCTCGTCGCCCTGTGGGAAAGTGATCACCGGGTTGTATCTGGAACTTGTAAGGGGTGTGTTTTATTAAGTATCCGGTTCTAGTTGTCATAAGGTCGAAGTACAACTCCGGGTCGTCCTTTTACCGAGGGACATGGCTATTCGAATAGATAAACTTCCCTGCAGGGGTGCACCACATTGCCCAACACGCTTGATTACTCTGGCCGGACACACTTTCCAGGGTCATGCCCAGCCTCGAAAGATCAACACGTCGCAGCCCCACCTAGACTCTTTAGAGAGGTCAGCACGCTGGTCTAAATCCTATGCGCGCAGGGGTCTTGGGCCCATCGCCCGTTGCACACCTGCACGTTGCGAACGCGGCCGGAAGCAGACCTAGCCCCCTTAATACAAGCGCAGGCGTTCCAGTCCAATCCGGCGCGCGCCACTCAGTCGCTGACGTCTTGAAGAGCTTCGGCTGATACCATGACACCGAGAGCCCATAACTTTTCCCGCATAGTTGGTTAGTGCGTACAGGCTCGTAGCCACACTCAGATCAAATACCCAGAATTCATTAAGCGTGTTATTTGAAGTATCCGCGGACACCGACCAGGGACCAGGCCCACCTGTCTCCTAGGTGGTCACAACCTGCCCTGTCGCTCCGCCACAAAGAATCACGCGGGGGCTGTCGGGAACCCAGGCCCATCACAACCTGGATGGAGCCACCTGCCCCTTCAGCCCCCACTTCTGAACAGTAACATAAGTAGTGTGATAGTACATAGTATATACCCGTGATCACCTCCCGAGTGATCACGGCCCAGTAGTATAGCATGGCAGACGGACAAGTATGTAGGGCCACTGATGATAAACTAGCAACCTATACTAAGCATATGGGATTGCAGGAAAGGTATCAACAACAGTAGCAACAAGGACAAGCTATGCAGCAATATAGGATCAAATCGATGAAACAATAACACTACTCTAATGCAAGCAGTAGAAGGAAATAGTAGGCGATATCGGGATGAACAAGGGGGGTTGGCTTGCCTGGAAGTTCTGCTGAGAAGGAGGGATCGTCAACACCGTAGTCAATCGGGGTAGCAGCGGTGTCAGTCTCGTAGTCTACCGGAGAGAAGAGGGGGAAGAAATAATGAATACAGTGCAAACAGATGCATGACATGACATTAAGCGGTGCTAGGTATGCCCTAATGCGGTAATAGGTGATACCGGCGAAGGGGGGAAACAATCGGGAAAGTATCCCCGGTGTTTCGCGTTTTCGGACAGATGAACCAGGGGGAAAAGGTTGCACGTTCATTATGCTGGGGACGTGTGGCGGACGAACGGACTGCGTATTCGGATTCGTCTCATCTTTCATGTACAGAGTATTTTCATCTGAGATACGATTTATTTTATATTATCCTTCAAAGTTTTAAAACATTTTTGAAATTAACAGATTAATCTAATTCGAAAAACATTTATTACGTCAGCGTGACATCAACATGACATCAGCAGTCAACAGGACCGTTGACTGGGTCAAACTGACAGGTGGGTCCTGTCTGTCATTGTCTCATTAACCTAATTAACAGAATAGTTAGGTTAATTAGTTAACTAGGTTAATTAATCTTAATTAGTTTAATTAAGTAGAATTAATTAAGTTAATTAGTTACTAAATTAATTAATTAATTATTATTTTATTTCCTTTTTCTTTTATTACATTTTACAGGGACGGGCCCCAGCTGCCAGTGGCACAGAAGGCCACTGGAGCGGGCATGTGGGCTAACGGGTGTGCGGGGGTCGGGCACGGGCGCCCGACAGGGTACTGCGAGAAGGGACGCACGACGAGGGGCGGCGTGGCCACGGCCGGTGGCGGCCGGAGCGGCCGGTGGAGAGGCGGCCGCGGGCGCGGGGAGCGACGTGGAGCGGCGGGCAGCGGTGAGCGCGCGACACGGGCAGCAGCGGGCGACGCGGGGTGAGGACGGCGGGCGAGGCCATGGCCACGGTGAGGACAACGGCGAGCGGCGCCGCAAGCAACCAAGGGCAGCAGCCGCAGCTGCTGCAGCGAGGCAAGGCGGGGCGCGGGGCTAGGCTGCGGCGGCCGTCGGCGACAGAGAGCCACAGCAGCGGGCGGCGCGAGTGGCCGAGTGACAGTGGGGCGGCAGGGCGCAGTTCCGGCGAGCAGGGGCCGCGCAATGCGAGGGCACGGCGAGCGCGCACGGGCGCGTGCTAAGGCAGACTGGGGGCGTGCGAGGCGGGGCACACGGTGAGCGGCGCAGCGGGTGCGGTGTCCACGTCAGGGACAGAGAGGAAGGAGGAAAGCGAGATTCTCACCCCCGTTGCCGGTGTACGCCGATGAGGCTCGGTGGAGCCCGACGGGGAAGAGATTAGGAGGCAACGACGGCGATGACGAGGTCCAGGGGCGACGGGGTCCGGCGACGAGCGACGAGATCGGGAGCAGTTGCCCGATCTAGATCGGGGAGGGGCAAGGAGAGTGGGGGCGGGTTAGGGTTAGGTCACGGGGGGAGGGGGAGGGGGCCATATAGGCCAAGGGCTGGGCCGGTGGGCCAGTCGGGTGGGGAGCCCGGTGGGCCGAGCGGCCGGGGGGGGGGGTATTTCTCTTTCTTTTGTTTGTTTCTTTTCTTTTTATTTGTTTTTCTTTTCTGTTTTATTTCTAGTTTCCTTTTATTTTAGTTTTATAAGAATTATCACTAGCACCTAAATTAGTATTTATAAATATACTACTACCCATTAATTCTTATCCCAAAATAAAATAGTTTAATATTTTTATAAAATTCATAAGGAATTTATTTAATTGTTTTTGCTACTGTTTTATTTATTTTAGAGTATTTAAACACTTTATAAAAGTGTGGTTTCTCCACCATAATTACCTATGCATTATTTGGCACAACCTGAATATTTTAATTTTAATAGTTGAAAACCTTTACCGCTTGACTTGATTTTGAATTTGAAATTGAATCGGTTTCGAATCAACGTGAGTTTATCAACAGTAACCGAGGTGATGTGGCATCATTAGCAGAGGTTCACTGTAGCTTAATTATCCGGGCGTCACAATTAACTCCTCTCGCAAGCATCCGCAACTACGAAAGAAGAATTAAGATAAATCTAACCATAGCATTAAACATGTGGATCCAAATCAGCCCCTTACGAAGCAACGCATAAACTAGGGTTTAAACTTCTGTCACTCTAGCAACCCATCATCTACTTGTTACTTCCCAATGCCTTCCCCTAGGCCCAAATCATGGTGAAGTGTCATGTAGTCGACGTTCACATAACACCACTAGAGGAAAGACAACATACATCTCATCAAAATATCGATCGAATACCAAATTCACATGATTACTTATAACAAGACTTCTCCCATGTCCTCAGGAACAAAAGTAACTACTCACAAAGCATGCTCATGTTCATGATCAGAGGGGTATTAAATATCATTAAGGATCTCAACATATAATCGTCCACCAAATAAACCAACTAGCATCAACTACAAGGAGTAATCAATACTACTAGCAACCCACAGGTACCAATCTGAGGTTTTGAGACAAAGATTGAATACAAGAGATGAACTAGGGTTTGACATGAGATGGTGCTGGTGAAGATGTTGATGAAGATTAGTCCTCCCACGATGAGAGGATCATTGGCGATGATGATGGCTTCGATTTCCCCCTTCCAGAGGGAAGTTTCCCTGGCGGAATCTCTCCGTCGGAGACCTAGATTGCTTCTGCCCAGGTTCCGCCTCGAGACGGCAACGCTTCGTCCCGAAACCCTTGCCTCTATTTTTTTCTAGGTTAAAACAATTCATATAGCAGAAGATGGGCACCGGAGGCTGGCCAGGGGGTCCACAAGCTCAGGGGCGCGCCCCCAGGCTTTTGGCCACCTGGTGGGTCCTCTCCTGGTATTTCTTCGCCCAATATTTTTATGTATTCCAAAATAATTCTTCGTAAAGTTTCAGGACATTTGGAGTTTTGCAGAATAGGGATCTCAGATTTGCTCCTTTCCGATCCAGAATTCCAGCTGCCGGCATTCTCCCTCTTCATGTAAATCTTGCAAAATAAGGGAGAAAAGGCATAAGAATTGCATCATAAAGTGTAATAACAGTCCATAATGTAATAGTTATCAACATAAAAACATGATGCAAAATGGACGTACCAGTGAGCAACAAGTCGAACACCTTGCGGTCGTGGTGGAGAGGCGGCCGGAAAGAGCGATTCGATGAAGCGAAGCAAGGTTGGTGTTGATGGGGTGGGCGCGCTGCGGCAATGCAGCACCTGCCAGAAGTTGTTGGGGTCGACGGCCAGCGCCAGCGGCCATAGCTTCTCTCCCACCGGCAACAAGGAACCACGAACGCCGGCAACAAAACTCTACTGAAATGCGGGCTTGGGGCGGCTATGACATGGCGTGGTTGTGGGGCAGACAAACTTGATGGAAGGCGACGCGGCCGGGAATAGGGGTGGCGGCGGTGATGGTGGGGGCGGGGGGCGGAGGGAAGAGAAGGGGAAGAGAAAAGTGGTTGTGTCCCAAACGGGCGGGCCAGGGGGGACTAGGGGTCGCGCCGCGCCCGTCCGTGCTGATGGAAATATGCCCTAGAGGCAATAATAAAGTTATTATTATTATATTTCCTTATTCATGATAAAGGTTTATTATTCATGCTAGAATTGTATTGACCAGAAACTTAAATACATGTGTGGATATATAAACAAATACTGTGTCCCTAGTAAGCTCTACTAGACTAGCTCGTTGATCAAAGATGGTTAAGGTTTCCTAACCATGGACATGAGTTGTCACTTGATAACGGGATCACATCATTAGGAGAATGATGTGATGGACAAGACCCTGATACGTCTCCAACGTATCTATAATTTATGAAGTATTCATGCCATGTTTGCAACGATTTTATATGGTTTTTGTATGATTTTATTAGAACTAACCCGGACTGATGTTGTTTTCAGCAGAACTACCGTGGTGTTGTTTTTGTGCAGAAATAAAAGTTCTCGGAATGGGCTGAAAATTTACGGTGATTTTTTATGGACCAAAAGAGACCCCCGAAGCACCGGAGCTGGACCAGAAGAGTCCCGAGGAATCCACAAGCCAGGGGGCGCGCCCTACCCCCCGAGCGCGCCTTGAGGGCTTGTGGGCCCCTCGGGCACCTCCTTGACTTGTTTTTGATGCCAAAAATTCTTATAAATACAGAAACCTCCAAAAAGAACCCTAGATCGGAAGTTCCACCGCCACAAGCCTCTGTAGCCACGAAAAACCCATCGGGATCCCGTTCTGGCACCCTGCCGGAGGGGGAAATCATCACCGGAGGCCATCTTCATCATCCCGATGGTCTCCATGACGTGGAGGGAGTAGTTCACCCTCGGGGCTAAGGGTATGTACCAGTAGCTATGTGTTTGGTCTCTCTCTCTATCGTGTTCTTGATTTGGCACGATCTTGATGTACCGCGAGCTTTGTTACTATAGTTGGATTATATGGTGTTTCTCCCCCTCTATCTTCTTGTGATGAATTGAGTCTTGCTCTTTGAGGTTTCATTATGTTGGATTGAGTATTGGATTTGAGAAAACTTGATGTATGTCTTGCGATGGGATATCTGTGGTGACAATGGGATGTTCTTGTAAGTGCATCTAGTGCCCCTTAGTGATTTTGGTGTATTGAAGACTTATAGGTTAAGGGTCTAATGTGTTTGTGAGTGTACACAGGTCTATAAGTCTATGAGGAGTTTGTTAATTACGATGAATGTCGACCCCTAAAAATGAATGTCTTCAACTGAAGACTTTGGTTTTCTTGAAGACTTTGAAAGTGAAGAAATTGGTGTGACCCTGAAGACTTGATATTCATGCGAGGATTATGAAGCGTGAAGACTTTTGTTTTCGTAGTTTCATTTTCTTCTTCTTGAGTCATTGGAAACACCGTACTGTTAAAGGGGGTCGAGGTAAAACTAAGGAAAAATTTCCAAGTGATGCTCAACTCAAAATCCTACACCTACCCAATCCTTTCGAGTGAAGCCATTGGAAATCTCATACAGTTTAGTCAAGTTCTTCAGTGACAGAGACGAAGTTCTTCTGTTCTCTGAGGAATTTGTTCTGACCGAGGAGTTAGAAATTCGCCAGTGCGGATTGCCTACAAGTGAGGATTATGATAGCCCTGAGGAATTTGATACTCAAATTTCCGACCGTTGTTGTGCTACGTGCCAGCTGTCCCAAAATATCTACCCACCTAACGGTCATATCATTGAAGGGCATTTATGTCTTATCATGTCGGACTGCTCCCTAGGCTATAAATAGCCGCCCTCTACAACCACTAGCTGGTTGGCTGCTCCAAGAAATAGATTGACACTTGTCATTTAGAGCATCCCATCCTCCGAGGACTTTGAGCGAAAATCATCAAGTGAGGAAAAACCTAAAAACCCAAAAACCTACAAACCCAAAGTGATTGAGCATCACTGAGGAGATTGTTCCTGTGTGGAACCGACGCTTGTTACCTTTGACGACTGTGCATCCTCCAGACGGTTAGGCGTCATGGTCTAGAGCATCCAAGAGGAAATTGTGGATTGCCGAGTGACCGAGTATGTGAAGGTTTGGAAGTCACCTGAAGACTTACCACGAGTGGTTGGGCGAGGTCTGTGTGACCTTAGCTCAAGGAGAATACGGTGAGGACTAGGTGTCCTGGACTATGTGTTCAGGACTGGGTGTCCGGGACTGTGTGTCCTCAGGTTTAAATACCTAGCCGCTCCAACCAGACGTACAACTATCACAGCAGTTGGAACTGGTCTACCAAATCATTGTCTTCACCGAGCTACTGGTTCTATTTCCTCAACCCTTTCATTTCCTCGCATACTTGCTATGTATTTGATCATTACTGTTTGAAGACTTTGACTGAAGACTTTCTCAATTTCCTCAGTTCAATTTCTTCAGTCAGTTTGTCTTCAGCCTGCTTATCCTGTGTTTACGCTACTCGTACTCTGTGCTTGTTTTCATTTCATCATGATGACTGTGCTACTGCTCTGTTATGCTTGCATCTGAGTACTTATTCCGCTGCTAAGTAGTTCGTCGCTTAGGAATTTCCTCACCTTGAAATTCCTCAGTGACGAATTTGTAAAAATCGCCTATTCACCCCCCCTCTAGTCGATATAACGCACTTTCAATTGGTATCAGAGCAAGGTACTCCCTTGTTCTGTGTGATTTTGGTTTAACCACCTAGAGTTTTAGTTATGTCGACTGCAGGCATGATCAAGGTCTCAGCTGGGTGTCCTACCTTCGATGGGACGGACTACCCCTACTGGAAGAACAAGATGCGCATGCATCTTGAGGCAATTGACAATGATCTCTGGTATGTTGTGGAAAAGGGTGTTCCCTCTGTCACTCCTTCCGTAAACGCTGCTGATGTGAAGAGATTCAAGCAACTCAACTCTCAAGCGAAGAATATCATATGTGGCCATCTGAGCAAAGGGCAGTATGGCAGAGTGAGTGCTTTGGAGACAGCTAAGCTTATCTGGGATAGGCTGTCCAAGGTCAACGAAGGAGTCTCAACTCAACGTGACTCTCGAGTTGACGTTCTTCGCAATCTCTTCAACCGCTTCAAAAGACTCGACAACGAAAATGTTCAGCAAACCTTTGATCGCCTCTCTGACATTTCAAACGAGCTTCAAGCACTGGGTGCCACTGACATCACCGACCATGAGGTGGTGAAGAAATTGCTGAGGTCACTCGATTCTTCATTCGATACACTGGCACTGATGATTCAAGAACGTGGTGACTACAAGTCACTTGATCCTGCTGATATCCTCGAGAGGCTAAATACTCATGAATTCCAACTAGCTGAGAAGAGAGATCTCTACGGACCAAGCTATGGTAGATCTCGTGCACTGAAAGCCAAGGCAGTCTCTGAATCTGAAGATGAAGATTCTGGTAGCAGCCTTGGTGATCCTGAAGAACTGAGTCAGGAGCTAGCAATGCTTGTGAGGAAATTCTAGAAGTTCTCTAGACGTGGCCGATTTGGAAAATCCTCAAGAGGTGATGACATGAAATCAGATTCCTCATCCCGTGATTACAAGAAGAGAACTTGCCATAAATGCAAGAAACCTGGTCACTACATTACTGATTGTCCTCAGTGGGAGAAGGAATCAAAGAAGAAGAAATACAAGGATGATAGTTCAGATGACTCTAAGAGGAAGAAGAAATCTTCAAAGTCCTCATCGTCAAGATCTTCAAAGTCTTCATCTCACAAGAAGAGCAGCTCCAAGAAAGCTCGGGCATTCATTGGCAAGGAAATGGACTCTGAAGCTGAATCTGAGGAACATGAGGAAGAGGAGGCATCTGAGGAGTCAGACTCTGGTGTGGCGAGCCTAGCCCTCGCTACTGCTTACGTTAGCAAGTCCATCTTCAACACTGAGGAAAATGGCTTCCCCAACACTGCTGATGACGGCAACGATGACTATGCTCCCACCTATTGCTTCATGGCAAAAGGTGCCAAGGTACTCAAATATCCCTCCTCTGAATCAAGTGAGGATGAATCTGATGATAACCTCAAACCCAGCTATTCCAAACTTGCTAATATTTCTGTTAAACAACAAAAGGCTTTGGAAAAGGTTCAAAATATGCTAGACAAAAGCGATGATCTGTTAGGTGAGGAAATGGATCGAACTCAAACACTGACTGATAATCTTCAGCAACTACAGTCTAAGTTTGACAACCTTCAAGGTCGTCATGAAACTCTCCTAGCCGATCATGAGAAGCTTTATTATGAATTTCTTCAAAGAAAGCAAGATCTTGAGAAGCTAAGGGTGAGTCATGAAGATCTTCAGAAGGAAAATGATTCTTTGCTTGCTCAACAGATCAGTTCCGCTCAGGAAGAATTTATTCCACCATGCTTGAAATGCATTGAACGTGAAACTGCTAATTCTTCACCTGAATGTTCAAATGCTTCCATTGCTGCAAATTCTTCAACTATCTCTGTGGTCACAAATTCCTCATCTGAGGATACCACTAGTATCACTGACGAAAATGCAGGGTTGAAGGAATTGTATGTGACAGGCATGTACAAAAGCCTCAAAGGGCATCAGACTCTTTGTGATGTGCTCAAAAAGCAGATCTTGAACAGGAACCCTAGGAAAGAGGGTATTGCCTTTGAGAGGAAACTCAATGCTGATGGAACCTACTGGAAACCGGAGCAGTATCCCAAAACCTCATGGGTTGCTGTGAAGGGACCTCCCGTAGATCCATCCACTTTATCTGGCTTTACTTGTGAATCCTCATATTCATCTGATGAGTCATTTGACTCCAACTATAAACTGTTCAAAAATCAGAATGGTGAGGTATTTGCTAGATATGTTGGATCTAACTGCAGGAATGGTCCCCCTATGAAGAAAATCTAGGTTCCCAAAAAGTGCCTTGAAAGTCTTCAGGTGAATGTCCTCATGACACCACCTGTGAAGAATAAGAACCCCAGATCAAATTCTTCATATGGATCAAATTACTCACATGGATCAAAGTCCTCACATGAACATCATCGTGCTAACACTTCTGTTTCACAGGGAAAGCCTAAGGGCTATGAATATATGCATCATTCTTCAAATCATTATGTTCATAAGTCCTCGAAGAATTTCTCTGCTTATTCATATGCTTACCCTAACCCCTCTTATGTGAAACGAAGTGGCCTGGCGTCTATGCCACCTTTCTCTTATGGAGCTCGCAGAATGATGAACTCTCTGCCACCCCTCCAGATGTGGGTGGTGAAGAAAAGGAACTAATCTCTTATGCAGGGTCAGGTCTCCAGACGAACTAAATCGTCTGAAGAATTTGCTGGAGACCTGAAATGCTTGAAAGGACGCAAGCTAATCATGAAGAAATTATTTATTCATTTCTCACGTCCTCACATTGCTATATATACATATGTTGCTTTAATTGATGAAATATGTCTGATGAATTTGATGTCATATTCTTCACTCTGAAGTATATGAGTTCGTAAGATGCACTAATTCATCTACAGGATGATTTACCCAAAGCTACTGAGTGGGTCCTCGATAGTGGATGTACAAATCACATGACCGGTGACAAGAGCTTACTGATGAACACTCCTTTATCTCCATCACACTTGAAGCATATCACCTACGCTGACAAAGGCAAAAGCAAGGTATTGGGTCTAGGTAGGGTTGCAATCTCAAAGGATCGACACATGGATAAAGTCATGCTTGTCGAGCCCCTCGGATTCAACCTCATGTCTGTCTCAATGCTTTGTGATCTTGATATGGTTGTTGTCTTTGGCAAATATCGTTGCTTAGTGCTCATGGAATCTGACAATTCCAAAGTCTTCGAAGGCTTTAGGAGAAGAGACTTGTATATTGTTGATTTCTCTGCAGGACCACAGCCTGCCACTTGTCTACTTGCTAAAGCTTCAGAAGGCTGGCTATGGCATCGACGACTGGGTCATGCTGGCATGAGGAACTTACACACGCTCGTGAAGAAAAAGCACGTCATTGGCATCGAGGGTGTCAAATTCCTCAAAGATCATCTTTGTGGGGCTTGTGAGGCTGGAAAGATGACCAGAGCCAAGCACCCCTCGAAGACTATCATGACTACTTCTCGTCCTTTTGAATTGCTTCATATGGATCTCTTTGGCCCTACTCATTATGCCACACTAACAAATGCAGCATCTCTATATGGCTTTGTCATTGTTGATGACTATTCTCGTTACACATGGGTGCATGTCATTACTTACAAGACTGAAGTGCAGGAAGTCTTCAGACGATTTTCCTCAAGGGCTTCGACGAATTTCGGCGTGAAGATCAAGCATATACGTAGTGACAATGGGACTGAGTTCAAGAATACTGGTCTTGATGACTATCTCGATGAACTTGGTATTACTCATGAGCTATCTGCCCCATACACTCCTCAGCAGAATGGCGTTGTGGAGCGCAAGAACAGGACTCTTGTTGAGATGCCTCACACCATGCTTGATGAATACAAGACACCTCGTCACTTCTGGCCTGAGGCAATTGATACTGCATGCCACATCATCAACAGGGTATATCTTCACAAATTCTTCAAGAAGACCTCATATGAACTCCTCACTGACAAGAAACCCAATGTGAGTTATTTCAAAGTCTTCGGTGCTAAATGCTGGATTAGAGATCCACATCACAATTCTAAATTTGCACCGAAAGCACATGAAGGTTTTATGCTTGGTTACGGAAAGGACTCGCACACCTACAGGGTCTTCAATGCCTATCACAACAAGGTTGTTGAAACTGTAGATGTGTGGTTCGATGAAACTAACGGCTCGCAAAGAGAGCACCTACCTCATGTGCTAGATGAAAAGACGCCTGAGGAAACCATCAAGTTCAAAGCTACTGAGGATGTCATTCCTACCGAAGAATCTGCTGAAGAAATCATTCCAGAACATGAAGAACAGCATGCTGGTGCATCTGAAGAAAATGGCTCTGAAGAAAATGCTGAGCCAAATCAAAGTCGTCAACCTGCTCATCCCCGCGTTGCAAATGAAGTACAGATTGAGAGAATCATCAACGACATCAACGCACCAGGTCCTCTGACTCGCTCAAAAGCTTCACATTTATCTAACTTTTGTGGGCATTTTGCTTTCGTCTCTATCACAGAGCCCACCAAAGTTGATGAGGCATTTCTGGAGCCTGAATGGATTCAAGCAATGCAAGAGGAATTACATCAATTCAAGCTGAACAATGTGTGGGAGCTTGTCAAGCGACCGGACCCATGCAAGCACAATATCATTGGTACCAAATGGATCTACCGCAACAAGCAAGATGAAAATGGCCTAGTGGTGAGGAACAAGGCTCGTCTTGTAGCTCAAGGCTACACACAGGTTGAAGGAATTGATTTCGATGAGACTTTTGCACCTGTTGCTAGACTTGAGGCTATTCGCATATTGCTTGCTTATGCTAACCATCATAATATCATCTTATATCAAATGGATGTGAAAAGTGCATTCCTCAATGGTAAGCTTGAGGAAGAAGTATATGTTGCTCAACCCCCAGGTTTTGAAGATCCTAAACATCCTGACAAAGTCTTCAGACTCAATAAGGCCCTCTATGGCCTCAAGCAGGCCCCTCGGGCGTGGTATGATACTCTGAAGGAATTCCTCATGAAGAAAGGCTTCAAACCCGGTTCACTCGACCCAACTCTTTTCACCAAAACCTATGATGATGAATTATTCGTGTGCCAAATATATGTTGATGATATTATCTTTGGCTGTACTAACCAACATTACAGTGACGAATTTGCTTACATGATGAGTGAGGAATATCAAATGTCCATGATTGGAGAATTGAAATTCTTCTTAGGTCTTCAAATTCGTCAACAACATAATGGCATTTTCATTTCTCAAGAGAAATACCTCAAGGACGTTCTGAGAAAATTCGGTATGCAAGAATGCAGAGGCGTCAAAATCCCTATGCCCACAAATGGCCATCTATGCACTGATGAAAATGGAATAGACTTCGATCAAAAGGTATACCACTCCATGATTGGTTCTTTATTGTACCTATGTGCATCTAGGCCGGATATTATGCTTAGTGTTTGCATGTGTGCCTGTTTTCAAGCTACACCGAAGGAATCACACCATAAGGCTGTGAAACATATTCTTCGATATCTAGCTCACACTCCAACACTTGGATTATGGTATCCCAAGGGCTCGGTTTTTGATCTCATTGGATATTCTGACTCTGACTATGCCGGTGATCGTGTGGACCGCAAGTCAACTTCAGGCACATGCCATTTCCTCGGACGATCCTTAGTATGTTGGTCCTCGAAGAAGCAGAACTGCGTATCACTCTCTACTGCTGAAGCTGAGTATATTGCTGCTGGTTCTTGCTGTGCTCAATTGCTATGGATGAAGCAAACCCTCAAGGACTACGGCATCAATGTGAAGAATGTGCCACTGTACTGCGACAACGAGAGTGCCATCAAAATTGCTCATAACCCAGTTCAGCACTCGAAGACAAAGCACATCGAAATTCGTCATCATTTTCTTCGAGATCATGTGTTGAAGGGTGACATCTCTATTGATCCCGTGAAGTCTGAAGAACAGCTAGCGGATATCTTCACAAAGCCCTTGGATGAGAAGAGATTTAGCAAGTTGCGGTGTGAGCTAAATATCTTAGAATCTTTGAATGTCCTTTGAAAAGGACACACATCCTAACACTTATGCAAATTGATGACTTAGATGTGCAACACACGAAGAAACGTTTTTCTTCAATCAATGAAGACTGACCCTCTAAGTGTGAAGAAATTAATGAAGAATTTGATTCTCAGAGCCCTACGACAATTGTACGCGGTGTCTGAAATCATCATTCTTACACGGTGGATCACGCCACCACAAAAAGTTGAAAATCTTCAAAATTTGTGTTTTTCATCATTGTGCAAATTCTTCAAATTTTCAAATTCTTCAACTTTGCAAAATCTTCACTCTTTCCGTCTATGTTCTTCATTGACTATATATATATATTTGAGTTTTCTGTCCTCTACAGCATTCACTTATTGCTAATTCTTCAAGTTGTGTTTCTTCTAAGTGAATGTGATCGGACACGTTCCCCCTCAATGCTAAACTCAATCCAGTCCGTTCACAAATTCTTCATGTGCGTTCTATTTGAAACCCATTCAAAGTCTTCACTGTGTCCTTGACAGCTGAAGAATTTGTGAACGAAACATTAAAATATTCTTATCTGAATTTTCGGCTTTTGCCGTTCAAACCGTTCCTTATCCCTCGATAAGATTTATCTATTCACCCACGATCTAACACGATCTCCACTTCACAGTTCGTGGGTGACACATGTCGCTAGGATGAGAAGGGTCAGGGGCACGTTTGTCCATTTTCTTCGGACGAGCGGTTTTTCACCTCTGCTATAAATACCCCTCACCCTCCTCAGAGCTCATTTACCCCGCTCGATCTTACTCCCTCGCTCGAGCTCTTAGACCTAGCGCCGCCGCTACACTCCATCGTCGCCGGTGAGGAAGAGCTTCACTGCCTCGACCTCGTCGCCGTCGTACTCACGCCGGCCGCGGAAATCCTCACTCCGCCGCCACCGTAGCTGTTTTCCATCGCCAAGTTAGGGCGTGGAAGATCTGAACGGATGAACATCTCCACTGCCACTCTCAGTTCGTCGTGTTCTTCGTCAAGGGTAAATAAAATTTATTTTTACTGCCCTTGTTAATTCTGATGATTTCCACAAAATCTTCAAAAGGTGTTTACTCTTCAACTTTCATGTTCTTAAACACCAACTTGCTTCTGTCCTTGATCAGTTTCTCTAAGCAACGTTTTTCTTCAAGATTCCTCAATTGTGTGGATTTTCAATCTACACAACTCTGGAACCTAAGTCAAAAATGCTTAGTGAAATTCCTCAAGACACCCCTGGTCATCTTCCTCAAACTTGATACTTTTGAAAATCTTCTGAGAACGCATATGACCTCTCCAAAACTCTTCGCACCTATATTCTGTTCACAGGTACACATGTCCGCTGCTGAATCTCTAGGTTCTCATCAACTTAACTCATTTGCAGCGTTCCTTGAAGAAAAATTGCACACCTCATCAGAAAATTTGATTGTTCAAAACCCTCAAGTGAAGAAAATGGCTGATGGTAAAAGACCTCAGAAGGGAGGAAAGAGGCCAGAAACAAATACTGCTTTTGAGATCCCTGATGACATCTATGATGAATATTGTACTCCTGATGAAGCAACTCATGGCAAGGAGAACAAAAATCAGCGCAAAGTGCGCATTCAGAAGATTGAGAGGAGATGGGCAAGAGAATGGAGGGAATATCGCTATGTCACTCCCAAGTACATGAAGAAATTTGCCGTTAACCCTCCATGTCCAAGATCTCCATTGGCTCCTGGCCAAGAAGCTGATCCCACTAGCATCAGAAGAGGTGAGGAATTTCCTCAGGAGTGGGCTAAGCGTCAAGCCAAGCTGGCCAAAGTGGCTAAAGAGGCAGTAAAGAAATTCAATGAAGATTCTGTTGCTGCCGCCGCTGAGGCCTCTGCTATCAAGCCTAAGAAGGCTATGCTGAAGAAATCAGCTGTTAAGACAAGTTCCTCAGCTGCAAAGCCCTCACGACCGGTTCCTCAAGCAAATTCCTCAAAAGCAGCTCCAACTCCCTCGGTTGCAAAATCCTCAGCTGCTCCTGCAAAGTCCTCAGCACCTGTGCATCTTGCCACATGCCAAAGGACTACTGGAATCTCAATTGCTTCAGGAGTCTCTGCAAGTTCTTCAGCTCCACCTCAGTCTTCAACAACTCCGACCTTGCTGAAGAAAAAGGCCACTGCTGGACGAGGCACAAGGCCAAGTCCTCACAAGAAGCAAGTCGCCTTTCAGGTTCCGTCAAGCGAAGACGAAGCTGATGATGAAGAATTAGCTGAGCTCATCAGAGATCGACAACAAAGGGCCGCTAGAGCCAAAGGCAGTGCTGTGCCCCTCATGCTGGATCCAAGGAAGATCCTTGATTTTATCGATCTATGGCACAAGAACCCTAACACACCTTTGCCTGAATTAAACCTCACTCCTGGTCAAAGTCACATGTTGACGGCCTTCATAAATGAAGAAAAATGGAAATTTGAAAAGGCCTGGCAGGTGAAGAAGGCTCAGTACAAGAAGGAGCGTTTTCTGAAGAATAATGTTGTGAAAATGTCTCCTGAAGAACTTGTGACTATGCAGGCTGAGATCAAAGCACTCAGTGATGAATTTCATGCATTCCATGCAGATTGGCTAGGTGCCAAAGTTAGATTCGTCAGAATGGCAAAAGGATTTACTCCAAGTGTTGCAGCTTCATCGCAACCCAAATTTCCTCAGACTGGAACATCTGTTCAGTCTGCTGAAGAAAATGAAAGCGCCAGAGCTGATGAAGAAATTCCAGTCTCTGAAGAAAATGCCAGGGAAACCTCCAATATTGCGCCTGAGGAATCTGAACAAACCAGGGCAACTGCATCAGTTGTGCCTGAAGAAATTCAACCAATTTCCTCTGCTCCTCCTGCACCGATGACAAGCATCAACCTTCCTTCTGCATCAGAAGCGAAGAAAACCAAGGCTGCGGAGCGAGCAGCTGTGAAGAAAAGGAAAGCATCTGCATCTTCAGAGTCTTCTGCTCCCAAGAAATTGAAGACTTTGACGAGTTCATCTGAAAACCCAATTGATGCTATTCCAATATCAAGCATGCCATCAAAGGAGATCATTCCCTTTGGTGAGGAATATGAAATTCCAAGTAAATCTGATGAAGAAGTTCCTTCTGCTGCTTCGACAGAGCAGATGGATGAAGAAATTGAAGTGGATACTTTCTCTTCAACCCCACTGGTATCATCGCCCATGCCTCAGTTCACAGCTGAAGAGGTAGGCGTCGAAGGAACTGAAGAAGATGAGGATGTGGATATTGGGTCTACAACACCTATTCTGAATGATGACTTTTGGGAAAGTCATCACCCCAATTCACCTCTGACAACCCCTCTACATCATGTTCCTCAGTCTCCTGTGCAAACTGAAGAAATTCATACGGGCTCTGATGAACGTCAAGCTTCACTTCACTCTATACCTGAAGAAGTTCCAGTCACTAGCGCTGATGTACATATGTCTGAAGAAATGAAGGCCAAGGCTGCTGCTGAAATTCCTCAGCCAGTGGCTCCAGTGGCTACACCTCAAGAGGCTGTAAATTCTTCAACTGTTAATCTTCAGCCCAAGCCACATAACCCTCACTCCAAGAAGCAGAAGTTTAATGCTGAGGATTTCTTCAACGTGCACATATTCTTCACTGACTACAATCCCTATGACTCTGCTCGTCTTCGTCGCAAGCGTTTCTGGACTGCAAGCCAGATGAACATCTACTCCTCATTGTTGGTTGATAAGGATAAGATCTTTGAACATGAGCAAATTCCTCATGTAGATATGGAATCGGTACCCTGCTTCACCCCAGTCCTCAGTGTTCTTCATGATGCTGGGTTACTCAATTTCTGCACCGACATCTGCGATTGGAATGAAGAACTCATTCTTCAATTCTTCGCCACGCTGCACATCACTGGAAATGTTGATGATGTCCATTCATGGGTATTGGACTGGATGACCGATAATACTCATTTCAAAGCACCGGCCTCTGAATTGCTTCATGCCGTCCCAGTCAGTCCTCCCACTGAAGGTGCTAGGCTTCTCTATGTTGAACCTGAACTGTCTGATCATCTGATGCAAGTGCTGATGAAGCCTTTGAAGCCAGGCCAAGCTCCAAGGACCAAATTCCTCGTCAAGGAATTGCTCTATGTGCCAAGGACAGTCTATCGCATATTGACCAAAACCCTCAGTCCAATCAAGGGCCACAACTCTGATGATGAAGAAGTTGTTGGCATTATGAAGAATCTGCTGTTCAATATCATTCACGGTATTCCTATCAACTACCACGATTTCTTCATGAGGACTTTGGCCAATGCTGCACTGTCACCTTTTGAGTTGAAGCCTTATGCTCCCTGGATCATGAGATTCATCAGATCAAGGTCTTCAATTCATTACATGGCTGACTTTCAAAATCATCTCAGCTATTTGCCCCCTATCGAAGTCCTCAAACGGACTATTTCCTCAGCTGACGAGAAGGGCAAAGCTGCTGTTATTGATGAAGGTACTTGTCCATTGGATGGACAGTTTCGCAAAGCTACTTCCTATTCCACCAATGATGACTCTGCAACTCAAGATTCTGCCACCAAAGCTTCAGAACATCATCCTCAAGCCACAGCTCCGCGTGTGATGACTGATCGTGAACTTCTCCTTAGTCTTCATCAGAAAGTTGATCGAAATCACAAGTGGGTCAAGCGTCAGTTTGGTGCAATTCTTCAGAACATGACAGTCACTCAAAATACTGTGAAGAAGAATCACTACTACTTGCATGAAGTCTTTGACCGCACTTGGGCGATTCTGTCTAATCTTCATAGTGCTGAAGAACTCAAGGAGATGGGCTTCCAACAGGACTTTGACTGGTCCCAGCCACCTTCGAAGAAATTCAAGAAAGTCAAAGTTCCTCAGCTTGTTGCCAGTTCATATTCTTCATCGCGCGAGACGGATGAAGCTGAAGACTTGAACGACACTGCGGCAGGCCCTACCTCAACAGTCGACCCCAACAATGCTGGCGCTCCTCCATCGACATGATATTCTTCAGGGGCGTTAGTCCTCATTTTTCGTCCCTTTTGGTCATTCGATGACAAAGGGGGAGAAATTTGAGTTTAGTCTTCAAGCGGGTCTTATATATGGGCTATATTTCTGTTAAGTTTCAACTCTTGCTCTTCTGAGGTGTTTGCTCTGATGAGTTGTAAACTTAAGTCCTATGGTGGTCTGATACTTTTGAACTGCTTTCTGCATGCTTATTTCCTCAAGTACCTTAATGCACGCATGCTGAATTCCGTCAGACACCATATTTCATCATGCATTTCAAATTCTTCATATCATATGATAAATGCGTGTATGAATTTCAAGATATAGGAGGAGATCTCCATGATATTACTCAACAATGTGCATTTGCTATTTCAAAGCAAATTCTTCAAATATGCACATCTTCAGGGGGAGTTCCTCTATATCTTGCAATCAAATTCCTCAATATTAGTATTTACACTTCATATGTTTATCCCCGTTGAAAACTTAACCTATATTGTCATCAATCACCAAAAACGGGGAGATTGTAAGTGCATCTAGTGCCCCTTAGTGATTTTGGTGTATTGAAGACTTATAGGTTAAGGGTCTAATGTGTTTGTGAGTGTACACAGGTCTATAAGTCTATGAGGAGTTTGTTAATTACGATGAATGTCGACCCCTAAAAATGAATGTCTTCAACTGAAGACTTTGGTTTTCTTGAAGACTTTGAAAGTGAAGAAATTGGTGTGACCCTGAAGACTTGATATTCATGCGAGGATTATGAAGCGTGAAGACTTTTGTTTTCGTAGTTTCATTTTCTTCTTCTTGAGTCATAGGAAACACCGTACTGTTAAAGGGGGTCGAGGTAAAACTAAGGAAAAATTTCCAAGTGATGCTCAACTCAAAATCCTACACCTACCCAATCCTTTCGAGTGAAGCCATTGGAAATCTCATACAGTTTAGTCAAGTTCTTCAGTGACAGAGACGAAGTTCTTCTGTTCTCTGAGGAATTTGTTCTGACTGAGGAGTTAGAAATTCGCCAGTGCGGATTGCCTACAAGTGAGGATTATGATAGCCCTGAGGAATTTGATACTCAAATTTCCGATCGTTGCTGTGCTACGTGCCAGCTGTCCCAAAATATCTACCCACCTAACGGTCATATCATTGAAGGGCATTTATGTCTTATCATGTCGGGCTGCTCCCTAGGCTATAAATAGCCGCCCTCTACAACCACTAGCTGGTTGGCTGCTCCAAGAAATAGATTGACACTTGTCATTTAGAGCATCCCATCCTCCGAGGACTTTGAGCGAAAATCATCAAGTGAGGAAAAACCCAAAAACCCAAACACCTACAAACCCAAAGTGATTGAGCATCACTGAAGAGATTGTTCCTGTGTGGAACCGACGCTTGTTACCTTTGAGGACTGTGCATCCTCCAGACGGTTAGGCGTCATGGTCTAGAGCATCCAAGAGGAAATTGTGGATTGCCGAGTGACCGAGTATGTGAAGGTTTGGAAGTCACCTGAAGACTTACCACGAGTGGTTGGGCGAGGTCTGTGTGACCTTAGCTCAAGGAGAATACAGTGAGGACTAGGTGTCCTGGACTGTGTGTTCAGGACTGGGTGTCCGGGACTGTGTGTCCCCAGGTTTAAATACCTAGCCGCTCCAACCAGACGTACAACTGTCACAGCAGTTGGAACTGGTCTACCAAATCATTGTCTTCACCGAGCTACTGGTTCTATTTCCTCAACCCTTTCATTTCCTCGCATACTTGCTATGTATTTGATCATTACTGTTTGAAGACTTTGACTGAAGACTTTCTCAATTTCCTCAGTTTAATTTCTTCAGTCAGTTTGTCTTCAGTCTGCTTATCCTGTGTTTACGCTACTCGTACTCTGTGCTTGTTTTCATTTCATCATGATGACTGTGCTACTGCTCTGTTATGCTTGCATCTGAGTACTTATTCCGCTGCTAAGTAGTTCGTCGCTTAGGAATTTCCTCACCTTGAAATTCCTCAGTGACGAATTTGTAAAAATCGCCTATTCACCCCCCCTCTAGTCGATATAACGCACTTTCAGTTCTATTGATTCACTTGATGTATGTTTTGGCACTTAACTCGCGGATTCCCGAGGTGACATTGGGGTAATCTATGCATAGGGGTTGATGCACGTTTTCGTCCTACGTTCTCCGATAGAAACTTTGGAGTGATTCTTTGTTGCACATTGAGGGATTGTTATATGATCCAATTATGTTATCATTGTTGAGAGAATTTGCACTAGTGAAAGTATGAACCCTAGGTCTTGTTTTCAAGCATTGCAATACCGTTTTTGCTCACTTTTGTTACTTGCTACCTTGCTGTTTTTATATTTTCAGATTACAAAAACCTATATCTACCATCCATATTACACTTGTATCACCATCTCTTCGCCGAACTAGTGCACCTATACAATTTAGCATTGTATTGGGTGTGTTGGGGACACAAGAGACTCTTTGTTATTTGGTTGCAGGGTTGTTTGAGAGAGACCATATTCATCCTACGCCTCCCACGGATTGATAAACCTTAGGTCATCCACTTGAGGGAAATTTGCTACTCTCCTACAAAACTCTACGCTTGGAGGCCCAACACGAGTCTACAAGAAGAAGGTTGCATAGTAGACATCAGACCCATCCGTTAGCTTAGCATATGATCGTTCAGTTTATTGCTACTGCTTTCTTAATGTCAAATACATATTCCTTTGACCATGAGATCATGAAACTCCCGGATACCTGAGGAATACCTTGTGTGCTATCAAACATCACAACGTAACTGGGTGATCACAAAGATGCTCTACAGGTATCTCCGAAGGTATTTGTTGAGTTGGCGTGAATCGAGATTGGGATTTGTCACTCCGTGTATCAGAGAGGTATCTCTGGGCCCTCTCGGTAATGCAGCATCAGAAGAAGCGTGCATGCAAAGTGACTAAGGAGTTAGTTACGAGATGATGTATTACGAAACGAGTAAAGAGACTTGCCAGTAACGAGATTGAACTAGGTATGGAGATACCGACGATCGAATCTCGGGCAAGTAACATACCGACAGACAAAGGGAAATATGTATGTTGTCATAAAGGTTCGACCGATAAAGATCTTCGTAGAATATGTAGGAACCAATATGAGAATCTAGGTCCCGCTATTGGTTATTGACCGGAGAAGCATCTCGGTCATGTCTACATCATTCTTGAACCCGTAGGGTCCACACGCTTAACGTTCGTTGACGATATAGTATTATATGAGTTATGTGAAGTAGTGATCGAATGTTGTTCGGAGTCCTGGATGAGATCACGGACATGACGAGGAGCTCTGGAATGGTCCGGAGGTAAAGATTGATATATAGTACGATGCTATTTGGTCTCTGGAAAGGTTTCGGAATGCACCGGGTATTCATCGGGTCACCGGAAGGGGTTCTGGGAGACCTAGAGGGATTATATGGGCCAAATGGGCCAAGGGGGAGGAACACACCAGCCCACAAGGGGCTGGCGCACCCTCTCCCTGGCTGCCGGCCCTATAGGGAAGGAAAGGGGGGGCGCCTAAGGCAAGGGAGCCGCCGGCCCCCCTCCCGCCTTCTCCTCCACCCCCCTAGGAAGGAAAGGGGGGCGCTGATGTCGCTTGAACTACGTCGGTATTTCCCCAAAGAGGAAGGGATGATGCAGTACAACTACGATAGGTATTTCCCTCAGTTATGAAACCAAGGTATCAATCCAATAGGAGAACCAAGCAACACTATGTAAACGGTACCTGCACACAAAGAACAAATACTTGCAACCCGACGCTTATGAGGGGTTGTCAATCCCTCTATGGGTAATAGTGCCAGAAATTGTCAAGTTGACGGGATAAAAATTATGGTAGATTGGATAAATAGATCTCGATAAAACGCAAAATAAAATAAGTAATAAAAAAGTGCAACAAGGTATTTTTGGGTTTTTGGAATAATAGATCTGAAAATAAAAATAGATCTTAAAGCAAATATGATAAAGAATAGACCCGGGGGGCGTAGATTCACTAGTGGCTTCTCTCGAGAAAATAGCATACGGTGGGTAAACAAATTACTGTTGGGCAATGGAAAGAAGATCGAATAATTATGAAGATATCCAGGCAATGATCATTATATAGGCATCACGTCCAAGATTAGTAGACCGACTCCTACCTGCATCTACTACTATTACTCCACGCATTGACCGCTATCCAGCATGCATCTAGTGTATTAAGTTCATGGAGAAACGGAGTAATGCAATAAGAACGATGACATGATGTAGGCGATATCTATTCATGTAGGAATAGCCCCCATCTTGTTATCCTTAATAGTAAAAAACAAGCAAAAAACAGCAACTGGCACTGGGCACTATGTCAATAGGTTAGTCCCAAAAAATGATATAAAGTTGCTATAAAATGATTGTAAAACATCCAGGTGCCTAGGGCAGGCGCCCTAGGGCTAGCCGACGGCCCCCTTGGGGCGCCCTAGGCTGCCTCCCCTCCTCCCCCACCTATATATATGAGAGGAGGGAGAGGGGCAACACACACCACGATCCCCAAGCCGTGTGCGGCGCCCCATCTCCCTCTAGTTCTAGTTCCTCCTCCATCCACGTCCGTTGTGCTTGGCGAAGCCCTGCGGATAGTTTCACCACCTCTGTCACCACGATGTCGTGCTACCGGAACTCATCTACTACTTCGCCTCTCTTGCTGGATCGAGAAGGCGAGGACGTCATCGAGCTAAACGTGGAGGTGCCGTACGTTCGGTACTTGATCGGGGCAGATCGTGAAGGTGTATGACTACATCAACCGCGTTGAGAAAACATTTCCGCTTAACAGTCTACGAGGGTACGTAGACATACTCTTCCCTCTCGTAGCTATGCATCTCCATGGATAGATCTTGTGTGTGCGTAGATTTTTTTTTCCATGCAACATTTCCCAACAGTGGCATCATGAGCCAGGTCTATGCGTAGATGATATGCACGAGTAGAACACAAAGGAGTTGTGGGCGGTGATGTTCATACTGCTTACCACCAACGTCTTATTTTGATTCAGCGGCATTGTGTGATGAAGCGGCCCAGACCAACCTTACATGTCCAAGCACATGAGACCGGTTCCACCGACTGACATGCAACTTGTTTTGCATAAAGGTGGCTAGCAGGTGTCTGTTTCTCCTACTTTAGTTGAATCGAATTTGACTACAGCCGGTCCTTGAAGAAGGTTAAAACAACAAATTTGATAATCACCGTTGTGGTTTTGCGTAGGTAAGAACAGTTCTTGCTAGTTACCCGTAGCAGCCACGTAAAACTTGCAACAACAAAGTAGAGGACATCTAACTTGTTTTTGCAGGGCATGTTGTGATGTGATATGGTCAAGATATGATGTGATATATGTTGATGTATGAGATGATCATGTTTTGTAATAAGTTCACGACTTGCATGTCGCTGCGTTTGGACTCTGTTTGATATGGATATTCTGCAAAGTAAAAAGCAAGCAAAAAACAACAAGTGGCACTGGGCACTATGTCAATAGGTTAGTCCCAAAAAATGATATAAAGTTGCTATAAAATGATTGTAAAACATCCAAGAATGATAATATAACAGCATGGAAGAATAAAAAATTATAGATACGTTGGAGACGTATCATCATCCCCAAGCTTAAATCCTTCTCGTCCTCGAGTAGGTAAATGATAAAAACAGAAATTTTGATGTGGAATGCCGCCTAACATGTTCATCACATATTAATTTTCTTTTTTAGCATGGACATTTGGACTTTTATATGGTTCAAAGCAATAGTCTAGTTTTGACATGAAGATTTCAATACTCAAGCATATCAACAAGCAACCATGTCTTTCAAAATATCAACACTAAAGAAAGTTATCCCTAGCCCATCATGCTCAATCACTGATCCATTCATGAAACACACTCGCATATTAGCTACATCAAATGCTCAAGTATGATCATAGTGCCCCTTAGTTGGTGCTTTGTAAGAGAAGATGGAGACTCAAATAAAAATAAAAATTGCATAAAGTAAATAGATAGGTCCTTCGCAGAGGGAAGTAGGGATTTGTAGAGGTGCCAGAGCTCGAAGCTTAAATTGAGAGATAAGAAATTTTGGGAGGCATACTTTTCCCGTCAATGAAAATGATCGAGTAATTTCCAATACTTTCCATGCTAGATATATCATAGGCGGTTCCCAAATAGAAAATAAAGTTTATTTCTTTTTCCACCATACTTTCACACTCCACGGCTAGCCGTATCCACGGGTATCGTCCATACCAACACTTTCCAAGGAATTTATTATTTGACAACATAAAGTAAATTTCTTTTTCATTTTGGGACTGGTCATCCCTATTACCACCGTACTCTCGTGCAATGACAAGTGAATAAACACTCATTTTGAGAATAACACATCTAGCATGGAAAATATTGGCCACCCCCTGCCGCTTCATGAGCGGTACGGGCACACAAAAAGGAAATTCATTTTGAAAATTAGAGATGGCACATACCAATTTACTTAGAACGGCATGGAAATACCGCATATAGGTAGGTATGATGGACTCATATGGCAAAGCTGGGTTTAAAGATTTTGGATGCACAAGTAGTATTTCTACTTAGTACAAGTGGAGGCTAGCAAAAAGATTGAGAAGCAACCAACCAAGAAACGAAAAATCACATAGCGAGCATTAAGCATAACTAAGACCGAATAATGCACCACAAGTAAAATGTAATTTCATTGCATAACTATTGACTTTCATGCTTACATAGAGAATCACAAACCTTAACACCAATATTCTTACTAAAGCATAATTACTCACCAACATGACTCACATATCACTATCATCATATCTCAAAACTATTACAAATAATCAAGTTTATTTTGTCCAATGATCTTCATGAAAGTTTTTATTATATCCCTCTTGAATATCTATCACTTTGGGACTAGTTTCATATATTGCAATTGCTTTTAACAAGCTCAAACAAATCTAAGTAAAGAACATGAGCATACAGATTTTCATCTCTCAAAATAATATAAGTGAAACATGAGAGAAATTCTTCAAAAATTTACTAAATCTCAAATAAATCTAAGTGCAGCATGAGAGCATTTCTTCAAACATATTAAAGCACACCGTGCTCAAAAAGATATAAGTGAAGCACTAGAGCAATTCCATATCTCAAAAAATTTAAGTGAAGCATAGAGCAATTCTAATAAATCGTAGTGATACGTGTCCAACGTATCTATAATTTTTTATTGTTCCATGTTATTATATTATCCATCTTGGATGTTTTATATGCATTTATATGCTATTTTATATTATTTTTGGGACTAACCTATTAACCTAGAGCCCAGTGCCAGTTTATGTTTTTTCCTTGTTTTTGCGTTTTATAGAAAAGGAATATCAAACGGAGTCCAAACGAGCTGAAAATTTACGGTGATTTTTTATGGACCAGAAGAAGCCCACGGAGCATCGGAGTTTGGCCAGAAGAGTCCCGAGGTGAGAGCAAGGGTGAAGGGCGCCCCCTCCCTAGGGCGCGCCCCCCTGTCTTGCCGCTGCCCTGTGGACCCCCCTTACGTGAAACCGACGCCAAAAATTCCTATAAATCCCGAAACCTCCAGAAAGAAACCTAGATCGGGAGTTCCGCCGCCGCAAGCCTCTGTAGCTATGAAAAACCAATCGGGAGCCCGTTCTGGCACCCTGCCGGAGGGGGAAACCATCACCGGTGGCCATCTTCATCATCCCGGCGGTCTCCATGACGAGGAGGGAGTAGTTCACCCTCGGGGCTGAGGGTATGTACCAGTAGCTATGTGTTTGATCTCTCTCTCTCTCATGTTCTTGATATGGCACGATCTTGATGTACCGCGAGATTTGTTATTATAGTTGGATCATATGGTGTTTCTCCCCCTCTACCTTCTTGTGATGAATTGAGTTTTACCTTTGAGGTTTCACTATTATCGGATTGAATACTATTATGGATTTGAGAACACTTGATGTATGTCTTGCGTGGGATACCCTTGGTGACTATGGGGTGTTCTATTGATTCACTTGATGTATGTTTTGGCACTCAACTCGCGGATTCCCGAGGTGACATTGGGGTAATCTATGCATAGGGGTTGATGCACGTTTTTGTCCTTGTTTCTTCGGTAGGAATATTGGGGCACTCTTTGAGGTTCTTTGTGTTGAATTGAATATTATGAATCTGAAGTTGTTTGATGCATATCGTATAATTGACCCACGGATACTTGTGGTGACATTGGAATATCTAGGTGACATTAGGGTTGATTGAAATGTATCATATGGTGTTATTTTACTACAAACTCTAGGGCTATTTGTGACACTTATAGGAATAACTCAATGGATTGATCGGAAAGAATAACTTTGAGGTGGTTTCGTATCCTACAAGCAATTTCATCTTATGTTCTCCGCGATAGGAACTTTGGAGTGACTCTTTGTCGCACGTTGAGGGATTGCCATATGATTTAATTATGTTATCATTGTTGAGAGAACTTGCACTAGTGAAAGTATGAACCAAGGCCTTGTTTCCAAGCATTGCAATATCGTTTTTGCTCACTTTTGTTACTTGCTACCTTGTTGTTTTTATATTTTCAGATTACAAAAACCTATATCTACCATCCATATTACACTTGTATCACCATCTCTTCGCCGAACTAGTGCACCTATACAATTTACCATTGTATTGGGTGTGTTGGGGACACAAGAGACTCTTTGTTATTTGGTTGCAGGGTTGTTTGAGAGAGACCATCTTCATCCTACGCCTCCCACGGATTGATAAAGCTTATGTCATCCACTTGAGGGAAATTTGCTACTCTCCTACAAAACTCTGCGTTTGGAGGCCCAACACGAGTCTACAAGAAGAAAGTTGCGTAGTAGACATCAGAAAGCATAATTTTGGCTCTCTCAAATAGGTATGTCCAACAAGGGTACTTGTGGCAAACTAAAAAGCAAAACAAGCATATACTCATATAATACAAGACGCTCCAAGCAAAACTCATGATATGTGATGAATAAAAATATAGCTCCAAGTAAAATACCGATGGTCGTTAGAAGAAAGAGGGGATGCCACTTGGGGCATCCCCAAGCTTAGTTGCTTGTTTCTCCTTGAATATTATCTTGGGGTGCCATGGGGCATCCCCAAGCTTAGGCTTTTTTCACTCCTTATTCCTTCATCCATCATGATCTCACCCAAAACTTGAAAACTTCAATCACACAAAACTTAACAAAACCTTCGTGAGATCCGTTAGTATAAGAACACCAATCTTCACTTTAAGAACTGTTGCAAACCCATTCATATTTTATTGCATTATATCTACTGTATTCTAACTTTACCATGGCTTATACCCCCCGATACAATCCATAGATTCATCAAAATAAGCACACAATGCTAAGAAAACAGAATCTGTCAAAAACAGAACTGTCTGTAAAGATGCGAATTGTTCCCATACTTTTGTAACTCCAAAAATTCTTAACAATTTGTACAGCAGAGTAAATTTGTATATATATCTTGTGTAAAAAATTCAGAATTTTTGGTCGCTTTTGTGAGTTTAAAAAATTATGTTATTGGACGCAAAAGTTTCTGTTTTTCAACATGATCAAATCAACTATCACCAAAGCTATCCCAAAGGCTTTAGTTGGCACAAATACTAATTAAAACAAAAAAAACTCAATCATTACAGAGGCATAATTGTGCAAACACTTAAGAACAGAAAGAAAAAGGTAAAAATAAATTTTATTCATTGGGTTGCCTCCCAACAAGCGCTATCGTTTTATGCCCCTAGCTAGGCATAATGCAAAGATTCAAGTATTGTCATCTTTTGTTTTTGTTCCATAGGTTGCCCTCATGATTGATTCATATGGTGGCCTAATTCTTGTTCTAGGGAAGTGTTCCATACCCTTTCTTAGTGGAAATTGAAATTTAATATTGCCTTCTTTCATATCAATCACGGCACCTATAGTGCGTTAAAACGGTCTACCAAGAATAATTGGACAAGACGGATTGCAATCAATATCAAGAATAGTAAAATCTATGGGCACATAGTTCCTATTTGCAAGAATAAGAACATCATTAATTCTTCCCAAAGGCTTTTTAATAGTAGAATCCGCCAAGTGCAAATTTAGAGAACACTCTTCAATATCGGTAAGACCAAGCACATCACATAAAGATTTCGGACTTGTGGAAACACTAGCACCCAAATCACATAAAGCAAAACACTCATAATTTTTTATCTTGACTTTAATGGTAGGTTCCCATTATATTGAAATCTCTAATTCCAACTTTTCTTCAAAAGCTTTCATCGTGGCATCAACAATATGTTTAGTAAAAGCTTTATTTTGTTCATAGGCATGAGGTGAATTTATCATGGATTGCAACAATGGAATACATTCAATCAAAGAGCAACTATCATAATTAAAGTCTTTGTAATTCAAAAGAGTGGGCACATCACTAGTTAAAGTTTTGACCTCTCCAAACCCACTTTTATCAAATTTTTCATCAAGATTTTCACTCTCCGAATCATTGGGACACCGTCTAGCTAAAGTTGACTCTTCTCCAATCCCTTTATCATCAATTTTAATTTTACTAAACAAGGAATCAATAGAATAAACACCAATTACTTTAAGATCTTCATCATTTTTATGAAAGCAATCACTAGAAAACGCTTTTTCCAAAAATTCTCTTTTAGCTCTAAGCATAGCGGTTCTTTTCTTACTTTCATCCATAGATACATATAAAGCTTTAATTTATTCATCAACTTTGTGCACAAAAATTTTCAACTTGAGATTTTCTACATCGTGAGAAATTCTATCAATACTTCTAGACATATCATCAATCTTATTCAACTTTGCTTCTATCGTAGTGTTGAAAACTTTTTGAGCATTGATAAATTATTTAATATTATTCTCAAGATCAGAGGGGTTCTATTATTATTGTAAGAAGAATTACCATAGGAATTACCATAATTATTAGAGGAATTTCCAGGAAAAGGCCTAGGATTAAAATTACCTCTATAAGCATTGTTATTGAAATTATTTCACGAGATAAAATTCACATTTACGGGATCACTATTTTGCTCAATCAAAGTAGACAAAGGCACATCATTAAGATCAATAGGAGCACTTTTATTAGCAACCAATTTCATGAGAGCATCTACTTTTTCACTCAACGTGCTAATTTCTTCAACCGAATTAAACTTTTTACTAGTAGGTGCTCTTTCAGTATGCCATTGTGAATAATTTTTCATGATATTATCTAGCAATTTAGTAGCTTCACCCAAAGTAATTCCCAACAGTGGCATCATGAGCCAGGTCTATGGGTAGATGATATGCATGAGTAGAACACAAAGGAGTTGTGGGCGGTTGTCGGGGGTATCGTGCGACATATGCCAAAGGATGGCTTATCTTGGATGGGGACAAAAGTACGTCGCCGGGCTCTGGAAGCGGGAATGAGCGAGACCGCATACGCCTGCGAATCTTACCCAGGTTCGGGGCTCTCCTGGGAGATAACACCCCTAGTCCTGCTCTGCGGCGTCTCCGCATGATCACTACCTCAACAAGTAGCTACAAACTTGCTTCTTGAGCTGTTTTGCTAGAGGAGGAAGGAGGGCAAGGCTAGCTCTACTCCTCTCCCTATGTGTGTGTGTGAGTGCTGAACTCAGAGGGCTTTCTCCTCTCCACCAAGGTCCTAACCCCTTGCATGGGGTGACCTGGGGGGTTTATATAGGCCTACCCCCCAGGGATACAATGGTAATCCGGCCGGGCGTAGGACCCGGCCGTCAGTGTCTCTGATTGCCGGCTTCTCTGCCGACTGCAGGGGCCCACCGCCTGGTGGGTCCTCCCGGCTGTCTCGTACTCGGCCGACAAGCTGGGCCCGCCGCTTGTGGGTCCTGTCGGCTGCGTAGCACTGTAGCCATGCTACTGATGATGCATGCTTGGTCGGGGAGAGCGTGGCTACAGTCCCGCCGCCTGGCGGGCGTTTCACTATAGCCGCTCCCCGTCTCTTCTGGTTAATGGCGCACAAACTTCAAGGAAGGGGGAGGGCCGCCTACTAGGAGCCGGCCTCCCCCGAGCCGACTGGTCAGGGCTCGCCGCCTTTTGGCCTCTCACGGACAGGTAGGGCCCGCCGCCTGCGGGCCGTACCGACAGCCCGTCGTGGGAGCATGGCTTCCTCTGCCATGGGTGATGTCATGAGCAGCATGGCAACAGTGCCGCGTCGGGCGTGGGATGTCCGCTTGGTACGCCGCACTGTGGCCATGTTCTGCCCCGGATTCAGGGGTGGCAGGCTTGTACTGTAGCCACGCCCTGTCTCGTCGTGTTTATGTGGGTGCTAACTTCGAGGGCGCGAGGGGCCGCCTGCTAGGACCCGGCTTCCCTGGAAGCCGCCTGCTAGGAGTCGGCCCGCTTCACGGCCGTCTCCTGGACTCCGCCGCCTCCTGACAGCCGGCTGCTTGGACCAGCCGGCCCCAAGAAGGCGGTCCTTTGTTGTTGATGTTTGAGGGGCGCAGCCTGCCCCGATGTCTTGAAATACCAAGGGGAGCTGATGAGGCTACCCGTGGTCATTTACTCCGACAGTAGTCCCCGAAGCTGGTGGGGCACTGCGGCCGAAAGGGCGAGAAGCCCTAGCAGCTTCTTACTCTGGGTTGTCTGGTGTCCTGCTTCGTCCGTCTTCCGAAGTGCCGACTGGTAGGTGTCGGCCGTGACCAGGCTGGCTGCCTGGCGATTTCGAAACGCCGCGGTGGGGGCCAGGTGGAATGCTAGCCAGACGTCAGGCTCGCCGCTCGTGCCCGCCAGCCACGCGGCGTCAGCAGGCCAAGCCGGCCTGCCAGTCCACGCGCATGACGGGACGTCGCCGCAGGCTAGGGCCCGCCACTACAGTGCCTCGGCACGCGCGCGGATCCGCTGCGGCCGAGGTAGACGGTTGGGCTTCTGCGGTAATCAATACACGCCTTTACTGGCGCCGTGATCGTGGGATCGTGGGGGAGTGGGTGCAGTTAATCCCACGATCCCCCACGCTCTCGCCCCCTCGGCTCCGCCGCCTGGGGCTATAAGTAGGGGGAGGAGGGGGGTGGCAGACGCACGCGCGCCCTCCTCTCCCCTCGCCATTCTTCTTCCTCTCCACCGCCGCAGCGCCTCTTCCTCTTGCCGAAACGCTGCCGCAGCCCACCGTCATCGAGCTTCTTCTCGCCGAAGCGCTTCCTCGCTCCGCCGTGGCTTCGCCCGCTCGCCACCGTGCCGTGCCTACGACGAGTTCCTTCGCCCATGGCGTGCTCACGGGCCGGCGACTGGGACGGTTCCAACGTTCATGAGGATCACCTCTCCTTCCTTCGTCAAACACGGCGTCTGCCCCGGGAGACGAACGTGCGGGTACGTGTCCCTCCCGAGGAAGAAATCTCACCGGTGCCGGAAGGCGATGAGCGCGTCGTCTTCCGGTCCCATTTTCTTCGTGGCTTCGGCCTTCCCGCGAGCGGCTTCCTCCGCTCCTTTCTTGGCTTCTACCGAGTCCAGCCGCACCACCTCACGCCGAATACGGTGGTGCTACTGGCCGCCTTTGTCACTATGTGCGAAGGGTACCTCGGCACTCTCCCCACCCTTGAGCTCTGGGGGGAGTGCTTTTATCTCAAACTCGGCACCGCCACCAAGGGCCAGGCGGCTCAATGAGGAGCCTGCATGGCGGTGCAGCGTCTGGGCACCGGGAACCACTTCCCGCCCATCTCCCTGCTGCAGTCGGCCAAGCTGTGGCAGAAATCTTCTTTCTACGTCAAGAACAGCCACCCGACGAGCGACTATGTCAACCTGCCAGCTTACGTAGCCGGCCCACCAGCCGAGCCGCGCGCCAACTGGCAGTACAGGCCGAGCTCCCTGTCGGCCGCCTCCTCCACTGCCCTCGCCCGACTTCAGGTGATGACGGAGTCGAAGGGCCTGAAGGGCTCGGATCTGCTGACCGCTTTCGTGACGCGCCGAGTTCTTCCCCTCCAAGCCCGGCCTCACATCATCAGCTGCATGAGCGGGCACCGGGACCCATGCCGGATGTGCACATGGGAGCTGCCGGATGTGGAGGTGGCCCGGCTGGTCAATTACTTCTCCAACTGCAAGCTATCGGAGACAGACTGGCGGTTCGGCAAGCGGCCGTACGACCGCGCACATCCGCCGCCTGCGGTGAGTCTTGCAATTCTTTTTCTCTTTTGTTGGTCCGAGTTCTTGATTTGCCGTCTGACCAGTCAGCCATGGTGCAGGTCCTCCCGGCCCAGTCGGCTGTCGGTGCTCTGGATCCAGGTCAGCAGTACATGCCGGACCGAACGAGGAGCGACGTGGACGACCCCGACTTGGGGGCGGCCGCCATGGAGGAGGACGACGCCACAGGTGGCGGCGGTGGAGCAGGCGGCTCCGGAGGAGGAGGCGGCCTCGAGTCCTGGCCGGATGACGACGAGGAGGAGAACGAGCCGCGCCACCCGCATGGCGCTGACAACGCAGGCGCGAGCTCTTCAGCCGTGCCGACCGCGCCAGGCGGCGCACCAAAGCGCTGAGCCGGCTCGTTGCTATTCGGAAGCCGGCCGAAGAAGTCCAAGAACACGGCCGCCACGACCAAGCGGCAGGAGGCCGCCGCGAAGGCGGCCCAGTTCCAGAAGGCCCCGAAGCAGCCCCCGATGGTGTCCGCGTAAGGGCTTGGTTTCTCTTGCATTTTCTTTTCTTCTTTCTTGCAACTCTTTCTGAGTTTCCTCCTGTCTTGTTTGGACAGGGCCCCGCTCTCTCTTGAGTGGTCCACCGCTGCTTCAGTGATGGGGGCGGCAGAGGGCTGCACCAACACCCGCCGCGTGGACCCGCTCACCGACCTCCGGGAGGTGACAGAGAGGAACGCGTGGGAGGCACGCGAGGAGCAGGAGGAGGTGGAGCGGCAGACGACAGAGGCGGCCAAGGCGGCGCAGGCGGACGGGGATGCGGCGGCCAAGGCCCAAGCCGACACTGCAGCCAAGGTCCAGGCGGAGGCCGCAGCCAAGGCCCAGGCGGACGCGGCCGCCAAGGTGCAAGCAGAAGACGCCGCACGCGGCCGGACTCCGCAACTTGTCATCCTGCTGCGCGCAGCGCCACCAGCGCCAGAGAACCCGGCGCCAACTGGAGGAGCCGGCCACGATCAGCTGGTTGTGGAGAGGAGAGGAGGCGACGCCATCGTCCCGAGGGCGGAGGTGCCCCCGCAAGCACCGACTACCGAGGCCCGAGGCAGTCGGTCTGACGTGCCACCTGCGCCGCCAGTCAGAGGCGAGCTGGCGATGGGGGCGACCCCTGTGGTCCGTTCTCCAGGGCGCAGGTGTGCGGCGAAAGCGGCCTCGGCACCGCAAGCGTAGGAGATCGGGGCCGCAAGCTCGTCGGCCCCAGATGCAGAGGCCACCAGTGCCGCCCCACCAGAGTGGACGCCTGGGGACGGGACGGGCATGCTGAACAAGGCCGCGCAGGACATTCAGGCCCAGCTCCAGGCCCAAGGCACCGCCCTCCAGCAGTATACGAAGACATTCTTGGCGACGCGAGCGGCCGTCCGGGTACACTTCTTTGCTTTGTTTTTTTATTCTTGCAATCTTCCGTGGGGGCGCGCCAGCGCACCCACTGGGTGTAGCCCCCGAGTTCCGGGCTGGCTGCTAAGCAGGCGGCTTGGAACTTTCAGGTAAGTTCCGAGTGCTAACTTGTTTTCTCTCCTTTTGTCTTCGTTGCAGGACTACCACAACATCCGCGCGGCCGCCTTCAACTCCCAGGTCCAGGAGCTGGCTAAGCGGACCGCCGACCTGACCAAAAGCCGGAGTAAGCATTCTGTCTTCTTTCTTGCGGGGGCGCGCCAGCGCACCCGCTGGGTGTAGCCCCCGAGATTCGGGCCGACTGCTGAGCAGTCGGGCCGGATCTTCCGGCAACCACTTTTCTTTTTGGTCAACTTTGTTGATTGTCTTCTCTTTCTCAATTTTGCAGGAGCCAATGCCACACTGCAGCAGCGCCTGGGCGAGGTCTAGACCGAGCTGTGTGCCAAGGAGGAGGAGCGCATCAAGGCGGCCCAGGAGCGCGACCGTCTGGCCAAGAAGTTGGCGGACCAGGAGGACCAGCACAAGGCGGAGCTTGAGAAACTCAAGGAGGCAGAAGGCGCCCTCCAGGCCGAGTTTGAGACTGAGCGCTCAAATTGGGTTGAGAAGGAGGCGATCCTCGCCGCTGGCTACGGCGAGATTGAGGATATGATCGATGGTAATCTTCTTTCTTTGGAATAGCTGCCGACTGCATCGAGAGTCGGCTTCCGACTTCTGATCTTTGTTTTTTCTTCGCATAGACTTCTTTCCTGGACACGCCGTCGCCGTCAGCCAGGCCATCGAGGCGCGGCGTGACCAGCGTAGGAGGGAGGGAGTGGAGATCCCACTCGACGCGCCTCGAAACATGAACGAGCAGCTCCTGGCCGTCAGGACGCGCCTACAGCCGATTCACCATCAACTCCGCCGCCTTCAGCGCGCCGGGTCCCAGCTGGTTTCCGCCCTCTGGCCAGGCGTCCAAGCTCCACGCACCCCCAGTCAGACCGCCGACTGGTTAGAGGTGGCGATCGGCCACTTCGAGGCTTGGAAGGGCTCCTCCGCTTGGGCAGGCGCCCGAAGGGCCCTGGAGTTCGTCAGGGCGTGGTATCCTGGGCTGAACCTAGCCCAGTTGGCCATGTTCCGGCAGGAGGCCAGGGAAGAGTTGGTGGCAGTGGGGCCTGCGCTCACTCGACGTGCGGCGGCGATCACCGAGTACACCGAGACCGGTGTCTTCCTCCCCGAGCTGGACGAGGAGGGTGCCGAGGGGCCGCCGGACTGGTTCGGGCTGAACCCGGATGACGGGGAGGACTCGGCGGAAGAAATCGCCTCCAGTGACGAAGGCGAGGACGATGAAGACGACGCACCGGAGGGCGGAGCGGACGGCCAGCCTCAGCTCGATCGGGCTTCGAGCAATGAGCCGCGTGCGAGTACACCGACTGCTGCTGATGGCGACCAAGCCGAGACTCACCAGACGGCCACTCCACCAGCCGGCGCCGCCGACTCCACCAACCTGTCGGACCCGCCTGCCACTCATCTAGCCTAGGCTGCCAGCTTCATCTTATCTTTTCCTGCTTTTGTGGTCTCTAGACCGAACTTGTTAAATTCGCGCAGTTCCACCCACTGGGGGTGTATTCAAACTTTGTTGAATGCTGGCCGAGGGCCTCTTGGTATGTAATTTAATTTTCGCACAAGCTGTGCTTTGCCGAGCTCCGACTTGTCTTGCTTTCCGTTCTTTTGGCTTTTTCCTTTGCCGCCTTCCCTTGGCTGCCACCTTGCCAGCCAGACAACCGTTCTTCGATCTGTTGGCTGGGTCAGGTACTTTGCCATTTTGGGAAGGCAAGTACTTTGGCCGCTTAGAACGTAGCAAGTTAAGTGAGAAGCCGGCCGGCCGGCTGCTCAGCAGCCGGACGGTTAGGCGAGGAGCCGGCTTGGCCTATGTGAGTGCTTTCGTCCTTAGCCATTTTTCATGTGGGCACCATTTCCTGCCTTTGACTCTTGCCGGCCATATAGTAGCTCTGCGAGCTGCGGCTTATGGCACGAGAGGGCTTAGATGCCGGCACACTACTTCTCCGACTGCAGGTAGCGCCGACATAGTACAAGGCGGCAAGCCCCCGGGCCGACTGGTCGGACCTAGTGCCGGGCGGAGGAATGAAAAAACTCATTCACAGGCATGAAACTTATCATATAGATGAGAGAGGTAGCCCCCGAGTGCTCTTCGAGGGACCTGGTGCTTTTGCGCTTAATACAAAAGGTAGCGTGGTACATACTGTATTAACTGTAAAATCTTTGGAGGAGATTTGCGTTCCATGGGCGCTCTGTTTCCTTGCCGGAATCGTCCCTCTTGCGCGCCCTGGGCTTCTGCGCGTCGATCAGGTAATAGGAGTCGTTGCCCAAGGCTTTGCTGATGATGAAGGGGCCTTCCCAAGGGGCCGAGAGCTTGTGCTGGCCGGCTGTTCGCTGGATCAGCCGGAGCACAAGGTCTCCCTCTTGGAAGGATCGTGGCTTGACCTTCCGACTGTGGTAGCGGCGCAAGCTCTGCTGGTAGATGGCCCAACAAGTTCTATAGCTGCAAGATGGAGGAGAACAATTCTGTCAGTGAACAGATACTCAAAATGTCTGGGTATCATAACCACTTGACTCAGTTGGGAATTGATCTTCTAGTTGAGAGTGTTATTGACAGAGTTATTCAGTCACTACCACCAAGCTACAAAGGCTTCGTGATGAACTATAATATGCAAGGGATGACGAAAATGATTCATGAGCTCTTCGCGATGCTGAAATCAGCGGAGGTAGAAGTCAAGAAGGAGCATCAAGTGTTGATGGTTAACAAGACCACTAGTTTCAAGAAAAGGGCAAGGGAAAGAAAGGGAACTTCAAGAAGAATCGCAAGCAAGTTGCCGCTCTCGTGAAGAAGCCCAAAGCTGGACCCAAGCCTGAAACTGAGTGCTTCTACTGCAAAGGAAAAGTGGAACTGCCCCAAATACTTGGCGGATAAGAAGGATGGCAAAGTGAACAAAGGTATATTTGATATACATGTTATTGATGTGTTCCTTACTAATGCTCGTAGTAGCGCCTAGGTATTTGATACTGGTTCGGTTGCTCATATTTGTAACTCAAAATAGGAGCTGCAGAATAAACGAAGATTGGCTAAGGACGAGGTGACGAAGTGTGTCGGGAATGGTTCCAAGGTCGATGTGATCGTCGTCGGCACGCTACCTCTACATCTACCTTCGGGATTAGTTTTAGACCTCAATAATTGTTATTTGGTGCCAGCGTTGAGCATGAACATTATATATCGATCTTGTTTATTGTGAGACGGTTATTCATTTCAGTCATAGAATAATGGTTGTTCTATTTATATGAGTAATATCTTTTATGGTCATGCACCTTTGATGAATGGTCTATACTTGTTGAATCTCGATCGTAGTGATACACATATTCATAATATTAATGCCAAAAGATGCAAAGTTGATAATGATAGTGCAACATACTTGTGGCACTGCCGTTTAGGTCATATTGGTGTAAAGCGCATGAAGAAACTCCATGCGGATGGACTTTTGGAATCACTTGATTATGAATCATTTGATACTTGCGAACACTACAGGAATCAGCTACTTTGCCATCTGCCATAGAAGACGGCAAAGAACAAGTCCACCGATGGCAAACCTCTTTGTCGTCTGCCACCGACGACAAACACTTCCGGTCACGGTAATGACTTTGTTTGCCGTCTGCATAACGACAGCGGACGGCAAAGATGTTTACCGTCCGCTTTCCTGGCAAAGCTGATGGTAAAGATAATGGACGGTAAAAAATAGTTGTTAGCCATGTTAGGTGGCTAACGATAGACTTTGGCGTTTGCCTGCTGATGGCAAACAACCACACCCTTTGCCGTCTGCTGTATGAGGTCAGCAGGGTTGTGGCTGCACGTCACTGTTGTTGTCTTTGTTGTTTGCCTTGTAGGTCTTTGTCGTTTGCCAGCAGACAGCATAATGACCAAATGGGTCAGACCTGGTGCTCCCAGGTTGCACAAGTTGCTGCCACGTGTCCCCTTTGCCGTCGGCTGGCAGACGGCAAAGCGCCTGTATTGCCTCTATTTTATTTTTTTCTGTTATTTCCCTGCATTTTCAAAACACAAATATGATATATAGCAGGCCATATATCCAACATCTAGCAGTCCATCAATGCAACAGAACACATAGGGTATTAAAAGGTCCAATACATACATAGTTTCACGGAGTTCATCAACATATATACATACATACATAGTTTCACGGAGTTCATCAACATACATTGTTCATCAACACAAAATCAAAACAGAAACTAAAACTAGCAGTCCATCAATGCCAGCTTCCATGAAGTGAATCAAATCTGCAAAAATGGGAGTAAGCAAGTTAGAAGAAGAAGAAGAAGACTATAAGAAGAAGAAGAAGACTAGAAGAAGAAGAAGAAGAAGACTAGAAGAAGAATGTTTTTTACCTTTTCTTTCTCATTCTTCTTCTTTTATTCTTTCTTTTTCTTCTCTTTCTTCTTCTATTCTTTCTTTTTCTCCTCTTCCTTGTTTTTCTTCTTCTTATTCCTTATTTGTGTCATTTTAGAGCTAACTTAGGTAATGATGCCATTTTTTAGCTAACTAAGCTTATTATGTTAATTTGGAGGAAAATAAGGTAAGTATAGGTCATTTTTGTGCTAACCTAGGTAATTATGCCATTTTTGAGCTAACTTAGGTAAGTATAGGTCATTTTAGAGCTAACTTAGGTAATTATGCCTTTTTGGAGGAAAATAAGCTAGGTATATGACATTTATGAGCTAACCAAGGTTATTATGCCATTCTTGAAATGAATAAGCTAATTATGTCATAAATGAAGAAGAAGACTAGAACAAGAAGACTAGAAGAAGAAGAAGAAGAAGAAGAATAGAAGAAGAAGAGAAGAAGAAGAAGAGAGAAGAAGAATAAGAAAGAAAGAAAGAAAATAGAATAAGAAGGAGTATAAGATGGAGGAAAAGAAAGAGAGAAAAGGAGAATATATTTTCTTCTTCTTCTCTCCTTTTCTCATCTTTCTTCTTCTCTTCTATTTTTATCCTTTCTTCTCATTCTTCTTCTTTATTCTTTTTTTTCTTCTCTTCTTCTTCTATTCTTCTTTTTCTCCTCTTCCTTGTTTTCTTCTTCTTTCCTTATTTGTGTCATTTTAGAGCTAACTTAGGTATTATGCCATTTTGAGCTAACTAAGCTTATTATGTCAATTTGGAGGAAAATAAGGTAAGTATAGGTCATTTTTGTGCTAACCTGGGTAATTATGCCATTTTTTAGCTAACTTAGGTAAGTATAGGTCATTTTAGAGCAAACTTAGGTAATTATGCCATTTTGGAGGAAAATAAGCTAAGTATATGACATTTATGAGCTAACCAAGGTTATTATGCCATTTTTGAAATGAATAAGCTAATTATGTCATAAATGAAGAAGACTAGAAGAAGAAGAAGAAGAAGAAGAAGAAGAAGAAGAAGAAGAAGAAGAAGAAGAAGAAGAAGAAGAAGAAGAAGAAGAAGATAAGAAAGAAAGAAGAAGAATAAGAATAAGAAGGAGTATAAGATGGAGAAGCGCCTGCCGGCGGTGTCCCCATACTGTCTATCAACCCGACGTCTGGAGTCTCCTGGGACGTAGCCTGGTCCGGAGTCTCGTGGCCCAAAGCCTCTGGGACCGGAGTCTCATGGGCCGAGGGCCCGTCCACCCGAGGCTCGTGTTCCGGAGTCCTCATAGCCTCCACCTCAGACGGGTCCACCCTAGTAGTCATGTGCTCTGGTGAATCAGCTGGGGGTGGCGGCGAGGAAGGCGTAGCAGCTTGCCTACCTCTCTCGTGGCCACGTCCTCCCCGAGCTCCTCTCTTCTTCCCTCCCCGACCTCCTCTCCCAGTGGGCAACGACGTCGACAAAGAAGCGCCCGCCGGTGGTGTCCCCATACTGTCTATCAACGCTCTCCGGAGATGTAGGGGTGGAATGGAAGTACACATAAAGTCTATCACATAGAGTCTGCAGATCGACTCTAGCCTTAGTATTATCCTTTGACTTCCCATCTATGCCGAACAATGTACCAAAAAGGGCCTCGCCGATATTCTTTTCAGTGTGCATCACGTCAATGTTATGTGGAAGAAGGAGGTCTTTGAAGTAAGGCAGATCCCACTAGCATGTCTTGTGAGTCCAGGCGTGTTCCGAATTATACCCCTTGAAATACCCTGGACACTCTGGATCAGGATCGAGAGCGTTTAGCTGATCCAGGATCTGTTGGCCAGTCAACAAAGGTGGTGCAGAGTTTTTGACAACTCTACCTTTGGTGAAGTTCTTCTTGTCTTTTCTGAACGTATGGCAAGGATCCAAGAACTGTCTATGCAATTCGAAGCAGGAATACTTGTGACCCGCCTGCAACCAATGAAACTGAAGAGCTGCCTTGCATATGGGGCACGGGAACCTTCCATGCGTACACCAGCCAACGAATAGCGCATACGCCGGCAAGTCATGCATCGAGTACATGTACCAGACACACATTATGAAGTTTCTTTTGCTAGCGGCGTCGTATGTCTTGAACCCATTATCCCAAGCTTCTTGCAATTCATCCTTAAGCGGCTGCATGTACGCATTCATATTCTTCCCCGGGTAGTTGGGCCCTGGAATTATCAATGTCAGGAAAATGTTCTTTCTTTGCATAATCTGTCCGAGGGGAGATTGAGTGGAATGACAAATACAGGCCAACAACTGTATTGGGTTGCCGTGAGACCAACCGGATTGAACCCATCTGTGCCGATGCAGACTCGAGGATGCCTTGGATCTACGGCTTTTTGCTCATGTAATGCATCGAACTGCTTCCATGCAGAACCATCCGATGTGTGTACCATCATCTGATTCCCATCTGCATCTAGTTCAGTTCTTTTGCCCATTTTGTGCCATGTCATCTGTCTGGTCGTCTCTTCGGCCATGAAAAGACATTGAAGTCTTGGTACGATTGGCAGATACCGAAGAACATTAATGGGGATTTTGGTCTACCTCTTCTCACCCATACCGTTGTCTACCACAACATACCTGGAAGAGTTGCAAATGGGACAATAGTTCAAGTCCGCATACTCAAGCCTAAATAAGGCACGTCCTTTCTCATAGTCATCTATCTTCTCGTATGGCATCTTAAGTGCACGGAGGATTTTGTCCGACTGGTACAGGTTTGCAGGCATTACATGGCCTTTGGGTAGAAAGCTTCCAAATACTATCATCATCAGGTCGTAGCATTCTCTGCCCAAGTTGAATTGAGCCTTTAGAGCCATTACTTGTGCGATGGCATCCAGCTGACAAAGCTCAGTGTGCTTGTGGACAAGACATTTTGAAGACTCCAACATTTCATTGAAGGCCTTTGCAGATTCCTCCATCTCATCGTCCGAATCTGAGCATCATCAAAGTCTTGCACCATGTCTTCGATCCCGGTACCATGCTTGTCGGTGCGACGACGAACCACCTCATCTCTGGTACGTTGGGCAGACTCACCATGAAATGTCCACACCGTACAATCAGGCGTAAAACCCCACTTCTGCAGGTGTTTACCTATTTCATCCTCTGTCCTCTGTTGAAAGTTGTCGCACCTAGCACAGGGGCACCAGGTTTTTCTCTGGCCATTTGCAAATGTGGCTTTCACAAACCCCTTGGTTTTTGTTAACCATTCAGTGGTCATGTCTTTCTGACTAGTGTGACCGGTGTACATCCACGCACGATCACTCATCTTGCCTAGCTGCTAAAGACACCAGATATATATATATATATATATATATATATAATTTTCCATGTATATTCATCAGTTAATCTAGTTTGTCAATTTTATTACGTCCATGCAACCTACACGCTAATAGGTAAAGATAGGTCCTAATCCCACCCGAGTATGTGTAGATTGGGTTCGTTTTCCCATGCTCTGCTCCGGATCCGAAGCAAAATCTCGGCAGCACCTCCCTACTGTTCTCCTGAGACACGTCTATGTAATAAACAGAGAGGATGTGTACCCGGAGAACAACAGGGAGGCACTGACGAAATTCTGCATCGGATCCGGAGCACAGCATGGGAAAACGAACCCAATCTACACATACTCAGCCTGTCCATGGATAACATTGGACAATTCAAAAGAATCATGGGTATAAATATGCAAATGCATGCATATTTATACATGTAAACCTTTCGAACGGGAGACACATACTGATGATTGAAGACACCTATAGCTAGCAAGTTTCATCGGCACGAAGACCGGAATAGAGCAAATTAAGGGGGGGAGGAGATGTAATTTGTGCTCACCCACGAATGCAGGGGAGCTCGTCAAACGCACGGGGAGGTTGTCGAACACCAGACCCTCGCAGCGATGAAACAGCTGCACATTTAAATGCACCCGATCAACACGAATATTCAATCCCGATAAAAAATCTATATTTATATATAACTACTTTTCTATATTTTTTTCTTATTCTCCTCTATTCCTTCTTCATCTCCTCTTTTTCTTCTTCTTCAGACCATCTCCTCCTCCTCTTCTTCTTCTTCTTTTCTTCTCCTCCTCCTCCTCGTCCTCTTCTTCTTCTTCTTCTTCTTCTTCTTCTTCTTCTTCTTCTTCTCCTCTTCTTCTTCTCCTCTTCTCCTATTTTTCTTTTTCTTCTTCTTCTTCTTATTTCCTCCTCCTCCTCCTCCTCCTCCTCCTCTTCTTCTTCTTCTTCTTCCCCTCTTCTTCTTCTTCTTCTTCTTCTTTTCTTTTCCTTTTTCCTCTTCTTCTATTTCTTCTTATTTTCTTCTTTTTTTCATCTTTCTACCCTAACCTAGCACTAACCTAACCTAGAACTAACCCAACCTAGCACTAACCTAATTAACAGTAGCAACTAACAGTAGAAAAAAAAAGAAAAAACAAAACAAAAATGCTCACCGGAGTGCGGCGGTGGGGTGCCGGGTGCACCGGGGCGGCCGGCCGGTGGGGCGGCCGGCCGCGGGGGCGCAGGAGCCGCGGGGCGGCGGGTGGTGGGACGACGGCAGCGACGGGCGCGGCGGGGTCGATGGTGGGCGTCGGGGCGGCGGCTGCCCCGGACAGAGAGAGAGGGGGGTGGGGGCGGGCACGGCCGTTAAGGATGTTCGGTATTTAAAGCTTTGCCGTCTGCTATTTTCTATCTTTGCCGTCTGCTGCTCTTTGCCGTCCACAAGCGGACGGCATCCAGGCCGTCCGTTTGCCCTAACTACCTCCGCGCTCCAGTGGGGCCCAGATGGGCTCTTTGCCGTCTGCTATTAGTCTCTTTGCCGTCCGCTAGCAGACGACAAAAAGGGCACTGACGGCAAATACAATCTTTGCCATGAGGCCATTTTTTTCCATCTGCTTTTGGAAGCTGGCGACAAAGACAATCTGTGCCGTCCGTTGGCAGACGACAAAGAAAAGACTGATTGCAAATTCTCTGATTCCTGTAGTGGAACCATGCCTCATGGGTAAGATGACTAAAACGCCGTTCTCCAGAACAATGGAGCGAGCTAATGACTTATTGGAAATAATACATACCGATGTATGCAGTCCGATGAGTGTTGAGGCACGCGGCGGGTATCATTATTTTCTAACCTTCACAGATGATTTGAGTAGGTATGGGTATATCTACTTGATGAAACACAAGTCTGAAACATTTGAAAAGTTCAAAGAATTTCATAATGAAGTGGAGAATCATCGTAACAAGAAAATAAAGTTTCTACGATCTGATCGCGGAGGAGAATATTTGAGTTATGAGTTTGGCCTTCATTTAAAACAATGTGGAATTGTTTCACAACTCACGCCACCTAGAACACCACAACGTAATGGTGTGTCCGAACGTCGTAACCGTACTTTATTAGATATGGTGTGTTCTATGATGTCTCTTACCGATTTGCCATTATCATTTTGGGGTTATGCATTAGAGACAGCCGCATTCACGTTAAATAGGGCACCGTCTAAATCCGTTGAGATGACACCGTATGAACTATGGTTTGGCAAGAAACCTAAGTTGTCGTTTCTTCAAGTTTGGGGATGCGACGCTTATGTCAAAAGGCTTCGGCCTGATAAGATCGAACCCAAATCGGAGAAGTGCGTCTTCATAGGATACCCTAAGGAAACTATTGGATACACCTTCTACCACAAATCCGAAGGCAAGATCTTTGTTGCTAAGAATGGGTTATTTCTAGAGAAGGAGTTTCTCTCGAAAGAAGTGAGTGGGATGAAAGTAGAACTTGATGAGGTAATTGTACCTTCTCTCGAATTGGAAAGTAGCACATCAGAGAAAACCATTCCCGTGATGCCTACACCAACTAGAGAGGAAGCTAATGATGATGATCATGAAACTTCGGATCAAGTTACTACTGAACTTCGTAGGTTGACCAGAACACGTTCCGCACTAGAGTGGTACGGTAATCCTGTCCGGGAAGTCATGTTGTTAGACAATGGCGAACCTACAAACTATGAAGAAGCTATGATGAGCCCGGATTTCGACAAATGGCTTGAGGCCATGAAATCTGAGATAGGATCCATGTATGAGAACAAAGTGTGGACTTTGGTGGACTTGCCCGATGATCAGCAAGCCATTGAAAATAAATGGATCTTCAAGAGGAAGACGGACGCTGATGGTAATTGATGTCGCTTGAAACTGCGTCGGTATTTCCCCAAAGAGGAAGGGATGATGCAGTACAACTACGATAGGTATTTCCCTCAGTTAGGAAAACAAGGTATCAATACAGTAGGAAAACCAAGCAACACTATGTAAATGGTACCTGCACACAAAGAACAAATACTTGCAACCCAACGCATAAGAGGGGTTGTCAATCCCTCCTAGGTAACGGCGCCAGAAATTGGCAAGTTGACGGGAGACTATTTGATCCTCCCCGTTAAAAGATAGATAAATTTGTGATAGATTGGATAAATAGCTCTCAATAAAACGTGAAACAAAATAAGTAATAAAAAAGTGCAGCAAGGTATTTTTGGGTTTTTGGAATAATAGATCTGAAAATAAAAGAAAATAAAAATAGATCTCAAAGCAAATATGATAAAGAATAGACCCGGGGGCCGTAGATTTCACTAGTGGCTTATCTCGAGAAAATAGCACATGGTGGGTAAACAAATTACTGTTGGGCAATTGATAGAAGATCGAATAATTATGATGATATCCAAGGCAATGATCAATATATAGGCATCACGTCCAAGATTAGTAGACCGACTCCTGCCTACATCTACTACTATTACTCCACACATCGACCGCTATCCAGTATGCATCTAGTGTATTAAGTTCATGGAGAAACAGAGTAATGGAATAAGACTGATGACATGATGTAGACAAGATCTATTCATGTAGGAATAGCCCCTATCTTGTTATCCTTAATAGCAACGATACATGCGTGTCTTGCTACCCCTTCTGTCACTGGGAAAGAACACTGCAAGATCGAACCCATCACAAAGCACCTCTTCCCATGGCAAGAAAAATCGATCTAGTTGGCCTAACTAAACCAAAGATTCGAAGAAGAAATATGAGGCTATAATTAATCATGCATATAAGAGATCAAAGAAAACTCAAATAATATTCATGGATATATATCTGATCATAAACTCAAAGTTCATCGGATCCCAATAGACAAACCGCAAAAAGGAGTTACATCGAATAGATCTACAAGAGACCATTATATTGAGAATCAAAAAGAGAGAAGAAGCCATCTAGCTACTACCTACGGACCCTTAGGTCTATGGTGGACTGCTCACGCATCATCGGAGAGGCACCAATGAGGATGATGAACCCCTCCGTGATGGTGTCTAGATTGGATCTCGTGGTTCTGGAACTTGCGGCGGCTGGAATTGTGTTTCGTCGACTCCCCTAGGGTTTCTGGAATATTTGGGAATTTATAGGGCAAAGAGGTAGTGTGGGAGGTCTCCGTGGGGGGCACAACCCCCTGTGTACGCCTGGGCTCCTGGGCGCGCCCTGGTGGGTTGTGCTCCCCACGGGCCTCCCCTCTGGTACTTTCTTGGCCCACTGGGTGTCTTATGGTCCAGAAAAAATCTCCAAAAAGTTTTGATGCATTTGGACTCCGTTTGGTACTGATATTCTTCGAAGTAAAAAAACAAGCAAAAACAGCAACTCGCACTGGGCACTATGTCAATAGGTTAGTCCCAAAAAATGATATAAAGTTGCTATAAAATGAATATAAAACATTCAAGAATGATAATACAACAACATGGAACAAGCAAAAATTATAGATACGTTGGAGACATATCAGCATCCCCAAGCTTAATTCCTACTCGTCCTCGAGTAGGTAAATGATAAAAACAGAATTTTTGATGTGGAATGCTGCCTAACATGTTCATCACATATTGTTTTCTTTTGTAGCATGGACATTTAGACTTTTATATGGTTCAAATCAATACTCTAGTTTTGACATGAAGATTTGAATACTCAAGCATATCAACAAGCAACCATGTCCTTCAAAATATCAACACTAAAGAAAGTTATCCCTAGCCCATCATGCTCAATCATTGATCCATTTATGAAACAGACTCGCATATTAGCTACATTCAATGCTCAAGTATGATCATAGTGCTCCCTAGTTGGTGCTTTATAAGAGAAGATGGAGACTCAAAAAATAAAAATTGCATAAAGTAAATAGATAGGCCCTTCGCAAAGGGAAGTAGGGATTTGTAGAGGTGCTAGAGCTCAAAGCTTAAATTGAGAGATAAAATTTTGTGTGTGGCATACTTTTCCCATCAACGAAAACAACCGAGTAATTCCCAACACTTTCCATGCTAGATATATCATAGGCAGTTCCCAAACAGAAAATAAAGTTTATTCCTTTTTCCACCATACTTTCACACTCCTCGGTTAGCCGTATCCACGGGTACCGTCCATACCAACACTTTCCAAGGAATTTATTATTAGACAACATAAAGTAAATTTCTTTTTCATTTTGGGATTGGGCATCCCTATTACCGCCGCACTCTCATGCAATGACAAGTGAATAAACACTCATCTTGAGAATAACACATCTAGCATGGAAAATATTGGCCACCACCTGCCGCTTCATGAGCGGTACGAGCACACAAAAAGGAAATTCATTTTGAAAATTAGAGATGACACATACAAATTTACTTAGAACGGCATGGAAATACCGCATATAGGTAGGTATGGTGGACTCATATGGCAAAACTGGGTTTAAAGATTTGGGATGCATAAGTAGTATTTCTACTTAGTACAAGTGGAGGTTAGCAAAAAGATTGAGAAGCAACCAACCAAGAAACGAAAATTCATATAAGCGAGCATTAAGCATAACTAACACCGAATAATGCACCATAAGTAGGATGTAATTTCATTGCATAACTATTGACTTTCGTGCTTGCATAGGGAATCACAAACCTTAGCACCAATATTCTTACTAAAGCATAATTACTCACCAACACGACTCACATATCACTATCATCATATCTCAAAACTATTACAAAGAATCAAGTTTATTTTGTCCAATGGTCTTCATAAAAGTTTTTATTATATCCCTCTTGAATATCTATCACTTTGGGACTAATTTCATATATTTCAATTGCTTTTAAATAGCTCAAACGAATCTAAGAGAAGAACATGAGCATAAAAATTTTCGTCTCTCAAAATAATATAAGTGAAGCATGAGAGAATTTCATAAAAAATATTAAAGCACACCGTGCTCAAAAAGATATAAGTGAAGCACTAGAGCAATTCCATAGCTCAAAAAATTTAAGTGAAGCATAAACAGCAATTCTAACAAATCATAACATAATTTTGGCTCTCTCAAATAGGTGTGTCCAGCAAGGATACTTTTGACAAACTAAAAATAAAAACAAATAAAGACTCATATAATACAAGACGCTCCAAGCAAAACTCATGATATGTGACAAATAAAAATATAGCTCCAAGTAAAATAACGATGATCGTTAGAAGAAAGAGGGGATGCCTTCCGGGGCATCCCCAAGCTTAGTTGCTTGGTTCTCCTTGAATATTAACTTGGGGCGCCATGGGGCATCCCCAAGCTTAGGCTCTTTTCACTCCTTATTCCTTCATCCATCGCGATCTCACCCAAAACTTGAAAACTTCAATCACACAAAACTTAACAAAACCTTCGTGAGATCCGTTAGTACAAGAAAACCAATCTTTACTTTAAGTACTGTTGAAAACCCATTCAAATTTTGTTATTGCATTATATCTACTATATTCTAACTTTTCCATGGCTTATACCCCCCGATATAGTCCATAGATTCATCAAAATAAACACACAATGCAAAGAAAACAGAATCTGTCAAAAACAGAATAGTCTGTAAAGATGTGAATTGTTCTCATGCTTCTGTAACTCCAAAAATTTCTGAAACATTAAGACAACAGAGGAAATTTGTATATCAATCCTTTGTAAAAAAAATCAGAATTTTTCGTCACTTCTGTGAAGTTAAACAATTCTGTTACTGGACACAGAACTTTTTGTTTTCCAACAAGATCAAATCAACTATCACCAAAGCTATCCTAAAGGATTTACCTAGCACAAATACTAATTAAAACATAAAAAACACAATCATAACAGAGGCATAATTGTGTAAACACTCAAGAATAGAAATAAAGAGGTAAAAATAAATTTTATTCATTGGGTTGCCTCCCAACAAGCGCTATCGTTTTATGCCCCTAGCTAGGCATAATTCATAGATTCAAGTATTGTCATCTTTAGTTTCCAATTACTCAATCACACAACCAATTTTCTTCAAAGATTTAGCATGCATATTTTCTATAATAATACTTCTAGGAATAAGATTGAAGAATTCATTCTTGCAAGTAGGGTTTCTTACAACTTCCACAAAGTCGGGGTGAATACTAATCATCTTAAGATCTTCTTTGTTATTATTAGAAGTTGCACCCTTATTCTTAGTGACTTGAGTAGCCTTGCCAATTTTTACGGGAGTTTTTTCAATAGTTTTAGCAACAGCAAAAGCCGAGCTTAAATTACTAAAAATTTCTTCCAACTTATCAATCCGAGAAGGACTCTCTCCAATTCTTTCGTTAATTATGGTTTCCTTTTCCCTTAGTAATTTGAAAATATCGCCCGCTTTTGACCCAAATTTATTAGCAAGATTCTGCATCTTTGTATCCAAGTTTTCAATTTGCTTTAAGGTGACCATCTTATTTTCAATAGCATCTAATCTTTGCATAACATGCTCAAGAGTTAAGATTGTTTCATTAATAATGATAAGTGGTGCACCTACTAGATCTCCCATGGCATTAAAAGCATTCAAAGATGGACACATCAAGAAATTTCCACTAGTAATCCTATCAAGGATGAATCTATACCAAGTGGTGATGCCCACATAAAAACTGTGAAGAAGAACAACGGTAGATTGCTTACGAACAGATCTATTATGAGCATTGCAAATCCTATACCAAGCATCTTTTAGATTCTCCCCTCCCATTTGTTTGAAATTAAGAACCTCATTCTCGGGGGTACACGCAATATAGGAAGAACTAGCCATAGCGACAAAGTGGCAAACAAGATTGCAAAAAAAATAGATCTAACAAGAAAACGGCGAACATAAAAGAGAAGGCAAATAAAACGACAATTTTTTGTGAAGTGGGGGAGATGAAAACGATAGGCAAATGGCAAATAATGTAAATTGTAAGGAGATGAGATTTGTGATTAGGAACCTGATAGATGTTGATGATGTATGCCCGGCAACGACGCCAGAAATTCCTTTTGATGTCGTTTGAAATTGCTTCGGTATTTCCCCAAAGAGGAAGGGATGATGCAGTACAGCTACGGTAGGTATTTCCCTTAGTTATGAAACCAACGTATCAATCCAGTAGGAGAACCAAGCAACACTATGTAAACGGTACCTGCACACAAAGAACAAATATGTGCAACCCAATGCGTAAGAGGGGTTGTCAATCCCTCCTAGGTAACGGCGCCAGAAATTGGCAAGTTGACAGGAGACTATTTGATCCTCCCAGGTAAAAAGATAGATAAATTTGTGATAGATTGGATAAATAGCTCTTGATAAAACATGAAATAAAATAAGTAATAAAAAAGTGCAGCAAGGTAATTTTGGGTTTTTGGAATAATAGATCTGAAAATAAAAGCGAATAAAAATAGATCTCAAAGCAAATATGATAAAGAATAGACCCGGGGGCCGTAGATTTCACTAGTGGCTTCTCTCGAGAAAATAGCACACGGTGGGTAAACAAATTACTGTTGGGCAATTGTTAGAAGATCGAATAATTATGACGATATCCAAGGCAATGATCAATATATAGGCATCACGTCCAAGATTAGTAGACCGACTCCTGCCTGCATCTACTACTATTACTCCACACATCGACCGCTATCCAGCATGCATCTAGTGTATTAAGTTCATGGAGAAACGGAGTAATGCCATAAGAACGATGACATGATGTAGACAAGATCTATTCATGTAGGAATAGCCCCCATCCTGTTATCCTTAATAGCAACGATACATGTGTGTCTTGCTGCCCCTTTTGTCACTGGGAAAGAACACCGCAAGATCGAACCCATCACAAAGCACCTCTTCCCATGGCAAGAAAAATCGATCTAGTTGGCCTAACTAAACCAAAGATTCGAAGAAGAAATACGAGGCTATAAATAATCCTGCATATAAGAGATCAAAGAAAACTCAAATAATATTCATGGATATAGATCTGATCATAAACTCAAAGTTCATCGGATCCCGAGAAACACACCGCAAAAAGAGTTACATCAAATAAATCTCCAAGAGACCATTGTATTGAGAATCAAAAAGAGAGAAGAAGCCATCTAGCTACTGTCTACGGACCCTTAGGTCTATGGTGGACTACTCACGCATCATCGGAGAGGCACCAATGAGGATGATGAACCCCTCCGTGATGGTGTCTAGATTGGATCTCGTGGTTCTAGAACTTACGACGGCTGGAATTGTGTTTCGTCGACTCCCTTAGGGTTTCTGGAATATTTGGGAATTTATAGGGCAAAGAGGCAGTGCGGGAGGTCTCCGTGGGGGGCACAACCCCCCCCCCCCCCCCCGGCGTGCCTAGTCTCCTGGGTGCGCCCTGGTGGGTTGTGCTCCCCACGGGCCTCCCCTCTGGTACTTTCTTGGCCCACTAGGTGTCTTCTGGTTCAGAAAAAATCTCCAAAAAGTTTTGCTGCATTTGGACTCCGCTTGGTACTGATATTCTGCGAAGTAAAAAATAAGCAAAAAACAGCAACTAGCACTGGGCACTATGTCAATAGGTTAGTCCCAAAAATGATATAAAGTTGCTATAAAATGAATATAAAACATTCAAGAATGATAATATAACAGCATGGAACAAGCAAAAATTATAGATACGTTGGAGACGTATCAGTTATATCACTGTCTACAAAGCTCGACTTGTCGCGAAAGGTTTTCCACAAGTTCAAGGGGTTGATTATGATAAGAATTTCTCACCCGTAGCGATACTTAAGTCTATCCAAATCATGTTAGCAATTGTCGCATTTTATGATTGTGAAATCTGATAAATGTACGTCAAAACTGCATTCCTTAACGGATTTCTTAAAGAAGAGTTGTATATGATGCAACCAGAAGGTTTTGTCGATCCTAAAGGTGCTAACAAAGTGTGCAAGCTCCAGCGATCCATCTATGGACTGGTGCGAGCATCTCGAAGTTGGAATATACGTTTTGATGAGGTGATCAAAGCATCTGGTTTTATACAGACTTATGGTGAAGTCTGTATTTACAAGAAAGTGAGTGGAAGCTCTGTAGCATTTCTGATATTATATGTGGATGGCATATTGTTGATTGAAAATGATATATAATTTCTGGATAGCATAAAAGGATACTTGAATAAAAAAAATCAATGAAAGACCTCGGAGAAGCTGCTTATATATTGGGCATCAAGATCTATAGGGATAGATCGAGATGCTTAATAGGACTTTCACAAAGCACATACCTTGACAAAGTTCTGAAGAAGTTCAAAATGGACCAGTCAAAGAAAGGATTCTTGCCTATGTTGCAAGGTGTGAAATTGAGTCAGACTCAAAGTCCAACCACGGCAGAAGATAGAGAGAAAATGAAAGTCATTCCCTATGCTTCAGCCATAGGTTCTATTGTGTATGCCATGCTGTGTACCAGACCTAATGTGTGACTTGCCGTAAGTTTGGCAGGGAGGTACCAAAGTAATCCAGGAGTGGATCACTGGATAGTGGTCAAGAACATCCTGAAGTACCTGAAAAGGACCAAGGATATGTTTCTTGTTTATGGAGGTGACGAAGAGCTCGTCATAAAGGGTTACGTCGATGCAAGCTTTGACACCAATCCGGATGACTTTGAGTCTCAATATGGATATGTATTGAACGTGGGAGCAATTAGCTAGAGAAGCTCCATGCAGAGCATTGTAGACATAGAAATTTGCAAAATACATATGGATCTAAATGTGGCAGACCCGTTGACTAAACCTCTCTCAGAAGCAAAATATGATCACACCTTAGTACACTTTGGGTGTTAATCACATGGCGATATGAACTAGATTATTGACTCTAGTAAACTCTTTGGGTGTTAGTCACATGGCGATATGAACTACCGGTGTTAATCACATGGCGATGTGAACTAGATTATTGATTCTAGTGCAAGTGGGAGACTGATGGAAATATGCCCTAGAGGCAATAATAAAGTTGTTATTATTATATTTCCTTATTCATGATAAAGGTTTATTATTCATGCTAGCACTACTAGGGATAATCCTAGCAGTAGCGCTGGATTTATAGCTATTAGTAGCGCTGGTACAAGCGCTACCACTATGGCGCTACAGCTAACTGGTAGCACTAGCACTGGTTTTCTAGCGCTACTGATATACCTAATTAGCAGTAGCGCTCGAATGAAACCAGCGCTACTGATAATAGTAAGTAGCAGTAGCGTTTCTTATGAAAAGCGCTACTGCTAAATTTTCTTGTATTTTTGAAAATGCAGCTTATTGTCGCTGTATTTGTATAGGTTTTATATACAGTACTTTCATCATATGATTTTATGACCATGATTAGTTATTATATATATCAATGGGTGAAATGAATGTGGATTAGATTCAAGTGGAGGCAACATGTGGTGCACATCGAAAGTACTACTAATCCAAACTAGATATATATAATAACTCACCATGCTCATATTCATTTCACCCACTGATATATATATAATAACTCATCATGCTCATATAACAACTTAGCATCATGCATCATTATAATAATAAATAACTCATCATTGTTATCATAATAACAAGTCCTACTCATCATCATCATACAACTTCTACTCGTTATCATAATAACAAGTTATACTCATCATCATCATAGTCATCTAACCAACCCTACTTAATTGTTCTTAGCACAAGATCATGAGTATTAGCTAGGACCTACTTGTTGGAAATATGCCCTAGAGGCAATAATAAAGTGGTTATTATTATGTTTCCTTGTTCATGATAATTGTCTATTGTTCATGCTATAATTGTGTTATCCGGAAATCGTAATACATGTGTGAATACATAGACCACAACATGTCCCTAGTGAGCCTCTAGTTGACTAGCTCGTTGATCAATAGATGGTTACGGTTTCCTGACCATGGACATTGGATGTCGTTGATAACGGAATCACATCATTAGGAGAATGATGTGATGGACAAGACCCAATCCTAAGCATAGCACTAGATCGTGTAGTTCGTTTGCTAAAGCTTTTCTAATGTCAAGTATCATTTCCTTAGACCATGAGATTGTGCAACTCCCGGATACCGTAGGAATGCTTTGGGTGTATCAAACATCACAACGTAACTAGGTGACCATAAAGGTGCACTACAGGTATCTCCGAAAGTGTCTGTTGGGTTGGCACGAATCGAGACTGGGATTTGTCACTCCGTATGACGGAGAGGTATCTCTGGGCCCACTCGGTAATGCATCATCATAATGAGCTCAATGTGACTAAAGAGCTAGCCACGGGATCATGCGTTACGGAACGAGTAAAGAGACTTGCCGGTAACGAGATTGAACAAGGTATAGGGATATCGACGATCGAATCTCGGGCAAGTATCATACCGGTAGACAAAGGGAATTGTGTACGGGATTGATTGAATCCCCGACATTGTGGTTCATCCGACGAGATCATCGTGGAACATGTGGGAGCCAACATGGGTATCCAGATCCCGCTGTTGGTTATTGGCCGGAGAGATGTCTCGGTCATGTCTGCATAGTTCCCAAACCCGTAGGGTCTACACACTTAAGGTTCGGTGACGCTAGAGTTGTTATGGGAAATAGTATGTGGTTACCGAATGTTGTTCGGAGTCCCGGATGAGATCCCGGACATCACGAGGAGTTCCGGAATGGTCCGTAGGTGAAGATTTATATATGGGAAGTCATCATACGGTCACCGGAAGTGTTCGGGGGTTTTCCGGTATTGTACCGGGACCACCGAAGGGGTTCCGGGGGTCCACCGGGAGGGTCCACCTGCCCCGGAGGGCCCTATGGGCTGTATGTGGGAGGGAACCAGCCCCTAAGTGGGCTGGGTGCCATCCCCCCTAGGGCCCATGCGCCTAGGGTTGGGGGAAACCCTAAAGGGGGGGCGCCCCCCTTGGCTTGGGGGGCAAGCCCCCTCCCCTTGGCCGCCGCCCCCCCTTTAGATCTGATCTAGAGGGGCCGGCCCCCTTCCCCCTTTGCCCTATAAATAGAGGGGAGGAGGGAGGGCAGTAGCACCTCACCCAAGGCGCAGCCCTCCCCCTCTCCAACACTCCCTCCTCCTCCGTTGAGCTTGGCGAAGCCCTGCCGGAGAACTGCCAACTCCACCACCACGCCGTCGTGCTGCCGGAGTTGTCTTCCCCAACCTCTCCCTCCTCCTTGCTGGATCAAGGCGCGGGAGACGTCACCGGGCTGCACGTGTGTTGAACGCGGAGGCGCCGTTGTTCGGCGCTTAGATCGGAATCGACCGCGATCTGAATCGCTACGTGTACGACTCCTCCAACCGCGTTCTTGCAACGCTTCCGCATCGCGATCTTCAAGGGTATGAAGATGCACTCCTCTCTCTCTCGTTGCTAGTCTCTCCATATATTGATCTTGGTGATGCGTAGAATTTTTTTAGTTTCTGCAACAATCCCCAACAGTGGCATCATGAGCTAGGTCTATGCGTAGTTTTTATGCACGAGTAGAACACAAGTTGTTGTGGGCGTCGATTTTGTCAATTTACTTGCCGTTACTAGTCTTATCTTGATTCGGCGGCATCGTGGGATGAAGCGGCCCGGACCGACCTTACACGTACGCTTACGTGAGACAGGTTCCACCGACTGACATGCACTAGTTGCATAAGGTGGCTAGCGGGTGTCTGTCTCTCCCACTTTAGTCGGATCGGATTCGATGAAAAGGGTCCTTATGAAGGGTAAATAGAAATTGGCATATCACGTTGTGGTTTTGGCGTAGGTAAGAAACGTTCTTGCTAGAAACCTATGATGTCTAACTTGTTCTTGCAGCATATGCCGTGTGATGTGATATGGCCAAAAGGATGTGATGAATGATATATGTGATGTATGAGATTGATCATGTTCTTGTAATAGGAATCACGACTTGCATATCGATGAGTATGACAACCGGCAGGAGCCATAGGAGTTGTCTTGATTTATTTTATGACCTGCGTGTCAATGAAAACGCCATGTAATTACTTTACTTTATTGCTAACCGTTAGCCATAGTAGTAGAAGTAATAGTTGGCGAGACAACTTCATGAAGACACGATGATGGAGATCATGATGATGGAGATCATGGTGTCATGCCGGTGACGATGATGATCATGGTGCCCCGAAGATGGAGATCAAAAGGAGCAAAATGATATTGGCCATATCATGTCACTTTATGATTTGCATGTGATGTTTATCATGTTTACATCTTATTTGCTTAGAACGACGGTAGCATAAATAAGATGATCCCTCGCTAAAATTTCAAGAAAGTGTTTCCCCTAACTGTGCACCGTTGCGAAGGTTCGTTGTTTCGAAGCACCACATGATGATCGGGTGTGATAGATTCTAACGTTCGAATACAACGGGTGTAAGCCAGATTTACACATGCAAAACACTTAGGTTGACTTGACGAGCCTAGCATGTACAGACATGGCCTCGGAACACGGAAGACCGACAGGTCGAACATGAGTCGTATAGAAGATACGATCAACATAGAGATGTTCACCGTTGATGACTAGTCCGTCTCACGTGATGATCGGACACGGCCTAGTCGATTCGGATCATGTATCACTTAGATGACTAGAGGGATGTCTATCTGAGTGGGAGTTCATTGAATAATTTGATTAGATGAACTTAATTATCATGAACTTAGTCTAAAATCTTTGCAATATGTCTTGTAGATCAAATGGCCCACGCTAATGTTGCCCTCAACTTCAACGCGTTCCTAGAGAAAACCAAACTGAAAGACGATGGTAGCAACTACACGGACTGGGTCCGTAACTTGAGGATCATCCTCATAGCTGCCAAGAAAGCATATGTCCTTGAAGCACCTCTAGGTGACGCACCTGTTTTCCCAGCAACTCAAGACGTTATGAACGCCTGGCAGTCGCGTAGTGATGATTACTCCCTGGTTCAGTGCGGCATGCTTTACAGCTTAGAACCGGGGCTCCAAAAGCGTTTTGAGCAACACGGAGCATATGAGATGTTCCAAGAGCTGAAAATGGTTTTCCATGCTCATGCCCGGGTCGAGAGATATGAAGTCTCCGACAAGTTCTACAGTTGTAAGATGGAGGAGAATAGTTCTGTCAGCGAGCATATACTCAAAATGTCTGGGTTGCACAACCACTTGTCTCAGCTGGGAGTTAATCTCCCGGATGACGCGGTCGTTGACAGAATCCTTCAGTCGCTTCCACCTAGCTACAAGAGCTTTGTGATGAACTTCAATATGCAGGGGATGGAAAAAACCATTCCTGAGGTGTATTCAATGCTGAAATCAGCGGAGGTGGAGATCAAAAAGGAACATCAAGTGTTGATGGTGAATAAAACCACTAAGTTCAAGAAAGGCAAGGGTAAAAAGAACTTCAAGAAGGACGGCAAGGGAGTTGCCGCGCCCGGTAAGCAAGCTGCCGGGAAGAAGCCAAAGAATGGACCCAAGCCTGAGACTGAATGCTTTTATTGCAGGGGAAACGATCACTGGAAGCGGAACTGCCCCAAGTACTTAGCAGATAAGAAGGCCGGCAATACCAAAGGTATATGTGATATACATGTTATTGATGTGTACCTTACCAGCGCTCGTAGTAGCTCCTGGGTATTTGATACCGGTGCGGTTGCTCATATTTGTAACTCAAAACAGGAGCTGCGGAATAAGAGGAGACTGGCGAAGGACGAGGTGATGATGCGCGTCGGGAATGGTTCCAAGGTCAATGTGATCGCCGTCGGCACGCTACCTCTACATCTACCTTTGGGATTAGTTTTAAACCTCAATAATTGTTATTTAGTACCAGCTTTAAGCATGAACATTGTATCAGGATCTCGTTTGATGCGAGATGGCTACTCATTTAAATCCGAGAATAATGGTTGTTCTATTTATATGAGAGATATGTTTTATGGTCATGCCCCGCTGGTCAATGGTTTATTCTTATTGAATCTCGAATGTGATGTTACACATATTCATAGTGTGAATGCCAAAAGATGTAAGGTTGATAATGATAGTCCCACATACTTGTGGCACTGCCGCCTTGGTCACATTGGTGTCAAACGCATGAAGAAACTCCATGCAGATGGACTTTTGGAGTCTCTTGATTATGAATCATTTGACACGTGCGAACCATGCCTCATGGGCAAAATGACCAAGACTCCGTTCTCCGGAACAATGGAGCGAGCAACCAACTTATTGGAAATCATACATACTGATGTGTGCGGTCCAATGAGCGTTGAGGCTCGTGGTGGTTATCGTTATGTTCTCACCCTCACTGATGACTTAAGTAGATATGGGTATGTCTACTTAATGAAACACAAGTCTGAGACCTTCGAAAAGTTCAAGGAATTTCAGAGTGAGGTTGAGAATCAACGTGACAGGAAAATAAAGTTCTTACGATCAGATCATGGAGGGGAATATTTGAGTCACGAATTTGGCACACACCTAAGGAAATGTGGAATTGTTTCACAACTCACGCCGCCTGGAACACCTCAGCGTCATGGTGTGTCCGAACGTCATAATTGCACTCTATTAGATATGGTGCGATCTATGATATCTCTTACCGATCTACCGCTATCATTTTGGGGTTATGCTTTAGAGACTGCCGCATTCACTTTAAATAGGGCTCCGTCGAAATCCGTTGAGACGACACCGTATGAATTATGGTTTGGGAAGAAACCTAAGCTATCATTTCTGAAAGTTTGGGGATGCGATGCTTATGTCAAGAAACTTCAACCTGAAAAGCTCGAACCCAAATCGGAAAAATGCGTCTTCATAGGATACCCTAAGGAAACTATTGGGTATACCTTCTACCTTAGATCCGAAGGCAAGATCTTTGTTGCCAAGAATGGATCCTTTCTGGAGAAAGTGTTTCTCTCGAAAGAAGTAAGTGGGAGGAAAGTAGAACTTGATGAGGTACCCCCTCTTGAACCGGAGAGTAGCGCAGCTCAGGAAGATGTTTCTGTGGTGCCTGCACTGACTAGAGAGGAAGTTAATGATGATGATCATGAAACTTCGGATCAAGTTGCTACTGAACTTCGTAGGTCCACGAGGACACGTTCCGCACCAGAGTGGTACGGCAACCCTGTCCTGGAAGTCATGTTGTTAGACAACGGTGAACCTTCGAACTATGAAGAAGCGATGGCGGGCCCGGATTCCAACAAATGGCTTGAAGCCATGAAATCCGAGATAGGATCCATGTATGAAAATGAAGTATGGACTTTGACAGACTTGCCCGTTGATCGGCAAGCCATAGAGAACAAATGGATCTTTAAGAAGAAGACAGACGCGGATGGTAATGTGACCATCTATAAGGCTCGACTTGTCGCTAAGGGTTATCGACAAGTTCAAGGGGTTGACTACGATGAGACCTTCTCACCCGTAGTGAAGCTGAAGTCCGTCAGAATCATGTTAGCAATTGCCGCATTCTATGATTATGAGATATGGCAAATGGACATCAAAACGGCATTCCTTAATGGTTTCCTTAAGGAAGAATTATATATGATGCAGCCAGAAGGTTTTGTCGATCCTAATAATGCTGACAAGGTATGCAAACTCCAGCGCTCAATCTATGGGCTGGTGCAAGCATCTCGGAGTTGGAACATTCGCTTTGATGAGATGATCAAAGCGTTTGGGTTTACACAGACTTATGGAGAAGCCTGTGTTTACAAGAAAGTGAGTGGGAGCTCTGTAGCATTTCTCATATTATATGTGGATGACATACTATTAATGGGAAATGATATAGAATTCTTGGAAAGCATAAAGGCCTACTTGAATAAGTGTTTTTCAATGAAGGACCTTGGAGAAGCTGCTTACATATTAGGCATCAAGATCTATAGAGATAGATCGAGACGCCTCATTGGTCTTTCGCAAAGCACATACCTTGACAAGATATTGAAGAAGTTCAATATGGATCAGTCCAAGAAGGGGTTCTTGCCTGTATTGCAAGGTGTGAAATTGAGCACGGCTCAATGCCCGACCTCGGCAGAAGATAGAGAAAAGATGAGTGTCATCCCCTATGCCTCAGCCATATGGTCTATTATGTATGACATGCTGTGTACCAGACCTGATGTGAACCTCGCCGTAAGTTTGGTAGGGAGGTACCAAAGTAATCCCGGCATGGAACACTGGACAGCGGTCAAGAACATCCTGAAGTACCTGAAAAGGACTAAGGATATGTTTCTCGTTTATGGAGGTGACGAAGAGCTCGTCGTAAAGGGTTACGTCGATGCTAGCTTCGACACAGATCTGGATGACTCCAAGTCACAAACTGGATACGTGTATATTTTGAATGGTGGGGCAGTCAGCTGGTGCAGTTGCAAGCAAAGCGTCGTGGCGGGATCTACATGTGAAACGGAGTACATAGCAGCCTCGGAGGCAGCACAGGAAGCAGTCTGGATGAAGGAGTTCATCACCGACCTAGGAGTTATTCCCAATGCATCGGGCCCAATGACTCTCTTCTGTGACAACACTGGAGCTATTGCCCTTGCCAAGGAGCCCAGGTTTCACAAGAAGACCAGGCATATCAAGCGTCGCTTCAACTCCATTCGTGAACATGTTCAAGATGGAGACATAGATATTTGTAAAGTGCATATGGATCTGAATATCGCAGATCCGTTGACTAAACCTCTTCCACGAGCAAAACATGATCAACACCAGAACTCTATGGGTGTTCGATTCATCACAATGTAACTAGACTATTGACTCTAGTGCAAGTGGGAGACTGTTCGAAATATGCCCTAGAGGCAATAATAAAGTGGTTATTATTATGTTTCCTTGTTCATGATAATTGTCTATTGTTCTTGCTATAATTGTGTTATCCGGAAATCGTAATACATGTGTGAATACATAGACCACAACATGTCCCTAGTGAGCCTCTAGTTGACTAGCTCGTTGATCAATAGATGGTTACGGTTTCCTGACCATGGACATTGGATGTCGTTGATAACGGGATCACATCATTAGGAGAATGATGTGATGGACAAGACCCAATCCTAAGCATAGCACTAGATCGTGTAGTTCGTCTGCTAAAGCTTTTCTAATGTCAAGTATCATTTCCTTAGACCATGAGATTGTGCAACTCCCGGATACCGTAGGAATGCTTTGGGTGTATCAACTGTCACAACGTAACTGGGTGACCATAAAGGTGCACTACAGGTATCTCCGAAAGTGTCTGTTGGGTTGGCACGAATCGAGACTGGGATTTGTCACTCCGTATGACGGAGAGGTATCTCTGGGCCCACTCGGTAATGCATCATCATAATGAGCTCAATGTGACTAAAGAGTTAGCCACGGGATCATGCGTTACGGAACGAGTAAAGAGACTTGCCGGTAACGAGATTGAACAAGGTATAGGGATACCGACGATCGAATCTTGGGCAAGTATCATACCGGTAGACAAAGGGAATTGTGTACGGGATTGATTGAATCCCCGACATCATGGTTCATCCGATGAGATCATCGTGGAACATGTGGGAGCCAACATGGGTATCCAGATCCCGCTGTTGGTTATTGGCCGGAGAGATGTCTCGGTCATGTCTGCATAGTTCCCGAACCCGTAGGGTCTACACACTTAAGGTTCGGTGACGCTAGAGTTGTTATGGGAAATAGTATGTGGTTACCGAATGTTTTTCGGAGTCCCAGATGAGATCCCGGACGTCACGAGGAGTTCCGGAATGGTCCGGAGGTGAAGATTTATATATGGGAAGTCATCATACGGTCACCGGAAGTGTTCGGGGGTTTTCCGGTATTGTACCGGGACCACCGAAGGGGTTCCGGGGGTCCACCTGCCCCGGAGGGCCCTATGGGATGTATGTGGGAGGGAACCAGCCCCTAAGTGGGCTGGGCGCCATCCCCCCTAGGGCCCATGCGCCTAGGGTTGGGGGAAACCCTAAAGGGGGGGCGCCCCCCTTGGCTTCGGGGGCAAGCCCCCTCCCCTTGGCCGCCGCCCCCCCTCTAGATCTGATCTAGAGGGGCCAGCCCCCTTCCACCTTTGCCCTATAAATATAGGGGAGGAGGGAGGGCAGCAGCACCTCATCCAAGGCGCAGCCCTCCCCCTCTCCAACACCCCCTCCTCCTCCGTTGAGCTTGGCAAAGCCCTGCCGGAGAACTGCCAACTCCACCACCACGCCGTCGTGCTGCCGGAGTTGTCTTCCCCAACCTCTCCCTCCTCCTTGCTGGATCAAGGCGTGGGAGATGTCACCGGGCTGCACGTGTGTTGAACGCAGA